>JAWNPP010000002.1:1987500-2623644 GCA_035047445.1 Drosophila siamana
ATTGTTATTTATATATTTGTTTTGTTGTTTGCGCTCTTTGTTGCTGCTCTTGGATCGCGGCACGTGTATGCGCTGTTTGAATGTCACAAAGTGGAGCACAACAACGACAAAGGAACGAGCAGTGTGCAACTTAATTAAATCACCGAAACAAATATGTAAATAAATGTGTTTAATTAAATTGAACTGTGGACTTCATGTCACGCCATTGCCCAATTACTATTATTGGGCGACAAAAATCATGAAACTAATTTGAGCATTTTTCGTTGTCCTTAAAATTTGGCAGCTCTAATACACTAGAGTCTATCTCAAGATTATCTCTGGAACACTGAACACTGATAGCTTTTGAATTTTGGCTTTTTGGTTTTGGTTTTTATTACAAATATTAACTATTCATCCGACAAGCCGTCAACAAGCAAGCGCAGCGAATTCATGCAATAAACAAAGAAAAAAATGTGCCAAATAAATTTTAAAACTTTTGCATCAGCTTCTCTTTCTGACTTCCCGACAAACTGTCGTTCAATTGAAAACAATGTCATTTTGCATTTAACGGCATGAAGAAGCATAATCCCATTTAGCTTTTAAATTCATCTTGAATTTTTCAATTCAAAATGTCAATCAACCATAAATTATATGATTTATTTCTGCAGAAATTGTTTAACATTTTAAATCAAGTTCTGGGAATCGTATATGGACTGACAGAGTAATTTATTTATGTGCATAACTTTCAAGAGTGACTACAATAAACGTTGCTGCATTAAGTTTCAATTCTTGTTCGGCCAAATTGGCCCACTGGCAATCTGGCCGTGAGCTGAAAATGTTCAGTTGGAAACCAAATTCCCTCGAACGGAAGTCAGTTTAAGCCAGTCCCAAATGTTTTCAAGCCAAATTAGTGAGTGTGTGCACTAGAGTAGCGGCAAGGTGGCCCAAAAGTATGCCGGGACAAGTCATTTATCAGGCCATAAGTCTGACGGTTTACAGCTTACTTTGCATTCCAATTACCATGGGAAACCTGCTTACCCAGCGCCAACATTGAACCAATAAATAACCCATTATTTATGTGTCTATTTCCACTGCGTATTGTTGCCGTTGCTCAGTTGCTGAGTCGCTCAGTCGCTCTGTCGCTTGTGTAATATTTGCTCAGCAAAAATATATGCAAAATTCATACTACTTAGCTAATTTTACGCGCACTTTGAGCTAAAACAATGCCACCCAGCGAACCAAGCAAGACGCGTTCGCTGACGAAGATGATGAAGCTGAAGTCGAGAGCGGGACTGGTTGGGGTTCGGAGTGTGGCGGTCCATGATGAAGTGACTTGAACTCAGTCAAGTGGCAGCCCTCTTGCTCTCTCTCTCTCTGTCCTTATCCACTTTTTGTTACTTTTGCCATTTCAGTCGCTTACGCTTGCCGTCTCGTTTAGCAGGCACAGTTCATTCATAAATTCCGCGTCAACTCACAACTCATTAAGCACGACGTTGTAGCAACTACACACATACTGTGGCACGTTTGTGGCCTAAAAGTATGCTATGCTTACATTCTTTGCCTGTGTGCGTGTGAGTCTACCTTGCATTGCATCACCTTTGAGGCGGTAGGTTCGTTACTTGTGTGGATCTCCAGCAAATATATCAAAGCAAAAGTCCTTGACGCTTCATTGACTAAAAAACTCACACACGTACAGAGAGTGCCACAGCCTGAGATAGAAATTACGCGAGAGACAAAGCAAGAGAGAGACAGATAGAAAGAGAGAGAGAGAGAGAGAGAGAGTAATGCTTACTCATACACACATAGACACAATTACTCAGCCACAATTTTCAGATGACTAAGAGTTGCGGCGAGTAGTATATCCAGTAGTTGTAACATCCAGAGACGTATTTATTCGATTGTTTATCGGTCTCTTGTGCCTTATTTTTCGCATTTTCGGTGGCCATTCGGAGCAAAGCTAAATGCGTCCATCATAAGCACAGTCTCATTTATATGCATTAGACTTTTGTTTATCAATTTGCCGCAATCCTTTAACAACCAACAAACAACAACCAGCATCAACTAACTACATGAAATCCCAGTCTCGCACATTAAAAGCATAACTAAGCAGCAATTCAACCCCACACATACATAATACGTAACGAGCTCATCTGCCACTTTGGTATATATCACTTGTTTCCTAGACGGTTTTGGTGCTGTGACGCAAGCGCTGACCGAAAAAAAAATAGAAAAGAATGTATAAATTGGTAGCCAGCGTTGGCTGTTGCTGTTGCTGTCGTCAAACTGGCTGAATGGCAACACCAATACACACACACACACACACGCATACACAAACACATCTACAATTGGCCTGCTCAATGACTGTATGTCAGTTCTCCATAGCGCCCCTTCTCACGAGTTCTTCTTGTTCTTACGCTAATGTAAATATTTTCTCTCTGCTTCGCAGCCGCTGTCAGCGTTAACGTCGGCGTCGGCGTTGGCATCGGCATCGACGTCGCCGTCGCCGTCGGTCGTTGTCGTCGTCATAGTCACTGTGTATCGTCGCTGCTCCCTTAATTATATATGCAAGCGGCCGGGCGCCCGAGAGTTTGCTTTAAAATCTATCAGGCGGATGCTGGCATTCTGTTGATGATGATGGTGATGTCATTGTTTATTGATTTCCACATGCAGTCTATGCAAGCGTATGAATCAGTCCTCGCCGGCTGTGTATGAGTGCGCTTTAAAGCCTCATTTTTACACGCTCTCCGTTTATTTTTGGCTGTGCGCTGAGTCAAAAGGCTAATTTGGCAATACAACAGCAGCAAATGAAATAAGTATCCACACGAAAATTATGCAATAGAGGCAATCACAATGCAAATGAACGGAGAGTATCTGAGGATCGTGCACAATACATGGAACATTGTAATTTTTACATGCCCATTAACAACTTTGCTTGCCCGCACGAAGCATTCTAGACAGAGAGCGAGACAGACACAGAGGCACAGAGACAGCGAGACAGAGAGACAGACAAGCACGTTCGCTTTGTGGGCGTGTAGCGTAGGCGATGCCGTCGCTTACAGTTCATTTACTTTCGCCCAAATGCAAACGCCCCGCATTTGCTTATGCAAATTGAGTTGCGGCTAATTAGCTGGATCTGCTGCAAAGCAAAAACGGGTCCTTAGGCGCACTGGTCAGGACACTTGCCGACACCAAGACACAGAACAACCACAACGACAACGACAACACCAAACAATGACATGCCGAGAAATGAGCATTCTGTCATTTTATGTGTGGGCTATTTGCGACCTTGCCAGTAAAAAAGGAGGAACCTCTCTGAACTGCTCTGCGCTGAGCAAATGTCAAATGTGTCCTTTTTTGGACGATGCACAAACCGACGGCCAGAAAGTTGCTCTACGCTGGTCCCTACAGAGATACGAAATGGGCATATATTGGAATTTGAAATAAAATATGCATACTTATATTTTTTGTAGCTCATGGGGAATCAAGAGGCAGGCCTAAAAAATTGAAGTGCAAGGATTCTCGAGACCAGCAAAATACTTCAAAACATTTTAAATTGACTCTATCCATTTATTTTTATTACTGTGCGTTGTTTGTTACATTAAAAATTAATCATTGGATAGGGACGAAGTAAATAAATAGATGTGCTACTATTTTTGTATAACTCAAATAATTTACTTAGAACAAGAAACATTGTGGAATGTGGAATTGAACATAAAATACATTTAACATATTTTATGTTTGATATTTAGAAATTGAATGTATATTTGCATAAATCAAAGCAATGCCATTTGTCTGATCTCCATAGCAAGTCAAGCGCATAGAATGCCCGATTTTGCATATCAATGCCCGATTATTTAGACATTTCAGCTCAGACATACACACACATTTTATTTATGTATGTATAGATAGGTAGGTGTAAGTGTACATACATACATATGGTCCACTTCGTAACGTATCCTGCATCAGACAGCCTGTCGACGCTATCCTGGATTATTTTCGTCTTACGAAATTTTCCACCACGCATAGACAGCGCGGCTGCAGCAGCCCACGCACATGAAAAGAAGCCGCTTACGTATCTCTGTGGGTGCCCCGCACACTCACACACAGTGTCGGAGTGGCGAGCTCCAATAACATTCCAACTAATTTGCGTAACATTTGAGAGACAATGAGAGCCAAGCCGTTGGTTAGAAAGGCGATGGCGAAGGCAAATGCGAAGGCGCGTCCCTGGACCTATGGACGTTTGCAAGTAGAGTAGTTGAGCGCGCAGTGGCCACTCGAAGTTGTTACTCGAATTACAAATTAAATCAACAAAAGTGAAAACCAAAGGCGTGCGTGAGCACCCAGCAAGGACACGTCTAACTACGGCCATATAAATGAGAGTTGTGCTGTATTGCTTGGCGTTGTGTTGTCCTGTGTTGTGTCTGCAGCCTGTAGGCAGCAGCTTCGTTGGGCAAGGACTGATGGTCGTCAGCAGGCACCCCCTGGGGTGTAGTTACTAAATTAGTGGGAAAACGCACACATCGCATGCACATACCAAGGATCATAAATTGTTGTTGTGTGCTTGTGCGTGTAAGAAGTGAAATGATATAAAAACGCGACCATCAAATAAATGCCGCAGTATTTTCCATGGAAAAGGATAATGCGACAATGAGGAAGCTGTCTTTCTTGCAGGCAATTTCCCTCACTAACACACGCGCACGCCCACGCACACACTCCCACATATACACCCACACACACACATGCATGACTCGCACAGTAGCCACTGGCATTGGTCAGCGCAGGACACACAGGACCCTTGCAGCTGAGTTCACACCGCAATGACAGGCGTCAGACTTCGTCGACGTCGTCGTCGATGTCGTCGGTGTCGTCGGTGTCGGAGACACTTCCCAACATGCCACATGGCTGACTGTGCTGTATACGTCTTCATGTGTGTGTGTGTGTGTGTGTGATCAATTTCAATGTAAACACTTGAAATAACAATTGTAATTTTCCCAACTAGCGCAAAGTGTGAAACGTCGCCGCTCGCTCCTCACTCGATGACAGTTGATGACGTTATTGCGTCGTCAATAGACCACCACACACATGTTGCTTGACACACACACACTCACACACACACACACACACACACTCGCACACTGAAATAAATATTCAAATAAGCACAACGCACTCCAATTTTAATGTCGGGCGGAGTCGGGCTGTCAAGGTTTTTCCTCACACGCCCTCCACCCGAGTGGAGCTTCCACGCTCTCTTTGTGCGTTTACATACAAGAAAATTCCAGTGAAGAGCGCCAGTGACAATTGGCGTAACTACAACAACAGACAAGCAATAATAACGAGAAGAAGAAATTGCGCAAATATGCGCATAAAATGAAAATTCATTGATTGTCTTATTGAATTTGCGTTCTTCCATAACGAACTTGGGTTTCCTTTCTCTTTCCTCCATTTACTTTTTGTTGTTTTTTTTTTTTTTTTTATTTTTGGCATAATGAAATGCCACTTAAATAAAGTTTACAATCATTTTGCGTATTGATTTTTGCTGTTGGCCATAGCATACGTGTCTACACAGGAAAAGGTATCTGCGAACATCTGAAGGCGAAATAACAGCTTCAATCAAATCGAAATGGCTAATATCCCTAAAGTGTTTCGAACTCCAAGTGCCTTCGGCGTTAAATTAGACAAATATTAACTCAGAAATTTATTGCCCAGTACGTTATTTTGTTATATCCGGCCATTAATTTTCAAAGCTTAAAATTGATATAAAAATATAGAATTATTGGTTAACAATTTTCTGCAAATTGGTTTGCCTAAGAAATATATATCTTTATCAAAATTGGAATTGCAGTTAAAAGCATAAAATTCAAAGCTTACAGATTTTCATAAAATTTCTTCTTTATTATAATAATACTAATACATAAAATTCGTAAATGACATCACTCAAATCTTTTTTAATTTAGTACACTCTGCAATTATCATGAGTCTTTGTACCACTATATATTACCAGTTGAGAATGTTCGATTAGCGCCAAAATACACCTAAACGACAGGGTAAGTTTTTAAGCCAAACACTTTTCACATTCATTATATATATATATATATATATATATATATATATTATAAATACATCAACAAAATCACAAATTTTCCAAAATTCTGCTCATTTTAATTAGTCAAATAGCACTCCCTCTAACACGTGTCTTGAGTTCGAGACTGGCACAATGGCATAGCATTTAGCTCATGGCCATACAAATTATGTCATTAAACTTGAAAGTGATAATTAAAAATTAAAATTGATTACATGGCAGGCAAAGTGGGAGATTTCGAGGTGCCAAGTTTAACATCTACTACATCCACATCCACAACTCAATTTCAGTTCCAGTTCCAGTTGCACTTTCAGTTACCTTGAATAACATTCTGTATTCATGGCGACCATCAAAATTAGTTATAAAGTAATTTACGAAAGGCTGAAACGCCAACAAGTGAGCTAACCAGCCAAGCAGACAACTAGTCAACCATCCAGCCGAAGTTATTAACAGACTGTGGATAGGATAAAGTTAGCAGACCATAGTAAAGAGCCGGTGAATTGTACTTGCACAATGAAAATAGGCTGAAATGCCAAAAAGTTGGACGTTTCACTTTGGCATCGCCCCATTCCAAAATTAGCCAAATAGTTATAGAGATTATAGAAAGACCATTTCTCAAATATTCGCGATTCGATCCGCAAAAAATAGAACTTCATTGAGACGTGTTGACGAATGATTTACTGACAATCTATTTAATGATAGATGATTGTTGATTGATAACCCGATGTCCACGCACACTGGCAAGGGCTCGCTCGCTTGCTAAAAGGATTAAATTCCAGCGAGACGCCAACGCATTGCAATTGTAACCCAAACTCGTCCAACGTCCTTCTCCCCACTTCTCAATTGTCAGACTTCCCACATTTCTCACACTCGACGACAAAGCCTGAAGTCTCTAAACTATGAATTATGCAAGCGCCAGACAGTTCCGTGAGCTATCCAAATATAGTACACTCACAGTCGTCGCACACACACCCGAGTACGTGAATACCAAAGTGAACAGCAAATAAAGAGAGAGAGCAAAACAAAAAAAAAACAAAACGATGATATAAATGTCGGAACAAAAATAGAGCGCAAATGGAGCGATTAGTGTATCTATTCTTTGGGAGGTCAACAGGATGGGCTCGACCAAAATAAAAATGAATTATACTCGTAAACTACGAGTACTAACAACTAATAACTGAATCCTGTGAATTGTAATCGAAGTACGTAAACACGTCAGGGTTAAATGGGGACACTCCCAGCACACGATATATGATGAGTACCAATATGGGCCTTATCGATACACAACAATAACAAAGCAAGCTCGAGATTGCGGCGGAGAAAATCAAAATACTAATGAATGTAATTGTGAAAACTTTACAAATTGAGTTCGTTTCTCATTATCAGAAAAAATGCTTGTACTCGGTTTCAATACTAGGGAAACAATTTAATCGACGTGAAAAATTAATATACAAAAATATCTTTCCTCTGATCTGTGATATTGCTATTTTAATATCAATAATGACTGCTCAGCAATGCAGTAATGAGGATTATAATGTGATTTGACTGTCAGTTTTCTAATAATCTTTAAATGAAATTAAATTACCAAATTATATTAAAAGGTGAATGCCATTTAAATTTGAATACGGATATATAGTAGTTTACAGATTCTGCAAATTAAGCACGTGTACAGTGGAGTCCTATTAGTATAATAATTGAATCATTATACATCTGTTCATGGTAAATTATTGAAAGTCTGATATTTCTAATTGAACTACTTTATAAATGGAAACAGAGTCAAACGCCAAATCTATATCATTGGAGTTATGTAAATAAGATATACCAGGACTTTTTAAATTCCTTTTTAAATTGATTTCGATTTACAATGAAATAGCAGTCAATTTCACTATTTGGTTTGAAAATTGTCGCCAAGTGCTTTATCATTCATCATCAACTTCATCAAATTAAATATCATTTATATCTTGGATTTCCGTTTTCAAATCAAAACGTTAGTCATTTAATCGGTTAAAGTAAAGTTTTATAGTGTAATTGGGTCTGGCAGCATGAACAGGTCAGTATTTTTTTATGGAATAGATCAGGAGCACAACTGTCGATCGAGAAGAGTCAATAAAACGATGTGAAAAAGCAGAGTTTCCTAATCACTTAAGAGTATTCAGTAACTACAAACTAACCATATGTATTATTAAAAAAAAAGACACTCATTTAATGAATCACATTTTATTTGTATTAAAGTGGCACTCACCGATTTGTGGCACATCGTATTGCCGCTGGCCGCGCGGCGTGCGCAGCATTAACTGGCTGGCAATGCTGTGGGAGACCTGCGGCGACGTAAAACCTCCGAGTGAACCACCAGCACTGCTGCCTGAACGCTTGTGGTTGGGATGCATTAGTTGTTGATCCGATTCCTTCTTGTTGAGTTCCTGCTGTGGCGATGCGCCTGATTGTTGCTGTTGCTGTTGCTGCTGTTTCTGGCCATCAGCTGTAGTGGCTGCTGCTGCTGTTGCGGATTTCTCGTGCGCCGGCTTGTTCTGCTGCTGACTGCCAGCAACAGTGGCTGTTGCGGCGCCTTCACCATTATCAATCTTGGCATTGATCTTGTCCAAGCTGGCGCTGCCAGAACGTGTGGATGCCTTCAGATGCTTACTGGCCGTGGCTTCTGAGTTGGCTAAGGCTAGTTTGCCACGCTGCTGCTTAAAGTGCTGGCCAAAGATGTTGCGCTGCACACTCGGCTGCTGTTGTGGCTTTTGTATCTGTCCCTGTGCCCGCTTTCTGGTCCACTTCTGCTGCATGCGAATATTATAATTGCCGTTGGCATGAGATTTCGAATTGGCCTTGAGTAGCGCATCGGGTTGGTGCTCCTGCTGCTCGAATAGCTGCTGCAACGACTCGGGCGCAGCATGCTCCAGCTGCTCGAGTGTGCGATACGGATTCTCGGGCAGGGCGAGTGGCTCATCCTCCAATCCATGATACTGGTAGGCGTCCAGTTCGCTCAACAGCTCGTCCTCACCCACATGCGGCTCCTCGGCATTCGATTCTAACTCGGAGAAGTCGTCAAAGTCGCCGAAGCCATGCATCGGTTCATACAACGTCTCGCCCTCGAGCTCACGTTCCGTCGGCTGCACCACACGCCCGTAGTCATACTTGACGGGTCGTCGTCCGAACTCGCGCAGCTCCTCGTAATCCTCGTCGGTAGCCATTGGCGGCGGCGGTTGCTTCTGCACGCTGCCGAACATGAAGCCGCGCGCCGCTTGCTGCAGCAATGCGGGATAGTCGCCGACATCCAGATCCTCGCTGGGCTGCATCTGAATGCGGCCCGCAATGATGGGCCTACCATGGTGGCCGGCGGGCGCCACAGGACTCTCGGCCGTCTGCTTGGCCAGACCGAGCAGCATTAGACGCTCGCGCTCCAGTTGCGCCATATCCGCAATCTCCTTGTTCAGCCTGCCCGTGGTGGCCTCAAAGGCAGCCGCAGCCGCCGAGCGATGTGCATCGGAGCGGTGGCCGTGATTGTTGCTGCTGCTGGGACCGCCGCCAGGTGGCGCTCCGCCGCCCGCATGTTGATGTTGCTGCTGTTGCTGTTGTTGCTGCTGCTGCTGCTGCTGCAACTCCTGCTGCAACTGTTCCAGCTGCTGTTGCTGTAGCCGCCAGGCGCCCGCACTTGCACTCGACGCGTGAGCTGAGCTCGCGCCGGGGCTGCTCGTTTGCTTCTCGCTATTGCCGCTCAGGTGCAGCGCGTAGAGGCCGCCGTTAATGAGCAGCACGCAGACCAAAGTCTGTGCCAGCGAGAAGAACATTTTCTTTTTGTTGCTCTGGCGCACTTTATCAATTAAACGGCTTATGATGGCGACTTTTCTCTAGTCTGAGTCGAAGTGAGAGAGCGATAGATGTCAGAGAAGGTGATAGTTGGAGCGATCAAAGAGTGGGAGCGAGAAAAGAATACGCGTTGATTTCTTGGTGTTTTTCTCTTGTTTTTGCTGGGTATATTTTTACTTTTAGCTCGTTTGCTTTCCGTTTTCAGCGCTTGTAAGTCTTCAATGTCTTCATACTCGTTGCTCAACACTGCGCGCTCACAGCTTTTGTCATTGCACAACACTGGCACTGCACCGCTACCGCTTTAGTTGACGCGCGCGTTACTTATGCGCGTTTGCTTTGCTAAGCTCTCTATACGTGCAGAGTACAGAGAGGTGTGTGTGTGTATGTGTATGTGTGTATGGTGTGTGTGTGTGTGTGAAGTTGCCTTTAGACAAAATCAATAATCAATTGTCTACTTTCAGGCTGAAGCGTCTGACGCTACCTCAACTTCTCTGTCTCTCTTGTATTGTTTGTTGAACTTTGTTGGCCTTTGTACAGGGAGTCGCAGACCATTAGACAGTCGGACAGGAGGGACACACGCACACACACTCGAAGCAGGAGATTGATAGAGACCGAGAGTGAGAGCGAGAAAGAGCTACTAGTTGCTACACTCTATACACATATGCATAGATTTCAACACTTATGCTTCTTCCTTCAGCCTATAACAGTAGCACATGAAATCTCCGCCGTCGGCACTTGCTTTCTTCTTTTTCTCTGTCTCTGTCCCTGTGATTGTAACTGTTACTGTTTTTATCCCGCGTCGCGTTTCTCTGCGCTGGCACGGAAATCACTTGCGGCTGCCTAAGAATCTATCTCCGGCGGCTTGCTGTGTTTATAGCTTCCCGTTTTTATATTCGTTGCTTTGCCAAATTGGATGCTTTACGCCATATACACTTTGTCGACGAGACGACCAGGCTAAGCTAACACGGCACTTGGGTTATGGTTCTTAGACTTGACTTATTTCTTTGCTTTATTGGTTTTATTATTTTTTGGTTGGTCACTCTTCGCGGTGTTCGTAAAAATGCAAAGAAAACTTGTGTATAATTACAGTTATGTATAATTACAGTAAGTTATAACAATATTTTTTGTTATTGTTTGTTGTTAATAATATATGTATGTATATCTTACGTTTTGTTTTGTTTTTTTTTTTTTTTTTTTTTGTTTAAAGGAACTTGATAGCACTTTTTCAGCGCCTAGCTGCGGCACTTTTGTATTGGTTTTAATGACTTTTTGTTATGATTTGTTTCACAAATTTTGCAACATTTCTTTTCTTCACGTCCCTTATGGTTTTGAAAAACTTTTCCAAAAATTTATATGAAATATTATTTAGGGTGTTTTATAGGGAAATAAGTAAGTTTTTTAAAAACTTGTATTTTTGTTTTCGATCATGATTTTTTTGTCGAATTTCACTTGATTGCTTGTTATTTTGTTATTGTTACTGTTGTTGTTTTTAACGTTGTATCTTTTTTGATGAGTGTGTAGTCCTATTTGATGTTAAAACTTTGTTCTTATGTGTTTCTATTTAACGTTCCGCACATATGAACCGACGAACTAGGACTCGTCGTAACGTCTCAGCAGGTTTTGCCTGTTTGTCTGCCTTTTGCTTGGACGCCTGGCGCGGTCGCTGTTGCTGCTGCTGCCGCCACGAGCAGCGAAATCGACGTCAACGTTAATGCTGCTCTCCTCAAGGCGTTTCGTATTTCAACTTTACGGATGGTCATACACGTCGCGGTCTGCTCCTACATGTGAGTGTGTGTGTGTGTATGTGTGTGCGTATGCGTGTGAATCGTTCGTTGTCGTGGTCGTCGTGCGAGGTTCGTTTTGCATTCGTTTCGGGCTATGCTGCTCGTTGTTGTCTTGTTTTTGCCCGTGCCTCGAATTTCAGTTGTCCTGGCCGCTGGCTGCTGCGTCTACTGCTTCTACTGCTGCTTCTGGCTGTTGCTGTTCGCTGCTGCTGCTACGACTGGTGCTTGCTTCCTGTGCGTTTACTCAGTCGATGGACAACGAGCACGAAACGACATTTACGTTTGTTCGCTTAATACTGAACACACCGCTCGCTCAACCACTTGTTTTCAAGCCAAAGCCACTGCTGAAGCTGCAGCCGAATCTGTAGCCGAAGCTCTAATCCAATGCCGAAGTCTCAACGACGACTTGCTGCGTCATGTGTAGAGTTTTTGCCAAATAGAGCAAAACCCCAACAGAAACAGTGCATGAGAGTGAGAGCGAGAGCCAAAGAGAGAGAAAGACAGAGAGGGACGCCGTGTCTGTCCCTTCAGAGGCCAGAGAGAGCGACAGAGCGCAGGAGAGATAGACGGAAGCGAGAGTAATATTTCGTTCCGACTGTGCCTATTATGCCGGCATCTCCCATATGATATCTATTTTGCTTCTAGGGGCAAAGCGAATCGTTCGAATTTTCACATTTGATAGTTCCTAATAGGATTTTCTTATTTCCCCAAGTCCAAGTGTGAGCCATTTGTGGCTTTGTTTGCTGATTGAATGATTTGCGGTTAAACCCGAAATGAAGTTTGAACCATAATAAACGAATTTTCCGAGCAGTCCACCTTACATGGGAAAGTCCGTGTTGGAAATTTTAATTAGTAGTAAGCAGAGAAATTCCCCAATGCTAGAAGCTTCCAAGTTGCAGTTACAATTGTTGCTCTACTTAATACAAATAAATGCAACTTCAAAGTATTAATTATTTACGAATATCCGATGTTAAGCATTAATTCCATGAGTAATCACGCATATCTCTCTGTCTAGTTATACAAGTTATTTCCCCTAGAGAGCCCCGCTTTCGAACATCGAGTTCGAAAAACGATGACGCCCACATATTTGCCACAGTTGTAAAAAGTAAGCACAACAACAGCATCATCATCAAAAGCATTTCTTAAGTCCAAGCAATGAGAACATGAATTGCAAGCATCGCATAGTAAGAGCCGAATAGAGCCGAGAACGATGCCAAGCTTACAATGAATGAAGGAGAACAACTCGTGTCCTCGTACATACGTAGTTATGCTTATACTATGCAAAAGATCATCGTCATCGTTGTTAGCTCTGATTCTGAAACTGATTCTGTGCATATACACAGTACGAATGTGTGTGTATTTGTGTATTTATGCGGCTCATCTAAAAATCATCCGCCTGAGAAGGAGGAAGGGCCATTGAAGTAGTTTTGGGGCAGGTGCCTGCCGTTTCCCTCGCCGTCTCTAGTTCTCGACACGGCTCGTTATTGTCGTCACGATGTCTGCAGCTTTTACGTTTTACGAGCATACTGAGCATGTTATAATATAGTTTTATGCCAGATGAGTTTCGGCTAGCATCGCCTCTATTAATTGATATGGAACTCGACAAAATGTTGTCCTTGGATGCTCTATGTCTAATTTTCCAAAAAATACACATAGAGGAATATTCACACCTATTTAGAATCGTGGACACAAATTAAAACTAATTTTAAAAAAAGAATCAAATATTTATATTACTAGTTTCTTTTTCTTCTTTTTTTTTTTTTTTTTTTTTTTTTTTTTTTTTTTTTTTTTTTTTTTTTTATTTTTTTTTTTTTTTTTTTTTTTTTTTTTTTTTTTTTTATTTTTTTTTTTTTTTTTTTTTTTTTTTATTATTATTATTATTATTATTATTATTATTAGTATAAATATTAATATTATTATAATTAATAATAATTTTCCAACCATGCAAATAATTCTACCCATTATGCTTTGATCCTGTACTATTTGGTATTCCGATAACTAAACAAAAAGCCGGCTTCAATACACAATTTGTTGCACAAAAGTCTCCATGGTTGTGAAATTCTACAAACCTAGCACAAAGAGACAGCAAACAGCTGAGAGTACTGAGTGAGTGTCGAGGCAATTCTCCCAAGCTCCGTCCCATACCCACTTCCAGCTCCCATCGCGCCCTGTGCCAGCTCATAAACAGTCCTACCACAAGCGAAATGCAATGGCTGGGCCATGGCAGGCAGGCGGATGGAGCGGCAGCAGGGAGACAACAACAGATGATTCGGGCGAGAGTCGGCGCACTACTGCAAACCGACGATAACAACAGTAGCAGCAAATAGCAACAGCAACAGCAACGACGACTACAACAGCAGCGACTACGTCAACAACAAAAATCGAAGTTACGAGTTTCATTGAGCAAACAGCGCTCCACAGTTGGGGAAAGCGTTGAGTGTACGGTATGGAGACATTATCGCCTGACTGGCGACAGCGACGACGTCGACGACCACGACAACTACGGCGACTACGGCGACTCTTGTGCTCTTTGAATGAGCGAACTCAACAACTACAATGACAACACGAGAACGACAACGTCAACGACGAGAAACTCAGCGACTCGACTCGACTCGACTCGGGTGACTCGGAGACGAACACCGAAGGCGAAGAGGAGGCAGTGGGTGCGCCGCAGCTGCACGATGATGACGCCTACGCATATTTGTGACGTAAGTATAGGCACGAGGACTGCTCGTATCAGTGTGTGTGTCTCTATGCGTGATAGGCTGTGTGTATGTATGTGTTTCCATTGTCTTTGGTTTTGACACCTTGACTGTCCACTTATTATAACTTTTGGGCTCGTCGCACGAAAAGCTCCCCGAAAAAATGCTCAATTCCAATGAAATACAATCTTAATTAAGTTTCAGATATCGTTTTCATACACTATTATGCTAATTAAAATTTGAAATTTCAAATCTTCAATTCACTATTCTTCAAATATGCAAGCATATTTAAAATTCGAAAAATGTTTAGTTATTTTTAATTTCATTTTAGAATTTAAAAATTAAATAACAACTTTCTTGAGTTCAATACATTTCCAAATCATAAAATTAGCAGCCAATTAAAACTAAAATTATGTTTTTATGTATTATGTTTAGAGCACCGTATAGTAATTTACATATAGTATAGTAATTTTAAAATAACTGACCTTCTTGATAATATGAAAAAGTGATTGATAGCTTCGATTTAAAAATATATATATATATATATATAACTTTGACAAAAACGAAAGCAGTTAACATTTACTCCTGTACCTATAAGTATGCTACAGTATGCCTTTATTGAAGTTGACAATTTTGTACCGGTAGATATCAAGTTGTTTGTCTAATACAAAGCGTGCCTTAACTATTTATGCTCAAGTTGTCGCTTGACTTCAACTTTACGAACATCCGCCACGAGTGCCTTTCGCCATTTCCATCCACTCCACCACTTGTCCCAATTTACTATGGGGTCAACGCAGATTACTCGAGAATTCATTTATAGCTTTTATGATGATGACTTTTTGAGGGGATTATATTACCAGCCTCCTTCTTACTCAATAAATCACTTCATTTG
The DNA here is from genome assembly GCA_035047445.1 of Drosophila siamana. Classification (NCBI taxonomy): domain Eukaryota; kingdom Metazoa; phylum Arthropoda; class Insecta; order Diptera; family Drosophilidae; genus Drosophila; species Drosophila siamana. The sequence goes on from JAWNPP010000002.1 coordinate 2,002,750, forward strand.
AAATTTCCCCTTTTGTGAAAACATATATACTTTGGGCCATTCAAAAACTTGTGTATAGTTTAGGGAATTGTTAATTAAATGCTATTTAAAATTGTTAATTAAGAGCTATTTAAAAAAGTTAATAATATAAATTAAGTTGAACTTGATTTAAGAATTTTTTGCTCATTGTATATATAAATCGGTAAATGGGACTTGATAAATACCACCGATTGAAGTCTTCGCGAATTTGGAAAATTTCAAATTTACCCATAGTGCTATGGTGCAACTGTCGTTGACATTGAATTTGCAGGATGCCACCTAAAAATAGGCAAGTAGTCAAGATATGTTTTTTTTTTCATTCTTCCCGTTTCAGTTTTTGCTTTCGGTATTTTAGTTCAGCAACAGCCAAACAGGAAATTGCATAAAATGTACGACACGCTGCTGCCAAGAAAGAAGACTGAGCCGTTGATTAAAAATTGAGCAGCTACAAATAAATAAATAAATGTGTACTTGTACAATCGACCATATACAATGTTTGCAAGAAGAGTTCTACCCACCTAGTTGTCCGTTGCCTAAATCTGTTTGCCAACGGCAACGCCGCACAAATAAAATCAAACTTCAAGGGTCACTTCCGCTTCAAATGGCAAATCGGGTTTCTATCTACGCCTCTTTCGCGTGATTGTGAAATGTCCACAAAAACAAAATAAAATGTCCAGAAATGAAACAGAACCAGCTTTGCCTCGACTCGCATCAGCGCTACGATCCGAATAATTTTCTTAAATTAGTTTCCGGAAAAAAAGTCCTCGCTATGCGCTTTTTCAAGCCGCCACTTGTTTTGCCGCGCTCAACTGGAAATATTGACATTTCTGATTTTGCCCAGAGTCCTTCAGGCAAAGCCCCATTCACAGGCCGCGCAACCAAACCAAACCTACCTGCCACGCCCCGTTTGGCATTGAAGTGTGCTCGTTTTTCCCGAAAATTATTTGCGATGCTGGCAATGCTGCTTCGCACCCGACCAAAGCCTGCAGAGTCTCAGAAGTGGCCATCGAATGCGAATCAAAATCCTTAGCACTCAACAAGGCGGTGGAGGATAAACATTAATGCACTGGTGCGGCAATAATCTGGCTGATCTGGTTTGCCTGGCGCTCTTGAATATTTTTTTTATATCCCGATCAGATCATAAAGAAAAGCACTTGAGGCGCAAGTGCATAACGTTGTTGGCAATAGAATATTACTTTTTAGATTTTTAAGAGCAATTATTAGAAACAGAAATGAAGTGCATACAAAACTATATAATAGTGTTTTAAATCTCATTAAGTGCTTTAAATATTAAAGATGAAGAAACTAAACTAATAAATGATAAGACTTTGCCTAGACACTTTTGTATATATACAAAAATAAATAGCATTAGTATTTAAATAGTATTCTAAATTATTCTTTCGAAATATATTGTTTTATTTAAAGTACCAATGCTGACATTGTCTTTTAAATTTAATTTTATATCTAATGCTTAACTAGTAAATTGTTTTGTATGGTTTTGACATTGAGGCTAAATTTGGATAAATTTGCGGATGCATATCCAAAAAAAGAATCCATATTTACTTGTTTTATTGTCTGGCGTAGGTTAAGCAACATAATAATAATGAATGAATGATTCAATATAGTTGAATATGGGCTATTGACAGGCTTTCAGTGGATATTTGGTACCCATATTTAAAAGAAGCCTAAAGGGTATTTCCCAAGGCTGCTTTGATTTACCGTTCACTCGAGTTAATTGGAAATTATTGTGTCGTGTTGTTATCGTGGCTAGTGCACCCACCATAGCGTCGGCAAAAATTTTAATTAAACTTTAGTTAAAGCGACGCCGTTTCAAATGAAATGAAATGAGAAATGAGTGCGATTTGATTGATCGCAACGTCATCGCTGACATTTGCAGTCAGCATTTTAATGTTGATGTTGATTTTGATGTTGATCCAATTAACATGCCGCCAGCAATTAGGTTACAGATTTGCGCCAAATCAATGCGTCATTACACCAATACGCCAATGCGCCAAGATAGTCCCACCATCCATCGATAAGCAGTGGGAATATTATGGCGTACTTAACTGCGCCGTCGTTGGTGACCACAACAAATGTAATTTTGATTACTCGCACGCGCCGTGAACACAGTTTGTTTATTGATTTCTCTTTTTATCTTTTTCTAATACATCTATTTGTTGATATACCCATAATGGTGAAATACGCACTCCTTGCCTAGCCTAGCCTTAGCCTCCCATTGCTACACTTCGCATTTCACACACAATCGCATTCGTATGTATCCCAACCTGGCTAATGTCAGCTCCGCTATGGGAGCACTTGCAATTGCACACTGGAGCTAAATTCGATGTTACTTTATGCATTTGCTTATATTTATAGTTTACACATAGTTTATAACTATGCATAACCACTGTCCTTGTGGTGTTATTGATTATTGAATGCGTTGACCTATACTCACAAGTACACATCATATTCAATACGAATATGAGAGCATGCAGCAATTTTGAAGGGACACTTGTCGTCATTAATAGCTCGCTCTGACTCTTAATGTGCTATGTAAACTACAAGCAACGTCATTTGGCGCAGTTTTTGGTGCCGTCATCGTGGGGTTATTTGAAATGAAAACGTTTAAGAATGGTGGGGTAAGTCGCATATACATATAACATACATATACATATACATATATAGATTATACATTTCTGACGAGTTCAAAGCACCGACTACCACTAAATACGAGCGCAAGACAACGTCGCAAAAATAACACAGGCTAAATAGACCGACAGTTCATGGTCATGTGACATATGCCGTATGTAAACCCTCGTGTCCCGAACTGCACTCAGCAGCTCTTGGCCCATCTGATTTATAGCTCGACCCTCAGCCTGAAGCACTCTCGAAAACTTTGCCTTCGAGTTAAGTTAAATTTGTTTTCGGAGGCAGGATGAGGTATCACACAGAACGCGAGTGCGAGTGCGAGAGCGTAACAGTTGACATTGAAAACAGCATTAAAATATATGGGAACTGTTATTTTTAGATTATACCACAGACTGAGCCCAAATGAAATGCGTGCAATGCGATGTATTGCGTACAAAAATAACAATTAACTGAAGCTGAAAGTGAAAATATGGAGGATTCTTTGAAACTCTAATGAATTATAACATATATTAATAGAATAGGCATATAACTATAAATGGCTCAAAGCGCAGTGATTTAATGAAAACTTTTTGTCCTTGTATACAAGTTAAACAATAATGTTAATGAATTCATGAACCTATGAATTTCGTTATAAATATTCTCTAATATGTAGTGATTTTACACCCGTTACGCAGAGGGAAAAAGGGTATCATAACAAGATGCATAACCAAAAAGTGTAAACGCAATCCTTTGGTATTGTTGCACACAGCACAAGTTTGATTCAGAATTTTGCAATGCTCCCCTCTGCATTAACAAACCGAAAACAAAAACTCAATTTTAAATCTTAAACCATTTAATGAGCTGTTTACTGCCCCATACAATGTAAGATTGAATAAGCTTGCTTGAAGGTGCTGAAAAATGAACACATAAATACATCGATAATTGTATTGATAAGGCAAAAGTTTTCTGCTTATTTATAGTGTGGTAACACACGAAATTCAGATGAATTACTTGATTATATTATATTCTTCTAAAAATTGAAGTGACAAAAGAAAATATGTAAAATTATAATTTAATAAAAATAATATTGTGTATAGCTTATTTGACATTTGTTTCTATATAGAGGGAAATGCAATATTGCTGTTATTTCTGTAGACGCATATCTGCATAACGTCAAAAATATGATTCATAGATATAAATCTTTAAAATAATTATTTTAAGTCATTTGTAGATTATTAAGTTATGAAATTATTTCTATTTTGTTTAATTTAATTAGTATAGAAGCCATACTGTAGAAGCTATAATGTACCTTAACAACATAGTGATATATACTTGCGCAGAGACTAAATCCCATAAAGAGTTTTGAAATTTTACATTGGCAAAATTGACGAAACCCAATCGGCACCATTTAAGAAATGATTTAAAATTATAAGAGTATAATAGTATATGCTATTTTTATTTGCCAGCCTCCCCTCGGAGCACTCGTTAAGCTCTCTCTCTCTCTCTATCCTTGTCTTTCTCTCTCTCTCTGTCTATCTCTCCCTCTCTCGGGAGAGGTAGACCTCTCTCTCACTCTCTTTGTTTCCCTTTCCAGTTGGTGCTTAATTGAATCATGCTGCAAGGACATTACTGGACTGCGCTTTATGCAAATCCTGTGGTCATTCTGGTGCAGTGTTAGTTTTAAGTAATACAAAGAGCGGACAACACTTTCGACTCTCGACGTTCAGCTGCATGGCACACAAATGGAAAAATAGCCCCGAAGACGATGCCTGCTTAGGCTTTGGAGTCTCATGCTGTCATTCGCTTCCTCACTTTCTCTCTTATTTGTGTACGGAGGCAGCTTTTGTCTGGCACTTAAGGACGAAGAGCAATGAAAATGTAACTGTAACGGTAACTGTAACTGTAGCATTTCATTATTGTCATTATTATCGTTGTAGCTGTCTTTTGTTTGCTTTTTGGTCGGCAACATCATCGGCTGGCATTTTGATGACGTTGATGAGTTTTATATTCATTTCTAGCTGCCAGTTTGTTTATTTGTTTGCCCGCTTGATTCGCTGTTAATGACGTTCATCATACTCTGTAACTTTGATTCTTTTTCTCTCTTGGTATTTTTATACCCGCTACCCATAGGGTAGACGGGTATTATAGCTTTGTGACTTCAGGGAATTTATGTAACAGGCAGAAGGAAGCATCTCCGACCCCATAAAGTATATATATTCTTGATCAGGGTCACCATCCGACTCGATATAGCCATGTCCGTCTGTCTGTCTGTCTGTATGAATACCTAGATCTCAGAGACTATGAGAGCTAGAGATTCCAAACTTGGTACCAGTATTGGTGTATGTCCTACGCAGATCAAGTTTATTTTAGATTTTTGCCACGCCCATTTCCACCCCCTAAAATCGATTTACTTGCGCAATTTTAAAGATAGAGTCTTGAGTGAGGTACATACAAAGATAACGATAGTCTCGATGATTCCCGAGAATTTTATCGCGATCAGATGAAAAACTTGGAAGTTATTCAAAAACAGTTTTGTATGGGAAAATCCATATTAAGCTGCACGTTGCTCGTTTCTGGTGGACAATATGACCATGCATGGTATATTTTATACTTTATTCGATATTTAGGATGTTCTGGAATATAAATGTACAAATATACCAAATATACAAAAATACTAAAAATACTTTTTGGTTTATTTTGGTATATTTGAGCTGGGTAGTGGGTATATCACAGTCGAACACACTCGACTGTAGCTTTCTGACTTGTTTTTTTTCTTTCTGAGGCTCAAAAACTTTTTTATTCGGTTGTCATACCGTCGACAGCGACTTTCTTGATGTTGGTTGTTGTCAACTTTACTTTTGTTGTGTCATAATTTTTTGTGAAGTTACTAAAAGAGACAGACTCTCCCTCTGGCTCATTGTCCCTCCCTACTTTTTTGTCCGTTCGCTAAGCCGGCCATCAAACTAGGCTCGATTCAGTGGGCTCAAAACTTTTCTTTGCTTCGCTGGATAAGTTGCTACACACAGAAAGTCGTAGGGTGGTAGTCGTTTAACAACTTTTTGTAATAGGCCCGACTAGTCATTTACTCATCAGGCTTGTGATGTCACGCCGCTTTGCATTAACTATAAACTCACCGGACTGGCTGGCGAAATTAGCATATTACGGCACATTTGTCCTCTGGCAGGCTGTTAGCAAACGCCCACACTGACAGCTTCATAAATTACGCCTACGACGACCCCTTTTGACGTTGTCGTTTGCCGATTGCCGTTTGTCGTTGCTTTCGCCTTTGCCATTTGAATCAATGGCGAAAAACTAAAGCAATTACTGCAACAGCTACATAAATGATACACAACGACGGCAACAACAAAATAATCAAGCAAAACAACTTACAACATAATTATAATCAATTTAAGGAAAGAGCTACTAAGTACAATGGGGAAGTTGCCCACTTTTTAAATAGGTATGATTTTTTGATGGGATTCTGTCAATATTTTATCAATAAATCACGATTGGTAGCATTTCCCAACATTATATTAAACAACATCTATTTGGAGCAACTGAAGTTTGATATATAAAAAGCTCAATCTAAAGCATTATAATAAATAATGTCGTCTATTTTACCTACAAATTATAGGTATTTGGCCCATAGTGCACTGCTGAAGATTGCCGTGACACCCTTAAAAGTAGGCAATGCTTTTTGCAACTAATCACATAGATCATTATAAGTAAATGTTTGAGCGAAACGTGGGCGAGGGCGTTGGTCTGTTCGTGTCCGTGTTATTTGAGTTGCTAAAGAGCATCGATAGACACGACCACAAAATATTAACTCAACATGGAGACAACCGAAATGTTTAAACTACAAATGGTTTTGGTAAATTCCCATCCAGAGCTTAAGTCACCCGCATATATTTTGAAATTCCTCATAGTAGTCGTTGGTTAAGTAGTAAATTGAATTTTCGGGTGCATATATGAATATCGAGCGCAGAGTGGGGATTAAAGTTTATTCAAAGCAGTGTTGTCAGATTTCCAACTGAGTTGGTTTTTGTTCTATCAGGCGATGAACATTTTTGGGTACACACTTATTTAATATTTATGTGCGAATGTGTGGGACTTTGTGTGTGTATTTCTTAATGCTTGGCTTACCAGCTGTTGACATTGTCCTGGCGGTATATTTATCACATTTATTTACTTAACTTCTCAGACGACTTACTCATCTCTATCTCTCTCTCTCTCTCTCTCCTCTTTCTCTCTCTCACTCTCCCTGTATCTTTTTGTCTCCTACTCGTCTAGTCTCGATACCCACGGCGTATCCTGTTGAACTTCTGTTTCATCCTGGTGCAATCTAATCCGTTGCTCATTTTCGTGGGCAAATATTTACACAGCTTTCGATACGCAACACGTGAAATAATATTAGGCCGGGTCGCCTAAAAATAGGCAACAATAACTTATTTATAGGCATTTTGGATTATCAACTTGTTTGCATTAAGCATACAGAGTCATTTTGTGTGCCTACCTCTCGAATGGCTAATTGACAACTTGAAGCTCTGTTGAAAGGCGATTTAATTAAAGCAAACTGCGCTCGAGTGCGTTCGGCATTACTCTAATCCCGTTAGTTTTAATTGGGCATGTTTATCAAACTCACACTTCTTCACAAATGTGCGTATGTGTTTGAGTTTGTACTTACAAATTGCAATGGCCGAAACTTGTTCAAATAGCAAAGCAAGCTCTGATCTCTGTCCCGCACAGCAGGACACTGGTCACAAAGCTGTTAAATACGAGTCGCTTAACGGCGAGTAATTGACAATGGCTATATCTGTATGTATACAGCTGTTTGTGTGTGTGTGCGTTTGTGGGTTCTGCCTGTCTGTGGACAACTAGAACAGAGCCACGCATGCTTAACGCTTAAATTATCTGTAAATTAACTAATTCAGCTCAAAAGCTACACACAAACACAGTCGAAATCCTACTCCACTGATTTTGCCCAATCTACTGTTTTCTCCTTCCTTCTCTCTCGCCGTCTATCCCTCTCGCATAGCATGTCATTTGCTGCTCGTCTTTCCTGTGGCTTTTTCTTCCCCCATGTCAGTTTCAGCCTTCAGCATAATTATTAATTACTGGCATAAGACCAAGCAAACAACACACACTTGCGCGTTCACCACAAACACACACACATACGAACACCATCGTGCTTTGAAGACAATGGAAACCAAAGTGGTCACACTTTAATCTAAGATCAATTTAGATATTGCTCTGTTCCCTAAAAAGTTGGCAACGGAAAAAATAAACGAAATGCTTTATGCGAACGCCAAAAAGAGTTTGAGACGTCGCGGCAAAAGAGAAAGCGATGAGTTAAAATTACGGACAAGAGAAACGTAAGCAGAGTGTGTTTTGCTCAACCGCTAAGTGTGTGCAGAAATGTTTGGAAACTTTTATGGCGGTTTGTCATAATTTTACGAACACGTTTCGGTAATAAAATGTTCGAGACTGCACAATGTCGACTTAGACGATGGAGGCACCTCAATACACGATGTACAGCTGCTTGCGAAGATGGTTGCGAGATAGATGTCCTATGATATTAATGTGGTAAAGTGCAAATTATAGTATTTATTGATATAACTTCATTGTGATAGCGGTTTATAGTTGGAGCTAACTTACCTCATCATCACATTGTTAATGAAACTATTTAAGATTCAAATTTATCAATAAAAGTGTTAGTCTTTCACGTCGATGCACTTAAAAAATATCTGTTTTCGATCATTTTAAGTATGGTAAGTTCTACCGTTTGAGTAAAAATATAAGCACTCGTATAATTTAACGGCACCTTTACCTTCGTCGCTAATCTGCTCTTGACGAGATCGGTTGTGTCGCGGATAAGCAAACTACAAAGCAAAGTGCATAACAAAGCGCGTGTGGTTCTCTCGCGCTTTCTTTTGAGCACTCTTCGTTTGCAATACTCAAAATTCGGACACTGTCTTGTGCAGTGTCGGCAGTTGAACAACAACAAAACATAACTGTAGTTGCGATAAGACTACATTCTTTGCCCGTTTGGGCATCACATCACCCCTCACTCGGCGCGCAGACGCACTAGAGGGGTAATATAAGCAGCGCTTATCGGCTAATTCATGTGACCTTCTTTTGACATTGACAAAAACAAAAAACTAAGCAAAACTTTTGCTGTTTGAAGCCAAACCTACTTAGAAATGGATGAAGAACTTTTTTCTAACTCAGCTTAGTAATAAGCAGATTGATTACGAAAAAATGCACCAAGTAGCTGGAAAATCACCTTCGGAGATTAGGTTGGAGGTCATCAGTGCTCAACGCACATTGTGCTCTGAAACCCAGAACATCAGTACCATAACCACAACGTTAACATTTACTAGTGCTACTAGTAATATAACTTTCTCCACGGCAACTTCGTCTACTGCAGCAATTAGTAGTGTGTTCTCTACAAAGAGCATTAATAATAATGTAAATCTCACGCAATACCCATCTGACGATGCTTATCCAGTACTCAGTGGAGCTGCTGCAATTGTCTCTCCAATTTTCGGGGCAACTGATATAATTTCTTCTACACCACTTAATGATGCTGCTACGAAAATGAAGGCTGGACAAAAGCATCTGTTGTATAATAGGAAGAAATCGCCATCACCAACTAACAACAACTTTAAAAAGGTGCACAGAGAACTGACGTTTTGATCACCCTCAACTTTAATGAAACAGGCAAGCTCTAGCAATAGGTTTGCAATACTAGATATGGAAGAGGACATACACAGTGACACACTTGCTGAACAAATAACAGGGAACACAGAGGAGAACCCTACTAGCTCTTCTGTTGCTACCCAAAGAAATACATCTAATGTTAATATGGATACAAATGACTCAGGCAACAGATCTCAACAGACTGATTCTAATATTAATACTAATCTTAACAATAGTGTAAAACCACCACAAATAGTGTTAAGTATTGTAAACGTTAATGATTTATTCGATCTCATCTCGGAAGTAACTAGTTTAGATAACGTAATAGTTAAAGTTAACCAAGGAGTTACAGCTAGAATTTTTCCCAATGACTCCGAAACTTATAGATTAATTGTTGACCTTTTCGATAAAATGGAAATTCAATTCCATACATATCAAATGAAGGAAGGGAAGCCTTATAGAGTAGTAGTTAAGGGACTACATCATAGCACATTAACAAATGAAATTGTTGCGAATTTCAAAGCATTAGGATTTGATGTCATTAATGTGCATAATCCATAGTCAAGATCTAACCGAGACGTTAAGCTTAACATATTTTTCATTAATATTAAACCATGCGAAAAAATAAATACTGTTATGATTAGTAACACTTTGTCGTCAGCGAGTGACTGTAGAAAGGATACGCAAAAATCAGAAATAGACAATGTATACGCTGCCGAGAATTGGTCATACAGCGAAGTATTGCCGTCGACAACCCAATTGTGCTCGATGTGGAGAAGATCACCTAACTAAGCAATGCGTACGTCCTCAAGACCAACCGCCTATCTGTAAGCACTGCGCAGGTAATCACACTGCAAACTACAGAGGCTGTCAGTGGTATCAAGACTACCTTAAACGATCTATGAATTCTTCAAAGAAGCAATCAACACGGCAACAACCCCAACAAAAATATCATGAGAAGCTCTCTTAGCCATTTTCCACAAAGTGTTGTTGAAACGCAATCCATTCAAATGTCTTCCATTAAAGTTGCCACAGGCTTAGCATATTTGGAAGTAAGGGCGATTTATTGCCCACCAAGGCATAAAATCGAGGAAAGACACTTCACTGACTTACTTACTTCTTGTGGACAGAGGTATCTGGTTGGAGGTGACTGGAATGCTCGACATTGGATGTGGGGCGACATTTACAATTCTCCCAGAGGGCGCGAACTAGCCGAATCCATCTCAATCAGAGGGGCTAAAATTCTTGCCACTGGTTCGCCAACTAGATATCCATATGTATTTACACATACAGCTACATGCATTGATTTTGCATTGTACCATGGAATACTGGATTCTCAAATAAATATCTGCGAAAGCTGGGATTTAGATTCTGATCACGTAGCCCTTGTTGTTAATATACTGACAAATGGTGTTAATTCTAGGCCATCTCCTCGTTTGATCACAAGTTGGACTGATCTTACTGCTTACAAACAACATCTTGACAACTCCTTCCAATCAAATTCGATTTTAGACACAAGAGAAGACATCGAGAATGCGGTTGACATTCTAACCGAAAATATATATAGAGCTGCTTCTGCTTCAACACCACAAAATCTTGACTATTGTCCTATAAGCTATGGCATTGTACTTACAAGGGAAGTCAGAGAGCTGATCCAAAGAAAAAGACGGCTTCGAAGTAGAACCATTCGCTCTCAAGATCCTGAAGACCGAATTTTGTGGAACCGTGCAGCAAAAGAACTGCGAACCCTCTTAAGAGAACTCCGAAGCGAATTCTTTGAGAAAAAATTGTCTTCCATGGACTACACGGTCGATACGAACTATTCTCTATGGAAGTGCACGAAATCGCTCAAACGACAACCCTTAAGGATGGTTCCCGTTCGATGTCCTGGTGGTGAACAGGCAAAAAATGAGTTGGAGCAGGCCAATGCTTTTGGATAACACCTAGAGGATCGCTTCACTCCTTATGATTTTGCTTCGATTGAGCAAACTAGAGAGACCCATCATGGCTTGGAGACTCCGCTGCAGATGTCATTGCCTATTAAGCCCATAAGGTTTGAAGAAATATCTGAAGTCATTCATTTCTTGCCTAAAAATAAGGCTCCGGGAATTGATAGAATTTGCCACGCTACAAGGCCTTACCCAAGAGAGCCATTCTTTATATAGCGCTTATTTTTAATGCTATTATTAGGATCCAAGTGTTCCCAAAGCAATGGAAATTAGCTGCGGTTCTTATGATTCACAAGCACGGTAAGCCTGAGGTTGAAACTGAGTCATATCGCCCAATAAGCCTCTTATCCTCTATACCTAAGCTGTGGGAGAGACTTATTGCCAAGCGAATATCTATGATCATGAGGCAAAACAATATCTTGCCAGATCATCAATTTGGGTTTCGAGAAGGACACGGCACTATTGAACAAGTTCACAGATTGGTGAAGCATATTTTGCAGGCCTTTGACGACCTCGAGTACTCCAATGCAGTCTTTATAGATATGCAGCAAGCATTTCATAAGGTGTGGCATGTTGGCTTACTGTGCAAAATTAAGAATCTCCTACCTGCTCCCTACTATGGACTTTTAAGATCGTATCTGGAAGGACGAGTTTATAAAGTCAAAATTAAGAATAAATACTCGAACAGCTATCCAATGAGAGCAGGAGTTCCACAGGGCAGTGTGCTTGGACCATTACTCTACTCGCTGTATACTTCCGATATGCCCACCCCTAACAGTCATCATATGGTAGCTCCCTCCAAAGCACTTATTGCGACCTATGCAGATGACATTGCAGTTATTTATAACTCCAGCTGTCGCAGAGAAGCAGCTCGTGGACTACAGAATTATCTTAATTCTCTTGCAGCTTGGTGTAAACGGTGGAACTTAAAAGTCAATCCGCTCAAAACGACTAATCCCTGTTTCACACTGATAATGAATACCCCTGAAATCCAGCTTGAGGGAGTTACTTTGGAGCAGCCATCGCATGCCAAATATCTTGGAATTACCCTAGACAAGCGACTTACCTTTGGGCCACATTTAAAAGCCACGGTTAAGAAGTGTAACTTAAGGGTACAGCAACTGCGTTGGCTTACTCATAGACGGAGCACCTTGCCACTTAAATGTAAACGGGCGGTATATGCGCATATCGTACCAATTTGGCTTTACGGAATCCAGATTTGGGGCATCGCAGCCAAATCGAACTACAAACGGATTCAGGTGCTGCAGAACCGAATACTAAGAAATATAACGGACTGTCCCTGGTACGTGCGGGGCACTACCCTCCACAGAGATCTGAAGCTACATACGGTAGAAGAGCAGATTGGGAGGCATACCAGCCGTTATAATGACAAGATTTTAAGACATCGCAGCCTACTAGCCACGAAGTTACTTCCAGCAAGGCCTTTAAGGCGGCTCAAACGGCAAGGCTTTGCGAAAACATTCAGGCGCCAATAAGGCTGTTACTCATATGTGAAGTCTTCATAATTGTGATGAGGTTTGGTTTCTTTTTCATTCCAACATTAAGGTACTATAACGTCAGATCACACAAAAAAAAAAAATAAAAAAAAAAACCTTTACCTTTCTCATGCCAACGTTTCTTACTAAACTCAATCAGTGTTTTTAGTTTTGCTAACCCCATATGTACTAATATCTGGCGACTTTTACAAATCTAATTCCCAAACAGCATAATGAAAATTGCACAACTCCATATATATCCGCAGAGCGTATCCATGACTTACATGTAACAAGGTCCATTAAGAAGTTACGCCTACGGCAATCTATCCTCTATTGAAACTCTTGACAGAGCTTTGCTGTCAAATTGAACAGCTTTATTCATCCACAGAACAATCGCCGTTGCCTATTGTTTCATAAGCTTTATATTGCATTCGAAACCAACGAACCTGCATAATTGCTCAATCCATCTTATTCAACAAAATCGCATATGTGAATCTTCAGACATCACCTGTAGCAGATATTCACGTAACTCGATGCGATTACAAACCGTGGCAACAAGTGCAGAGTATTACTTATCCGATTTGCCTCCGTTATCATATCGCAACTCCTGTCAGCTGCTGGCGGCTGCATTTGATAGTGGTAATCGTTAGATAAGAGGGTCATTGGGCGTAGCTATCGCTTGGCAATTTAAATATTATTTACGACCAAACAAAACTGTGGACATAAATAGCGCGCATAAATATAATGAGGAGAAATGTGCTTTAAATGAAATTTATTTAATTTATCAACTACATCATAAATAAGCCAACACCCGCGCCATGTGACGTCGGGGGCGTGCGACTGTTTTATTTTTTCTGTTTTTATATATATTACAAAATGCCTTAAAACCAAAAAAAAAAAAAAGAAGACAATATAAAAGAAAAAGAATCATGTATGCATGCGAATGATATATACATTCAAAATGTAAGTATAAAATAATGCTTTTGGCAAACTCGACAAATTTCCATTTGTAATACAAAACGTTTTCGGGGGCGTTTGCAGCCATTTGCCAGTCAATGGCAGAGCGGAAAAATTGAGAAAAATGTCGATGACTTCGGCACATGAATGGAAAGTCACTCTCGGGGGAAGCAAATGGCTCTGTCTACCCACAAAATGCACACGCACAAACTAGTTCGACGAGGCGTATGTGTTATATTTCTTTAGGCCGCCACACGCCGCGACCTTTTGTGGAGCGACTTTTGAGTGCAATAACTGCAAATTCAATTGATTGAAAAGCAATTTGTTCGCTTCGAGACCCCAATGGAACCTCTACCGACCCCACTCCAGCACAAAACATATGGGGCCATGTGGGCGGCTGCTGTCACGCCCATGCCACAATACGCTGGGCGCACTAAACCATAAATTATGATGACAATAAAAGCGCATATCTAACTATTGTGAATTGCTTTGCACAAACACACACTCACACACACACAGACGACCATTGTAAAGGCAAAATGCCCTTTTGTAATAGCATGCACCCCGCTGTGGATACGCTTGGCCCGCCTGGCCCGTTACCGCACGCCTGCTCCACCCGCTGTTGAGCTGGCATTTTATGCAACATTCTGTGGCAAAGGGTCGTGCATTTTATAGCTTTTATTGACAGCAACTTGTGCGGCTAGGTACGAATAAAGACACTACATAAGCCACGAATACAGCAAGTCCACGAAACCAAGACTAGACTTCAGCAACCACAAATGCAAGTCGTAGAGTCGTAGACACTACTTTCACAACCTTTTACTCACAGCTCTCGCTTACGCTGATTTCTGTATTAGCTGGAAAGCTTAGTAACTACATACATTACTGTTGCCATTGAAGCAGATTAAATTATATTTAATGAAGACTGAAGATAATTAAAAATATTTAAATGTAAAACTAAAAACCATTACTCCACTTACAGTTACTCGCCATAATTACTGTTCTATCAAATTAAAAGATGCTAACAATGAGCTGAATATAAATTTTCAAATGCATTTTACTTCTACCTCAATTTTGTTCTGATCATATTTACGATGCTTTACATAAATTATTCCGTGAATATTTAAGTTGTAAAGCAGACAGCAACGGAACTATAACTTTCATAGCATAATAAATAGATAATTGACTACTTTTAAAAATAATGTTATTATTATTTTCATAAAACTATTCACCCAACCCAAAAGGGTGACGTTTCGCTAGTGAAACTCAGTAAACTATCTAAGCATCTAAATGGGAACTGAAATCAATTGAAGTGAATAAAAATAACTTTCATTCTGTCGTCTGAGTCTGGAAATATGACGCAGGATGATGAAATCTGTGGCCCAATAAACATGTAAACAAACAGTTGAAAAAAATATACCAATACAAATTATGGCTCAAATACGCAATGTCGAATCAAGTGGTGCGGCATCTAGCTTGAAACGACTTTCCCACGCACCACAATTAATGTTGGGGCCAATCCTAGATATGGGCACAAATTTACGCATGCTAACTGGGCTCATAGAGAAGGCAAAACACGTGCATAGACAAAGACAGGCTACGCCTGTTTTAATACTGCTTCCAACTTATTATGCTAGTTCTTGGCCCAGAAGAAAACGACGATGGCGATGGCGAAAATGACTAAAAATAGTTTTGACAGTACAGTAATATTTTTGCAAACATAAATTTCACACTCGCATAAATTCCATTAAGAAAAATCAGCGACATGCGACGAGCATACAGAGCAGCACCAGAGGCGAAATGAGCAGAAGGATCAACAGGGACAGCGGAGAGATGACGTCTTGACAGGACGTCGCCCACGCGCTCATGGAATTTCCAGTTTTGAAAGTGGAGACGCTGCGTCAACTGTTTCTGCCACTGTTTCTCGCGACGCTGTCATAAAATGAAACTTAATGGCTTACACACACAAACACACTTACAGAGAAAGAAGTAAGTAAGCATGGAGATAGAGCGAGACGGATGTATGTGTGTAGGGTCGTGGTATTTTACAACAATTTGCTAGATAGTACAAATATGTATTTGGGATATGAAAACAACTCACAGACAAAAGCGCAAAACGCAAAACGCCCACGCGTGCAATCAGCTTCGTCTGCCAACTAGCAAACTACGACGATATGAACTGACATATACTAGATAGACGCAAACACACACACATACACACTCGTATCGATTGTTGTTGGGATACTATAGAGATATAACGCCATTTGTCTGCTTTTGTGTGCGACGCGCGGCGTTCTCAATGAATGATTTTTCAAGCAGGCAGGCACAAGCCAGCAATGAGTGTACCATGACCAACACCAAGCACACACACACCAGCACGTATGTGTGTAGTGCGAGTGTGTTTATGTGGCCATTGTCGCGTAGGCGTTTACCGCCAAAAATGCTGGCGGCAATGCTCTGTTGCCCATTCTGTGCATTGGCTCATTTTTCCATTGAGAGACGATTGCGGCAAGTTTGCAATTTTATTACTGCCGAGCATTTGCATTGGCCCAAGGGTTTCATGGCTTTATTTCGGGAACGGACATTTGAAAGAGGCGAGGCGACATCGATGGTATGACAACAGCTCTGAGGCGCGTCATCTTCAGCGCATGATGTCAGCATATTATTACTACTCCGTCGATTAGCCAATGCCATTCAGCTTTGCACTTGTGTGTGGACAGTGCGGTCACACAGATGAAAGTCTATCTAATGAGAAAATGAAATCTTCCTGAACAAACCTCGTTGTTATGGTGGCTCTACTGAGAACAAATGACTCGATTTATTGGATTTTATTGGATTTTTGATCCTTGTTTAGTTCTTTTCTCTCTTTAGATTTTTAAATGGGTTAACAAAAATAATAATTATTAAATTATTTCACTATTTGATTTTCACTGCATCAGCTAAAGAATCCTAGCCATCAATCGCTAATTGCTGTTAACTACAAATAGAACGCCGAAAGGTATGCAACACAATTTTACATTTTTCGTGTGCAGCTATTTTGCTGACTGTACTCAAAAATTGTTCTGCTTGCGTTGGACGCCAGCCAAATGTCAGCGTGGCAAATGTGTGTTAGTGTCTATATATCTGCGAGTGTGTGGGCCAAATGGCAAAGACGCTCGTTGACAATCGCGATTCGCGCACATACAAATACACACACACAGCGCAGAGAAGAGACGTTGCCTGACTTCCGTTTGTGCGCGCGGAAGTCGTCGCCATCTTGCATTGGTCATCCTTCGCCCACTCGCCGCAGCATCCAGGCAGAGGCAGAGACAGAGACAGAGGCTGCGGCAGAGGCAGAAATTATGGCAGCATTTGCCACAAATAGTGCGTGTTAAGTGATGTCATGGCT
The DNA here is from genome assembly GCA_035047445.1 of Drosophila siamana. Lineage (NCBI taxonomy): Eukaryota > Metazoa > Arthropoda > Insecta > Diptera > Drosophilidae > Drosophila > Drosophila siamana. The sequence continues at coordinate 2,019,885 of JAWNPP010000002.1, forward strand.
ACCAACCACATGCGTCAGCGAATTCCGCATTAAGTGTGATGCAATAGTTGTGTGCATCTTTGCAGGCACTGCAACTGCAGTGCAATGTAAATAATATGAAAAGAAATAGCAATATATGTTTATGTGCATCAGCGGCAGGATGGTAATTTTGACTAAAATAACATTACAACTTATGTCATCAAGTTGCCACACACACACCTTGTTAATATTCGACAATTTAGCGGCAGCTTAGGAAATCATTTTGTCAAACGTTGCCCTTTGCATATTTCATATAAATCCATAATAACCTGCGAGTCGAAGAGCAGGTGAACATGGTGGCAGCCTGTCAGTGATCCTGGTAGGTTGAATGGCGAGGACAACAACCACCACTTGCTGTTTTCATTTCATAAAATTGAGCACTTTATGCGACTTGTCATGAATTTTTGAAGATCTCAACAGGGAGACGTCTTATTTCTTTTTTTTTTTTCTCTTGCTCCAATACTCTGCCGAACAGAGTTTGTGACTTTTATTGTAAAGCCTTTCTGCCATTGATTTATTTTAAATCAAATTAAAGGTGTTCTGCAAAACAATACACTATATGTATTTTATAATATATTTATTTTGTGGTTATTAAATAAGATTTACGTATGCTTCAATATAACTTACTTATCGAGTGTATCACATCTTCGACTTCAGAAAAATTAAACTCATTTCATATTGTGTGGTTTTTAAGCTCTGGTTTGTCAACAACATATTGTTGCTGCTCCCCGTACACTTATATTTTTGTGATATTTACTGTGAGTCTAGTTATTTTTATATTGCAATGGAAAACATTTTTAGATAATTAATTTCAGCATTTGATTCATTAAAAGGTTTTATTCAATTTAACTTGCATAGCTAAGAGAAATGCAAACGATTTTTCAGCATATTTATTATTATTTAATACTTTACTTTACTTGCTTTAGCTTCGCTCATGTTAAAACCGAAAAAAAATTTTAAAAAGCATATCACAAACAGTAAAATTTCAATTAAATCTCGAATTAATGGAATACTTTCTAAATAAGAGTTTATTGAATATCTTCTGACACTGTATCCGCTTGTATTATGAAGAAGTTATGGGTTGGGATTAAAATAAATTGAGCATGTGACCTTTAATAAAACATCAAAATATTTTTAATTGATATAAAAATACAAATCTAATTAAAATTTTCGAATTTTCATTACTCGCGAAAAGTCAAAAGCTAACGATCGGGATTAATAGAGGCAACTGTGTCATGTGGCATGTTTTATATTACTTCAGACATTTGTGTGAATTTTTTATGAGTTTTAGAAGAAAATGCAGCAAAATTTTGAACAGTTAAATAAACACAAAAATAAAATTAAAACAAAAACGACACGAGTGATTATTTCAATAATTAAACTTTTGGAACGGATACAATTATTTCACATTTTAAGTCAGCTTTTTGCAACCATTTAGGCAATTTAACCCAAGTAATATATATTGTATTTATCGTGGATGACACTGTGAACTGTAATCGTGTTATGTGTGCGTTTAGTTGTCAGCCAAAACGCGTCATATATTTGTTTGATTGCTAATAGATTTATTTCCTTCTTCCTAACTTTTCTTAATTTAGGAGCTAATAAAATATTTGAATTAACAAACTTAGCAAACCAAAGGCGGGTTGTCAAATAAATCAATTAATGTTCCCATTCAGACATGAAGCAGAAATAGTCTCAAACAAAACATTACACAAACGAACTTAAAATGCAAAACAAAGGTAAAAACATTAAACCATAATATGACAGGAAAACGACCATACGTTGATTATTTGAACAAGTTTATGACATATCTTGAGCAAACAGGAGACGATGCTATTTTGTAAGTAGAAGACAGCTCACCAGCTGGACGATTAAAAATGAATTTGAAATATATTCACCAGTGAACTGAAATCATTAAAGAAATTGGGTAAATGCTTTGCTTCAATTGAAACAGGCAGATTGTTGCTAAAGTATTGCAAACAAGAATGCACCACGACTAGAAAATGCACAAGGAGATGTATTGAGAACAAGTGGCAAAGGCAAAAGCAAAAGGTGATGGTAAAAAACTCATTAAGCCTGATAGAGATATTACAGTCCATCCCAAAGGGCATTGAACCGGATATTGTCGTTCTAGTGGCAAATCGCCAATACGCTTGTCATGCTCTGGTGCTAGCCGTAAACTCCGTTTATTTTAGAAAACTAGTTGGATACACTGCGATAGATATACGTCATACTCCGGTGACGCCTTCCGTCTTCGAATTTATCTATAAATGGATGTTAAATTCTGTTACGGAAATATCAAGAAGGCATCTATTGAATGTTTTACGATGCGCCTACTTTCTAGAAATACCGTCCTTAGTTGAGCTGTGCTTTCGCTTTCTTAATGGTAATGAATACAGAGAGATAGAGGCTTTCCATGTTGTTTTCAGCTTGCGAGCTTGGGATGATCTTGCTCATATCAGTCGGGCTCTAGCTCCTCGCATCTCTGAAGCCACACTGAGCCTCGTGTGCAGCAATCAATTTCTACATCTTACTGTTGGTCAGTTATGTTCTTTACTCGACTCTAGTTTTCTGGCTGTCAATACTGAATCTGAGGTGCGTATTTAGAATTCTGATACTAAATGCAATACTTATTTATAATACGTCTAATATCTTTTAGGACAGATTCTCTTTGCTGCTCTGCTCTGGTTAGACGTCGACTGGCCATGTCGTGTTTCTCATGTGCTGAATGTTTTCAAGTGCATTCGCTTTGCCTTTCTATCGCCCAAGCTACTCAGTCAACTGATCAGATTAGGCTATGAGAATTTCGGGCGATTTCGCAGTGTGCTCTCAGCTTTTTACAAACTGCCGCAGTCAAGGCGGTTCATCGAAGATGGCATCTTCTACAACACGATTGTAATCACTATGAAATGCAAGCGAGTCAACTTGCAGCAATTTCCTAACGTGAAGAGGGAGCTACTAATACCCCGCCGCTGGATACAAGACATTCGCAGCAACTATCATCGCCCAGTGTCGGAATATTGCCCGAATCTGCATTACGTTACTTTTCACCAGTTTGTGCAATATTCAAAAAAGCTGCAGATGACTATTGACAATTACGATGTATTCATTGACTATCCAGGTCAAGGGAAAAAAAAGCCCAAACAACGTGTTCCAGCCCACACAAACGAGGTGCAACCTTCACTTTCAAATCATTTGATATGCAACCATCTGCTTCATTATTCCACCGATGATTCACCTGAGGCACAAATGGAAAATCAAAAGAAATTTATTTCTTTGAGAAAAGTATTTATTCCGTCGCAGTTTTGGGAGTATTTTCAAGTTTTATTTTATTAATGTATGTATGTTCTTAATTAGGAGCAGATTTTCTGTGAGACTTCACACCTAAACTATAAGGAAATATCTATTATTTGAACATGTACATGTGATATTTGCAAGCAATTGGATGCGTCAGTCTTGAGAGAAGTAGCTAAGTATTAGGAATCTCCTTTGTTGCCCCGTCTGTGTGTTTGTGTGTGTGTGAGTGTGCGTGTTTTATGCCTACGTGCTGACACTCGAGAGCGACCACTTTGAAGCTTAAACGCTGCTTGACTTAACACAGCACCCCACACACAAAACTCACAAACACACACATTTCACACCGCCTAAGCAACTGCTTTCCTTGTACTCGTTTATCAAAAAAGGTAAACGCGTTGAATTTTCCATTAGGTTGAAAAGCATTTCCCAGCACACGTGGGAGTTTTTTTCATTTTTTCGTTGCTGTGTTGGCACATCATACGTATTGGCAACTGCGGCGTATGCGCAATATTTTAGGTAAATAACATGCGTTGAGTTTGTTTCCTGAGTGCCGCATGTAACCATAAAAACAAATACACAAATATATATATATATATATATATTCAGCATTTTGTTTATTGGCCTACCACATAAGCAGAAAAAAAAGGTTGACAACTCAGGCGGCAAGTCCATGGGACTTGGGTCACACATGGCGGATGCGTAATATCACACACTTGCCAAACTCAATTAGCTAGTGAACCCAAGAGCGCAACAGCATTGACACTCCCCAACCAATACAGCCCCATGAACCTAATCAATAAACTTCTCCAAGTTTTCGATGGGCCGGAATTTGCTCAAAGTAACTCTTATTGTTAGAGATTTAATTGTCATCTTGAGTTGACTATAAAGCAAACATAAGTTAAATAAGTACTTCACACTGCGAAAACAATCAGTGAAAATAAATGTTGAAATTCTATAACAATATATTCTGAATAATTTCATCAACGTTCATCTCTATAGCCTAAAAATAGAGCAAAGCGAATATGAAATGTTTCACTTTAAAATTGTCTTTGGAAAAGCGTGTGACAGTGAAGAAAATTTTATTGCCTTAAGACGCATAGAAAACACAGCGGCTGGAAACGCACAAAACCTTTTTATATGTCTTCATTAAAAGCAGATTTTATGTGCGCATCGTGTAATGTTGTATACGATATATTTTTCGTAGCCATACAAGCTGAAAGAAAAACATTTCGCATTTTCTTATTTTTCACACATTTTGCTGCACTCGTTTTGGGGAGCTAAACGCGTCTGTGCACTAATTAAATTTGCGTACGTCCAGATTCTTTTTATGCATTCCCACGCGAGGTCTGATTGGTGAGTATATATGATCAGATTCTTCAATTTCATACAACCTTATTTTAGGAACAGTATTCACTTGAAGAATATTTTAAATGAGCGAGATAAACACATCAATATTGTTGACTTCATGAAGTACTGGAAATACAAAAAAAGACATGTTCGATTAATCTTTACTTTAAGTTAGTAAATAGTCGGATTGGTAATTGAAAGATCGTTTGAAAATTATATTTTACCTTTGAGATAAATGGAGCCACGCATCAGTTATAAATTTGCTTACCAACTATATATAACTAAAATTAGATGTGAACCTAATTGTATGAAATTGTCGTTATATTGAATATAAATTGCCTAATTCAAAATTAACCAGTTCCAAACTTAAAATCCTTAAAACAAGAGTGCAAAATCTAGACAGCTTTTGCGTCTGTATGCATTAAACTTTAATTTGATAGCATCAGAGAATAATGGAAGCGTAGATTGCAATAGAGGCGATTACTTATCAGGCAACCTACGTATATGTCATCGCTTAGCGCGAGGGAGTAAGTGTGGCATACTTTTGGAAGGCAACGTATGGCCATAAATCAACGACACTGCCGCCAGCCGCTGTTAAATCAAAGCACAAAACCAAACTGACATGCATTACATATTTATATATCAGTGCTCCGGTTAGCAAGTCGACTGCACACGCACGACATATACACACATACACACACACACACACGCACGTGGACAGTCGCATAGCGAACGCGTGGTGTCCCGAAGATGTATGCAAAGCATTTAGAAAAGTTGTTCTGAGGACAAGACTGCGAATATATCGCACGGCTGCTGCTTTATTATTGCGACTTTTTTATGAGTTTTAATGCGGCTTTAAAATGTCATAAATGTTAAAACAAATACGCTGATAAATGCTCCAAGGTAACAAAATAAATAAAATAAAATTATAATAACAAAGGTGGCCACCGCCAATGGGTTAACAACGACCTCCATTGCCACGTCGACGAATGAAGTGGGCGTGCCACGTGGCATGTCCTCTTAGCCTGAAAGCCATATCGTCACGCATTGATGCATATCATCAATTTTTAACGAGCTACTTCTACGTGACCCGATGCCCTCCCCACCACACTTGAACTCTACCCAATGACGTCATCGGCTGTTTGCAGATGTGCCTAGTCAATATAATAACGATATGCATACACACACATCCATTTGTATATACATTTTTTTAGATCATATAATATAATACCATGCATGCGCTGAGGTTTAACGCTGCGCAAGCCATATAACGTTCGAGTGCCATTTGGAAAAATACATCAAAGTGCGTTGGGAGGATGATCACACCCATCACAGGCATCCCAGGCATCACATAGCTATAGATAAGTCAATTTCATGGATTTCAGAATTGCATTTGAAATGGCGAATCTATTCACATATTCGTACATTGATTGCACGATATTGATGGGCCGCCGAGTATTATGGGGCAAATGTCAGGTACAGATATGGTAAATCTATTAGGTCTTATTGTCTGGGTGGAATGGATGGAGACAATGTAACCTCAATGGATCCATAAAAAGTATAATAAGTAGTATGTAATAAGTTAGCTTTTTCTCTCCAAATTTGGTGGAAATGTGTACTTACTTAAATGCATTCATACATCTATTATATTTACATACATACTTTACACAAAGTTTCTACTTTTTATCATTAACGCGAAGTCTGTTGGTTGAATTGCAATTTTTAATTGACTGATAAGAGCCATGAAGACTCTATCAAAACAGATTTCAATTTAAAGTACTCAAATAGTAAATAGCTACTAAGGAATATCTCTATATTTATATAAGTACAAATTTAAATAGTTTTAAGCAACTATTTGCATTTTTGTTGTGGCATCGTACACTTCAGAAATCTTAGTACATATCCACTTGGAGGGTCCTGAGTTTCGTTCACATTTATATAAAAAATAAGTTTATAATTATTTTTTTACTTCCCAAAAAGATAAAACTTTATTTAAAATAGCTTAATATGCTTTTCGCTGCAGCTCAGTGGAAAATTCTATAAAAGAACAATGGCTCGGACAGAGGATTCGGTCGATTCACACAGCTGTAGACATTGCAATTGTTGACTAAACGGCTTTGTAAGCATAAATTTTAATGCAACTCTGCAAAAGCGTAGCATGTTGCCCTGTTACTCTGTTGCACAGTTATACTGTTGCTTCGTTACTCCGGCGAGTTGAGCCGTCGCATATGTAAATGACTTGTAAATGCGCTTGGTAGTGGAGAATGAGCAGAGCAACATCGGCAGCTGTGTTAACAGAGGTAGCCAACGTCAGGCATGGTATTAAGGCAAATACCCCAAGCCATTAGCTAACTATTACAATGTTTTCACCATTTTCCATTCCACAGCCCCTGATGAGGTTCGTACTTCGTTGGCAAAGGTTAAAAGTTATTTTGTGTGCACGGACTGCCGAAACTTTCCAGCTCCCAAGATCGCAAAGCTCAAGTTTTAAGTTTTTTCATTATATTTTCTTTATTTTTTGCAGCTAACCTTTTGCTTTGAAACCCTCTTTGGACTGCCAACTGACTCAAATGAAGAAGTGCGTTCATTGCCTACGTTAATTAAGTGACAGGCTTATGCGGCGTATAAGTAATGTGCGAGTGGGTGAATGTTGCATGTTGCAAAGGCGGTCACTTCAAAAATGGAAGAATAATCTGAAAAAAAAGATTAATAAAAAGCTACTGTCTGCTTCGAGCTTTTAAGCAAAAGTTTTTCAATTTGCACATTACAATAGGCACCCAATAAGGAATGTAAATATATTTCTATACACTCACACAATACAGTAATAATTTTTTGCATGGGAAAATTTCATTTTAAACGACGCAGTTTGTCGAGTGCCTTGTGCAGCAAATTGAAAATGTATTATAAGCATGCATACACATACATATATGTATATATATATATATATATATATACTCAGTATAGTCCTCTAGTCGTGAAGTCCTGTATCCATATATTGTGTCAACGCATGCATAAAGCATGTACAATAAATTTTCATTTGTGTAACCAACAGCCTTAAGAGGCGCAAGGGGAGTCGGCAAGAAAGCAAGTTGATTGAATTGACACGGCAGCCAGCAGCCATCAGCCACCAGCCAGAGCCACCAGCCAGAGCCACCAGGCAGAGCCACCAGCCACCAGCCAACCCGAATAACCTCGCCCTGCTCCGTATTCTTACTCCCAATTCAATTCAATTCGAGTGAAGTATAAAAAAAAACTACTCATATACACGGCAGCTCTTCTTTGGTTTCTCGGCACATGGATTCACACACGCACACACACACATACACACATTTGTATTCCCACACTCACCTTTGATATTTATGCTCGGTGCGGGCAACCTGCAAAATTGAATGAAAATATTAAAAATGTTGATAAAGCGAAAGCGATGAAGAAAACAAAAATTATAATTCACTTTTACTGCGCGTTTTTCATTTATTTGTTAATAATTTCATTTATGCCAAAGCGGAGCAAACTTAAAAATGCGTAAAAGGCGTCCAAATTTTATTACACGCTGACATTTAGAAACGACCGTCGCATCGCCTGAAAGCAGGCAACAGTTTTTCTTCGATTTATTAAACTTCTTTTTTTTCTTTTTTGCTCCGCTCACATACAATGGGCCTTTTACTTTCCCTTTTTGCTTTGTTTGCTCTTTGTTGCCTTAGGAATTGGCCCGAAGCGTGGACTTTTCTGAATGCTCTTTAAATTAAGCAGTTGACTGTATTTTTACAGGCTTAGTTCACTTAAGTGTAAAAAAATCGCCTATCCCATTGAACCTATTGCTGTTATGCTGTTGTTGGTTGTTGGCAGCTGGCTGTTGGCTGTTGTGGTTCCGTTGCACAATCCCATGTGGACAACTGTCTCTCCCCAAGCAATTTGATAAAAACCCTCCTCTTAATATTTATCTCTGGGGCCCCCTTCACTCAATTGCTTCACGTTTTGTTTGTTTATTGTTTATTTATTTTTTTTTTTGTTGTTTTTGTTTTTTTTTCGCTGAAGAGGGCTGTGTCGATGCTCATTAACTTTATTAAGTGTCGCGGAGCGACATCAACGTCTCGCAGAAAAGCTCCTTTGGCCCACAACGTGAAAGGTCAACGTTGAGTATGTGCTGGCTGCACTTTAAACCTCTGCGTGGCGCTGTGCTCTCGCTTCTAGATTCTCAGTTCTGTGTTCTCCGTTCTCTGTTCTCAGTTGTCTGTTCTCTGTTCGGGTTATAAGCCGAAGAGGCACGTGCGCCTCGCAGCTAGCTCATCGGAAGGAGATATAGTGGTCTTGGGGTTTTTTGCGGTAAGTTGCATTTGCCATCTAATGCACTTTAAGTAATGGTGAACATGTGCAATGCTTGCCAATCTGACATTGCAAGCTGCATGAGGATGCCACATATTGTCACACACTCTTATCGCTGCAAATTTGAGTAGCAAAGATGCAAGCTTTCAACGAAAACAAAACCAACTCAATTGTGCACACATATCAATTGGAGCAAGGAATCTCAATTGATTCACAATCATTTGAATTGTCATCAATCATACTTGCAATTGATTTCACAGAATGGCTTGACTGTTAAAATAAAAAAGCAGAACTATTTTCGACGCTTAAGGTTTGAATTCAAGTTCATTTACAAATTGGCATCTGAAGAATATTTAAATGAACGGTAAATATTCAGAATTAATTGGCCTCATTATACTGTATACTGAAGAACTTCCATGATGAACAATGGAAAATAATTAATAGCTTATCAAATCAAAATGCTATTCATTTTGACTAATTTTCTTGACTTGCCGGAGCTTAGTCAAATTCCATTGGAATGCTGAAAACTATTTAGTTGTCTACTCAATGAATTGCTTATACAAATACGAGTATTTCTATATTTACTGTCCCTGTAGCGATTTAGTTGTCAGTAGACTAATAGATTCATTTATCAAGTGGCTCTTAAGTGAGACTTCATTTGGTCCCAAAACAATTTACGACTTTGCCACTTCCATAGCTCTAGTCCAGTAGTAGTTTTTTAACTATGCTCTTTGTCGTAAGAGAACTTAGAATTGTGGGGAGAGAGACAGGGGAGTTAGGACACAAAGGCAATGCCTATGAGACTTTGTTGCAATTGCAGTAAAAGTGAAGTACAAGTTACTGCCTGGTCAGGTTGACTGACTTTGACTGGAGCGACAGCAACAGGACTATAAATAAGATACGACCATGTGTTTCAACATCTGTGTGCATTGTCACTAACGGTCTATGTGTGAGAGTCACTAAGAATACAAGAACTGTGTCACGCCTTTATTTGCTTGTACAACAGACCAGCAACAACAACAAGCTGTTCTTTTCATTGTTGCTGTTGTTATTGCAGTTACAGTGCCTGTTATTATACAACATAGCTTTTGTTGTAATGTTCATAAAAGTGTCACACTGTCTCCTGTTGTGCTTATCTCTCTCTCTCTCTCTCTCTCTCTCTCTCTCTCATTTTCTCTTTGTCAGTGTGTTTGCATTCTTCTGTTGCTTCCTGTTGCATACCCGACTCTTTCGGTTTCCTTTAATTTTATATTCCGTTCAGACTTTTTAAACTTAATTTGACAATGTTTTCAGTATGTTTAGTTAGTACATAGAGTATTCCTTCAAACAAGAGTGACCTTTTTCTATGACTAAAAAAAAATGGCAATTTTTTAATTTATATAGACCAAACGGTAAAAGCTGCAAATTTTACACGACTTACTTTGAATACTTTGCGCAGTTAAAAGCGGTTTCTCAACATTTCAACTTCAGCTATTACAAGTTACAATTTGCTGAAAAATGGAATGCTCAGAATTTAAACAAAATAAAACATTAGTATTAAAGATCAATACATACTAATTTTATCTGATAGTCAGAGTTGCCTACAGTTTCAGAAACACAAAACTTCGAATTTAAAATTTTTTAAATGTAGAATTAAGTTTTTAATAATAGAGTGCTGACTTGGAATAGTCAACAGCTCACTACGAGTTTTCTTCTGACTTTGGATGGCTGTATTCTAATCTAATAATGATACATTAATTTAAACATTAGCTCAATTACGACCTATACTTTGTTATAAAGCAATTTTTCTTCTACCTTTGGATAGTCGTGATCTAGTGTATTAAAGATCACGACAAATAAGTAGATGTGTCAAATGGCTGTCAACAGCAATATTTTCTCCCCATAACAGAAATTAGAACCCCACAGCTATCGTCTGATTTCGAACTAAGAATATCAGAAAAAATGCACCAAATTTAGTTCAATCACAAATCGAGAGCTAAGCTGTGTTATTATTGAAATAATTATGATTTACATTGAATAATTATTTGCAAATTTAATACTTATTAGTCCCTCTTTGACCAAACTATAATTTCTCTATAGGCCAACGCAATTTTATAACTTTCTTGCGCAGTTATGACCTTCCCGTTACTTTTCAACGGTGACTGGCATTTATATTCATCTCTTCATTATTTACGATAGTGTAGCACTATGTATACCTCAATTGAAACCATACATTTCATTATATATTGGCTTCTATGAATTTCATAGTTTACAAGCTGCACATTTTAAAAATATATAAATTGCGCAAAATACCTGATATTACATTTGAATTCAACTTATACAAAATTGATAATATTCTCAAAGAAGACGGCTTAATTCGATGTTTAAAAATAATGTTCTTGTCTAATCAAAAGTGTTTACTCCCCACAAAATAGCAGAAACCCAATAAAAATTTAAAAAGCTTAATGGACCTCACTGCACAGTCTTAGTCTATATATATCTAAGTTTAGATATCTATTTGTCTAAGATCTTAACAACAATGGCAAGAGAAATGCAAAAAAAGAGAAACAAAATAATTAAAAGTTTGTCAAATCAATAGGAATGTTGGTTTTTAAATTGTGATGTGAACATCAACTGGAGTCACATATTAATCTAATTTCATTAATTTATTTACTTGATGGGAAAGTTAAAGTAGTTTTAAAAAGTAACCTAACCTCTTACTAGATGTGTTTATTAAACATGCGTTTCATCTACTTCACCTATATTATTATTATTATTATTATTACTATTATTATAACTCTTTTAAATACTATTTACATTATTCACATACCAGGCTAAAAATTTACCAATTTATAGCATTTTCTTTTTTTCGAGTATACCTTCCTACCCGATATGATTGCTATTAATATGATTACAGAAAAATTACAGGTAAAGTACATTGAACTATAATTGTACCAGCCCCAGTCTGGATTTCAAAGGAAAAGGAAATTGCTTACTGTAAAAATGCTCACCATCAGTTATGTGTCTATTTTTAGCCAGGGCAATGGCAGTACCACAAGAAATTGCTAAAGTTCAATGCACACTCATATGAAGAAGCTCGGAGGGTATAAATTAACATTTGTATGCAAGTTCACTTCCCAAAGGGCTTTATACCCTTAAAAGAAAGCAAATAATTTCATAGTTTACTATATTGTCACAGCTAAAAATTAAGATAATGATTTTAATTGGTAGCACATAATATTATTATTAACTGATTATCTTTTTGACTTAACTGACAAATTTGACAATTTTTATTTTTAAATATTTCATTATCGATAACTGCTCTCGATAACCAACTGTTGAGCTTTTCGACCTGTACGACTACAATGCGAAGCTTGGTATTTTAAATTATTTTTATCCAAACACACTAAAGTAGAACAGCTGTTTTAAATTCATTTTAAAGTCGTGTCTTTGTATTTTGTAGAAAATATGTAAGTAGAGAAAACCCCTTAAATGAAAAATGTTATTCACTTTCGCGTAGTTTGCCGAGCTATAGTTTTCACTGCCAGCCCTTATCTACATATTCAACATGTCACATGAAAGTTGCAAAGAACCTGGTGATTGGCGCGATGCTCCCTTTTTTGTCGTCCTATACGATTACACGGTGAAGAATGCTGGATTCCCCACGGATATAGGAACAATGATTGCTTATGTACTGGTCCTACTAGTGTCTTGGTATGTAGTTCTCTGGACAGCACGTTTCCTGCTCTCCCTCGTATGGCCTGTGATCATTGTTGTGTCGGCAATCCTGCTTTTCCGCTATATACGTACATACGAACACGTGGAGTTCGAGAATGTACTGCTCCATGCAGTTACTTTTGTGACGGACACAGTGGTAGCTATAATGGGAAAGACTTTGGAGTTTCTTGTCGGCTTATTAAACTAAGTATTCAACCAAAGGGAATTAATGTAATTTATTGTAAAATTTTTGTACATAGCTTTTACACAAATTATTGTGAGCACAATCGTAAATTAATTTTTGGATATGCATAAGTACAATGAATGGTATTTATTCTGTTGGCGGCAAGTTTTAAAGGCAGAATTTTGCAGGCAAAGGTCACACTGGCAGCGCGACAATTGTGGCTATAACTTTGATGAACATACAATGTTGACCAATTTTGATTAAGTAGCAAGTATTAAAAATATTGAATTGTGCTAAAATCTATTAAAGTTTTATTCATTTAATCAATTCAATTACTATACCTGTGGAAGACATTTTTAGTGTCATAATATCAAGTTGAAGCATACAGCCATATAAATAATAAAGCATTTATTTTTAGCTTTTCATATGGTGCCTTGAGAACTACAACAGTCCACATCTGTTGGACAAATTCGGTGACACGGTTAAGAAAACATTACAATATTGTAAGTTGTGATACTAATAAATGTTTTAATAATAAAATAGTTAAATAAAAAACATAACTTTCGTTAAAGGTACTTAGAAATGCCCATCATTCGCTTAGAGTCTTCCGATAAGGAAATTTTTGACACCGACATCGAGATTGCAAAATGTTCGGAGACAATAAAAACAGCCCTTGAAGACTTGGGTGATGAAAGCGATAATAGCATATTACCTCTTCCCAACGTGAATTCGGCCATTTTACGGAAAGTGTTGCACTGGGCCACGTATCATGCTCAGGACGATCCGCAGCAGGCCCAAGAGGATGAGAATAAGGAGAAACGCACCGATGACATCTCATCTTGGGATGCCGATTTCCTGAAAGTCGACCAAGGCACCTTATTCGAGCTCATTCTTGCGGCCAATTATTTGAACATTCAAGGTCTATTAGATGTCACCTGCAAAACGTGTGCCAACATGATCAAAGGAAAGTCGCTTCAGGACATTCGAGAGACTTTTGCCATTGCGAATGACTTTTCACCAGCTGAGGAGGAAAAGGTGCGCAAAGAGAACGAATGGTGTGAAGAGAAGTAATACATAAACGGCTGACAGAGAGAAATCAACAATTTATTCGTTTCTCCCAATTAAAAAATTACATGTAAACAAAATAGGGTATTTTTCAATTTATACATTTTTCGATAGACTTTTAAATTTCTTGTGTATTAATGTGTGCACGCGTATCGGATAATTCATGAAACAGCCACTTATAAAAGTCGCCAGATGGCGCTTTGCCGCCAAGAAACTGTTTCAGCATAATTACTTTTTTTTTCTTAACGATGTAAAAAAATCTAAACATTTTTGAGAAATACGCAAATATCAAGCTATCTCAATTAGACCATTTTCGCAAACTTAGAATTTTTCTCGTAATCTCTATAGAAGCATAATGTCACAATTATTGTCATTTTTGTAATATATTTCAATAGTTATTGTAGAAATTTTAAATGTGGACAAACCTGTACACAGGTCTCCAATAAACCAACTTCAAGAAAACTCTTATTTACTTAAACAACAAAAAATAATAAATAAACTATATTTTTGGCCCTCACAACATCGATGTATACAATAATAAAATCGATATTTTATAAAATGGTTGAAACATCGATGCATCGTGCCATCTCTACCAACTATCTGAGCTGCTACAAATTTTGACCAGGATTGATTGGCGCATAACAAACAAATTTGCCGTATTATAATTAAAATTCTTAGTGAAATTGCATATTAACGGTCAGCATAAGCGCTACTAAACAGTGCTGTCCCGAAAACGCACTAAAACTTAATCGTAATTTGTTGGTGAAAAAACAGGCGGCGGCAGCAGCAGCAGCAGCTAAAAAGACGTCAGCGGCGGCGGCGACGCAACACACGCGACTTGCAAAGAAAAACACGGCGAGGAGGACAGCGACTGCACCAAGTGGCTTGTGTGTCTCTGCAGAGTTGTGTGCGTGTGTGTATATGTATGTGCATCTCAAGGATACATTAAATAACAATAACAAAAAGATTAAAAAAATAAAAAAAATACAATGGACGTATACGACGTTAGCGACGATTTAATCAAGAAGCTAAACGACTGGAAGCTTATTGGCATCATATCCGGCAAATTCAATGAGCTCAAAGAGAACTACTCCAAAGTGAATTTCGTTGAGCACGCGCTCATCGACTTCAAGTACATGGAGAAGATATTCCTGAATGTAACATTGCGTGAGAACAAATGCAACAAGCGCAGCGTGGAGTTCCGTATGTTGGGTAACGAGCAGTTCTCACTGAAGAACAGGAAATACTTCCAGGCAAGTTAAATACTTCAGCCAAAGTCGCAGTTAGTTTGTTGAAATCAAAAAAAGTTGCATGCTGATTTTTAATGAGCGGCATTCCGGCTTTCGGCATGTGATTTGTTTTTGGATTGAAGCGTGCAATGAAATACCGAAAATTAGAGTGACCAGATGTTTATTGAGAAAATATATGTATTTTGGTCACCCCCACCGTACTTTCCTAGTACAACTAATTTCAATAGTATTATTTCGTTCGTTCATCCTTTAGGCTCTCGAATTGTACAACAAAAGCATTTGCTATGCGGAACCAAACTCGGAACATTTGTCAATTGGCTATGCCAATCGATCGGCAGTTTTCTTCGAATGGAAACGGTATCGCGAGTGTCTCGCAAACATTGAGTTAGCGCGCAAGGCTAACTATCCGGAAAGGTTGCGCCATAAGCTAGACAAGCGTGAACGCGATTGCCAACAGCTGGTGCAGCAACAGGCACCAGATATTGTACCCTATGACTTTAAACTTAGTTTCGAGGCACACTCTCAGGTGCCGTACATTGCCAATTGCCTGGAATTGCGCGAAACCCCGGGCGAGGGTCGTTTTATTGCGACGACGCGGGATCTAGTTGTCGGCGATGTGATTGCCGCGGAGGAACCTTTCTGTTCCTCACTGCTGCCGCCCATGCGCTACATTAGATGCGCGACATGCAAACAAGAGCGTTACCTAACGCTTATACCCTGCGATAACTGCTGCTCGGTGATGTTCTGCTCGGAGGATTGCAAGCAGCTCGCCAACGATTCGTTTCACAAGTATGAATGCCCCATCATTGACCTGTTGCATCGCATGTTCAACAAAATTCACGGCATTGCGTTACGCACCACGTTGAGCGCCCTGAATCTGTACGACAGCATCGAGGAGCTAATGGCATACTGCGAGCAGCCAAGTAATCAGCAGAAGTGTGTCTTTGATTTGGATTTTACACAACTGACACCCCAAGAGCATTATCGAGCCATCCACGGTCTGGTGACGAATCAGCACATGCGTTCCGTATCGGATCTCTTTCAGCGTTCAGTTGTTTGCGCCGTGCTCAAAAACTTTATCATTGAGTATACCCCACTGAAGGATTTTCTGGGCGGTGAGGATGGTCGCAACTTCTTTACGGATTTGCTATTCAGGCATCTGCAAACATCTCCATCGAATATGCATGGCATTGATCTCGTTGAGCAGGTGAACGAGACGAAGGATGATCAGACGCATTCATCAGGCGCTTATGCGTTTCTATCACTCCTCAATCATTCGTGTGCGCCCAACACTCTACGCATCTACGACGGTACCAAGGCGTATTTGTTTGTGCTGCGGCCTATTAAGGCTGGCGAAGCCCTCTACGACAACTACGGGTAAGTGGTTCAAAGATTATACGATCAAGCGCTTATCTTGAAATTCTTTGATTTCTCTCGTTGTCTATAGTACGCATTTTGCCATCTTCAGCAAGAAGGAACGTCAAGAGCGATTATCTATGCAGTATCGCTTTAACTGCAACTGTGAGGCATGCGAGCTGGATCATCCCAAGTATAAGGGAATGCCGCACAAGGCGACGGTGCCGTTGGTGAATGATGACACGGATATGAAGTTGCTGGGTGCCTACAACTATGATTTCGCGATTGGAAATTATCAGAAATATTGTGATTTTCTAACCGAGTATGGCGCTGCCTATCCCTGTGCGCAGATCAGTTCGGCAGAGGAGTGCCTGAAGATGGCACTGCATATCATGGTGGATGCGGTGCCGCTCAAGGCGAAAATGTAATGTGTGTCTGGGACACAACGCACTGAACTGCCTCGCAAACCCGCCATCCCACCAGCACCACTCAACAACACGACCACAAATCACAACACAACAAGAACCATCTCCATTAACACACACACCCTAAACTATCCCAAGACACTGAGAGCGACGAACTCTAAATTTTTAATGATAAAACAGTAATTACTGATATGATTCGAACTATTTTTTTGATGCCATACAAAGCCCACAATATACTTTGGCAACTGTAGCAGTTGATGTATTGCATTGGCAAAAACACAAATACACATTTTTTGGAATTTCTGTTAAATTTCATTTGTTAAAATGTACATTTTAGTTAAATTATTTGTCAACAATTTTTTATAACACCCCAAAAATGTTAAAAAGAAATGTTTGAGATTTTAGTTCGTTCCGATCTGACGCATCTGAAACTTAAAACATAACTAGGTCGCAAGCTCAAAATTTTTATTTATAATGTGGTTGGATCACCAATGTCTTCGAAACTGCAAAAAGAGAAATACGTTTTTTGTAATTATTTTACAAACAAATACAATATTTTCTAATTATGCATTACACAATTCTTTAACATTTCAGTGCATTTTGCTGTACAAATCGAGAAGTTGCTGATTGAGCACTAAGCCGCCTCCACTGCTGCACATTGGATCTGTATTCGTGTTTGTATTTGGATTGCTGTCCGTTGTTAGCAGCTGTACAAATTCACAGCCAGACGCATTTGGATTGCCCTGTGTCTGAGACATGGCATTGTTATCCAAATCGGCAAATAATGTGTAGGAGAATGTTTGCTCAAACTGTTTCTGAAACTGGCCCGCATCAATGGGCTGCAAATCCTCGCCAGGTGCTAGTGGCGTCTGCCCGATGCTTAGCTGAGCAGCGAGTTGGTCCATACGATTTGGCTCTTGTTGCTGCTGTTGTTGGGCCAGTTCGCTGCTCTGAATGTAGATATTGTCGCCAATACATTTGGCATAATCTAAATAGTGACTCTGATCCAAGGCATTGATGAAACTGCCGTCCATAGCTTGAAATCCAAGACGTATTAGTAACGATATCTTCGTATTGAAACACTCCAGCCAGACCTTATTAGTGCGATAGATAGACAGCTGTTGCTCATCGCCACATGAGTTCCAGAAATCCAATAGCGTATTCTTGCTGAAATCAATGAGCATATGACGCTTTGTTTCTGGACAAAGCTTGTTGATGGCATCCAAGTGACGAAATGTAATATCTAGCAAATTGTGCTGATGCTGAGACATATACAATTGCCATTTGTAAACCATTGTCATCAGATTCCACAGCTTATCCATTGACGTCTCTGTGAGCCGCATCAGTGAACAGGTGGCGATGTCATTTAACATGAACTTGCAATGCTCGGCCGTCAATAGTTGGGCTTCACTATGTACGGATCCGTTGATCAGAGATTCGATAAACTTGGGCTCCAACAGCACCGAAATCACATCGTGTATGACTGCAAGTAAGTAATCACTGCAGCGCAATTAAAGTGGTTGGTTGATTTTCCCCCCACTTACCTTGAACGGATTTATCAGACTCGATTTGTTGGGCCTTCAGTCGCTGGTGAATTACGAACAATGCCTCACAGCCGAGATTGACCAGTATGAAGACGTTGGCGCGCGGATTGGCAGCTTGTCTATGTGTCGTCATTTTAAAGCTCCTAAAGCGTTGGCAACTGCGGCGTACGAATGGTGAAGTCCAACTGAGCTGCTTTTGAGAGCCCGTTTGCGGAGCAGCACGGCACGCGACCCACGAATAATTCACACATACATTTATTTTATTGGATTTTTCGTTTCCGTGCTAGCAGGGAGCGAGCCCTACACTCAGGACGACGACAACGACAAGCCATGTTTGACTGCTTTATGAGAACCCCGGCAACGTCTTTTATCACCACAATAAGTGCAAATAAAAAACAAGGGGTCGCCCGACTAAACGACTTAAATGTCCATTAAAAATCACCTTATCATGAAAAAAACACAAATTTAAAGGACGAATAATTTTGAAGTTGCATTTTAATTCAACGGTTCTGTTTATTTTAACGATTATTGTTTAAGATCAATGATGTCCGCTAACAGCGCTAGTGTAGCTTCAGAAGATATGTATAATAGGTCTTATGTTGTCGCGCCTTAATAGAAATAAGTTTTGTATAAGCGGAATGTACAATTTGACAATAACTAGACAATTTTATTTATTATAACATCAAAAATGTACCCAACATAACAGATCTGAGCTACACCGTGTAGCGAACCGCATAACTTACAATAATCCATTCCTTCCTGTAACTAAATTGTTGACAAAGTCAACATGCCCTCACTGCGTACAGCGACAACATCGTTTATAATTATGGCTGCAGGTTTGGGTTCCGAGCCTGAAATAATTGGAGTGGGATTTCAACGTGAAGTTTTCTTTGCCTTCTGTCAGTCCCATAGTTATTGATTTCTGTTTGTTTTGCAAAACAGTATGTAAACTTAATGTAACTAAATTGCGGTTGCCGTTATTGCTTTTATGACAACTTTAATGAAAATAAAAGCAGCTGATTGGTTAACTTAAGTCAGAATCGCGTGCTGGTCAAAGCCTGCCAATTATAAGGTCAAACCACGATTTTAAACATAGAAATATAAAAATAATCGTAATTTTGAAGTTTTCTCTCAAAAATGAACAAGACGCCGTAAAATTGTAGTATTATGTAAATGTCCTGGAAAACACCCGCATTAACCATCCCACCTGCTGTAGCGGAAGCGGAAGTCGCAAGTTGCGTGATAGCCCGCACATTGCAATTACTTCTCGACAGCTTTAAAAGTAACGCTGCTTGCCACCATTAAGCATGGTAAGCACTTAAATACAATACGGTCACACTTAAATGTAACGCTACTCCGAATTTAATAAAATATGTAAAAGCTCTTGACAGGCACTTAAGGATGAGATGCTCGAAACCTTGGACATTCAAAATTGCCGCTTTTAAGATTATCGATATCCGCACTATCGATTATTCAAGAGCTGTGGAAATGTTTTACAATCATTGTAATATTGGCAAGTAGAAACAGCTGTGCCGGTGCTATAACAAATAATAAATTCTATGTAGAAACGTTTTGTTGATCGACTGGAAATTAAACCAAGTATAATTACAATAGAATGCTCCGCAAATCGTTGCAAAGTTTGACGCGCCCGGCGGTGCTGTGTCGCCAAATGTCCGTCGTAGCCAAATCATTAAAGTACTCACAACACGGAGAGCCACAAGATGTGTTGCACATGGTGGAGGACAGGTTGACTGCGCCACAGAACCAACAGGTGTTGGTGAAGATTCTGGCCGCGCCCATTAATCCAGCCGATATTAATACCATACAGGGTAAGTCTGCAAGTGGAATCAATTCTTATGTTCTTATATAAACATCTCGGATTCGCAGGCAAATATCCGGTGAAGCCAAAGTTCCCAGCAGTTGCGGGCAATGAGTTTGTGGGCGAAGTTGTATGTGTTGGGGACAAGGTGAAGAATCTGCAGCCAGGCGCACATGTGGTGCCTTTGGCCACAGGCTTGGGTACTTGGACAACTCATGCCGTCTATAACGAGGATCAACTATTGGCCATTTCCAGTAAGGTTGGCCTAGCCGAGGCAGCCACCATTACGGTAAATCCATGCACTGCCTACCGCATGCTCAAGGACTTTGTGCAGCTCTCACCCGGTGACACAGTCATTCAGAATGGAGCCAACAGCGCCGTAGGTCAGGCAGTGCATCAATTGTGCAAAGCTTGGGGGATCAACAGCGTGGGCATTGTGCGCAATCGTCCTGAGATTTCGGAGCTCAAAACGATGCTCGAGTGCCTGGGCTCCAGTGCTGTTCTAACCGAGGAAGAGATGCGCACTTGCGACATCTTCAAGAGCGGTAAACTGCAGCGTCCCAAGCTGGCGTTCAATTGCGTAGGCGGCAAAAGTGCAACGGAAGTGTCGCGTCATCTTAGCGATCGTGGCGTTATGGTCACCTATGGCGGTATGTCGCGTGAGCCAGTTACCATTGCCACAGGACCGCTGATCTTTAAGGACATTGCATTTCGTGGCTTCTGGATGACACGCTGGTCCAAGGAGAACTACAACGCTCCAGAGCGCACTCAGATGTTCAAGGAGCTCTGCCAGCTGATAGAGCAGGGCAAATTTGTGGCACCCGCACATGAAATGGTGCCGCTGGTGAAATTCAAGGATGCCGCAGCAGCAGCGCTCAATTTCAAAGGATTCACCGGAAAGAAATTCATACTGGACATGAACTGCTAAATGTGATAAATTGTTTTGTTAATATGCACATATAAATGTAATTAATGCAACGTTTATGCTTATTTTTTTGAATTATAACATTTCAATCTCGTTCGCCTGATACTTGAGTTGCAGCGACATCGGAGTGGGAGACGTGGCATCTGTAACGGTCAACAGCTGTCCATCCTGCAGGCAGAGCTCACCCAACGATTGCGTAAGATTTTTGCGCGTGGCCTCCTCAATACTCTTCACATTGGCCATGTACAGAGTGCGTTGCCTGCCATCCGCCATGACAGTGGTCAGTGCTGGACTCTTGAGCTGAAAACGTGGCAGCTCGCACAGCTGCTTGATGACATCCTCCAGCGTTGTGGTATTAGGATTGTCGATGCTCAGAACTTGTGGCGCATTGCTACACGCCAAGCAAGTCTCAGACTTCTCCGCCTCGTAGGTATACGTGTAAATGCCATCGAGATCGTTGAAATTCAAATAGTTGGCCATGCTGTCGTAGCAGCTGGTGGCCAGCTTAAACACTTCCAAAGCACAGGCAGCCGCAATAACAGCATTGGTACTGGCCACCGCCGGTATTATGTGCTTGATGACGCCCTGCACCAGGCGATAGGTAATGCCGCTGATGTTAAACTGATTGGCACGTTCCTGGGCACGTTCGTAGATCCAGCCAATGTGCTGAGGATCATCTCCATCGAGTGGCGCCCCAAAAGGATTCTCCTTGTCCCACTGAATCAACTTGACATACTCAATGCAGTGCTCTGGCAGACGCGGCGTATTTGCAATGGTGCACAGCGGATAATTGATCTGTGGTGGAAATAAATCCAAGGTGCATTCAATGCAGGCGGTGAAGCCGGGCAGTATGACGCGAGCGTTTCCCTTGAATCCTTCTGTGCCGCCGTCTATCATCGGTATAATCGAAGAGACATCGATGCTGTTGTCGTCATCGAATCGCAACATGGACAATAGCATGCCGTTGATCCATCGACGCGCTACAATCGAGTCGAGACCACAGACAATAATGTGAAACTGCTGGTAGAACGTCTCGTCGAAGTCCTGAATCTTGGCAAAATGCGGCGTCACCTTGCAGCTAGGCACACGATCATTGATGAAGCGAGCAGCGCACTCGGCCTTTGAAGAGTTAATGTCGGAGCGCCTGAATAAAAACTGTCGATTTAAATTGGACAACTCGATGGTGTCCATGTCGATCACATGCAAATCACCGAAACCCATCAAAGCCAGGTCCTTAAGCAGCTCACAGCCCAATCCTCCGGCACCAATGATGAGCACCTTGCTCTTCGTTTGTAGGAAATCGAAGTTGTCAGTCGATGGTGTGAAGTCATCTTTGCAGAACAGACCCTCTCGTTCCAGCACATTTCGCAAGCCATTCCATCGCTTGCTTTGCAACGCAATGGTCGAATTGGAAGGTGAAGCAACGGACATTATGTAGCAAAATGAAGACTAAGCTTGCACGGACAACCGGCAAACTGCAGTTGCTCTTGGTGATGCGATTGAAGATAATCGATGCCACTATCGATATTTAGGGATATCAAAGATTTTTCTTGTTTTAATAAATTTCTTTCAGGTATCGGTAAGAGGATAATTCGTGTTATTTAAATTACATAAATATGTTAAAACACACATTAAATGCAAAATTCTAAGAGATGGAAAAAATTCAGTAGTCGAATGAAACTAATCGATATGAAATGCGAGGCCCTGGTAGAGCAAAACTATCGCTTATTGCACATATCTAGCTGAAATTTGAAACAAACGGCATTCGAAAAGGAAAAAAACTCGCGTACATTTTGTAGCGTGCTTCCTCTTTACGTTCTCCTTGTAAATTAAATATATATAAAGCGTGTCTTCGTCAAAAAGTGTAATTGCGAGTTTCAATAAAATAATAAAAAAACACGGTTGCAAAAGCCATTAGTATTGAATTGCTGGAAAACAAATTGGCGCGAACTTAATTAAAATGACGCTCTCAGTGCTGGCGTCGTTCGACGATCTGCGACGGTGCATGCAAGTGCTCACGGAAGGAACAGCCGAGGAGGGTGAGTTGAAAGTCGACTAAGCTGAAATATTAATAAATGCAGACTCCGCACTCTATAGAATTTCTCCGCTTTTTACGCCTGTTTGAGCTGTACCACGAGAAGTGCAATGGCTACGCCACGCAAAACGCACGACTTCAAACTGAACTAGACAAGTCGCTGGCCAAGATGGGCGACCTGGAAGGAAAACTGTATCATGCTCGTCGCATCATTGACACGGAAATAAAGGCGCGCCGCCAAGCCGAGCACGAACGCGATGCCATGGAGAGCAAAATAATGGCTGTTGCCGATCTGCTGCGACACGAACGCAATCTGAACAACGAGACGCGCGATAAGCTGGCGTTTCTACACACGTTGCCAACGGGATCAACGCGCAAGCGAAAATCGTTGAATACACTGCACGAGGATAAATCGTACGGCGACATTAATTCGACGGGCTCGTTGCTATCGGATCTATCTATTACACACTCTGAAGATGATTTTCTCGATTTGAGACGCTCTAAGTCGTGGCGAGAGCATCGTCCATCCTTGCCAAAGAATCCAGTGCCCTGCGTGGGCAATAAACGTTCCCGTCTGAGCACAGGACTAAACAACAGCAACGCTGGTACGCCAACAGCAACGAATGCGTCGACGACTCGTCGCTCGATTGGCGTGGATCAGCACACTTTAGATGTGGCGCAGGGCGCAGAGCGCTTTTGTGCCACCACCAAGGTGACCATACCACAGGATGGCCAGGGTGTCATACGAGCGGAATCTACAATTCAATCGCTGCCAGTTAAATTAGCGAATGGCGATGTTCAAACTTCGTCGACACCACGTCGTTCTGGCTTTAAGGAAGCCACAGCACCACCATTGACGCCACTTAATGCTATGGCCACAGCATCGCCGGCACAGCTTAATCGTCCGCTGATGCGCAAGCACAGCTTTAGCCAAAAGACTTTTCTCCGTGGCGATAATTGTGTGCAGTGCCAGAAACGGTGAGATTTACTCCAAATTTTGAAATTAATCAATTAATAATTAAAGCAATTTTCTCCTGCGTTGGCAGCATTCGCTTTGGGGCAGTGGGATTGCGTTGTCGGGATTGTCCAGTGCGCTGTCACATCGACTGTCGCCATCTGCTCACAGTCAGCTGTGTGCCGCAGTCAGGCACACCCACAACCAAGACAGTGATGGGTTATATAGCCGACTTTGCACCAACAATTACGCCTATGGTACCGGCACTGATTGTGCATTGCGTCAATGAGATTGAGGCGCGAGGTCTGAACGAGGTTGGACTCTATCGCATGTCGTCATCGGAACGCGAATATAAAGCACTCAAGGAACAGTTCTTACGCGGTAAGGCGACGCCACATTTGGGCAACACAGATATCTATGTGCTGTGCTGTTGTGTCAAGGATTTTTTGCGAACATTGCGTGAACCACTGATACCCACGTGCCAGTGGAAGGATTTTGCCAATGCGGTGCAAAATCCAGATAATCAGCAGGCGGAACAATTGCTTTACAAGGCGGTGAAAGAGCTGCCATTTGCTAATCGCGATACATTGGCATTCCTCATCTTGCACTTTCAACGCATTGCCAACTGTCCGGTGGTCATGATGCCGTTGGAGAATATGTCATTAATTTTTGGTCCCACAATTGTTGGTTATTCGTCGCCGGATCCCGATAAGCATGCGCTTTATACCGAAGTGTTTACTCAAAATCAAGTAATGAAGGCTTTGTTGGATCTGCCCGGTAGTTTTTGGCAGCAGTTCCTGGCGTTGGAGCCGTCGCCGCAGCATGCGCCACCCGACAGCGCTGTCAAGCGAGTGCCCAGTAACAACAGAGATTTGTTTTCGCTTTATGGTAGGTGCATCACTATTTATACATAATTCAGCTATCTAATGTGAAAATTTTTGGTTTTTAAAAGCTACTCCACTGAAGGGCACGATGAAAAAGCGCAAGTTTTATGGTACGCCACCAATGTTAGCACATAAAAAGTAGAGATATTCTGCGTTCGTCCACATCTCCGGTTGGGTGGTTTAGACGATAGTATTTGTGCATCGCTGGCGTGCTTACTTAAATCTACAAGTATTTAAATTTTTTCTTTTGTTGCTTCATTCAAAAGTACATTAATTTTTAAGAGAATTTTCCCTTAAATATAATTAAACGTAACCTGAACTATTGTTTATGCTTAAGCTTTGAAAATATTGATTTAAACTTTCTAACAAGCAATCTCACAATTACTTACTATCATGATATTGAATTGTACATCATGATAATATTATACTAAACCTCTGAACAAATGTAAATTCGATAAAAATAGACATTAAATGGGTATTTGCGTTGCACTGTGCAAAACTATTTATTAAGCGATTATTGAATCATATGATTAATTGAAACCTCGCGATTATTAATTGCAATTAATCGAAGAAAACAGGAAATAATCGATTAATCAAATGATTTTTTCCAAATTTTCAAAATATTGCCATTTTTAATATTTAAAGTAATAATTAACATATAATATAAGTTTGTTAACTTGATAAAAAAGTGAAATATTATTTTAAAAATTAAAAAGCGATGTTTATCATTATTTACATAATTATTATTTATTGAGCCAGGAATTTAAAAATAGTAGTTTAGACAGACGCCGTGTGGCTTTTCAGTGGCAGTAGCACCAGCCTTAGAAAATAAAGTGCCTACCAACAAGCACTACCGGCAAGCTATTGCAAATAGCTTGGGGTACACAGTACGCATCTCGTCCCAGGCGTCGATTACGTTCTGTTTTAATTCCAGGACTGGTAAGTTTAAAAAATAACTGAGCTCGTCATGTATATTTGTTGGATCATCTTGTTTTTTCCGACGTTTGTGTGCCAGCGACTTGTGGTGTGCCCATAAATCAAACTCAACTTCGCCTATGGATAATGCTTCACTGACGCTTTCTAGACTTTCGTCTATTTGGGATATTGCTGCCATTTCCTTTCTTATGTTCTTCAGAATTGAAGCCAAGGCAAGTGGGGCTTGGAAGTGAATCTTCTTGAAGCGCGGGTCCAGCAATGTTGAGGCCGCCAATAAAAACGAATGCTCCATAGTCCCAAAACGTCGATCGAATTGCCCCAATAAAGCCACTTTTAGTTTGGTCCCCGCAAGAGACTTACAAGATGCTTTCATTATACATGTTGTTATAATTGTTATGGAGTTTAAGTTTTTAAGTTTTTTGGTTAACATTTTTTAATTGTTTATTTCATTAAAGTTTTGTTACTTTTCTTATATTTAAAATTGATTACACTATAAATAGAAAATTAAACATCAGCGAGTTTTCTTTTTGGTTAAGAGATTTCAAGATTTGAAAGTGTGCTATTCAAGAGAAACGCAGTGTATGTTGGCGGCCGCAATGTACCATGGGTATGATTTGGCTTAATGTGGCATATTTTTGGCCGGTTATTTGTGTTGTCATAGCTTCTAAAGGCCTAAGCAGTGTTATAAACTCGATGATGACATCCTTCTCTTTCGTTTATATCATTTGCGGGGCATCTGAAAAGTTTAACGCTACTTGGCCGATGTAAGATATAAACTTGACGAAGCGCTCTAGCATATAAAATGTGGAATTCCACCTTGTTTTCACATCTAGTATGACTTTAAGAACATTACCTTCGGCGATGCCAGCAGAAAGCTGCAGTTGCTGTAAATTGTCTTTGGCGTTTCCACTGCGCTTGAACTAGACAATGATATTGCGGCATTTGACAATCACATTCGATACTTCTTCTGACTAATGCATTCATGCACACTAAATTCAAAGTATGCGCAAAGCATGGAATATGGTACGACTTGCCAAATGTTTGGTGGATTGCCTTTACAATATTCGCGCCATTATCCGTCACCACTGGTCTTTGTTGATGGAAAATGTATTCAACGAAGACAAAAACACTTCAGCGATATGGTCAGCTGTGTGTGCTTGAGTCAACATGAACACTCCAATCGCGGCTGATGTTTGCTTATTTCCATGCAAGTCATGCAAAGTGACGCCAATCATGCTGTTTATGTTGATGTCAGTCCATATATCAGTGGTCAAGGATATACCTGACAGGGCAGGATTTGTTTAAATTTTACCACTTCCTAGTCATACATATTATCAATTTTGGCCTTGATTGTATTTCGGGTGGGAACTTTATACAGTGGATAATGCTCCTTCATCATATTTAAGAATCCCTTTCCTTGATTATTTTTGTATATTAGTGATTTTAATTTTACTCATTTTTCATAATACATTACCTTCCACATGTGAAAATGGTAAATTGTCCATCACAATCATTTCTACAATGGACTGTGTCAGCTTGTTATACTTTTGTCCGCCTGACGCATAACTATGAGCGCTTTGAAATACCGCTTGTATGCTGGGCTAACTTTGAGCTGGCTTTTCTTTCTGAATTGAAGCCTTCAGAGTCTTTGTTGCAGACGATTGGAGTCTAAGAAAAATAATTAAAACACTTCCACTTAACACTTTGTTCATTTCGATATATTTTTTCTTTCTCAGTCGCTTTTTTCCAATCGCTTTTTAAAATCGATTATTGCGTATTATATGATTAATCATGCCATCGTGCAACTTACACATAATTTTGAATTTTTGAAAATGGTTGGAACTGCTGAGTTATATTCAGCGTTGCAATTGTGTAATTATCGATTTTCGATAAGCCTTGTATTGCTTAAGTAGTTGGCGAGTCCATCACCAATTTCCAACCGGGTTCCGAACAACAGCGATCGGGTTTTCTGGAATCAATTCTGCTTCAGCATTCTGATCGGCAAGTAACGAGGATAATAAGCTCTTAATATAATTAATAACTAATTAATAAATTGATTGCTATCATCGCTATGCAGGTGTTAAAATGGCCAACATTGCGAAGCTTTTCAGTGTGCGTGCACACACTCTGCTCCAGACTTCCGCCCGCCAGCCTCAAGTGGCCTTTCGCTTCAGCAGCAGTAAGTTATAAAATAAGCACAATACACATAACTCCATTCGATATAGATCAAAGTCCAATTTAGTTAATTGTCATTACAATAATAATAGAAAATAGCCACAATGGTTTGGCATTGTCTTATTTGTTATTCTATTAGTAGTTGTGTTTGTTCCAATGAAAACATCAATTACGTAAGGTATGTGATATCAACATACTTGCTATCTCTTTTCCTCCAAAGCTGCCAACAACTGGGAATTCATTAAGACCGAAGTGACTGGAGAGAAGAAAAATGTGGCTGTTATCACGCTAAGCCGCCCCAAGGCATTGAATGCCCTCTGCAATGGCCTCATGAAGGAACTGTCCACCGCTTTGAAAGCTTACGGCAAGGATGCAAATATTTCAGCTATTGTCCTAACCGGCAGCGAGAAAGCTTTTGCAGCTGGCGCTGACATCAAGGAGATGGCACCCAATACATACTCTCAGTGTATTCAGGGTAACTTCCTCAACGACTGGACTGAGGTGGCACGCACCCAGAAGCCCATCATTGCGGCTGTCAACGGTTATGCTCTCGGTGGTGGGTGCGAGCTGGCCATGATGTGCGACATTATCTATGCTGGTGATAAGGCGAAATTCGGTCAGCCAGAGATTGCACTAGGTACGATTCCCGGAGCTGGTGGCACTCAGCGTTTGACTCGTGTTGTGGGCAAGTCCAAGGCCATGGAAATGTGCCTCACTGGTAACATGATCAACGCTCAAGAAGCAGAGAAAGTTGGTTTGGTTAGTAAGGTGATTCCTGCCGATCAACTGCTATGCGAGGCCGTCAAACTGGGCGAGAAGATCGGAACCCACTCGAATTTGATTGTGCAACTATGCAAGGAGGCTGTCAACACCGCGTATGAAACGACACTGCAGGAGGGCCTGAAGTTTGAACGTCGCACCTTCCATGCAACTTTCTCCACGGTAAGCTAATGATTGCATAATTCTTTTCTGCTGGAATCAGATGAACAATTAATTTCATTGTTTTTTGCAGGCCGATCGCAAGGAGGGCATGCAGGCCTTTGTAGAAAAACGCCCAGCCAAGTTCACCAGCGAATAAATCAAAATCAAATAATCACTTCTCAACCAGCATTGCATTTATATACTGTCTATCCGTGTTATTTGTACACAAATAAAATACGTGAAATACTGTTGAATTTCCTACAAACTTTTTACTATTCTTCTGTAACTTGCTAAATATCTGTTATATTTTTTTAGGTCAAAATGGGGTAGGTGGGAGCTTATTTTTTTTTTTTTTTCTTTCCAAAAAAAAAAAAAAATTAAAAATAAAAATAAAAAAAAGGGAAAAAAAAATTATTTGTTTTGTGGTTTGGGGGAAAAAGGTGAAATTATTGTTTTTTTTATTTTATCGATAGATTAGCGATCTGACAGTTGTCACACATCAAGCATCCATTAGTTTTCAGGAAGATTTGATGCTACTCTACACGAAGCATTTTAACAGCAATAGCTTTACATTCTGGCAAGGTGAATTTAGCTCATATATCTTAATAAAATTACCTTTTTTATAATTTTACCAATTCTTTCTTTAGTTCAATTATATATCGATAAAGTGGGCAATCGAATTAATATTGATGTCTTATTGCGAATTATCGCTGGTCTATCATCACTTATAGCAGACCCCTACAATTATCAAGCAAGCTGAGATTGCAAATCAAGGATCGAACTAAAATTGATACTTTACAGAAGCAAAATATTACAAAATAATTAGTGTCCAAACGATTCAACAGAAGTATTTTTAAAAAAAACTTATTCCAGTCTATCCAGGCAATTATTAAGAATTCAATTGAATATGAATTGTACGCTACGCTAGGTGTACAGATTCATTTATTTTAATCTTTCATTTACAATTGGGCAAAAAGATCCGAGCCCCAAGTAATTTGATTGTGCACCTACATATGAAAGCAAATTGATACCACTTGATAGAGAGACTATGCTGGAACCCTTGAAGTATGAACTCCTTTTCATCTATAAAATATTTCATGTTTTAAATCAAAGATTTTTAATCCCACATCGATCACATGGAAATCAGGAAGTGGAATCTCGCCATTGAAGGTCATCAGTGAATTTAATTTAATTAATTTAACAGTTAATAGACTGTGATTCCGAATTAATATTCCTTGTTTTCGAAATTGTTTATGCCTGATAGATCGCTGGAGTTAAGCTGTCAGATCTTTAAATCTTGCAGCTATACTCCAATCTATCATCCGTCGGTGATCGATATACTGATCCAAGCAACATCTCGCTGAGTTGTTAGTTGATCCATGGCCAAATGTGTCAAAAAATCTACTAATAAATCAGCAAACACTTTGTTTAGTCATATACAGGTACGTCTTTTGCTTTCATAATGTAAAAAATGGAAAGGTAAGAATTCTCTTTTTTCTAAATTTGGTTTCCTTTCCTGGATGTCTGACGGTTTATTTCTCATATGAAATATACAGCAAGAACTACATGTGGCTTTGTCATCGGTTTCCAGTTTGACGACAGTATCTTTTGGTTTGGGAGTAATATAACGACGAATTACTAATGGTTCTAATCCAACCAAATCTCTGGGCATTGGAATAATATCTAATTTGGTGGGAAATACGGTGTTGATACGATTTCTTTTTTTTCAATCGTTTTTTCTGGAGGTAACCACTTCCGCTTTTGTACCTCTTCCAAGAAGTCGCGTTTATGTTTTGTTCGTTTAATTTCTCGTGTTTTAACGCGAATCATTATTTCAGCTATCTTGGCTTGAGCAGTGATTTTCGCTATTCTTAACCAATCAGGATCATGTATATCTCGTTTATGATTTTCAAATGTTAGGTCGGGTTCACTTGGAATAGGATATGGCTGAGAGATATTGCGTCCAGATCGGGAGATTGAAATTCTTTCTCTTTTTTCAATATTTGGTCGTATCGGTAATAAATCAAAACTTTTTGGATATAATTTCGTTCCCATTTTCGACTGTTTCGGCATACTAGCGACACTCATTTGCTTTTGAATTGTGTCTAATTGCAGAGGCGAATAAAACGAAATCAAATGAGAACTGCTATGTTTTAAATCTGGTGCGGGCTCTAATAAAGATCCTTTCTTCTTTTTATTTGCCATCATTGAGATATCGGATAGGTTTGATATTCTGGTAATTCTCGAGCCTAATGTTGACATGCTTGACAAACTTTTACTAGAAGTGGACAGTCGGGATTTCCGGGATTTTAATTGACGGCGTTTATTTTTTTTTCCTGGGAAAGACTGATAGCTTTCCAAAAATTGGTTGAAACTGTCATGAGATGGGGATGGTTTTAAAGGTGAGTTATCTAATTCACTCGGTGTCCACTTTCTTTTGTTGGATAGTTGCAACACGACATTATCATCATCATCGTTGGCATCATCATCATCATCAGATACAACGGCAGATTTTGAATTCATACTATTACCTTTTAACTTTTGCACAATATTTTGATTGCTTGCAATTTGCTCGATGTGTTTATTTATAATAGTAATTCGCCCCTTTCGCACTGGTTTTTTTGCTTTGGGTACAGTTGTCTTGAATGTGTGAATATTTTTTCTCATTGCAATGTTGAATAACTTAGATCCCATTTGCTTTCCCATATTCTTATCACGGTATAATTCCACACTTCTCTTTTTCGGAAACCATTTTGTCAATAAGCGAACTCTTTTTCTCTTTGCAATGTTGAAGAACTTGGATTCCTCTTGACTTCCTATGTTTTGATTTCGGTATAATTTCACACTTCTCCTTTTCGGAAACCATTTTGTTAATGAGCTAACACGTTTCTTCTTTTCAATGTTGACTAACTTAGACTTCCTTTGACTTTCTATGCTTTTGTCGTGTAATTCCATACTTATCTTTATCGGAAAGTTAGCTAAATATATTTTATCCCGAACAGCGTATGAACCAAATATCTCGTTATGCTCATAATATTTAGTTCCAGTACGTTGTTTTTTATATTTCTTTAAATTGAACAATAGATTAACGAGCTGTTGTTCTGGCAGTGTTTGCATTTTGGATTTGCGTCGTGTAGTTATTTTGCCTTTTTTGTTCATGTTTTGATAATCTACAACAATCGTTCGATTGAATGATGTCTTCTTTGAGTTATTATCCATTGTCTAAATGTTATTATCAGTCAAATTGAAGGGTTATTCTGGGATTTAATATTCTTTGTATGAATATTGATCTTTGCTATAAAAGATCTTAAATAAGGAGCAAACTATTTTTGTATTCGTGTTCACTAACACCCATAAATTTATACGTATTTTGAATTTTGACAAAAAAAGTATTAGCAACTCTATTTGCGCCTTATTATTATATATGAATTAAAAGATATTATCGCCATTCAAAGGCATTGATAACAACTTACAAATTGAAAAATAATTTGAATTTGCGCAGGTAAATATCGAAGAAATAACATTATACGATAGTTGCATTAGTATCGATACTTGCGAAAATATTATCGAAAATCAAAGTCCTATTTAAGCTCACATATACACTGTTAGTCCTGCGCGTTGGCCGTTGAGCAAGAAAAAGTAAAAGTGAAAATCAAGCCCTTGAAATTTGTGGTATATTCATTAATAATGCATGATTCATAATAAAGAAAAATTTTGTGCATGTATCTTTTGTTTATTTCGAAATAAGAACGGTTACGATAATTACGATATTGCGATTATTGCCCGCGAGTTTCTCTTAAATCGAGAATAGAGTATAAAGACGCAAATTCCAGTTTAGATTTTGCAATTTCTGGTGTGTGCTGTAATCTGTAATTGTGATACACTCTCTCAGAGCACAAACACACGCATACGCACAGCTCGTGATTACGTATACGTATACAAGTAAGAGCAGCCAAACATACTTATACCAATAAACGCAACGGCCAAAACGCCCCCACATTGCCCTTGAGAAGCATTCGATTTTTCACAATAAGACGTGAAAATCTCGAGAAAACCAAACTACACAGCGACTGACGCTCTTACGACTTACTAAATATACATATACAAATAACTACAATAAAAGCGAATACATATATTGAGAACAACAGAAATGGATGTATTCAATCAAATACTCAACATTAATGCTGGTGGTGCCTATGGCGGTGGCAAGGCAGGTGGCGCTTTTGATCCCGTTACGTTTGCCATGAAACCTCAAGTTGTCATACGCACTCTCTGCTGGGTAAGTTAGTAATCCTTTTCCACCCTATTGCCAATAATGTTTATAAAGTTATAAATGAAAAAAAAAATCGATTCAATGAGCGAATTTCTTAACGTCCAATTTGGAATTTCTGATACCCCTTATAAGAGACATTTTGCAGCACCTTTAAATATGAATAAGTGCTCGCTAAAATTCTTTAAAAAAATGGTAACGGGACTGTCCCCAACTTATATTGTTTGTGAACTCGTTTCTTTTTTTTTTGTGTATAATAATAATAATATCATGTATTAAATCATTGGCAAAACTTGAGATTTTCAGTTTTATTATTCTTCGAATTTGATTAAGTAGCTCAATCACAGCGATATTAAGGTCAGAAATAGCTATCCACCATATATTAAAAGTCACACGGCAGTTCGAATTTAAAATAAAGGCCATAAAACGTTCAATGCAATAGGGTATTCAAATAAAAACTGTTTGTAATGGCCAACATGTCCGTCATTGGCATGTAGACCTAGACAGGAGTGAGAAAAATGGTTAACATTGGTATGCTTTTCATTTACTTTTAATGACACTTCTCCTCACACTCTTACACTCAAATGTTTGCACATCTAAGCACAGCAAGAACGAAAACAATGAAAACGACAACATGCCGCTGTCAGTTAGCCAAGTTTAGTCAAGGACTTGCTTTTGTTATTGTACTTGTTGGCGTTGTTGTTATTGTAGGCATTGCCTATCCTTGGCCTTCGCTTGAAATTGGGTCACAATCTGAAATACTCTTTGAATATGAATGTGTGTCTGGTTGTACTTGAACTTCTGGTTTGTTGCACCTATTCCTGAAAATCAATACTAGTGTAAATGTGGATGTATATATGTATATGTGCAAGTTTGAATTTCACATTGGACGCTGCTGAGTGTTTATTTGCCATTCATAGATGGCGCATCTCGGAAGCATTCAGAAGGAACTATGACCGACCCCATAAAGTATATATGTATATTCTTGCTCAAGGTCACCAGCCGAATCGATATAGCCATGTTCGTTTGTCAATCTGCCCGTCTGTCTGTCTGTCTGTATGAACACCTACATTTTGGAGACTAGAGCTAGAGATACAAAATTTGGTACTAGTTGCGGTGTATGTCGTACGTAGATCAAGTTTGTCTTAGATTTTAGCACCGCCCCTTCCCACCGCCTAAAATCGATAAAAAACTATTTGCAAGCTAGAGTCTTAGTATAGCTTGTTGACTTGTTTATTACTGTACTTTGTGGTTCTGGTGCAACAGGATTTTACAATTTGGTGACAGCTTGTGTAATATACAGTCCAAAATGTGAATCACCAAAATTTAAGAAACGAGCAGAACTAAGTAGTTACGCTTCATAATTTTATAATTCCCTATAATCAAGTTTAATCGCAACAACACAGTTTTAAGTAGTTACGCGTCATAACTTAATAATTTACTATAAGATGAAGTTTAATCGCAACAACAGAGTTTTAAGCTATATATATTGGTTGGTGTACATTTTCACAATTTGATAATGATTCAATTATTAATTAAAGCACCAGCAGCGATTGCTTTCACCGCAATTTATATTTTTCTTATTGGTAAATCGAACATATAAATATATCCGAAACACATAGACCACAATAAGCGACATTATTTATACTAGCTTAGTTTTTATTTTCTCATGTTATAAAAATAAAAGTATTATACATTTAATTGTTTAATTTATCTGATTTGATGATTTCAGCTCTTCTCCATCGTGGTATTTGGCTGTATATCCTCAGAGGGTTGGGTGGAAAAGGATGGCAAAGAGTATTGTCTTTACAATAACGATGGCATGGCCTGTAAATATGGCAATACAATTGGCGTTTTTGGTTTTCTCGCCTCCATGGGCTTTATTGGAGGCGAGTTTCTATTCGAGCGCATGTCTTCAGTGAAGAGCAGAAAGCGTTACGTAATGGTGGATATGGGATTTTCTGGTATGATAATGGAAATGAATGCACAATTTTGAATGCATCTCATGATGATTTGATTTTTTGCAGCTCTCTGGGCATTTTTCTACTTTATCGCGTTCTTCTATTTGTGGTCCCAGTGGAGTTCAGCTCCCATGCCGCCCTATGGCATTGGTGCAGGAAGCATGAAGACAGCAATTGTCTTTTGCTTTTTCAATATCTTCAGCTGGGTTAGTTCTCAAAATGTCTCAGTTCAATGTATTTATTATAAGAATCTACTTTCCTTGCAGGCTTTGTGTGCGTTTATGGCCTATAAACGTTTTCTAATTGGCGCAGGCGATGAGTTCACCTCAGCCTTTGAGACTGATCCGGCCAATGTGGTGCATCAACAAGCATACAGCTACTCCATGGATAATGACAACGAGCAGTATAGCGCCTCGCCATTTGGGCAGCCTCAGCAAGGTGAGTCTACAGTTTTAACCAGTTTTGTGGCATATATGTAATAATTCTGATTTTTTGTGTTGACTTTTAGGCATGGAGCAACAGTCCGGCATGGAGTATCAACAACCCACCTATTAAGCGTTGCGAAGTGTATTTGTTTGCCTCAGTTGCGGGCAAGTTGTGCACCACCTCCGTGGTCGAAACCCTTTGAATGGTAGCGCAAATGGTAAATACAATTTATACACCAACTATTTACAACTATAGTACACGTGTTGGTTTAACTTAATACACCGATGACAAGCATATACGAACAACAACAATAACAACATACCAAGCAACAACAACAATGCCATTCAGCGAGCTTTAGCGAGCAAAATATGTTTAGGAAAGCTGGAAAAAGTGCTTAGTTAAAAAGCCCTATCCTTATACAGAATAATATTAGTAATAATAATTTATAAGCTAGCCCCTTAAGTTCTGTGTGCAGTTTTTGTAGAGAAAATTTGTTGCAATACATATATACATTTATGATATATACATACTACAAACACTATAATACTTATGCTTTAAACGTTGTTAGTTATTTAGTAGTATATGTATTGTATTGTAACCATTATTCTTGTGCAAGGCCCTGGCCCTCAATACTCAATACTCAGTTCTGGGTTTTGGCTTGTTTACGATGACAATAGCTTGAAAACAAAAAGTATAAAACAAAAATGCAAAATAGCAAGCAAAAAATATTTTTTAGACAAATTTACACACGCCAGTACAGTAAATATGATATAGTAATTGAACCCACACTAGTTAACTAGCAGACAACATGGAAAACTGCTCAAAACATATCCATTATACAACCCTTTTCTTCAACATGCATTCCCTCTATTGATCTCTATTTGCAAAACGGTTTTTTGTAGTGCTCGAAAGCAAAATCCGTGGCCAGGGTCGCTTTAACTTAACGCATTAATAAAAACAATAAAACTCAACGCCAAATTGTAAATTCTTAAATTGAACTAATGATGGTTAAAGTAAAATCGAGTGTGAAAAAGCTCAGCAAACGTATTTACACAAATATATTTAAACGAGTTTGCCTTGGGGTTTTATAAATAATTTACCAATTTTATCGGTCTTGTTATATATTTACAGAAACGATTAAGAGTATTTTGAGAAAATTTCAAATTATTGTTTCTTTGAATAGTCTTGATTTGAATTTATACCACAATTATCTGTTGACTTATTTGTGTATTTGAATATCAGTATTAGACTACTTAATATTCGCTTAAAATGTGGTATTTTGATTATTTTAATTTTTGTTTAACGTAAATTAATTAAATATAATCCCCAGGCAATTGTTGACCCAAAAAAGAAATGTATAGTAAAATGAAATGAAATAGTATTTGAACTGTGCAATTAAAAATACATCAATATCAATGAATGAAAACATATTAACAAATAAACATAAACATTTGTTTAAAGCATCATAAAATAGTTATGATAAATTATAAAAGTATTTGTTAAATAAAAACATATACATTTATATATGTATGTATATTATATATTTATATAATGTAATGTATATGTACATTATATAAGCCAGCTATGTGTTTGTTGTATGTGCAAAAAGGCTAAGCAAACAAAATTAAATAATTCATTAATTTGACTATTCTGCATTTTGATTTGATCCGTCGTAAGAAAATTTAAATACTACAATATTATTCAAATTTTCGTAAAGCAAACGGAAATTTAAACTAATACATCATTTTTTGTATGCTCCCCTCAATGAAATGAAATTCAGTTTATAGAGGTATGCAATATATTGATATATATATTGAGGCGGAACCAAAATACGCAAAAATTCTTTAAAAAATGTATAACATTTTCATGTAGAAATCGTGAACGTTAAACTATTCAATAAAAATTTTGCATTCAATGGCACACTCAAGTTGACCACCCAATAATATTAAAAATTTAATTTAAAATAAATAAGCGGTACAAAAAGCAACCTGAAGTCGAAGCTAAATTTGAAATGTACTTGTTTGTACTTCAATGAACAATAATGTATTAAAATCAATCCCAACTAAAAAAGAATTCAATAAATTATGACACAAATTTTTTAAAACCAAAACCAAAATGTGGATTTTTTCGAAGTAAGAAATATGGAATAAAATTTTATAAAAAAATTTTTTATATAAATATAATTTATTTTGTGTTTTTTTTTTTTTTTGTTTTTAAAAAAATTTTTTGTAATGTATATTGAATTGCTGATTTTGCATCAGAAGTAAACCTTTAAGCGTCGATGCTTTATTTGCGTGTTTTGCTTTTCAATAATCAGCCATAAGGTAATTATTTGCAGGACGCTCCTGTTCGGTTGCTTAGTGCGGAATCTGCATTTGGTACATCCAGTGATAAAATAATAAATTGTCCAATCTTATTTATCTGAGGGCCTGCCAAAGGACCTTATCAGTAGTAGAGATTCGGTAACCACAAAGTTCTCAGAATCTCCAAAACTTTGAAAATGTAACAAGAGTTTAATATTATTTTCCTATCCTATCGACAAAAATTATAATATATCGTCGTTTTAGTTGCTTTTTCAATGAACACAGCTGTATGTCCTTCTCTATAATAAAAACAAGTCAGAAAGCCACAGTCGAGTGGGATATACCCGCTACCCAGCTCAAATATATTTACATATACCAAAAAGTATTTATGGTGGGTAGCGGGTATCTATGGGTAGCGGGTATAATTAAAATATGTGTCACATTATTTTTTTGCGATTGCAGCGTATTACTTCGGTCGTAGGATTGACAATTTAAAAGGATGATGATTTCGTATATCATAACCAATACTGATCAAGTTTGGAATCTCTAGCCCTTATAGTCTCTAAGATCTTGGTGTTCATACAGACAGACTAGATTTGTGACTACATTCTATATTAATTATAAATAGAAAACTGCTTTAGCTTAAGATTCCGTATTCCTTTCAATTGTCTATAAAGGCATAAAAAAAAGATGCATGTAGTTTTAATAATTCCAGTACTCAATGTAAATACTTTAATATTTTGTTTCACATAAAAACAAATTTATATGAGTGTGTATACGAAAATAGTTACATGTAAATTTATATATTGTTAGTTTGATGTTGTTTTTGATATTCAAAGCTTTGCTCAAAAGTGTACAACAAGTCTGATTCTAAAGGCCAAACAGTAATTTTCATAATTTCACTTACAAAATTTACTACACACGAATATGCTGTATTTCTGTATGTTATAAGTACAACTTAGCTGCTTCGTGTAAAGTTATCATAAGGCTGAAGCCAATTGGAAAGCATGCAAAATTATTGCCACATTATTTGTTACGCAAAATAGTGGATACTAAAATACATTTTTATAGATTTACTAAGCTTCAAGCCTATTATAAAGCCTTAAAGGATACGATAGATAGATAATGCTTTGTTGTTCTTTAGTTAGTTTCACATAATACAGTGGTGTATAAATGTATCAAACATTGTATATTTAACCATTAGTGTTTTTTGTTCTACATCAATTATATGATAGATATGATTTCATATAAAAATAATTGTTTTTGTTTTGTTTGCTTTTTAAGTTTTAGCTTTAATTTTAGTTTTATCAGAAAATTATCAACTTTATCGTCTTATTTAATGTCGCTATATGGAATATATTTATATATGTATGTATGTATATTAATTCAAAACTTATTTTCACCCTCAGCTAACCACTTGATAAAGTAACAAATGTAGGTTTAATAAGTAAGTTTAATTTTAAATAAGGCTATATATATATATATATATATATATATATATATATATATATATATATATATATATATATATATATTAACATAAACATTGCCAATTCAATTGGACAATGGCGTAGCGAAATAAACACATGTATATACTTCCAGATTTGCGTCCCTTTGTAGAACACAAAGCTTCAGAACCCCAGACATGATCTTCGCAATTGGATGTTGCTCTACTGCATAATCTACTCCGAAAAGAATATCTTTGAAATGGCTTCTATCGCTAGTAAAGAAAAATTAAAATTAATGACAATTTACTTGGATTTCATTTTGATATTACTTACTTAGTTTTTGTTTTATTCTTGATTTTGCTCCTGCTCCTTTTCTTTTTCCTGTTCCAACTTGAATTTCTTGACAGCCACTATCAGTGTGTCTGGTAACTTATAGGAACCAGCCAGAAATTTTAAGTCATGGTCAACATTTTCTTTGCTACCCATTGATTCCAGAAATTCTGTAGCCATTAGTGCTGGAAGATCCTGGAGCTCCATAGTGTTTTCGCTGACAGAAGCTGATGTTGGCAAAGGCGTCGGTGTCGGTGTCGGTGTCAAAGATGTATTGGAAATGGCATCAATATCGTCTTCGAACTCTGCATCAGCCGCTTGCAGAATAGTTAGGATATCAGTTGGAGTTTCCTATATAAATAAAACATATGAAATCACTAATATATTTTTAAAAGATATACTGAAAAGCCAAGTTATGCTGCTTATTCCAAATAAAAACAGGAAACAATTAAAATTGTTTTGGTGAAATCCGCAAGCAAAATCTTGTGCAAAATTCCAATCAACGCAACCGGAAGCGTGATGTTGATAAACTTACTCCGAAATTATAAAACATTTAATTGCAGTAGGCGTTCGATAGTGAAAATTATTGAGGTCCTAGAGAATTTAAGTGAAATTTTCTCACAAATATTTTTTTTTTGCACATACGATATGTTATTTGCTTTGTTTAGACAAAAATCGCTTTTGTTTTCATAAATACAACTTTAGTTGATTGCTATTTTTATATTGGTTTTCGAACGAATTTTTAAAACAATGAAAATATTTATTAAATACATATATGGCCACTTTCATACTGTTGACTAATTACATTTATCGAGCGTTCATTGTAGTTATTCTTTGCGAACATTTTATAATTTGTTTACAACCAATTATACTTGTCTGTTTACGTTCACCAATAATAGCTTATATGTACAAACGTATGTTTAAAAGTTGTACTGTGTTGTTTACATTAATTAGTAAATGGGGCAGGATTAAATTACCTTAAGTGCATCAACTCGCTGACGTTCATGCATTGCACTCAAAAGCTCGCGTAGATGTTGATTCTCTTTTCGCAATCGCTCTCGCTCCACATCGCGTTCATTGATTTTAGGCTGCAGACACAAATGGAAATTAAATTAATTAAATAGAATAACGTAAGAATAACTTAAACATACCAAAAGCAGCGAAATTTGTTCATTTAGAACATTGACAATGCCACTGAGAGTATGACAAGGTATGCTTGGTTCCAGAGAGCTTGCATGCTGTATTCGGTTGAGTCCACATTGGGCACTGCTTCCTGAAGCAGTGGAAGCCGTAACAACAACTTTCTCCATAACAGATGTGCTCAACAACGCAGTTGTCTGCGTGGAGTTGTCGATCATGGACAATCTGGTGTGGGCTTTGTTAAGTGCAGCCTGTTGTGCATAAAATAAATAACAATGTTATTAAAATATATTGAGAGATATACATATATATAAAACACTTACCAAAGTATCATACACATCGTTGATCTCAATGTGATCGTTTTTGTCTTCAATATCTGCAGTTTGATCTCCTATATCAATAGATACAGCAGTTGTCGAGTCAATGATCTTATCCGACGTCTTCGTTGATGTTTTTGGATCAGCGTCCGCTTCGATTTCCTTCTCATCTACCTTCATGGGAGCCTCAAGTACGGGATCGACCTGTTGTAACTTTGTCTCACTAACCAAGCCCTTTTGCAGATCATCAACAGGTTCTTCAGGAATACTGTCAACACTAATTGTGCTCTGTCGCTTCGTCGTCGTATCCGGGATGCTGTTGCTATTCTCAGCGGGTGGAACAACGGCGAACTTAAATGGTGCAAGTGGAGCGGTGACATCTGGTGATTTTGTTGGAATTGCAGGCAAACGCAGCTCATCTATCTCACAATATCCATCGTCATCTTCATGTATAGCGACTTCGATTTCCTCGATTTCAGCGGCCTTTTGCTTGGGAATCTGCTTCAGCTGTGGGGTTCGGTGTTGACCTTGTGCTTGTTGTTTATTTGGCGGTGGTAGCGGCGGTGGAGATCTATTCGCAGCCCTGCGAGACTTGTCCTTTTCATGGCAATGATCACACACAGCCGTGGATACGGCTGAGATCTCCCTTTCCGGCGAGACATGCATGTAATCATTCAATATTTTGGTTAGTATGCGCACTTGGTCGTAAGCAGCTAAAGCAATATCAGCGCTGTCTTTGGGGGCTTCGGGCATCATAGCAATATCGACAATCTCATTGAAATGCTCAACTGGCAAGCGGAAGATATCACATATTATTCTCTGCTTCTCTATCAATCCGTCCCGGATGGAAGCGTCCAAGCGACGTAGTTTCTCGCCCGGCGTCAGCACGGGCTCCGCAGTGTGAGCCGGACTTATGCTTATCTGGATTGCAGTGGGATCAACCAACGGAGACTGCATAAGCAATGTTCGCGTATTATTTGAATTATTCGAACAAACGATGCTTGCACTGTCACGCTTCGACTGACCACCAACCAGACCGTAAGTGGTTGCACGATCCTCATTCGCGTTAGCGTTCGAGTCACCGCTACCGCTGTTTGCCTCCCTTGCTGATTGGGTGTGACGCAGCACAACGGGATTCAAGTCCTGGCCAGCAGCTGAATTATTATTGTTGGGTTCACCGCAGCTACGTGTGGACATAGTTCGACTAACCGATGGCCCAGTATCGTTCTGGCTTAGACGTCGCTTAGCCGTTATGTTGTAATAGCCAGAGTTGTCACTCTGTGTGCTATCGCAGCGAAAATTACTCGAACCATTCTCATTGCTTGCCGATATCGGTTGCGTTACCACAGCTATTGGTAGCATCGGGGCCAATGGAGTTGTTGTGACGGTTGCTGTGGCACTGGCCGGATGAGAGCGATCAGGAGCAGGATCCAGCGATTCCTTGGGCTGCGACTGCGGCAATGTCGCAATAATTTGATCATCGGTTGATGCATCTTGATTATTGGTGTTCTTGGGTCGCGGCTTATACTGTTGAGCCGCAGCATCAGAAATGTGTTTAAACCATCTACAAAGTGCGAAAGTAATTTTATTTATTAATGAAATATAGTAAAATTTTTATTTTCTATCTCTTTTCGCCTTGAAAATAGGCGAAATCAGTAATGCCGATAGAAAAACTTGATATTGCTTAAATTTAAAATTCGTTTCAAAATATCTTCCATACTTTATTTTTTTTTTTATATGATTCTAGTATTTATGTTCTCGCTACCAAGAATAATGGAACTTTAAAAAATTTAAAATTTGCAAGGAAAACAATGAGTAATGCTCAGAAACACAAAAGATGCAAAAAGTCGGCAATGATGTAATGTTTGAATTACCAAATATGTACGACAAAAACAATTTTGTTATTTTTATATCCTCTGCCCATTGAAAATTGTCAAAAAAGGGTATTACAGTTTTGTGCAAGTGCATGTAGCTGGCATTCAGAGACGTTTCTGACCCAGTTTTTATACATACATATGTACATGTATATTTTTCAACCTCAACAGCTGATTTTTTTTCTTGTGTCGGTCTGTCCGTGTAAATGCGTCGAAGTGTGACTTTAATAGTTAGTAACACAAAAATTATTTATTTTGGTTTATCCTAGCCAGAGTAACTCGTAGTCGAGCACTCTCGATTCTTGTTCAGTTTAAATTATTTAAATGAAACGTTAAATATTTTGTAAAATGCAGGTTCGTGAACAGGGGCGAACTTTCTTCGTTATCCTATAACAATAACATTTTTGTATAATAATAGATGATTTCACCTGGAGACCAATGAAGCACGTCGATTTGTTGGCTTTGGAATAACACTCTGCTCACTAGTTTTTGTGCAAAAGATCTCATTAAAGCTACCGCGACGTCGATTATTTTTTGTTTTACTTAGATCCTGTAAGGAACTCGGGTTCTGTTTATTCGATAGCAATGATATCCCACCGTTACACAGACTCTTACGGCGTAAACCGTTAAACATGTCGTCCGGCGACAGAAAACTCATTTCTAAGCGTTACAAAGTTAATACTAGAATAAGAGATTAGCAGCACAATAGCTTTGAGATGTTTCCATTATTAGCGCCATACTCCGTTTGCCATATATATGGCGTATACATTCCAAGTTGTCAATTCGCTAAGATAATTGTTGATGCTTTTGATACCAATCAGTTTGTGAATGTAACTTGAGTACCTCATTGTACCTCATTGTGCAACTTTTATAGAGTCCACTACAAAGGTTTGCCACTACATATGAATAGAATTTATGTATTATATGACTTTTGTATGCAGTCTGATAATAGGGCATATATCCAGCTGCTTGTGTAAGCGTAATACAATACATAAATCTACACTGACAGAATGTCATGAGATTGTTCTATTTAAAAAGAGCTTCAGAATATAAAACAAACAAGTTGGGTAGATACCATGGGTTCGACTGTGATACACCACAATGATTTTAACTATCTTTACCATAAGGCAGTCAAATATACATACATTATCAACAACACATTTTATCAATTAGAAAGAAGACTTCGATTGCTTGTTACATACGATGTAACCAATCTATTATACACTCATAACCTTCAAAAGAGAGGATATGTTTTCTTTTTTAGGGCAATAAAACTATTATGCCCATTTGAAGGGTATACAATAATAAATATGGCGACCGAAGCAATGTTGATGTTATATTAAATAAATAAAAAACTTAGCGAATTGACAATGAAGGAAATATATGGTCAACACTTAATTTCAGTTTTTAAATTGTATATATAAATATATAT
Source organism: Drosophila siamana (assembly GCA_035047445.1). Classification (NCBI taxonomy): domain Eukaryota; kingdom Metazoa; phylum Arthropoda; class Insecta; order Diptera; family Drosophilidae; genus Drosophila; species Drosophila siamana. The sequence goes on from JAWNPP010000002.1 coordinate 2,064,541, forward strand.
ATTTATAAGGTCAAGTAACACATTATCCTATATGAGGGTGAAAGAACTATTTCTTTAACAAAAATAAATATGTATTCATGTCTTATATTGTTGAAACACCCAACTATAAAAAAAAATGTTTCCGCTGAACACAACTTGTTTTGAATTGGAAAAACACGCACACGCGTTGAACACTCTACGCAAACTGTGAGAGGCACAAACAACGCGAACAAAAGTTAACAGAATCCAACACAATATCACCCCATAGCCCATTATAGCCGATGCGCGACACGTTTGGAAAAGCTCTTGCTTCCTCCGACAGGCGGTCTGCGGTTAGCTTGTATCATATGTATATATATATAGATATATGTATGCACATACACTCGCATGTGCTTGACACCGTAAGACTTCGCGATTTTCACTGAGGTCATATTTGAGAGAGAGTCAGAAATATAGAGCGCCTCAGAGAGTAAAATGTAATAAAATAAAAACAATAACAAAGCAAAATAAGCATCAACAATCAATTGCTTGAGAAGTAACCAAGTCATTATACTCATCCAGACACTGTTTTTGGTTAATAACATTAGGAAGAACAGTATAAAGTAGCAAGCTCTTATTTATATTTAGTTCACTTTCAAATTAAACTTGCAAATAATTTCAGTATGAAGGTGAACGATTTTTAAATAAAAAAAAAAACAGAATACAAATTTTCAGATATTAACCTTCTGTTTGTTAAATATACTCGTCCAACATTGTCGTTCTCCGACTTCCCCTATTTCGTAGCGGATGCAGGGTATAATAAAATGTTATTGACATTGAGTATTTGAAATGAACGTTTATACTAATTTGATTTCTATTTTCCGCTAGTACGCATACCATTTTATCTGACGACAATCGAATTTACCATGTTGTTTTCTCCTATTTCGGCATTTTTAAATTAGCTTTCAATGAATTTGTAAGCAAAGTGAACAAGTTAATAAGTCTGCTTCAAGCTGTTTTGCCTTAAGTGGTTGCAAGTAAATGCGTAATTTTCGAAGTAAAGCCAAAACAAAATGCATTCATAGAATGACATCTGCCGTGCAAATAAAAGCAAGTTTGCTGCTTGAATAAGAACCGTGATATGTCAAAATAATTGGCCATATTTCATTTTAAAACAATAGACCGAAATCAATGGGGTCGACTAAAATTACATTTATTTTTTTTTTAGATTTGTCGAATATTTCCACTTGGTAATACATGTTGTATTCTATATTTGAATAATATATTAGAAAGAAGCTTCTATTTAGCTTGAATAATAGTGTTTAACTGTAATTTCGCATTTAAATACATTATGTTGTAAAACACTTAAGCAGATTTGCTTTGAAAATGAATCATCTAATATTTCTGTACTACCCATCTGCGAGTAACAATATGGGTTTAAATCGCTAAATATAATTTCACTACAATTTTTTTTAATGGTTCCCTTAAGGTATATAAGTACATTCAGTCGCGTTCAACACACACAGCGTAGCCGCTTGAGAATACATATATTTTGAAAAAATAAATGTAAATACACATCTGGAATCAGCTACAATAATAATTTGCATATATATTATATACTTTAAACGAATGAAACAAATTTTGGAACTTTGCCCTGGCCTATAGCCCCTTCATATGCCAATATTTGCATTAATTAAAAGGGGAAAACTTACGTTTTACATTCAGAGCTGCTGGGCGCACGTAGCTCAAGCATTTGTGAGGTCTTTGTCTTGATAAGAAAGAATGAGTTCTTGTCTGCAGCTTCCTGACGCACTAACGTCTCCGAATCGATGCTCATGATGGGACTTACAGGTTTATTGCTTACAGTCATCGGCGTATGAAGATTTTTCAGTAAATACTTGTCGTCCTGTAGCGATAAGTAATTGATAAATAGTGTAATATTGGAATAGACAATAATCTCTATTTTATCTCACCTGTTTTGTAAGCAAAACAATCATATTTTCAAAGAGCAAACCATGAAGCTGAATACTAGGATTCTTTTTCATTGTTAAGTTTCCGTCGTGCACAAGACGATGTTGCGTTAGATCAAGTTTCTTGAATTCCTCCTTATCGTACGATGACTTGTCCAATTTACGCTGTATGTTTTGCAGCCTGAAAATAAACAGCGAGACAATGATTAAAATTTTGAAAATTTGTCTGATTACAATTGTCTTACTTGTGAGTGTCCTCCGCTGTTTTAACTGCCTTGTTAACCTCGACGAGAATTTTTTTAGAGGACTCCAGAGCACGTTGTATGGCCTCTGCTTCAGTTGTGTTCTCGGGCAGCACTCGAAGTGTTACCTTATACAGATTTTCAAACAATAATGGATATTTGGTCAGTCGCTGTAAGACGGTGGGCAACAAATCCTTAAGCTCTAGTCGGCGACAAGCCTTATGGGACTCGGCTTTCCTAAGCAATTTCTGCAATTGCTCATCCTTGTGACGCTTTTCTTTAAGACCCTCAAGTGCAATTTGTTGGCTAGCACAAAACTGAGCCGCATGCTCGCACAAAATCTCGCCAGATTGTCCATCGAACATTTCCGCCAATAAATCACCCATATGCTGCACCACATGATTGTGTTCGACCCGCCGTTGTTTGATCTTTTGTTCAAAAGCACCGTGCAGTTCACGCAATGATAAAAGAGCGGGTGGAAACAAGAGCAACAAGTGGTCTTGAGGGAGCAAACCACTATCAAACAGCGGCAAGAAGAACAAACGATCCAACAATCTGAGAGTACGCACATGATTCCGTTCTGTTTGATAGATCTCTGTGAATAGTGTTAAAAAGGTTAATAACATATTCAGATATAGAAATTAGATTTTTATTTACCATTAATAATTTCCTGCCGTTTTTTCTCGGCATCAGTTAGAGTAGCAAGCATCTCAACTTTGACTAGAGAACTCCAGTCTGCCTCATTAAAATCATCATCAACGTCACTATCGAAATTCCATTGTCGTTGAAGATGTGGCTGTCCCGATGTAGCAATGCTTGCAGTGCTGCTACTTCCTACGCTGCCTTGGAACGAGTCTTGCTGACTGTGCAGATTCGCGTTCTGCAGTATTATCAAATGAGGATGCTGTTGGAGATGTGTGGAGCTGGATATTACTTGAGTACCGATTGTTGGACCTGAAATTGCGCCGGCAACCTGTTCCATTGAAATACTGGCACTATCGGAGCCATCGTTCGAAGAGAGACTTGAGTTAGAACTTCCTGTACAATTGGAATTCGTGAGACCGACATCTGGTTGGTCATCGCTAAAAAAACGAATAATTTTGTTGAATTGTTTAATAAGTGCTTAACAAATATTATAATATGAGTTGATAAATTGAGAATCAATACACAGCTGAAAATTAGGTTTTCCAGTTTTTTTCAAGGTACAATTTCTGAGGAATTTCCAATTAATTGATAACTTTCATCTTCACTTTTTATATACATATCATACATAACACACCTATCGTAATGACGACCTAATATTTCTTTACAACTCTTGCTACGAGTATAGCGAGTCTTGCTTTTCATTATTTTTATGCACGATGGAAAAGTTTTCTTCTTTTGTAATATTATTGGACTCAGTGGGATGTCTGCGCACAGCTGCAGCACCGTTCTGACCGAGTTTAGAGCGAATACTGCCACTTAAAGAATATGTACGAGAGAGGTGCAGCCAGTCAATATGTCCAACGCATATATTGTTGATTTAAAGCTAAGGGACTGCTACCGGTAAGTTAATATCAAGATATCTAGAGCTGCCCACCCATTCTCTCGCCGCCACTACGTTCAATTGAGTTAGTCAAGCAGTCTCGCAATGGTACGGAAATACTCGTCACACTACTGATGTAATAGTTATACGTTGTCCTACATTGAACCGTCAGTCTCAAGTCCATGACCCACTACACCACAATGCGACCCTGCGAGGTAAGCTAATCTAATTGATGACATTGCCAGATGCTTCATTGCTCATAGTGCAGTTAATTTCCAAGCCAAACTTAAACATTGGCGTACGTATTTGCAGTTAGTGTGTACAAAAAAATGCCGTAAAATATTCCGTTTACTTTACGAAGACGATGAAAATAACTGAATTTACTATACCCTTGTGATCGCCAAGATTTTTAAATGAAATACATACTATTTAAGCATTAACTTCACTTTAAATTTTAGATACGATTGTATAGAAGCAAAATGTATATAATGCACACAATATACGTTTTTACTTACACATTGCGCGACGACAAACTAGGATCAGAGGTTTTACGGCGACTATTGCGATTTCGCTTGCTCGACAAGCGTTCCTTGTACGACTCCGAGCGATTAACAGAAACTGGTGCGCTTTTTGGCTGGGGATGAAAGCTGCAAAAAAGATAAAGATATAAACAAGATATATCAATTGATTAAATACAAGGAGACATACCTTTCCCGGCGGACATCTTTAGTCTCCACTGAATCCGGTGTATTCAAATCACCAGACACCGGCAAACCAATACCACCAAGTAGGGAATTAGCTAAAGTTCCGGATCCCGAACTTGTTGTAACATCTGTGAAGCCACCACTGCCACTAGCACTATCGGCGTTCGCATTGTTCACAGCGGGAAATGAATTATGGAAGTCACTGCTATTGAGCAGAGATGTGTTACAGGATGCATTGCCATTCGAGCGTAAAGAGATGTTCACATCGGGCCTTCGGTCCGATGGTTGTCGGACAATTGATGATGAATGCACGCGATCTACAAAAAATATATTATATTGGCGTAAATAAATCGACGGCAGGTACATTTAGTTGGATTGTGTCAAGGACTTAAAGACAGAACAACAAAGAAGAATGTTTTGCGGAGTAAATAAGGTAATTTCCACCTGCTCACCACCACAATGCTGTTTATAGGTCTCAGCCTTGTCAACTGAGCCTGTATCTGCCAACGAGATTTTGTGTTTCTTCTTTATCTTGGCTGCAACTCTCGATGGGAATGATATTTTATTTGACTTTGATAATTTGGGACTCTCAAATCGTGGATGTGGCACTTTCGATGAGCTATCAACTTCACCATCAACTGAATCGCCATCATGACTAGCTTTCTTCACGAGTTTTACCTTCTTATCGGATTTCACAGAATCCGAGTCTTTTGGTATATCTGCCAGAGCCTGTATCACCGGCATACTGCCGGTACTAGGTTCCGATATTGTCTTTCGCCGAATGAATGCAAAGTCATCTGTTCTTAGTAGCTTCTTATTGCTTTTTATAAACTTGACGATAGTCTGCAGATTGATCGTTTGTTTGGTTTCATTTTCACTTATAGATGACTTATCTTTCGATTTGGTTCTCTTCAGCTGAATTATGGTACTACAATCGTCTGAGGAATCCCCATTTGACCCCACATTCTTTTTAGTGCTGCGACTCTTTTGCGGAATTACTTTAAGGCCCACAGACTTTGCATCGCACACTTTACTTTTGGAGGAGCTCTTCTCAATTCGATTGTGCTTGTACTTAGGATCGGTAACCACTTTGCTTTTTGAAGCGCTTTTCTCTATCCGATTGTGCTTATACTTGGGATCGGTAGCCAAAATACGGCTTTTACTCGCTGATCGTAAGACTCTCTCTTTATGGCCTGGTACGCTGACGTCATCAGCCAAATTATCGCTATCATCATCACTATCTGCATAATTTTTATACGTTTTCATTTTGCAAATAGTCAACCACGTTTTTTACAACGCCCCCAATCATTTATAGTATGTTATTATCTGACATAAGTGCGACAGGTGCATACGTACAATTAATTCGCTTTATTTCTCTCTCCCTCTCTTTAAAATAGTTCGTTAATTGTGTAAATCATGTTCTCCTTTTGTATTAATAATTAGTATTTAATAATGACTTAGTTCGTTGCAACTATCTATAATATATCCTGAAAAATTCAGAATATTCGTAAAACAAATATAACAAATTTTTGAGCTAGTTATTACTACAGCATATAGGTTTGTACTTGTATGTGAATTTATCTATCTCAATTTAATGTGAATACATTCATTTGTAGGTATGTATGCCTATGTAGTATATAGGAAAACGTGTGTGTACTTGTGTACGTACATTTCGATGGACAAATATATAAATAGCTTTTGTGTAAAAATGCAGAAAGTATTCAAAAATTGTACGTTCAGCTATATATACGTCCCGTGTTTATATTTTTCATCAAATGGGGTCGAGATGCGTTTATAAACACAATTTAAATTCATGAATTCGATTTATGAGCTTTAACTTGATAGACATTTGAAAATTAGATTTAATTGTGGAATATGCGATGACAGAAGACTTGAAGATATTCCGCAGGAATATTATTATATATTCCAGATAAGATAATAATCTTTGATCAATTATCACAAATAAAAAAATATATTTTAAGATTGTTAAATTTAAACGCTCTATAGACTGTTATGCCTTAATTTTTATACACAAAAATACAAACATATAGACCATAACAAACATGAAACTAAATGAAGCAAGCAACAAATAAAAAATGTTTTTATTTTATGCTATATAGTGCGCCAGAAATACACACTCTATTTCTTTCAGTGGAACTGCATATAGTCACTCTTTAAATACGTTTTATTGCCATTTTTATTGTCATTCAATTCTCTGATTTTTTGCTTTCACACGCTATTCCTTCTATTGTTCTTAGTCACTAACAAAAAATGCACAGTAAAAGTCAACAGTTGAAGTTTTAAATACACAATATTATGATGTGACCAATGAATTTCAACCGAAGAGTTAACCGCTTGTAGATTGATCGCTTATCGTTAATAATATAAATATAATCGTTATTTGTCGCTCATAGAAAATTACACAATCGTTAAGAATAAATTCGTGTGCCTCATCGCGAGACCGAAAGCACAATACTCAAGCTAAAATGTAAAATCAAACAAAAAAGCTTAAATTTGTGCCATTCGCCAAACGATCCCCAGACAAAGCGCAAATATCAATTCATAAAGTATTGGGGTTGGTTTGTCCAAGCTTTTGTGTAAAATAGACACAAGCTTCAAAAAGCTCGTGCATGTCAAACAACTGCAATCGTTTTCTATACGGTGTACTGCACAGAAACCGTAAAATGGCCTGGTAGAGACAACGTTCTGATCAGTTATTTTAAAGCTTACCAAGGAAAATAACAACAATTTTAAACCTAAGCATGATTGACTAGGAGATGCCCAGTTTCTATGTTTGTCCATTACAGGTATTTGAAATTATCCCACATTTGTTAAATCAGTAATAATATATTAATTTTCTTTAAAGTTAACCAGAAATTGGATAAATGTTAACCTTGAACTTTTCATGGTATTTTGTGTTTGTATTTGTGCAAAGAGTGTCACCGTGATGAATTGCAAATTAAATATCAAACACCCCACTTTTTCAAGAAATTTTCCGCTTACGTCATATAAATTTATGTAAGTAATTCTGTCAGTGAGCCCATTGTTAATCCAGGCACCAGGACAAATAATTTTATCTAACGAATTCAAACATACATGTATGTGCACCCAAACAAAAATATGTTCATTTGTATATGAGTATGTTAATATATTTGAATCTGTTTTTTTTTTGTAAATCATATATATTTATTTCTAATATCTTTTAATGTTTTTTTTTTTATTTTACTTTTTTTTAATGATTTCTATATGATTATACACATTTGCCATATGTTAAAAATAATTAAAAAGGTTCACTGTTGTACAAAACTACACATATGAGCTCATTCAATGAACGATTTAATCAATAAATTCGCTTATCACTCACCTTGACCTCCCCATGAAAATAGACGTTTAATGCTGGAATTGCGACGCACGGAATGCGTTGCTGTTACGTGTTTGCTATCCATTTGGCTTTGATTTGGGGAAACACTTTCACGTTAACATTTTCACATTAAACGCCATTGCCTTGTGGAGTTCTACATTTATTTTGGACATCTAAGTTAAACATATTTTTCGTTGTCTAGCAAAACATTTAAAAACTATTGTAGTATTAATAGTAGTAATCCAAACATTTTATTCAATTATTTGCAGTTATTTGCTAAAAATTCAATTCAAATTCTCGTAAAGAAGTTTTAAAATAAAATAAATAGTATCAACACAGGGACTAGAGTAAACACATTGAAATTATTTTGATGGCACGCACACACCGAGCAAACACATAATCCCACGCACAGAAACACACTTACGCATATGGTTTGAATGAACATTATTGCAGCCTAAAACACGAAACATTTGATTTCAATTGTTTCAACGTTACTGAAAAACACTGAAAACAATATATTTCTGAATCACGGACAAACCAAAAATGTGTTTTTATCTTTCCGTTTTGAAAATAAACAAAAACAAAAACACATTTATAATGAAATTTCAATTTCATTTATCGCGAGCGCTTGTTACCCTTTCATATGTATTAGCAGATAGTACCCAGCTATACAATTTTATATCAAACATTACTGGAACTTGATGCAAATATAAAGCGACATATTTGGGAAAAATCGTGTTGCCTTAATAGTTATTAAAAGCTAAATTTAATTTTGAAAATACACTTATCGAAAATAATTGAAATTTATTTGTTAATCGGACTGAAGGGCGAAATGCGATTCATTTTAATGGATAATGTTCTGGATATAATTGTATTCAATAATTTATACAAAACATACTAGTTTTTTAAGTCTGACGTTTATACCTATTTCGCTGTTTTTACCGAATTTCACAAAGCTTTCGAATCAACTGAATTTTGCTGTAAAATGAAACAACAAATTGTGTATCAATTACGTTTAGAACTTAATCTATATATTTGCTTAATAAATTTCGTTTTTTGTTTCATTTTAGCTGCCATCTGCATTGAGTTGTGTTCGCGTTTCATTTATGAACAGGCACACATACATACAGATGCTACAACAAGGAACGCGCTTATGTACAAGTTTTATCCATTAAAGATAAACAGAACTTGACTTTTGCTTTTGTTGTGTTTACCACAAATTCGAATTCATTGCCAGATTTTATTTATTTATGTACATATGTAATTTTCAAATACGCTTTGATTGCGGTTCTTTCCAAAAACAGCACTAAATGTAAGAATTCATTTTTATAGCACAATTCCACATCAATTAATCTATTTTGACAATCGAGTATTATTTGTTTAGTTGCTCACGAATACCAAAAAATCATTTATATTGAGTGTTTATATTATTATATATGAAATAAAAAAGAAATAAACAAATATTGTATGTAGATGCCGATAGACCGCACGACCGCTCATAACAAGAACTAAAAACGGAATGAGAGAAGACTCCGCACTTAATACAAACAAAAACCACAAAAATCGGAGATCGTCTCAAGTTTAAACAAATTGGCCTTTCAGCGTTCGCTGTTCATTTTCCGCTTTTCATTTAACTGATCATTTTAAATGTTCAATTGTAATTAATAACAAAATCAGCTCTTCAATATATGTACTAGACTTGAAGATACCCTGCAATAATACATAGTAAGCTACCGCAAGATAAGAATATGTATGTATACGTTTCTCTACAAATAATCGGGAATTGATCGTTTGCTAGATAAGCCTTCCTTGAGTTGATTTATTTATTTAATGTTCAGATTTAAAATGTATAGGTATTAAAAGTAACCAGAAAACTATATATATGTGAACTATTTCAGCAAGTTCGAATTTAGGAAATTAAATAGTGAGAAATTCAAACGATTTGCAATCGTTACCATAAATGTGCATTAATATACCCTTTCTATTTCAGCATTTCAAAGGGTATAATCAAATAAATATACAACTGAGAACTAAGAAGTTCACTGCGGGGAGCTATTCAACAGTGCAATTTATGTTTCAGAGCTTTTCAAAACGACGTAATACACCTGCACTTACCATTGCTTAAATCTGTATCCAAGTCCTCATCCTGGCGAGCGCGTTTCTCATCTGAATCGAAAAAATATTCAAAATTATATAAGCAGATTTATTTGTTATGTTGTCAAGTGTACACTTACTTGCTATAAAATCGCTGGTGCGAGGCCTGATTTTATCCATGAATTTACTGATTTTATTGTCGTTATGCGGGTGTCGTTTTGCTTGAGGAAGTGGTCCAGGACAGCTTTCGTCTAAAACTTTCGAGCATGGACGGTGAATGTTTAGTTTACAATCTATAATGATAAAAACAATACACATTCAACAGTCATAGTAAGTTAATATATGTATAATAACGTGTTTATTTACCTGTGCAATGATAACCTTGCGGGCTTACACCCCATATAATCGTTTGACAATGATTACAATGCGTCACTTCGTAGTATTGACGTAATACCAATGGATGACCCCGTACAATCATCTAATCGAAAAAAAATTAGAATTACACTTGTTGCATTAAACCAAACGAGAAACTGTAAAATTTATTATGTAGACTATAAAGTTCGTCGACTTAAGACTATACTACAAATATCACTGTAATATTACAGAAAATTAAATAAATCTTGAATTTAATTATTATTCAATTAAAAAATAAAACTCATTCACAGAATACAAATGCAGGCAGTGTAAGGCAAATAATTAAATATAAAATATTTATTTTAATTACAATTAATTCATCAATTGATTGCATTTGAAATTAAATTTTAAATAATATTGAACTTATACTTTTCCGCTTAAAACTGTCTAGGGTATGTAAGAGCAAATTGGTCCAATATTTATACCCTTCTTGGTTTTTTTTTTTTTTTTTTTTTTTTTTTTTTTTTTTTTTTTTTTTTTTTTTTTTTTTTTTTTTTTTTTTTTTTTTTTTTTTTTTTCCCGTTTATTTTTAAAACACTACGGTTTGTTAAAATCATAACTATTTCATACAACTGAAAAGACATAAATAACTAGCAGCCAACCGTAATATTTTATATTTTTTTATAATATATTTTAAACTTGAAGCTGTCTAAAAGCTGTATAAAAGAGAGAATGAGTCTATTATTTTTTATTTTGAAAACATTTTAGGTTGTTAAAATCAGAATCTGAAAAGACATAAATAACTAGCAGCTAACCGAACTGATATTACATACTTATTTATATAAGTGTTCACCAGTTCGATAAACTATATGCAAACATATTTTAATAAATTTACAATTCATTAACAAACAAACCTTTCGATTTTTGCCCATTAGACGAGATTTGAAACTCTTTTCGCGACTAACAAAATGATGAACACGATCCACAATGCTGTTCGGATGAGAACGAGTCGTAAATACGCGATGTATCACCGTTGAGAGTGCCGAGCATAAGGCAAGTTTCCGGGCATCTTCCTGGGGCAAATCCTTCTCAAACTCTTCACTATCATATTTATAAAAATATTAAAATTATTAATTTCATTGAAAGCATAAGTACTCACATCAATCCTTGTAGATTGGGCATCAGATATTTATCGACAATTTGCTCCCGCTGCTTGTCACCTTTTGCTTCGGCTAGCTTATCGTCAGTCGGTCCATACATGCTACCTAGCCCGGCAGTGCGCTTCTGCTGATATTCTCTCAGCTGCTCACTAATAATATCCTTGGCACGCTTGCGACTACGTAGGAAGACGGTACGCAATATTTCTACTTTGTCGAACTCCGACTGTAGTACGTTGTCTACCTCCCTTGCCAAAGACTCATCTTGACGATACCAAGACAATGGTGCACGTGGAACAAGAAATGTTGAGTGTATCTCATACGCCCACTTGCGCATATCCTTGGAAGTACCCTCTTTATAAAGCTCAGTTATTAAATAAAAGAGAAGTGGAGCAGGTTCTGAATTGGAAAGAACATAGTTAAGGAAGACCGCAAGGAAAACAACGTTTTCGGTTTCAAGCAGACGCGTTAAGTTATTGAACGGTCCATTTTCATCTATAAACGGTTCTTCTTGGTCAGAGGAGTTCTCGTCCTCCATGGAAATAATCTCCTTTTGTGTATCTGTCGATTGAGCCGCTTGTATGCGGTTGGAATGTAGATTCTGTTGAGATGGTGACGTAGCACAAGCCATAGGTGTAAAGTGATGTGATTCTATAAAGATTCCCGCACCGCCAGCACAATTCTCGTTTGGATCTTCAGGTACAGGCATAGGCGAGCTGGTTAAGTAAGGCGGGGGTGGTGTACCCGGAGGTGTTATCTCATTCTCCTTCTCCACAATCTCCCAAGACCCGGATGTGGTTTTCACCAAACGATCTAAGATAAGTTATCAATTAATTATATTTTATTTATATTTAATAATATGTATTTACCTGGATGCCTGGGATGCATATTTTCCGGTGAAGAACCAACGCGACGATGCTTCATTTGGGCCAAATGTGGAGTTTGACCTAGAGCCTGTTGAAAATGAATATTAATTTTATAAAAACCTGTTACTTTAAATCCTATTGGTATGCATAAATACACATTGTAGAATTGAAGTGAAATCAAATAGATACAAATACAAATCGTGCTGAATTTATAAAACATATATATAGTGATAATTGATTATTAGAAAATATTCACATATTATCAGATAATACTAAACTGTGCCACATATATCTATAGAAAGAGTGCAGGGATACCAAAAGAAAAAAAGAGTTTTGATGTGTCATTTATATGCTGGAAGTTCAAAAAGTAGTAGAGTGCGAGTATTAATGTGTCATTTATGTATTCATTAGTTAATTTTATATACATTCAAGTGCAGATACATAAACTGTGTAAGCAAAGGTCATAAAAGTACAGATATCTCCCGGCGAAACGAATTAGATAAACAATTCTCAGTCTTTTCTACCAGCTGCAATCATAAAGTAGGTAAACAAGGGATGCATGTCTTTATATTTTTATTTTAAGATAACGAAGCGTACATACTCTTTTGCACAAATTCTAGGTGATGTCTTACAAACTTATTATTATTTGAAATAAACTTGATAATCAAATTCTTAATAAACTTATGTCACAAGAAAGACAATAAAAATCTAGAATGACCCTATTTCCGGGTTTAAAGGTAAAATTCTGCCAATCACAATCTTATTTATGCAACTTGTGTTCTATTGCTGCAATTTTATTAATGGATTTTAGTAATCAATAAACAATTTAATGAATAGGGGTGTGGAAATAACAAAAAAGATCAACCAAAAACTAATTTCTACAAATAATACATATGATGAAATTATGACAATTTATACAATAATAGCTAATATACCAGGGGATAAAGGAAAAGTAAAAGAATTCTTGGTAAAGAATGGGAACATGAATGTGATACTGAATGAGCGTAAGTTAAGCAATGGTGGTTAGTTTATCGATTATGGTATTTTGTTTTTGTTATTTGTTTATTATGTTATAGACAAAGGAGTGAGAGAGAACTTTGAATACTTACTGCTGTGCCGGCGAATTGTTGTTGTTGTTGTTGTTGTTGTTGTTGTTGTTGCTGCTGCTGTTGCTGCTGATGTTGCTGTTGTTGCTGATGCTGTTGTTGCTGATGCTGTTGCAACTGCTTGACTATGTTTGGACGCTGAGACAGTGGAAAAGCAGCCTTCATATTGTCACTCTGCACCGCCGTACAGGTGGAAACCAGTGGATAATTGTACACAGTGCCCAAGGAATTTGGTTGTGCTCGAACACTATTGAGATTCTGGCAACTACCGCGATTAATCTCTTCGGACAACATGCCTGGCTGACGCGGAGGCAATGGCGGTGGCACACAATCCCCATCGATGCCGCCACTGTTGCCAGCCATATCAGCGGTTGCAGCGCCAATTGTTGTGCTACTTGCCGTTTCCATTTGCAAAAACATTTGTGTTGTCATTTTTGGATCGGATAGAGCTTTTGTCTTGACTTTGGAACGTTTCGCTTTGGCACTACTACTACTGCCGTTGTTATTGTTATTGACGGCAGCAGGACTATCAGTTGACGCTTTCGATTGCGGTGAGTTGCGTTGCGGGCTGCCAGCTCGATCCAGATCAGAAATTGGAGCAAATAAATGCATATTGCTGGTATTACCAAAGTCTAAGGTTAATTGTCGCGTGGGATTCCTTTGCGGCAACGGTGGCGGTATATCTTCTTCGATCAAACTCTTTGAGATGGAAAATTTATTTTTATTCTTCGATCCAGAGTTCGGTTTCAGTGTCTCCTTTAGGCGGCTGCTGCTGCTGATAAACAAGTTGTTGCTGTGAATTTCGCTGGACATTCTGGAGCAGACCTTGATGCAGCGACTGGGTCATTGAATTGATGACATCCGCGGTCCGTTGATGAGGCAACAAGTCCGTTGTATTGTTTAATGGCGATGATACGAAGTCTTTATCGATCTTATTCTTTCGCGTTCCCAGCGAAAGTGACGAAAGTGAACGTGGCAATAGCGATAGGAATGCAGGTGATGAATGCTGTTGTGTTTGATGTGACTGTGGTGTGCTAGCCTGGTGTTGGTGGTGGTGGTGGAGGTGATGATTATTGTTGTTCGTGTTGTTGTTGTTGTGAAGGTGAAGGTGATGTTGCTGATTGTGATGAGGTGGAACGGAGGACGCAGACAAATTTAGAATTTGATTGTGCATTAGTAATTCGGAATTTTTGTCGCTTGCAGTAACTGCTTGATATTTTATTGGTGGTGTATCCTAAATGCAATTGTAAGTTCAGTTTGAGTTAAATCAATTCGTTTGTATATGTATGTAGAGAGACATAATGCAAATAAATAGTACTCGTAGTTCGTATGTACTTATGTACATACCAAGTACATATATATCAACACTTCCACACGGTATATGTATTTATAATTGTCCAAGTACACCCACATTGTTGTTGGTTCTGTGTGTGTCTGCTGTTTAGTAATTTTAGTTTTGGTTTAGTTATTTTTAATTGTGTTAAACTTGATTTTTGCTTGAACAATGCAAAATGAATTAAAGTTAGCGATTGCCTAACTGACACATACTAACTGGGAATCTGTCACAAATTCTTTCCACCGGCACAAAGGAATAAAAGTGGCAGGTAATTAAGTGGAGGGTATACCTAAAAGGCTTACTCATACGAGTATACATGAATATAACCACGGGGGTGGGGACTTGGAAATCAAAAAGCAGGTAGACATAAAAACAAATGGTGTGCAAATATTTCTCATACATAAATAAATGTACACATGCGGAAGATCGACATCGAAAATTATACATATATCTGTGTATTTAATATGTATATAGATAAGTATGTATGTACACTGATACGAACGGCAACAAGACGAGATGACGAAAACACAAATAGTTTTGCCTGATCCCAGACTTGACTCACCTCAGCCCCCACCTGGCGCAATTGCTCGCGTAATTTCCGAATGTTTGCCTCCGATAATTTATAGCTGGGGTTATTTGTATCGCCTTTAAGACGCTCGAGATTCAGTTTCTCCTGCTCCAACATCTTCTGTAGAGTTTGGATCTTATACGTCTCCATTTCCCGTCGCTTAATGCTCTGCAGTTGTAATTACAATATGCATATGTAAGTATTTATTTTGAACTTGTAATAACAAATTCTAATAAGATTTACTCACATCAACGGGTTGTGGGCCAGTAATCGAAGCGGTACGATCGCGTCCTGATAGTATCGGAGTGGTCGGAACAATGCCCACAGAGGTCGGCCGTGTTATCTTTGGACTTCGTTTAACAGCCAGCTCAACAATTGTGGACGCTATTTTAGAATGTGATTATGAAAACATTAGTATGTGATAGGCTTTCGTAAAATTGTCATATATTACAGAAATATTGAGAAATGGCCTTTTTAGCTTTACTAAAATTTACATTAGTATCTAGTACATTATATATATCAAAAGAACTGGGCTTGTGGGACACTGAGGATAGCGCTCAAATTAACAATAATGACAAAAAAGTTCCGACAAAATTAATCATTTTCGGTAAGGAGGACAAAAAGCCACCATGTGATCCATGTGACCCTGATTGGAGTCGAGAACTAAAGAGAGCATTAAGTGGTACATGGAAATCACTTAAAAAGATACCTGGACATTGGACTCGCTTCGGACAAGTTATGGAAGACAATATTAAAAATTTATTTAAAAATAATGACGATTAGTAGGCGCTACAGAAACAAATACAATCGAAAAAATTTAAGTTTGCCAATGAACAATCAAAATTCTGCCAATTTTTGTTATCTCTCGTGAACTTTATTTGCATTAAGATCAATGGTCCTTTTGTTGCTCACAAAAATAGCCCTTGTTGCTGGGACCGTCTGGGCGACAAGGGAACTGGGGGTTTGGGATAGCCCAGAAAGGACGGCCTTAATATATGAAGATGCCAAATGCCAAGTAAAGCCCTATACGGAGAAGTTAAAGGAGAAATGCTGCAACGATTTTTGCTCTATAAACAAGGATTCACCAAAATCATTACGAGAGTCCTGGATTGATGGTTGGAATGATAGCGTAAGGTCTGGTTTCTCAGCAATGAGTCGACTGCCAGAATACTGTGCTCGCTTTACGGAAGATGTACAAGATTCTATCAATCGTCTGATCAATGGGACGCCAACACAGTAGGCGAACTCCAGGCAATAAAATATTCAATAGTAAATTTTGAATAGTAATAAAAATTCTGCTTCAATGTTTTAGTATCTAAATTATATTTGCTTTAAGCGAATCCAGATTTTGGTCTATTAGTATGGCGTACAAATTTCTCTCACGTTTAGGTTTGCTTACAGGAGTCATTGTTTGCACTTCACATATGGGAGTTTGGGCTGATCCGGATGTTGGCCATGAATTCAATGAATTCGTATCGAGGAGGTTGCAAAAACCAACTCTTAAAGATTGTGAATCGCTGACCATTCGTGAATTGTGTGCAATAGCACAGCATGACTATAACAATGCTTTGAAGAGGGGATTTTACTTTTCACATCGCCTACCCGACTGGAGAACCGGATTTCTTAAACAAACCGTAAACATCATGAGTGAGAACAGCTTTAAAGAAACCCATAAGGATGTGCAACGCTCTCAAGAATCGCAATGGAAGCCTCCTCGTTACCTAGAGTTGACTGTGGCGAGACACACGAGGCCACCAATGATCAAAGATGACATAACTTGTCGAAAACGAGTGTTTGCATAGGCGGCTAATGCTTTCATTTCAAGAATCAAAATTTGTAGAACATCAAAATTTTATTAATAACTTCTGAAATGATATTGGATTTGGTATTGCGTACCAGCGTCGTTGCTGTCGTTATTATGGTCACACGACGTTTAAATATTTGGGATTCATCAGATGATTCCGTTGCGGTTTACAACGAATCAAGAGATCGCGTTCGACCATATGCAAATCAAACCTGTCAATATCTCAACATTCACGTGCCTGATTTGCCCCCAGAGAGGGAGAAATCCTATTTAGGCATTTATTACTACAATCAGGCCGTCATAACAATATTCGGTTTCCTCAGCATGTTGCCTACATACGTGCACATGGTCATCGTAAAAATACCTGGCATTGTGTCCGAATACGTTAGCCGCGCAAAAGAAGCATACGATGAGTACCATAAGAAACGTGCACTCGAGAAAGAGAAAAGAGCAC
The DNA here is from genome assembly GCA_035047445.1 of Drosophila siamana. NCBI lineage: Eukaryota > Metazoa > Arthropoda > Insecta > Diptera > Drosophilidae > Drosophila > Drosophila siamana. The sequence goes on from JAWNPP010000002.1 coordinate 2,082,040, forward strand.
GCCAAATAATTATTGATGACAAGACTCTGGTAATGCCAATGGAGCCACGTTCTTTAGATCCAGATCCACAACCAGATGCAGATTGCAAATGCCAAGACAAACCCAAAACCAAGAGTGACCCTGGACTTGTGCCAAGAAACGAACCCAAATCGCCCTACAGTGAAGAATATTGCCCAAAGCATCCGGACGGTCAAACAGAAGTTAAAAAGTCAGTGCCAGAGACACAGTGTAAATGCCCGAAATGTGATCGCAGAGAATCGGAGGGTTGGTGTGACAATAAAGGCGTATGTCCAAAACGTAATCCATGTGGACCTCGCAAATGTTCCTGTCCAAGAACTCGCATAGTTTATACCAGAGGTTCCGATAATCTGGCAACTGATAGTATTAACAGGTTGTTTAAGCAACGTGACGAAATTCTGAGCAAAGGACCGTTTAGGGACTTTTAAATGCAAAGAGGGAAATTTTGTCAATACGCACCTTTGATCAAACTAACCACAGTTGGATGTTTCTCCTGCCGCACTTCTTGTCCATTTACCTACAATAATCAAAATAAAAAGGCTCATTACATTTCGCTATATTTTGTTAACTGATACGTGAATATTTACCTTTAAAATCATATCACCGGCAACCAAGCCAGCTATTTGAGCTGCTCCACCGGGCTTAACACTTTCCACAAAAACCGGATTGTCGCCGGATACCTGTAAATGATAAACGGTACAAATGGTTTAGTTGATGACTCAGTTAAATGACGTTTGATGACAACTTTTAAATATAGATTCTGTAAAGTATGTATGTATGTATGTTGTTAGCTTCACTTAGATGCAAGGTTAGAGGCTGAAAGCAAAGTATGCGTCAGGCAACTGTCGCTGATCTAATAGTGGTGAGTGGAGCAAATGAGATACTGTACAACCTTGCAAAATTGTTATCAAACGGCTGCAAAGCAACAATAGAAACAAAATCGTCCAATTATTTATGTAATACATAATACATTTTAGATTATTTTATGGGCAGAAAATTCACATAAATTTGATCAAAATCCAGCTTTTGAAAGTACTAAGAGTATGGAGCATTTAAAGAAAAAATACTTCTCAAATTAATTCATCCCGAGATATTAATGAAGTATTTATCACAATTTATAAAAAAAAATATATGTGCAAATTGATAAGCATAAGGATTTAAATTTGGAAATCTGATCAAAATACGAACCTTCATGCCATAGCCATTCTCATCCTTGCGCACAGTTAATGTTAAATACTGAAAGTTTTTTGGTGATGCTGGATTTGGAGTGGTTGGAGTCGTAACTTGGGGAATGGTAGTTATCTGTATTGTGGGTCGCCGGTTGCCCGAAGAGCATGGCGTAGTCTCCAGATTAGGGATATCACCAACGCCATCGCCAGATCCCGCTTTATTGCCATTGTTATTATTGCTGCCGTTGCTCTTGCGATCCGGGGGATTGGTGGACAATGCGGGACTGGTGATGGGTGCGGCCACCGGAGTAGCACTTGCACCACCATCATTATCCGCACCATTCATATGTTTCGCCTTCTTTTTATTCTGCTGCTGATAACTGGTTGGCAATGGTGGCGTCTGCGGTGGAACGCTGTTATTGTTATTGCTGTTATTGTTGTTATTGTTATTGTTATTGCTATTGCTATTGCTATGGCTATGGCTGCCACTGAAGCTGCTGGCCAAGGAGCTCAAGCTACTGGCCAAGGACGGGGAACGTGGTATTTTTGATTTATTGGCTTTTTGCTTTTGTTTGTTCTTTGAATTCTTTACAGATTTCTGCTTTGGTGGTGGCAACTCTGGCGGCGTATCCGCAATTGCTGCCGGTGTGCCGCCAGCCTCGACAGTGACAGAGTTGTCACCAGTGCTGCTGCTGCTTTGTGACGCGTTTGTTGGCTGCAATAACGAATTGTTTGATTCCTCTGGTAGCTCCTGAACTTCATCGTACTCATGATCGTCGGTACCAAAATCAATCAATCTGCAAAACGACAAAAAGAACAAAAAATGCAATAAATAAGCATACATTGGAACGTTAATAAAAACACTAGATCACATTTTTAGATATAAATAACAATACAATAGTTAGCGTCCCCTAATTAACAGAAGTGCATAAAAATGACGTCTGAGCTCGATGTAATTATAAAGCCCAGTTTTGAGAAGATAAATATTTAGCAGTTGTATGGTTACATATTCACATTCAGATTCAGCAGACTAATCCCCGACGCGTCGTTTGGGATGATATGGATGTGGGTGTGGGTTGTAGGCTCCCAGGTTTATAGACGTGGTGGAATTCTCGAGAGCGAATCAAATAAATCGTGCCCACAACAAGTGCCACGGCCAAAGCCAAAGCGAGATCAACTCACCAAACAAAACGACCACTGTTTGACCTTTTTTAATTGAGCGCAAATTAAATTAGCCATAAAATAGATACAATTTAATTTCTGTATGCTCTTTGTTGCATAAATTGATTATAGTACAACTGAATTTATACATAGTACATGTCTACACACATGTCTATGAATGTCTAAATACACTCGTAGTTACCAGAGCTTGCAAAAAAATACGATGACACTATCGATGATACATATCAATTGTTTTTATTTTAAAGCCACAGTCGGTGACTCTTCCCCCTTTCTCAGTTTATCAGTTAAGTTAACAGTAATCTAGTTCGAACTAGCCTATGCCTATAAATGATAGCACATGATGGTATTTTAGTCACATATGTGCATATGTGCAAGAAAAAAGAATTTTACAATGTATTAACTACATCGAACTGAAAATAAACAAAATATTTGTAGTATATTCTCTAAACATTTTAGAGACTTGCAATGCCTACATATATGTACATACATGTGAAGATTTTTATATACTATATAAAAAGTTAGAAAATTCGACATTAAATCAATTGATTTATTATATTTTTGTGTCTTACAAATAGATTTTACTTAAGGTTGCTATAACCAATTAACTCAATTAAATTCTGATTTTTTTATGTAGAATTAGCAATCGCTTTTGCACTTGCATTTTTCATTTCAAATTTTATTAACCTCCACTCTAATATGTTAATACCTGTCAAATTCCTTAAGAAATTCTCGTTTTAGTAATGATGCAAAGTAATGTTTATTTTTTTCTTGTATTGTTATATACATATGTCTAACAAATATTTAAAGTATTCAATAATAAAATGTTTGGGTGTCGAATAAGAGAAAACAAAATTACAATGGGTAAATTTAGATTTAATGAAACCCAGAAAAACACAACTAATAAACCAATAGTCAATTATTGCTTATCTTCTCTGATTTAACAATATTTTTAAAATAAATACACTATCTAAATGATCATACAATGGTTATACACTTCCACACACATCATGTAATATTCTTCAATAACTTTCAGGATGGTTCATAATCATTACAGTTAATGAAGTTATGATTCTAGTTAAATGTAATGCATCTATAGTAATTAATGAACACAGTTTTATTGAAAATTACTCTCAATATTGTAGCTAAACAATTGAATCCGTAAGTATATGTATGCATATAAACAAAATAATAAATAATTTAGTTCGGCACACGACATAACAGTTTAGTTCATATATCATTCCATAGCACACCTTTATAAGGGCACGTAATTCCAACTATTTGACGTCTAAAACTTAAAAAGAGGATAAGCAAATAATAATTAAACAAGAAAAGCAAGAGCAACAAAATGAAAATATTGCATCAACATACACACACTTAAAACAGAAACAAAACCAAAACCTCCATTCCAGAGCTGACACACTTAAGCTTTTATATTTACATTGAGTGCATACACTACATATTGATGCACTTACTATATACAGAAAAGCATATCAAGTCCTATTATCTTAACTGGAAGCAGTATACTCGTATTTCCAAGGAAACAGGCAACCACAATAATCGTATTTATATGTACTAAAGAAAATGGAAAATAAGACTCCGCACACCCAAAGCAAGTAAATTGAGAGAGACAGAAGAGAACTCCAACGATATATTGCTCATATTTCTGAAACTAGCTTTTGGTAAATTGATTAAACCACAATTAAGGTAGCTTTAAATACAGACTTGACTAACACTCATTAAGCAGTATCTACTCAGCTTACCGAATAAATTCAAAAATCTCTCTATTAAAATTTCCAAATTTTATGGTCTTAAAATAAATTATTTTCGAGACAAACTTATTATGTTTTCTATGCTAATTGTTTTAATTTTACAAATTTCTCCATTGAAAGTTTTATCGTTGAAAAACAGATTTTGTACGTGCTTTTATGGATCTCTTACTTACCGTTTTTTGATTGATGGGTCATCCATAGAGTATTGTGCAATGTTTTGTACAAAAAATAAATCCAAATGTTGAAGCGATTTGCAATTGATACTTGCAGTTTCCGTAGGCGGTGGAATTATTTCAATGAGTATTTAATTTACGATATATTCAAATGTCGATAATAAGGTACTGAATTCGTCTGAAACACGACGAATTTTCGTATCAGAGCTTAATATATTTTTGTGTAATTAAAAATTCATTTGCAAAGAATTCAATAATTCCCAAATGTATTCTAAATTGAGTCTTTGAAATGTTCTCCATAATTTTTACATCGCATTAGTTTCACTAATTTTGTTTTTTTCGCTTTTTTCTTTATACAGAATAAAAAAATTAATGAATTATCAAACGCGCTCTCACAGACCAACTGACATCACGGCCTGACTGACTCTTCGCGTCGCCCAAGGGGAAATTCCCGTCTGTGCAACAAAATAATCGTAGACACGCACACTAGGGAGCCGCCCTCTCCTTTAAGCTCTCGAAAAAGCGCTCTCAGAAAACTTCCGCTAAAATCGCGCGTATGTTGTTGTTGTTGGAAATACATATTGACTAGCTTCGCTTAGCACAGAACAAAATACATTATGGGAGGCGTGTCGCGACAGGAACTGGTTTTAACCGAAATAAAACGTAGCCCCCGATGATTTAAGAAATACAAAACAAATACGGATACATATATAAAGCATGTGAACAGATATATCTACACATACAGACAAGTATTATATGCATGTACATAGCTGAGAAGATAGTGGGGGCATTATCAATACATTCGTTGATTAAATGCATTGCATTGCATTGAATGGAGGACCCAACGCATTTTACATCTGCAATTAAAACGCAAGTCGCGTCATTTACAATTCCTAGGGAATTAAGTAACTTCTAATTCGCAAATATTGAATTGAATAAGTTTTCACATAAAAAAGTACCTCCGGGGTGTGAGTGTAATGTGTGTGTTAGTTTCAAATGCATACACATGCATGAACACACACACGTATGTGTATGTGCATGCATGTATGTACAAACACAGCCAAACACATGCTTATATATACAAAGCAAATAGTGTTCAAAACAGTAGGGGATGCGAACGTGATCATTCAATTAAATATTCTTTAATTATTCACTAAAACAAGTTATCAGCAACTAAAAAAAACAAGACACATATTTTTCAAACTGCATAGTTAATATTTTAAAACATCCAACAAGTGGCGGCGGCAGCCATATTGTTTTGCTCTGTGTTACTGCTGGATACAGAGGTGCGGGCGTGACGAATATTTTGGCACGGGCGACGACAATGCACACACACACAAATCATTATTTGCAACACACTTGTTTTTATTTTTATTTACATTTATTTTGTATTAGTAATTGGCCGAAAACTAATTTATTTATAGTATGTATACATACATACGTACTATTCATATTATGCATTCACAAATGTTTCGTTTTTCATTTTTTTTGTTATTTCGGAGCTATGTTTAATGTTAACAAACATTCGTATGTATCTCAAATTGTGTCACGAATACAATAAGGAATAGGAGAAAAAAAAGCACGACCCGAAAGCACCTCTGGTTGGATCATCACACTCACCAAGTAAATATACATACATATGTATATATGTGTTTATTCATATGCTAGCGTATATACACTCACACTCGCGCACTTGACTGTTGCCTTTTTCTTTTACAGGGCTCGATTGAATTGCTAGCGCACTGCGCAACATTCTTTTTACGCGTTGTTAAGTTGACGCTTTTGTTACATTTAGATTGATCTGAACACATATGTCTATATGTCTATAATGCCCGCATGTGTTTAAAAACACTTTCTATAATTTTTGAATTTTTTTACTGCTGAAAAATCGTATTTTTACTTTTATCGCACACACCGAACGCAAATGTTAAGAGTTGTATCAGTTCGCTCAGAACAAGTTCAATTGAACATTTCATTAAAATGAACCATTAAGCTAGTTCACCACCTTTTAAGCGTCTGTTTCATTGCTTAGCCGTACTTGTATGAATTCTGTTAGTGACTACTTGACTAGTCTGATACTGCGCTGCACTAACAGAGTCAAATTGAACTAGAATTCGCCACTAATGTTATGTTGAACGAATTTTATCAAAATGGATGATGATGATGTCATTGCAGATGAACAAAATATCGCTGTGATGTAAGTATGTAATAAACAATGAACGAATACAAAATAATTATAAAAACAGCTGTTTTATGTTCTACTAAAATTTAATGAAGAATTTTTGGGAAAAAAGTGCAAAGGAATTTAAGACAAACTCAATTCCAAATAATAGAAAAATAAATTTGGATTTTAGTGTGGCCATAATTCTAGAAAGTAATTATTTGGTATATTCTTAAATGCAGCTGGCCGTCATTTTAGAATAAATAAATTTCACTTATGCATAAAATTAATCAACAGAGATGCAAATATTTACTGGAGCTTTAAAAAATATTCTAATAATAGTACTATGCTTAGTACACAATTTTTGTACAAATGAAAATGAGTATTTGCTAACCAAAACTTTGATAAAATGTCGCAACCCAAAATTGTTAAATACTACAAAAAATTAAAATAAAGAAAAAAAACTTTACTACACATTTATTTTTTTATTATTTAATATAATATAAACAAATAACAAATTTAAAAAACATAACATAAAATCAAATTAAAACTCATTTCTATATATTATTCTAGAATACATTTAATATATTGTTAAAATGTATAATATCCATAAATAAAATACGGGATTCACCTTCGGAACCAAATAGGGTTCCAATAGCAAATTGATTCATTGCGCTCATTTCAATCACTTGAGTGGAACTAGCCCAAAATACTCACAGGGTTTAAGCGCAACCCTGACGAGCGACGCGGCTTTCATTTACGATTCGCGTAAATAGTAATTTTCAGCGAAAATTTTGCGTAAATACAGATTTGCGGCCAAGGGAAAAGGAACAAAGCTGTGCAATGGATGACATACTTAGTCCTAGTTTTTCCATACCCAGCATTGGGCATGCTCCCACGCCGATTCATCATAGTCTCGACCCCGATCAACAGATAGAAGCATTACCACATCAAGTATATCACCCAGCAGCAGCAGAACCACCAAACACAGTTTCCGCAGTCGCACAACAATCGGATGCCAACAATGTTACAAGTGGTCAGGATGGAAGCGGAGGCAGTGGCCTATTCGGTCACGAGCCATCGTTACCCTTGCCGCACAAACAAATACAAAGTTATCAGCCATCAGCGTCGTACCAACAGCAGCAGAATCAAGTCAGCAATGCTGGCGGCAGCACACCACAATCTCTGATGCAGCCACAAACGCCGCAAAGCATGATGTCGCACATGATGCCAATGACTGAACGAGGCGCAGCCGGCTTGGGCAGTGGCCCTGATACGACATTAAGCAACATACATCAGACAATGGGACCATCGACACCTATGACGCCTGCAACGCCTGGCTCAGCGGATCCAGGCATTGTGCCCCAACTGCAAAACATTGTGTCCACCGTGAATTTATGCTGTAAATTAGATTTAAAAAAGATTGCACTACACGCACGTAATGCCGAGTACAACCCAAAGCGATTTGCGGCCGTGATAATGCGTATTCGCGAACCGCGCACAACCGCGTTGATCTTTAGCTCTGGCAAAATGGTATGCACAGGTGCGAAGAGTGAAGATGATTCAAGGCTGGCAGCTCGAAAATATGCACGTATCATTCAAAAGTTAGGGTTCCCGGTAAGCAAATGAATTTACTCAATTTTGGCTGATATTATTATTTAGTTTAACGTGACAATATTTCTGCAACACTTATGTAGGCAAAATTTCTGGATTTCAAGATACAGAATATGGTCGGGTCTTGTGATGTCAAGTTTCCTATACGTCTGGAAGGCCTGGTACTTACGCATTGCAACTTCAGCAGCTACGAGCCGGAACTGTTTCCTGGACTTATCTATCGTATGGTGCGACCGCGTATTGTGCTTCTCATCTTTGTGTCGGGCAAAGTGGTGTTGACGGGCGCCAAGGTACGACAAGAGATATACGATGCCTTCGATAAGATATTTCCGATATTGAAAAAGTTCAAGAAGCAGTCTTAGAGCAGATTGGCTTCAAATCACCTGTAGCTATAGCATAAGAATCTAGTATATTGACTCCTAAAGTTAACTAATTGTAAATCGTATTAGGATGTGTGTGTCTTTTGCAAAGGAACATCATGAATCAGTTCCGACAAATAAAAGTGTATCTAGTTGTATAAATTTTTATGTTTGCCGTCTCGTTCTAGTTTTATTGGCTTTTCCTTATGAGTACGAATTTTGGATACAACTTATTTAGCTTAGATACATTGGGCCATTAAAGCACCCACATTGTCGAACTCAATCTTTTCTGTAATGTTCTTGGTCTTGATCTTGTCATCCTGTGTTGCGACAACAACTAAATCATGACCCTGGTGCTTCCATCCGTTGCGCTTAATCCAGTTCTCCAGTGTCGAGTCCTCGATACCGCCCAAAAGTTCCTTGAGCAAATCCTTCTTGATGGTCTGAAAAGTGGTGCCCACAACATGCGACACGAACTTGCGTATCGAGTCATGGAAGCCTGTTATGTGACGGAACATGGTGCGATTGACTTCGGCGCGTTGCCAGAACAGAGTAAAATCCGCACGTTCCAAGATGTCGGCCAAATCGATAATAGTTTGTATGTTTTCATCTTTCATCTGCTGCGGTAACAACAAACACTTGGCCATCACAAAGTCTGTGTGCGGCAAGTTCGTGAGACATTTCAACAAAATCGTGTAGGTAATGTCAAAGTTAAGCATATGCGGATTGAACTGATAGAGCTTAAGCACAGCCAAATTGGCCTCCAGATCATATGTATTGTTCTTTGCCTGATCCTGAACGTAAGACTCCAATATTTTTAAATGATCCGGATTGTAACTGTGCAAATTAAAGAGGTTATGTTTTTGTCTATTTGTTGACGGCTGATTAATGCCCGACATTGTCTTTGTTACTTACCGCTCGATGCATCCCAACATCTCCTGTATAGTTTGGCTCTGACCGTTCTCCATTTTCACTAAATGTGCCATGATTAACAATTTACGTTCGGGCTGTGATAATTTTTAATTTATTTGCAATAAAATAAAAGAAATGCTATTCGCGTGGCGTTGCAAGCAGCGTGACCGCAAAATGAATACACAAATATACTAATTAATATCGAAAAATATATCGCTTCCACAAGCAGTTTGGTTACGGCTGTGGTAATTTTTAAATCATTTGCAAAAAATAAAAGAAATGCTATTCGCGTGGCGTTGCAAGCAGCGTGACCGCAAAATGAATACATAAATATACTAATTAATATCGAAAAATATACCGCTTCCACAAGCAGTTTGGTTACGCTTAATTATGTTCCGACCGATTTTGATAACAATTTCTTAAATATTCAAACGTTCATTTCAAATTATTTAGATTTTTGTTTATACAATTTAAATATATTTAAGCAATATTGTATTTGTTTTTTAAATATTCAAAAAATCAAAATATTATATTTCGGTATATTGTGTTTATATTGAGGTACATTTTTTAAAAATCAGTCAGGCAACCGATTTTTGTAATCAACAACTAATTATTACATCCCTGTTCTGTGAATGCAAGAATGGGACGAACACAGTGCTGCCAACTTTTGACTAGCAAAAAAGCTGACGGGAAGAATGAAAAAAAAAAAATAATGATAAAAAATCCAATAAAAAGCTAAAAACAAATTAACACTTTACATTATGCTTAGAATACTGTTAGTCGTGCTGAGACCTATCTAGTTTCTTAATTTCGATTTAATTAGGTTAACCTGGCTAAAAACCCTTTCAATTTCCGCGTTTGACCAGGGCAAACACAATATTTGGGCGGCCACAGTTGCAAAACTCAAAAAATCTGCGGTTTCCACCTCAAACCAAATTTTTTTTGTGTCTAAAAAAGCCAGAGTTCCCGCTTTTCACAATTCCCGCAATTCTCAAATTTTTTCCGCAGTTGGCCTTCAAAAAAAGTCAGTTTTGATGGGAAAAAATCCAAATTGGCAGCACTGGACGAACATGAAAACATTTATGCATAGTTTTCAAATGAATTTGCTGTTATCATATCAGCTGTAAGCTGTGGAAATTGTTGGAACATAAACAAATTGTTCTTGGTTAAAATAAAATTTATTTAATGTTTTATTAGAAACTAAAATTATTTGTAGTTTACTATTACACTTCATGGATGACTTTTAAAGGACAATGTATGTTTTAAGGTCACTTATATGTAAAAATTTGTATAAATACTTATAATACAAATGTGTGTATTATGTACACGTGGAAGTAAATTTCGTTTATGGAATAATCATTTTTTCGCCACTTTTGATTAAGTTGGAAGTGTGACGATTTTGGTTCATGCAATAAATTATTTTTCCCCATTGTAGTTTGTCCGGAAGAAATTGTTTGGAAGTGTTTATACGAGGAAGATAAGAATTGGTATCAAAACAGATATTTCTTTCGTTAGACCCTTAAGTCTTGGCTGCCTCATTTTCGCCACGATGTACCCCCGCTGCAGCCGCTAATTCAGCTTGACGCTGTTCCTCTTCTAGCTCAAGTTGTTCCACCTTTTTGATTTTACTCAATTTTTCTGAAAATAAGCAATCCTATTAGTACTCAAATCATAAACATCGACAATAAATACTCACTTGCACATCTAAGCATTATTGCCCCCCACCAGATCGACCAACCCCAACCTACAAAACAAAAAAGTACACAAAAGAATTGTGCTACGGCTACAATGATGTTAATGATAAAAGATCCGATCCTTGCGCGAGCGCTGTCATACTGGGAGAATCTCGGAATACCGACACACAAGCAAAAGAGTCCGGATAGTAATGTGCCTAAAAATAATAATGAAATATTTACAAACATTGTATTAATTAGAACTTTACAGCTAACTATTTCACTTGCAAGGTAACGTCCCAAAAGGTGTCTCATGTTCTGTTATTTCAGTTAATACGAATAAGATATGTATTTATTTATATCTAACTTGTGTCCAAAAATAATTAATTCTTATTATATATAATAATACAAAAAAAATAATAATTAAGTAACCCACCTAGGCCTGGAAAGATAACATTGCAAAACGCGCAAAACCAAGCCAAGTACAGCGGCAGTACAGGAATTGCACCCTTCATTTTTGACGTGTATTCCACCAGATCATTGTGCAACTTGCGACGTGTGTCCTAGAAGGGAATACGAGTCAAATCATGCAAGAAAATATCGTGTACTCTTTTTCCTTCGATTTGCTTACCTCACTGGTTGGTGGTGCTTTGATACTCTGTCGCCTGGCATCGGAGCCACGACGTGGCTTCTCGCGGCAACAAAGTAATGCGAGCCAGAAACGTTGGCAGCAACTCCTAAATGAATACCAATCAAGTCGATTGTAATAATTGAGGTTATTTATCTAGTGATCACTTACATTTTAGTCACATCTTCTGAGGGCCCCGCTGTGGACGGCGCCATCGATGATCCTTCCACAATCGCGGCATCTGATGCTGTGATGCCAAGTTCAGGATCACGATCCCGCCATGCCACCTTGGGCTCTGTTCTGCTACTGATTTTACGATTGCGTCTGCACGGTATGCAGAAGCAGCATTTCCTAAGCTCAGTTTCATCGCCAGTCACAGGATCGACTTTATTCACGGAAAGGCAGCAAAAGATCTTTCTAAGACAAGGCGCACATTTGCCCTGCTGCTTTGGATGTTGCATTGCCATAGATTGATGCGTTGGCCCCACGCTGATAGTGCTGGCTTTGGTCTCTTTTTCTATTGGTTCACCAGCTGTTGGCTTCTTGCGACAGCTCTTGCAGCAAGTTGACATGGGCCAGCAACGAGATTTTCTTTTTGTTGGGCTTGGACTCATCAACTACCTCCATGTGAGTGGTGGTGGCGCTGCTGCGAGCACTCGATAAAACTGGTTGCTCCTCAACGGAACCATGCAAGCGATCCTGGCGTCCGCCACAGCAATGCATGCAATGCGATCGACGGAAACGCATGCAAAGTGTGGTGCAGCAACGACAGATGCCGCCTTTGTTCACGTCATCCTTGAGAAACTCCTGGCTGCTGCTTCTGCTAGACAATTGACAAGGGTTACACGAATTACTGTTGAAAGTATCTATTGGATATGCATGTGTATGATTGTAACTAGTAACTAGTATTGATATACATATTTCAATGGGCGTATAATACGGCTGGTAATTACCGTAGACCTTGCGATTTCACGGATAACATTTGCACACATTTGCATAGGGCATGTAGGACTTGGCTGTCTGTCCGTCCGTTCGTCCGTCCGTCTGGTTCGTCCCAAGAATGTCCTGAGAGTACGACTTTTATTATGCAAATCGATTTCGTGCTCTGCTACGGTGCATTGCTATTACAGACTTGCTATTAGACATTTTTAATGACTATCGCATTTGATACGATAAAGATGAAGTGCACGAGAGCACATACTATATGCTATAAGGGTATATCCATAGCATACGACAAAGTATAAGCTTTGGGCCAAGCTTGGGTCCGACTTCGTTTGAATATTTATTGTAACGTATTTATAGGGTTATTAATCCCGCTTTCAGTTCAAGGTCGGCCAGAGTATGTGCTGCGTTAGGCAAACTTCATGCCTAAATATACTGATTAAACGCACACACAATTTAATTGCCTCACTTACACAATTTTACAATCGAACACGTGCGAAAACTCGAACTCAACACGCTAATATACTGCTGCCAACGAGCCAACGACCAAACTTACTTTAAAGGTCGTCATACTTATTGGGCCCGATTCATTAGCCAACAAAACATATGGCTAGTTAAGCAATGCGCAATTGCTGGATATAATGCTGATTGCCATTTTGATTCGTCTGATTCGTATTTACCTAAATAGATATTTGTCAGTGTCAAGCAGTGAATTCTGCGGCAGATCAATGCTAAAGATGACTGAGTTCTTTTTCTTCTTTGTCAACATGTTACAACTCTTTATTGAATTAACTCGAAGACTTGTGAATCATGGGAATAATTATAAAAATTCGAAAATAATAACTTTTTACTCTTTTTTGGTTGAGAGGGATTTTTGGTTGTGCTGCGCTTGGCGCGATTGTCCAGCAGAAACTGATTTGTTATAGCGGTATGAAACTTTGGACATGCCACTAAAATAGTACTAGGTTCTTCGCGTCAATGTGTGTGTGTCTGAGTGTGTAAGTGTGGTTGGTTGGTTGGTTGGTCGGTCACCCATTTTCTCCGGTTCGTATATAGTATGCATGTGCTTCCATTGAAGGACGCCGGGCTTACGCTCACGACAACGTTGAAGACGACAAGCCAGCAAGCGGATATCCTTTAAGGCGTTTCGTATGGTCTCACCCCACACTACTCTCCGCACCACATTCCCGCCACCAGGTGGTTCGTAAATTTATTGACGCATTTATGAGTGGCTTGGCAGCCCACAAGGCAGCACATACACACACACTTAAATATATATATATATATAGAGAGATGTATATACAACTTTATATACAAGTACTTTTTATATGTCGGTCTGAAGTTGTACGTATCAAGTTGGTGTGGTTGTTGTTGGTGGGGCCTTTCCGGGTATGTAAATTTACTGCCCAAGGGGTGTACTACGTACATATATGCCTGGCAATTGTTTTTACTCGGAGACTATAAACATTTGGCAAAAAGTTCGTAGACTTTGCCAAGTGTAGCAAATGTGTCCGATTAAACTCCAATTTCGAATTATAGACCTATGCCAAGAACGACGCGACCTAGAGACTTTCGAATGACAATTTCGTGCAAGTCAAAGTGTACGCCATGGGCGCAAACAATCATATAAATGACGTCATTAAACGTTTTGGGAAAAATAAATGAGTCCTTACAATGAGACTATAGACCAAGGAGGATCAAGAGCGGCCTGTGATCATTCAATTGTTTAGTAACAAACTTCCGGAATTCCCTTTGGAAAACATAAATTTCAGTTCTTTCCATTACATCTTAAATTTTTCGAAACAATTAATTTGCTCAATAATATAAATATGCTTTACAAATAAACATTTAAAATCATAAACATTGTTAACTTTGATAATAATTGTATGTAAACATTATTTTGCAATTTGTATATTCACAACCTGAATTCGAAATGCATATTAAAAATATATTTTTTGTAGCAAATTTATGTCAACATTTTTTACTAATAATTGCTTCTTTTTAATTTACTCACTTTGCAATGCCTCCACTGCCAGCTGTGGACCCACCCTGGCCATCAGGAGAAAGTCGCTTGTCATCCACTTGAAAATCCTCTCTAGGAGGTGGAGTTGTTTGCTTGAAGTCGTCAGCCTGATCCTCTTTTGCATTTGGTCGTTCACAGTCAATCTCTGACTTAACAGTTACAGCCTGCCCACTGACCGAAGCACTTGCCGTGTCTGTCTCGCTAGGATTTAACACCGATATTGATGCTTCAATGGGTTGTGGGGGCGGCAAGGGAGATTTTTGTATCTCCGCCGAACTACGTTGGGCATTGCTGCCGTCTACTGTGTCGAGACGTGAAGTGGAGTCATGCGGCTCGGCTGCCGCTGTCTGACTATTGGGGCTAGGTGAATTGTTAGTTTCGGGGGCAAGTCCTGCTTCGCTTTCATGGCTTTTGGGGTCGATTAAGTTTTCGTTAATCGGTTTGGGTATCTCACTCTTCAAGGTCTTCTGTGAGTTACTAGAACTTGTTGCAGTCTGGCCTGAGCCACCATCAGTCGAAGTCGGCTGTCCAGTTGTAGCAAGTTGTGCAGCTTGACCTTTTAGCACTGCAGGTGGAAAGAAAAATATAATAGGACAATTGAGAAAGCTATGGATATGAGTACTCGACTATACGATACCCGCTAAATGTTTATTATTTTATCTAATGAATGAATGATAAAAAGTTATTTGAAATGTAGTTATTGATATCTGTTGTATATTATTATATAGTGTTCCTAGAGATGGGCACAAAAGCGAATCGACAAGATAATACCCTACGCCTTCTGTTTTTTATACTTTTTTTCATTTTAATAACCTTTGCAGTGTGTCAATAGTCCACATTTAATGCGCTTACCCTCAGTCTCTTGTGTCTGTTCCGGCACGGTTGCCACTTTGCGCGTCTGTGCGGAATCCACACGCTTTTTATTGCTTATTAAGCTAAGCCGCGAACTCATTCGCACCAACGTTGACATGTTCGATCCCTGTCGCTTAATGCCTCCTGTGGCGGATGCATTGACCTCGTTGCGCACAGCTGGCACTGCTTCTGCCGCTTGCAATACTGCGTTTCCCACATGCACAGCTAATGGCTGAGAACTGTCCACTGAGGAGTCCTTGGCATGCTCTACCTTTTCCGGTGATGGTGTGTGCTTTGTTTTTTCTACAGGTTTTTCAGCTGTTGGCTTCTTCGCATTCAAATGAGAACCAACGCGCGTCAGAGGTTTAGGTAATCCACTGGATCTATTTCCACCATTGGTTTTAGTTGCCGGCTTAGTGGATTTCTCTGCATTTTTTCCTGGCTTATTGGTCTCTGGTTTTTGGAGTTTAGGTGTCTTGGGTTGGCTCGTGGTTAGCTGCTTTTTCGCTGCCATAGTTGGTGTCGCTCTAGATGCAGTTCGTTTCACACTCGTTTCTGGTTTGCTGACTAACGATGTCTTCTTTTTGGCACTTTCAGCTTTTGTTGACTTGTCCCTTGGGCTTGACTTCAATGTCGTCGTCGTTGATGCCTTTTTGGCTTTCGGGGATTTTGGAGATTTCGTCTTTACGGACTTAGCCCGATCGTCTGTTTTCTTGGATGGCGAAGCGGACTTATTTCGGCTTTGATTGATACTCGTTGGTATGCGAGAGCGGGAATTTCGACGTTGATTTAGCGATGACGGTTCCTTGCGATCTCGCTTTGCTATTGGCTTTCCCTGCTTGCCCATCGGACTTTGCGACATTCTACGCCGAAGAAATCCACTTTTGGGGCTCGATGAGAGCGATTTTCTACGGTTGGGCGTCGTATCAGATCTTCGACTGCTGCGCGCCATGGTTGCTGGTGAAATGCTCGTGGACCGCAGTGAGGAACGCACACTGATGCGAGAGTTGGCTCGAGAATTGGTCTGGGAATTCGCATGTGAGTTTGCTCGGGAATTGCTGCGAGAATTTGCTCGAGAATTCACCGACATATCATTAGCATCCGCCATGCGGGACTCTGGCCATGAGGGACGCCCACGCGATACAGGACGACTTGCATTGAATCGAGTAGGCGTCAATCGGATGTCTGTAATCCCTTGGTCTTGTGCATCGAGGTCATTGCGTATCGTTGCCTGCGAGGGTGAATAACTATTGGTCGCCTGAGAGTTGCGCCCCGAGAAAATGTGGGAGCTACTGAAGTCCTTCAGTGGCGAATTGGAACGCGAATTGGGGAGAGAGCCGCGACGACTGCGCACGGGAATCCGGGATATGGAGTCGCGACGAGTGGACAGCTCCGACGCCGTGTCCATGTGCGCCGCGTCGTAGGCATCGCCGTGCAGTGGACTCTGCGGTGTATCCTTGTTGGGTGTGCCAATAATCGGGGACAGCGTACTCGGTTTGGCAATCTTCGTGCGCTTGTTGTGTGGCTTTAGACCCTTGTTGGAAATGAGTTGGCGTCGCGGGCTCGATGTCCTCTTTGCACCCGGTAAATAATTTGATTTGCGGCGTTGTGCGGTGGATGACAGTGTTGAGAGTGAAGGTCGCCGAAAGCTAAAGTCGGAGGTGGTAATGCTGCTTAAATTCGAACTGCGTCGATCTGATGCGGTTTGTGTTGAGCTACGACGTTCCGGTGATGTGGAGCTGGAGCGTCGACGCGTCTGCATGCGCATTGGCTCCAAACTGGATTTCGGCAGACGTGTGCCGACCATCAAATCGTCCAGACTTAACCAATTCGAACGCGGAGGATTCCGATCATAGTCATCCTGCTTGTTGACAACGCCAAGCAGACCGCGTTGTTTGCGCGTGGGATTCGGATTTGGCTTCAGAGGACGCGGAAGTGAGCCCGGTGGTATAATTGCTGTCTCCTTGTCCAGCTCCATGGCCGAGCGATGGAATCGTGGAATGCCACTGCGATAGGCATCTGCTATCAACGGCAATGTTTCCATGCTCTTGATGCGCTGACCAAACAGCTCGGGCAAGCCTTGCGAGGATTCGTTGTTGTTGATGGATCCACGACGCTGCACACGCGGCGTATACGTATCCACCGAAGATGTCAACGAGTCGCGCTGTTGTAGTATGCCTTTCGTTGGCATCGCCAGCTTGCTTGGACTGTAGCGGCCACTCATATTGAACTGCACCGAGGGACGCGGCGAATCGTCGGTCGCCAGCTGGTTGCTAAGAGGAGGCAGTTGCGGTAGGCGGGATCCAGTCGGGGACTTACGTCGCGCCTGAATGGGGGGCGGCATTGCAAAAGAGGAGGGATACGGGAGTTCGAAGTCGTCGCTGAGCCAGGGGCGTAGTACTCGGACTGTGGGCAAGCGAGGACCTGGGCGATCGTACCGACAGTATGGTGAACGAGGACTTCTTATGCAGGCGAGTGTCTCCCACTCTGTTGGAAGAAAAAGTCGCAAGATATACTAAATGGTTGGAAGTCTCTCGTGCTACGCCTTACCGATAGTCACCGCCAGTCGACACAGAGTCCCTCAGCACTACTGGCGACATTTCACCCGCAATCGACTGCAATTTTATGCCTTCCTCTGGCGTCGTCATATTCATGTCATTGCCGGACTCAGCGAATTGGCTGTGGGTTAAGCTCGGTGTTCTCGGTGTATCGGGGCCATAGGAGGTGTTATAGCTCTCCCGCCGCTGCCTTTCGTTGGCATCGCGCATAATCTCGCGCTGTTGCTGCTGCAGATATTGCTTTGGCGAGAGTATTATGTTCATGTCCAGTGTGGGAGTCGGAATCGTTTCGTTCCTGTTTGGCACCGGTGACCTTAGGGGCAGTTGGAGTTCCGCGGCAATTGCCACTTGTTCTTCGCCTCCGCTACTCGAACCATTCGCGTCCTGCAGCATGGTGGCAAGCGGTGAAAGTGGCATCTCTTCGTTCTTTATGGACATGACCATCTTTGAGCTAGGTCGCAACTTTGGAATGCGACTGAATTCTGCGAACTGTGACGGCTCACTGCAATACCAGTCCAGGCCAGAGCTCGCATACGAATCGGAGATGGGTCTGCAGACGACAAGAATTTAATATTCTTCCTGCACATTTCACTCACTTCACTCACCTGAGGCGACTCGGAGGCTCCTGTTCTGTCGCACTGTATGGCGAGTTCATCGCTGTTTCTAGTTGCTCGTACTCCAGTTCATACTCGTCTGGCTTATTCATAATACCCTGTGGCGTGAGTTGCAAAAAGTTGGGTGAATCCAACTGTTCCGAGCTGGAACCTCCACTGGAATTGGGCAGGATTTGTATGTCGGGTGGTTGCAGACGCGGCAGCGGCAGTGGCAATAGATTCTGTGTTGGAGTCGGAGTTGTCAGAGTCGGCGTAGGTGTCATCGTTTCCAACTGCAACAGAGTCGCAGATCTGAGGTTGGTGTAGGGAACGTTGGAGAAGAGCCGACGCCGTCCGTCGTTGCCAATAAGCGTATTAAGCGCAACTGCAGCTATCAGTGTATCCTCCTCAGAGCTGGGCATATCCACGGACCCAGCTCGAATGGTTTCGAAGGCAGCGGTGCCAAAGTAATCCTCTGGCTGCGGTGGGGGCACGGGGTCGCCAAATAGACTGCTGTAGGGTTGATTACTAGTGCTTGCCTTCTCCAAGTACAGCACTTCGGAGGGAATCGCTTGAGAGTTGTCCCGATTGCGGCCATAGCTGGCATTGCTGTGCTGGGCAGATGGCGACATTATGCTATTGGGATCGTAGCTATAGTCGACCGATATAATGGCTGGCTTGGTCGCTGTAGTGGAGGTGTCCGTTGAATTTGGTCGGCTTGGTGCGGACCTATTGGCTATCGTCGAGATGAGGGTTGGTGAAGGCGATGATGAATATGACAATGTCTGCTGCATGATTTCTCATTTGTGCTACTCTCTTTCTCTGTCTCTGCTCCTGAGGCAAACAAAGCTGCTTTAACGTCTAAGGGGGAAGCACGGGTTTCTTTCGCTATCAATGTGAGGGGCTTATGCGATAGAATGCCATAGTTTTATAATATCTGCAAAGAAGAACGATCATCATATGATACTTTAGTTAAACAATTTAAATAGTTTGTACGAGTAAATATTTTACAAGCGAAATCGACTTCTTAGGCGAAGCAAAGTGTGAAAGGACTTGAATTACTTTACGCTTGATGCGAACCGAAACAATTATTTACAACTCGTACATTTCCAATTTTAGGAATCATATAGACTGTCAGATAGACCTTCTGGGCAATGCACAATGTCAGTGGCACCAAACACGCGAAGCTTCACGGACCGACTGAAGACTGAAGACAGTTCCAAACCCCGTACACACAGGCAAGTGCAGCGGAAAAAAACAAGAGCTATTTTCATTGCCAATGCACTCGCTGGAAGTGTACGAAGCAGAAGCCAAAACTTGCGAAAAATTGTAATTATTATTTACTATATTTCTATTGTATTTTCTTTCTAATAGCGAGCGCGCCTCAAGTATAGGAGTATTACTATTTGAGCTGATAAAAGCCCCAGACAGCTCAATGTGAGTGAGTGGAAGCCACATTTAACAGTTCAGCGAATATTTATACCCTGTACTGTTCAGAGGTGCTGCCAAGTGGTTGCTTAGTTCCACACTCAACTTGCACAATGGTACTTGCAACACGGTGTTGCCAAGTCGACAGCAACACCTTTTAAATTATGATGTTCGTTAACGAGAGCATAACTTGTGCGTGTTGAGATTATTAGTGAGATTAATGTGTTGCATGTGGCAAATTCCTTGCATTCGGTTGCACTAAATATTTCCATTTAAATGCTGGCAATATACTCCACAATATTTACCTGTTTAATCAATTTTCGCAAATCACACTTCAAATCTTATTATATTAATTGTTTTCGACGCTTCTTGGTAGTGAAATGAAAGTTAAAAAAAAAAATACCGGCAAATTAATTTTATATAACGTATATAAATATTTATGTATATTTTTGATGTTTTGCGAAATCCTAAAGACTAGTTATAAAACTTCCTCCTTTATTAAAAACAATTAAAATCATTCAATTCCTTCATGATTTACAATAAATTATATTCACATTCACAACACGATTTTCCGGAAAGTATTATTATTAAAATATATTTAAAACCATTTTAGAGTTCGCATTTTATAAAACATATTAAATATTTTTATGTACATATAACTAAAAACGCTTCACCAATATATTAGAACATGATTAATATTATAGTTACAGATATAATTTCAAATTATTCCATAATTCAAATACGAAATATATCTATTACTATTTATTTATTCTGGTCCTTTAATTTAGCAATGGTTACTTTATAACCACTATATCTTAAAAAAGAATATATTGAAACTATTTATTTACATAATTAACTACACAAAATCTGTACGAAATGAACACACACAAACTATTGAAATTGAAATCTCAATCGACTGGATGAATAAAACCTTCGAAACGTAGAAGCGTCAGTCAAACTAGGAGGCTTAGACAAAGTCAACATAACAAGCCGGGAATTCGCTTTCGATATTCGCCGCAAAGCGAATGCGAAATTTTGCTTGAATAGCGTGCGGTTTGTCCACTTGTTTTCATGCCATGCCGCGTGGCACCTGTTGGTATGACTGTGGCACGCGATATGCAGTTAATTGTGCATATATGGTACCTAACATACACAAATATGATTCCATATGCATGAACTAGCTTTATTTCTGTACATGTAGGACAATCTAGGTGAAATATGCGTATCATAGTTATCTGTGGAGGAGGCAACTTTTAAAGTATCTCACAAATACTTGGCGAACGAAGGAGTTCAGGCTTTAAAATTATGTAAAGCTGTTTGCATACACACAGCTAATGCAGGTGTATTAAGAAGTACTCGGCGTATAACTGTGTATGTGGATGTGTGTGATTTTAAGGGCTTAGGACTTTACACTCACTTCACACACTGACTAAGCCCAGCACAGCACAACAGAGCACAGACTACCTTCCCCTTGGCTTTGGCACAGGGGGTCAAAATATAGCAACAATTTTAGCAGCGTTGGCTTGTGCAGCGTCGACAAGTCAACAACCAGCACTTGAATGACCAACGACTTGCCATGCTACGGCGCACTGTTGCAACATGAAAACAATAGCGAATGCTAGTACGAACAACAACTACAATAAAAAGAACGTCTATTAATTTGTGCAACACACAGTCATACAACACTTTTTAGCAGGAGTCAGTGGGAAAATCCTTGGCTAGTGTCGTGATAGCAAATTTCCATTCAGGTTAAAAACTTTACGATTTTCGCTTTGCTTTACGAAATTGAAATTAACGTTTTCTTTGTTGGCTTTTTCTGTAACATTGTTAACAATGTGATTTAATTGATATCACTTTATGCATATATTTCCCAGATTTTCTTCCCCGGAGGAATTTGGAATATTTAAGCACTTTATCACTTTCTTACATTCTTATTTTTAGTAAATAGTTTTGTTGGTATAGAAAAAAGAAATAGCACCGCTTTATGATAATTATTCAATAGTTTTTTGATTTAGTGTAGACAACTTTTGTTTTAATTACAGGTTTGCCTAAGCTTACACCTCAATTTACAATTGGTTTCGGAATGTTCATTTCAAAAATGCCCATGTCTCTACATGTGTGTATGCAAATACACCAACTGGGCACACATACATACAGAGTTATTTAAAACGGTGTCGAGAGGCAACACAACGCGCTTTTGCATCGATCCGATGCATTCGCCGTTCGTAGGAAAACTAAACCTCTAAAAGAAAATGCCTTCTTATACTTTGGACGTCGCGTTTACGTTCACGTCCATGTCTTCGTTGCGGTCCTGGGAGTTACCTAAAGGCAGCGTTTGCTTTTGCTGGTGTCCAGCTAGTCGGCATTATTAGACAGGCCGAAGTGGCCATAGGAGTCATGTCAAGTCGAACCGCGTCGAGTCGAGTCGCGTCGCGTCGAGGCAAGTAAAGTCGGCTGCCCAGAAAGTCGGCTAGCCAGCCGCTGAAACGTATACGTGGGTCAGTAAACCTACTTCCGGTTGACATAAATACGCCTTGGACATGAAAACTTGCCACTGGCGGTCCGCCATCAGACACTGTTGTTGCCTCTGTGCCTCTAGCTTCTTGTTGTTGTTACTTTCAGTTAGACGGACATTCTATGGTCGTAGATCTGAATTACTTTTTTTTGTTTTGTGGCATTTAATTCAATTCCAGCTGATTGCCTCTCAATTTTTTTATACCACCCCAATATTGCAGTTTTGAAGTATGATTTATTTATTTTGTTGAGAAAATTTAATTCAATTTTTTTACAGTTTAAAATATGTTTTAGAATGCTAAAACTTTGTATTTATCAATTGCTGCTATTGCTCTATTTGTTGGGCTAGGCTTCCTCGATTGACACTCCTCACATAGACACACTTGGAGCTGTGGTAATCGTCATGTGACCTTAATCAGTGGTACTTTGCCCAAAAGCAAATTTGGCTTGGCCAGGCTTTCAATCTAATTCCTATTATTTTAAACTGCACCCTTGCACAAGGTGGGGCTTGCAATTCGTACTTGTGGCAACAAGCTGATAGCTATTCATGCTAATTTATAATTTATTGGGTGAACAAATATTTTCACGCGATGTGCTGATGGCTATAACCGACTTTGGCTGACTCTGGCTTTGAGCCTCGATTAGTTTGACCGACATCAGCAATGCGCAGTAAATTAATATCAATTGCTCATAGAATGAACAAAAGACCAAGCCCGTTGTGGAAAATCTGTGAAATTATAATTACCGTTTAAAGGCACGATTGCACAATGGGTAAATCCAGGCTAAAAGGTATTTCGAATTGTGTCGCCTTATTATAACTCTCTTTTAATTTGCTTGCAATTTAACTTAACCTCTTTTCCATGGCTTGTCAACACAAATGGGTAACTCACATTTAATTTAGTTACCCAAAAATACCTTGCTATTTTTCTTCTTTTCCTTTTTGGCTGCCAACAGAATTTCCCAACCTGCTTTGTTCCTAATATCCTTGACCCCAATGCTAGTTCTTTTTTGCTTACGCATTTTGTTTGGCAAACTGTGGACGTGGACCAAGCACGTGGTGCGTATGATTTTCGCCATTAAAGAGTGGTTAGTTATATTGATTTAGCCTACCATTCAGAACTGTACCATGACGGAATTGTTAATACCAAGCTCTTAAGAAGATTTACGAAATATGCTGCTGTATTTACTTAAATGTCTTATCTTAATACATCTTACTATTATGATTTATGTCATAGTTTTAAAGATCTTATTTCTATTATAGAAAACTTACATAATTGCATATCATGAGTTGCAAATTATGAGTATTGCAATATAATGGTTACGGCTATCATTTGACAACGTTAAAGCTTTATAAAAAAAAAAAAAAGTTTTGGTATTATAAGAAAAAAAACTGAAATCTATATGTGTCTTTTTATTTATTGTCATACACTCTTTTCCAAGCAATACTACAGTAATTTTTAACTATACACAAAATTCTCAGCTTTTAAATATACAGGAGGTAACCGCCGAGTAACAAAACGATTTTCGATAACAACTTTCGATAATTTCAATATTTTTGCGTGGTTTTTATCGTAAATCGCCAGTCAGCTGTTGGTAGTTTTGAACGAAAACATTTTGAATGCGTGCATGCACATATAAATATAAATGTGTAATTAAATTCTAGAGTTATAAGCAGTAAATATGTTGAAAATGTGAGTATGCAGTTTATGAATGTCATACATGGCAAATTGGTAAGGTCACATTTATACTTCACCTCTTCTCAGTTGCCGGCTGGATGAGTGCGTGCTTCTCTATATACGCAAATTTCGATTATGTCGACGACGAAATCTATGCAATAAGAGCGAAAATGTTCGGGAACCCATCGGCCATAGCTGGCAAAGGCCCTGTGGTCAGCACACAGACATCAGCATTTACAATCACACCATGCGCGGCAAAGTGCCGCTGGTGTTAACCAATCCTCAAATGGTCACCTGGTACACTTGTGGCCCAACCGTGTACGACTCAACTCACTTGGGTCACGCTAGCACCTATGTGAAGGTGGACATAATACAGCGTATATTGCGCGATTACTTTAAATACAATCTGGTCACAGCTATGAATGTCACTGATGTCGATGACAAGATCATTCAGCGAAGCCGCGAAACTGGTCGTCATTGGGAAGAAATGACGCGTAGTTATGAATCAGAATTCACTCAGGACATGCAGCTGTTGAATGTGAAGCCGCCTAACTTGCGTGCCCATGTTTCAACCAATATTTCTACAATCCAACGTTTTATAGAGCAACTTTTAATTGATCAAAGAGCCTACTTGGCCGAGGATATGTCGGTGTACTTCGATGTAGCCGCTTGCAAGAACTATGGCAAACTGCAGAAAATAAGTGTGGATGAGCCAAAGGAGCAGCAAAAACATAAACGCAATGCGGCTGATTTTGCGCTGTGGAAAGCCAAGAAGGCCGCCGATGAGCCAAGCTGGAAATCGTCTTGGGGCGGCGATGGTCGTCCTGGATGGCACATTGAATGCAGCGCCATTGCGGGCATGTTTTTTGGCAAAAAATTAGATTTCCATGCCGGTGGATTGGACTTGCGTTTTCCCCATCACGAGAATGAGGAAGCACAGTGCTGTGCGCACTACAAGACTAACCAATGGGTCAACTATTGGCTGCACACTGGTCAGCTATATGTGGCCGGTGAGCAGCAGAAAATGTCAAAGTCCCTTGGCAATACCATCGCATTGTCAGAATTCCTCAAGCATTACACTGCCGATGAGTTCCGCATGGCCTGTCTGCTATCGAATTATCGAAATGCCATGCAATACAGCGATCAGATGATGCAGACGGCACGGCAGACGTTGCGCAAGTTCATTAACTTCAATGCCAATCTCCGCGCTTACATGGAATTGCAGAAGCCACTGAAATATCTGGATGAGGGGGCACTTGAAGCACAGCTGAAATATATGATCACCGAATTCGACAACAGTCTTCGCGATGACTTTGATACGGCGCGTGCTCTGAGCGTTCTGCTCGATCAGATGAGCAGTATTAGTCGCTGTATAAACGATCAGAAAATGGACGCAGAACAGCAGCCGGGGCGTTGTCTACATTTATTGCTGGCAGCTGGCAACTTTATCACTACATCCATGCACAACTTGGGCATCAAACACCTGGATATGGCCGTGGCCCAGAAGGAGGCACAGGCAAAAACTGCTCAAAGCGGTGTAAATCTTGACGTGCTGGTTGCCGACATTCTTCAAATTCGCGGTGAGCTGCGAGAGCAGGCTGCACAAGGTGCCACCAAAAACCTGGAATTACTTCGTGTATGTGATCAGCTTCGGAATCTATTAGTTCGACATGGCATAGAGGTGCGAGATCATAAGCAAGGCAGCTCCTGGGTTTATCAGCACACAAGCAAAGGCATTTCCCAGAGCGGTTGATAACAAAATATTGTACGTAAATATGTAAAAATTGCATGTGTTTATATTTTGGTATGCGATTTATAGTTTCGGCGAAAGTATAAAAAATTGTTATGAATTTGCTTGTTTTATTTGATTTTGGTTGTTCTAGTTGTAAGTGGATGCGCATTCTGTTTTGTAGAGATGCTTGGTAATTAAATAATCTCTGACGAGCTTAAAGAACGCAACCATGCTAGTGAAAGCCACAAAGCTGACAGACAGCACAAAGTGCCATTCAATGTTGGCCGCGCTCAGCGAGGCAATCTCTACCAGCAGCACCACGCCCTGAAAAGTGGCTAATGTGGAATAGATGATGGTTGGATTATGGAACAATTTCTGTATAAAAAATACAAACAAAATTTAGTTCTAACTCGCTACACGTTGATTGTTCAATTTACTTACATAAAAACGCACATGGCTGGCATTTCCTGGAGTTGCAACTGTGACTAGACCATGGCTGCGATAGAGTGCACCATTATGTTTGACCACTGTGGCATGGCCGTAGACAGCATACTTGGACCAGGTCTGCGCATTGGCTGCCACAATTAGCTGTGAGGGGGCTGCCTGAGTATCACGATCCATGCGCTGCCAACTGCCCAAGTGCAAGGTAGCGCGATGCAGTGTATCGCTGTATTTAGCCGGATAGAGGAACACGGCGCATAAACTGAATGCTCCCAAGCAGACAATGATGCAGTGCTGCGCGGCACGCATCACATTGTACTGGACGCTCAACGTCAGTAAACACGGTATGAGTACCAAATAGGCATTCAACATGCACGTAAAGATCAACTGCTTAAAGCGTTTGTTGAAATCATGTCGTAGTGTTTCTATCTCATCCCGAATTTGAATGGCATTCGTTGTGCAGCTGTGAACTGGCATATCATTGATGTAAACGCCCGGCAACTCGAATTTGGTGCGCATGAAGGGCTCCAGCTGGAATCCGAAGATGATTAGATAAACTGCAACACTGCAATAAAAGACATGGTATATAAAAACAATCCAGCTCGTGACGAAGAGACGCTTACGGATAGCTGAGATAAAAAAGTAGCACGTAAGAGTGCTGCTGGTATAATCGCAGGGCACAATAACCAAGAGCCGCCTGGACAAGTCCGCCGAAGCTATACTTGATGCCCAATCGCAGCAAGCGTCGCTCATTCGATTTCCACTTGACCAAGAGCATGCAGTAGAGAAAACGTCGCGTATTCAGTATGAGTATTAGATACCGCAAATACGGATCAATTAATTCTATGTTCTGTAAGACAAATAATAATTAAATGAAATTCCCAAACAAATGTATGACGCATTCTTACCACCATATGGCGCGTCTGGAGGTGTGGCAGCCACCAGTTTGTGCGGTAAATATTTATAAATTGTACTATGGCTGCGCCCATGGTAAAGGCGCACATTATCAGCTCACTCAGCCACTCGGATGTGGTAGCATGCTCCGGAAACGGAATGTGCTTGGGCATCGTGACTTGTTGAGATCCCATTTTCGTGGACATGCTGCGTTGAAAGCTGTCGTGTGCATCACTGGAGCTACTGCCATCGCTGCGTTCATCATAGACCATTATAAATGCCGTGCGCTTGCTGTAGAAACTACATTTAAACAAATAAACAAAACTTGATAAGTGCTTTTCGAGGATTCCTCTGGTCGGCAAAACAAAACGGAAAGTGTGACCGTAGTGAAACTTTTCGAATATACCATTATTTCTATATACTGCACGGAGTTTTGCAACACACACGATTAACAGCTGTTTGTCTTTGCTGATTTTGTAACAAATTTGTTGTGGAAAACAAATAAGTAAGCAACTTTATTTAAATAAAATGATGCGCTACGAGGGAAACGAGAAGCTGGCAGATGAAACATCTTGCGCCGGCGTCCGGGCGGATCTCAAAATGTGCCTGCTGGAGAGCGAATGCTGTCGCCTGGACAAGAAGACGCCTCGCCAGTGCCTTCAAGACAACAGTGTGCCGCCCGAGTGCCAGGTGCTTCGCAACACCTTTTACGAGTGCAAGCGCTCCTTGGTAAGTCACCAAAGTGCCGCACTGACTCAGCTTCACTTGACATTAACTATCCCTTTTAGCTTGACAATCGACAACGCTTCCGCGGACACAAAGGCTATTAATTGAACACACCGAACTGTGTGGCTTAGTCTTAATTTTTTATATTGTTACTTAAGAGTTTATTAAATACACACAATATTATAGCGAATGTACAAATTAATTGCGGCGCCGGCGTACTCGGGATATGCGCCAAGCATTGGGCTCCTCGTATTTGTTGTACAGAGGTTCCAAACGTTGATTTTTCTTGAACTTGCTCAGCTTGGTGGGATCCGAGAAGCGGAAAAACGATGGCGCGAACTCCACCAACCATTTGGGATCTATGGTGGTCACCTCACGCATGTACTCCTTGGTTGTCTGCACCAGTTCATGATAGATAACCCACTCTGGTTGCCTGTTAAACAGCGCACTCGATGGATGTATGTAGACCACTTGGGAATCAACCAAAGTGCGGTAGCCCTCTTGGGGATCTTTCTTGGCCGCATTGCGGAAGAAGCCGGAACAGATGGCCTTTTGGATGCGCACCGAATTCTTACCAGCCGAGACGACGTCCAGCTTGTGCCGATCCATGATACCAAGCAGTTGCTTGCGCACATCCTGTGAGCGTTTGAGAGTTCTGATTTGTACGAAGTTCTCGTAGCACCAGGCATTGGAGAACTTGTTATTCTTCCAGCTGTTGTAGACAGCGAGCAGCGTCAGATGGTCACCTAAATAAACAAACAAAGGTATTAGTAAATTGTCATATAACCCCGCAAATTAGTAAACAGTTCAATGTACAATTAGAAAAGTTGCTTCACAATGCAACGATAACTTACCTTCCGCCTGGTTGAACTTGGCTTTCTTTTGATCGGCCAGCGCCTGTTTATCCTTGGGTCTGTAGAACACATTCTGCACGCTGAGCATGGACACAATTGTCAGAATCTCATCGGAGCACTGCAGCGCCACCGACATAATGAGCATCTTTGACAGATTTGGTTCCAATGGAAATTCGGCCATGCGTCGTCCAAGTCGCGTCAACAGACCTTCATCGTCCAGCGCCGATAGCGAATGCAGCTGCTCCAAAGCCATGACCAACGACTCCACAGGTGGCGCATCCATGAAATCGAAATGCAGCAAATCATTGATACCCATGGTCTTCAATTGCAGCACAGTCGTAGCCAAATTGGTGCGCTGTATCTCCGGCACTGGTGTCGGCAGCATCTCGTCGCGATAGGCACGCTCTGTGTACAGACGATAGCATTTACCAGGCCCAGTGCGACCTGCACGACCAGCTCGCTGCTTGGCGGCTGCTTGTGAAATGGGGGTGACCACCAGCGAGTCCATGCCCGTCTTCGAGTTGTAGACCTTTTGCTTAACGAATCCCGGATCAACCACGTAGAATATGCCATCAATTGTAAGCGAAGTCTCGGCAATATTCGTGGCAATCACCACTTTGCGGCTGCCAGCTGGAGCTGGATCAAAGATGCGTGTTTGCATCTCTGAGGGAAGAGCCGAGTATACCGGCAAGATAATCAGCTCGGGCACATCGGGTCCCAGACTCTTCATGCGCTCGTACAGGATCTCGCAGGCTGTATCGATCTCCTCCTGACCCGTGAGAAACAGCAAGATGTCCCCTGGCGGTTCACGCAGATGGATTTGCATCACGGTAATCAGTGAGGCATCCAGATAGTCCGTTTCGGGCTCCTTGGTGTACAACACCTCTACCGGAAATGTACGTCCTGGTATCGTGAAAATGGGCGCCTCAAAGAAGTACTGCGAGAACTTGACCGCATCCAACGTGGCCGACGTCACAATCAGTTTCAGTTCGGGACGCTTTTGCACCGCAGTTTTCAGCAGTCCGAAGAGCACATCCGTGTGTATTGTGCGCTCGTGAGCCTCGTCCAACATGATGACGGAGTAGGTCTTCAGTTCCGCCTCCATGAGACACTCGCGCAGCAACATGCCGTCTGTCATGTACTTGATGACCGTCTCGGGACTTGTACAGTCCTCGAAACGTATCGTGTAGCCCACCTCCTGACCAAGGCGACAACCGTACTCCTCGGCCACACGCTTGGCCACCGACATGGCCGCCACACGACGCGGCTGTGTGCATCCAATCTTGCCCCTGGCCGTGAAGCCGCATTCGCCCAGATATTGTGTGATCTGGGTCGTTTTGCCGGAGCCCGTTTCGCCAATCACAATCAGTATCTGATTGTCCGTGACAGCCTTGATAAGATCATCGCGTAGCTTGTAGATGGGCAACGATTGCCGCTGCTCCACCAGGGTCAGATCAGTTTTCTTGCCGAACGAGGACTTCTTGCCGCCAATCACATGCTTCTTCCACTCGGGCACTTCCTGGGGCGCGGCGCCCATGCCACGCATGTTGGCCGCCAGATGCCGGGCACTGTCGTCCTCTGGCAGGGGATCAATCCAGTTCTTGTTGAGATTGCTGGGCACCGCTTCCATTTCCTGTTCGCGCTGTAGCATTTTTTGTTCGCGACGCTCCTTGGACAGTGCCGACTGCATCATGGCCGCTTGGGCTAGCGAACCATCGGGATTCTTAACAATGCGCACGGGCGACAAGTCGTGGAGAGCACGACCATGGCCGGATAGAAATGGTGGCTCCTCCTCCACAATTTCTATTTCAATGTCTGCTTCATCGTCCTCATCCTTGGGCATCAGACCCGTCTCCTCATCGAAATCGGGCATTTCGCTCCGATCCAAGACACCAGAGCTAATCATTTGCTTGATTTCCCAACGCTCCGGACTCGAGATGCGCGTCACCCGCTTACGGGACTCATGCTCATCTCCATCAATGTTCTGGCCCTGCAAATTGAGTATAGACGAGGTGCTTGCGAAAGGCCCATCCGGATTGCGATCTCGCAAAGACATTTCATCCTCCTCAGGGGCATGCGATAAGGGATTCAAATCACGCCCGCTATCCTGATCCACTTCCTTCATGGAGAGCGACACCTTTTGTCCGGTTAGCGACATGACTTTCACTTTTACCGTCTGATTGCGCGCTACAACTTCGGTGACGTCCGTGACACGACCCTCGGCGCGCAGCTGTGAAATGTGCACCAATCCCTCCCAACGTTTGCGCAGTCCAAACAATTGCACAAAGCAACCGAATGGCACAATGTTGGCCACCTTACCGGAGTAGATTTTGCCCGCCTCAGGATCATCGGACATCACGGTTGTTGGCGGCAGCATTTTGTCTTGATCATGCTGATGTCGACGTTCACGATCGCGAGAATGAGATCGAGAACGTTTCCTTCTTTGCTCGTTTCGACCTCGAGAGTTGGAACGATGCCGGCGTTGACCTCGATCTTCGCGAGACCTGCTTCGCTGTCGACGACGATCTCTATCGCGATCTCTGTCTCGCTCCCTATCACGATCTCCATTCCGATCTCGGTCTCTATCCCGCTCTCGAGCTCCGCTCCGATCTCGGTATCTATCCTGGTCTCGATCTCTATAGCGATCCCTGTTCTCAATCACTTTCCTTTCCACGTTCCCTGCTCCTGTTCTTCTCCCTATTTCGACTGTGCTCGCGATCCCTGCGTTTGTGGCGCTCTCTTGAGCTGGATCTCTGCCTTCTTTTGCTCTCTCTAACTTCTGTGCGCTCAATTTTATTATCTCCCGGCGCCAGAGCCTCCAATTCCAACATGGCCGCATCGACGTCGCTCATTTCGGTGTTTTTAATATGTTGTTTAATCTTGGATTCCTTGCGTTCGTCGACTTCATCCTCAAACTCATCTTTCTTGCTGCTGTATTTGTCATTGGGCAACGCCAAGCCTGGGAACATTTTCATTAGCTGCGATTTTTTATCGCACTTTTTAATGTCTTCAAACTTGGCATCACCACCAGCTCGCGTTGGTCGCATTAAATTGATAATGCGCTGTAAGTTCTGCACAAGCGAATCTGGAAACTCGGCACCATTTTCGAGTAGGGCCTTTCGAAATGATTCGTAACTACGATGCTTATCCTCCAAATCAATTATAAACTCAGCCAGATCTTTGTCATTGATGCCCAAGTGATTGTCAAGCTCTGTGCATATTTTTGAAACCAATGAGAGGTACTCTAACTGTTGCAGCTCCTCCATGGTGCAAACGAAATTATAAGAGGAGCGCTAGTTTTCAACAAATATGATGGGAGCGTCACAAAACGTTTGAGGGAAATTGAAAACAAAAGTAGCACGCTACCTAGTGATGGATCTGCGTGGAAAAATGCTCAAACGCCAAACAATGCGTGTAACGATGTCATCTCAAACACCAATCCAACAGCTGTTTACTGTCAGTATTGCAAAACGATGCTGGTGGATATAGTGGCAACACTTTTTAAAACTTGACATATTTTGATCGAACGACACTAGCTTTTTAATGTTTTACGATTTATTTTTTAGTTTACAAACGTGCATTTGAGTTCAAGTCAATAAATCTATATTGTGTGCATTAGAAATGACTTCGTTCATAGAGTGCTTCAATGATTTTGTGCAGAAAGCTGGACACATTAGTCAGAATGTTGCGCATGAAGACGCTGGACAGCAGCATCCAGTTATTAAAAGTATGCAGCCTCCAACACCAACGCCCAGCGAATCAGTAAGTAACCAATATAAGTAGCAATAATTATTGTTTTAAAATGTATTTTCATTTGTGCATGTTGAGTAATTTTTGGTGGGAAAATGCATATTTATGGTAATAACAAAAGCAGTCGGTGCTGCCAGACTAAATTTTAGTTACATGGTTTTTGAGATGCACTGGCAACGCTGTTAAGAGCACGCCATGTTTTAATTGCGAATACGCAGGCAGTGATTTCTAAAGAAAATACAAAAATAATTAGAAATATTAAAAATATATTGCATTTTTTTTAATTATTCGTGTTTGTTTTTAAGTTTGATTTGAATGATCAAGTGCACGAAATTCACGAATCCCAAGTAACACTTAAGAGCGCAATAACGCCAATTAAAGAAGAAGAAAACCAGCAGTCAGCGAGTAAACCAAAAAAATAAAAATTAAAACATAAATTACACAGTTCACCAAAATGATACAATTGAAACAAAGTAAAAACAGCAAACATGAAAATATCATTGTGGAGAAGAAATCTAAGTTGCAGTCAGCCGCGACAAGCAGCTCTTCGATTATTACATATAGCCCGAGCAAATTTATTGCCAGGGCTGGCTCAGCATACACAAAAGTACAACCACACACACACACGCACCCAAAGGGAAACTCAAACACAAACATAACTCGTGCGGCAATTCCGTCAACAGCAACACAAATTACGACCACAACAAAGATGCCAGGAACCTCTTCAAATACAACAAACACATCATTCTATGTGGTCAAAGCCGGCCAATTGGGAAGTGCCGCGTCCATTTTAAGTTCGCCACCTAAAACAGCGTCTGCTGTGTCAACACCACTTCCGATTGCAACAGAGAGTGTAATAACAACTTAGCATAGCCTTTGCGATATCAATCAAATTTCCAATTCACACCCATAATCATTACCCCGCAGGAGCCTAACACTATCTACCATTCAGAACTTCCATCTATCTATTTTCGTTGCTCTTTGATTTGTATGTATGTACTCATTAGAATATGTGTCCCCTTTATTGTAGTCCAGCACAATTTCCGTGCCCAGTGAGGCATCGATGGAACATGCCTACATGCGCGATGCTCCTCGTGTGGACGCTTCTATCATAAGCAATGGCTTGGCTGTAGCACGCACCATACTTGTACGCCATGCGCCACAGTGCCCCACTTGCCACACATATCCAAATCATGACGACTCTGGTGACTCGCAGCACATACCGCATGTGCCGCCCTATGACGAAATTGCGGCCAAAGAACTGATGAATGAGTGTGCTCGCATTGCGAAATATGTGAGAAACAATAACTCTGACGAGCAGGATTGGCAAACACGTGTAAATCGGTAAATTCATTTTAATTGTATTCTTTAGGAATTATGTTAACTAATCACTTAACTTAACCTTTGCAGCATTGGCTGGACATATACGCAAGAATTGCTGTTTGATAAAGTGGCCAATATACTGGATCAGGATCAATTGGCGCGTCTTGCGAATGATAAGCGTCAGCATGAGGCGGTGCATCGTCGTGTGGCCGTTGATAAATCCAGTTCTAGAATGCGACGGGCATTGGCTAGTGTTGCATGGGAGCCACGTACCACACAGTGGTTACACGCTTTGCTTATGGAGCATCTTTCGCCCTCATATATGGCTTCGTACTTGGATATTATGCAAACGCTGAAGAGCAAGCTACCCACATTGACGGACAAAATGCTTTTCAGTCGCCCACTGAACAACAGTCAAGAATTGCTGGCGCCTGTTATGAAAAAGCGTTGGGAACCTGAGATATTGGCCAAGTCGCGGCATTTGGCGCACAATGCCATTATGGTGGCTGTGCCAACGATGCCCACCAGTGGACCAGTACCAGATCGCATGCAAAATTGGTACCAGGCGTTGGCAACCATCACACAAATTGTGCAGATTACGCTGCCCAATTCAAGTAAGCATTGCATCAGTCTGAGTGTTGTGAACACTTGCTAACTTATTTGTTTATTGCTTACGACAGATGATCGCATCGGTCGCCAGAATCTGAACCAGGTGGCCGAGACTATTGTCTCGCTGACACGTGTTCGCATCCACGAGTTGCGAACTGAAAATCCCAATCGCGGGATTATTCTAATTGGCTTCAATGCTGGCGCAGCGCTGGCATTGCAGGTATCCATGTCGGAGAGCGTGGCATGCGTCATTTGCATGGGCTTTGCGTACAACACGTTACGCGGACCAAGAGGAGCACCTGACGACCGCCTGCTAGACATAAAGGCGCCGATTCTATTTGTGATTGGCCAGAACTCGGCGCGCAGCAGTCAAGAGGAAATGGAGGGACTGCGCGAGCGTATGCAGTCGGAGTCCTCACTGGTCGTGGTTGGCAGTGCTGATGACGCATTGCGTGTGCCCAAGAGCAAGCGGCGTATCGAGGGTGTCACCCAAGCCATGGTGGATTCCATGGTGGTGGTATGTCTCCGTTGTATTTATATATTTGCCATTTAAGTTAAATACTTTCGATATTGGTTTTTAGGATGAGGTCTACGAGTTTATTCACAAGACGCTGAGCAATCCTCCGGGTCCACGCATGCCCACGTCGCTGCTCGGCAGCAATTCATATCAGCGCACACCGAAACAACAGCATGTCCTTGCCGATGGCAATGTGAACAAGGCACAGATGACGCAGGCTCGCAAGCGTAAGGCTCAGGACGGGCAGGAGGAGAGCGGCGTGCCAGCAACTAAACCCAAATTCGTACCTCACAGTGAGTAGCATATCAAATGTCATTGTGCTTAATCAATTGACCATGCTAATTCTGATTAATCCGCTATAATACAAAAACGCATGTTATCATTTGCATGTTTGCTGCACGTTATCCTCTCACTCAAACTCATTTGCACCAATCAACTAATCCTACTAATCACAAAGATGCGCGTGTGCCAAAGTTACCTAAACCAAAGCAACCGCGCCTGATCGATCCATTTGCCGTTAAGCGAAAGGGTAAACCATCTGGCTCGTCATTTGTTCAGTGTGAATCAGGGACCGTAACGTTCATGGTTTATTTTATTGCACACATTCTATAAATTTATTATATTACTATTATTTAGTTGTTGTCCATATAAATCTAGTTTACGGTCCCTGCCCAAAAAACGTTGATTGTCATCCCCCCTTTCATCGACTAACAGTTTCCATTTCTACAGTCGGACGCCCTCGGACGCGTCCATTGCCCAGTGTGGTGCCCACTGGCGTGAAAGTCAACACAACAGATAAGACAACGCTTAACAGCGAGGAGATGAATCTATCAATTGAAAACATGCTGGAGGAAACGCTGGAATATGAGGATGGTCAGCAACCAGTTGCTACTGTTGCTGCTGCTACTGTAGCTGCTGCTGCTCCTGCTACAAAGACGCCACAAACTGTGACCAAAGTGGCGCCCACAACTGTTTCACTGTCGTCCGGCACAAAGATTAAGATGATACCCTCGAGCCAATTTGTACAATTAAAAACGCTGTCGTCGCAGAATAAGCTAATCAATTACACAATTAGCAAAAATAACAACGCTACACCAACAACAGTGCCAACGAGCATTGGCAGCATTGTGAAAACATTGCCCTCCAGTGGTCAACAAATCTTCACACTTAAGACACCAATGGGGCAAACAACACAGTTTGTGACTGCTGCACCAGCATCATCTTCGACGACGCAACAAAAGTACACAGTGATTAAGAATGCCAGTAGCCTGGCAATGTTGCAACTGGCGAAGAATGTGTCTGCCCCACAACAGAGTTTGACCGGCAACATGGATCTCTCGAATATCATTGACATGCCCATTGTGTTTGCGGACAATGAAGGCAACATTGCCGATCAGCAACAACAACAACAGCAGCAGCAACAACAATCGGAGCAGCTAATGAAAAGTAAGAACACTCAGTATATTTCTGGTTCTCTCAATTAATTTTCTTTTTAATATTTGCAGCGACCTCTTCGAGCAGTCCGGTAATCCTCAGTCATAAGATTATCAAAGAGGCACAGAATCCAGTGAAGTCCACAGGCATTATCGGCAGCGCAAAGAGTAGCAATATTGTTATCAACAAGGGCATACAACAGCTATTTACTACACAGACCACTGGCACCGTTGGCGGCACCACCAACAAGGTTGTGTATATAAATCGCAGCTCCATGAAGCCTATGACAACGACGACAGCTTCAGCGACGGCAACACGACTGCCGAGTGGAGCCACAACACTGCCCATACGCATTGTGAGCAGTCCCAAGGCGGCTGTGACGGCGGCTGGAACGCCCACAACGAGCAGCCAAGTGGTACTGGACGCGGCCAATGTCAAGACACTCAATCTCCAAGCAATCAAGACGACAGCTGGAACGGCGGTGCTCAATGCAGCAGCAGGTGGTGCACTGCGTCCTACCGGCAGTGTTGTTAGCCTGGGCAGCAAAAATGTTCACCAATTTCAGGTCATCAACAGCTCTGTGGCATCCACGACGATTGGCAGCGACGGCAAGCCGCTGCGCAACCTTTTTCTAAAATCGGCCACCGGCTTGAAACCTGTGCAGATGTTGGCAAATCGCTCGGGGACTATTCCTGCTTTAGCGCCCGGTGGAGCTGCAGTGCGTCGTGTGCTCAACATCGGTGCCATGTCCAAGTCACCCACTGTCACAGTTGCCACTCAGCCAGTCAAAGAAGTTAAGATCATCAAAGCGACGCCAGCACAGGGAAAAGGCGTGGAATAGAAGATGACCGCTGTTTGTTATTAAGTATGGTTAAGCTATATATTAGACTATTAATCGTCGACTATGCCATAAGATACATTATTCGAGTTGTATAAATAAAACATGTTGATTCTTTGATACATCTACAAACAAATGCGAATCATATTCCTGTGTGATGCTTCGTTGTCAAGTCGTTTAAACGAAACTTGCACCCTAAGCCAGATGCAAAGCAGTGACGGCAACGAGTTGGATTGCACGTGTGCTATATATAAATTTATTTGTTGTTGTCTCAAAACTTATGGTATATGGAAAATATATATTTATATATATACATATATGTGTAAGTCCAGCAATCTGAGCGAATTCCTGAGGTGCTTTCAAAAGTTTTTGGTTACTTGTCGCTGGCGTGTTCAGTCGACATTGACGTCAGCGTCAAGCACAGGAAACACCGGCGCGACAATGGCGTGAGAATTGAGCAGCGCTTGCAAAACTTACAAAATTCCTGCTAACATTAATTATACTCGCCTCCGTCGATTAAATAACAAGTGTAATGCGTGTATCCAAATGCGAATGCAAGCAAATTGATATAAGCTGTATGTGCATACATATGTATATATATGCAAGGCGATTTATCATTACTTAAGCCAAGTTTCACACGCTGCACCGCGGCAGTGCATGCAAAACTGTCGTCAGGCTAAGAGCAAATCAAATTTTTCGCTGACAATTGCAAAATTCATTGCGCCGAAATGAGGCATATTGCACAGTTTAGACTACAGTTAATTTTATATATTTGTTTTCTTATTTAGATTATTTTAGGTGTTATTAATTTACAAGTCTGGTCAAGCCTAGTTCAATAAAAATGCAAAAAATGGAGTTCAAATTATTAACTTAAAAAAGGGCAATTAAAAAAGTTATTAAATTCGCAATTTAAATCCCTATGAGACGACATTTATTATTTGTTGTCTCACAACTTAGGGTAAATGGAAGTCGGACATTCAACTGTCACAGTCTCTGATGCATGCGGCGAGGCTACAATTTCATTGAAGTGAAGTGCACCAATGACAACAAGAGCCGCAAATGCAGCTACGACAAGCAGAACTAATGCCCAACTTGTTGTCCGCTTGGCCTCACGAAATTTTTGCGCTAATCAGCAGAATGCAAGGAGAAGACTGTAAATTCAAAATGAAAATATATGCATATACATATATATTCATTGTAAATGCATTGGCTGCTTATGTATATAGATATTTGTGTGCAAGTGACACTCATAAAGATATTTAATTATATTTGTGTACAGTACCCACAATGTGGAGTTTGTTGAGCTGCAGCTCGACGCTGGCGTCACTCGCTGTTTCTCTGCACTTTGCTCAAATCTTTGGCCATGTCGTGGACTACTTTTAGTTGCGCGGCCAAGTTGAGAGTGTGAAGAGCGAGTGGTTGGAACAGGATACCCACTAAAGCATTAAAGTCTTTACTCTACTGTTTGCAAAACTTATTAAAGTGACTAAAGCAAAAGTGATGCATTATTGAAATTTAACAATGAAATTTAGCAAGTGAAGCTGCTTTTTTTTTAATAATATAAACGAGCTATATGCAGCTTTCTTAAAGCTCGATAAAACTTATTGCCCCACTTCAAATATCAACTAAACAAAACAAGTAGAATTGTCTGAAACATGTTTTACGATTTTTCATTTATTTTGAATGTTTGACCTCCTGCGGTTTCGAAGAGTTTAATTTTTTGCTAATTTAATGCTCCAGTTGTTAACAAATGCAACCTCATTTAGTAACACGACTTAAACAAATTTGAAAAGAAACATAAAAGAATTCATGCTAGAATCACAGTTTCGCTGATCACCCCAATCTCATCAATATTAAAGTGTTAGATTTTGTTGAATAATACGTTTAAATTTTGCTATCGTTTAAACCCACTTGTGAAGTGCTGATAAGAAGCCGCAGACAGCAGGCAGCCAGAAGTTTTCCTGAAGTTCACTCGCCAGCATTCTGAGGGATCTCTGGGCATCCAGCAAATACTCAGATGGTCGCCATTGTTTGCTGTCTGCTATTCGCCTTCGAGAAATATTGAGAGTGTCACACACACACAGACACAGCTGGATGTAGAGTGAAATGCATAGGAACCAGAGCACAGATAGGTAGGTTATGGATAGCGGGTGGCGTTGGTATGGAAAATGTAGTGGCATTTGGGTTTCTCTCGTTTTTCTATGCATTTTCACATCATTTGCATGTTATTAAGCGCTGCTCCCATTGAATAGAACAGCAGCAGAAGGACAAACGAAACGCAGGGCAGGGGCAAATGTGGGGGGCAATGAAAGTGGAGCCACATTTGTCGAGCAAACTATCAGAGATTCCCTTTGGTTAGCGGACAGCAATGGAGACGCAGCTCGTCCTTAATTTTTCAACTGATTTCGCATTCAAAAGTCGCGCTTTATTGATGTTTGCGCCAGGGATTTGTACTTGGGCGGCTGAGCTTAAACACTTGCTTTGGACGCGCATGAAAAGAAACGGCCGGGAATGGGCCACTACCTCGCAATCACGTGATGTCCTTGCGCTGACGGCGACTTTTGTTCGCTTTGTACTGTTGGCGTCGTTGGCGTTTGATTTCATATTTCATGTGATGTGACGTAGTGGAACATTCCTGACGTTTGCACCAACTGAAGATGCGCGGCGTGAAAAATAGTGCAACTGTCAGACAAGTCACGAGTTCTGATATATGAATGGACGCTGAGAGTCCTCTGGCACGCGGCCAATTGAAATGTGAATGCTAACAAAAGTGACGTCTGGTTTTCCGCGTTGGTTTGAAGGCCACTACATATGCCTGTCTATCAACACTAACTTGCAGCGGTTTGTAATTGCTAAGGAAAGTGTAACTAACTGTGAGTATCTTCTGAGCAAATTCATACGTAATTTTCGTTTTAATGTCTAATCTCACACAACGTTTTGCAGCCACTGCATTGCTTTGCGGATGGCCGCGTGAGCCGGCACGACTATCGCAAACACAATTCTTAAGCGAACCGGGATTCTTCTCTGCAGTCGTTTGACGACCACTGGACTAAAGTTTTATATGAACTAACCGCCTGGGACAAGACAAGAAAGACGTCCTCCTCCGCCTCCCCCTGCTCGCAACCTTGAGGCAGCCGCCATGTGCTAAAAATAAAAATCAACTCATAGCTCAAGCAAGTGCTGACAATGTCCCCAAGGATTTAAAATGGAACAGGCTGTCCTCCGCCAACACCAACGCAGCACAACACAACATTCCTGCTGCTTCAGAATAATATGAATTACAATGTGCTCGGGTCGCGAGTAATTCGTGTAAAGTGCCCGCCGCTA
Organism: Drosophila siamana; assembly: GCA_035047445.1. Lineage (NCBI taxonomy): Eukaryota > Metazoa > Arthropoda > Insecta > Diptera > Drosophilidae > Drosophila > Drosophila siamana. Next base: position 2,122,729 of record JAWNPP010000002.1, read on the forward strand.
GCCGCCCGCCGCCGTCATCTTGGTTATTTGCTGTGCTGGCAACGCAATTGCGGGGGCATGGGGAGGGAAAGGGGGCAGGTTGAGCTAAACACGTGGTGATGGCTTCTCCTGCTATTGCTGCGTAAATTTTTGCTGACGACGTGACAGCTTACAGCTTGTGCTTTTTACATAAATTTATTGTGTAATTCCTCTCTCTCGCTCTCTCTTTCTCTGCTTGGGCACAAAGTATTCTGCATAATTACAACAATAAATAAGTTAATAGTGCCGCCAAAGGTGAATTAGCTTAGTAAATTTATTGTTATTTGTTGGATAAAATTATACAATGGCATAATGTTTAAATATACTTATCAAGCAATTATTTATTTTCGACATCTGATACCTAGAAGTAGAATATTGTGACTAATTATAAAATGTTATTTAAATTCAAATAACATTTGCCGATTTTTGTATATTATTAAACAACAGATTTTCGACATTGGCATTGAAAAATATATAATGCATCATAATTTAAGTACCTAATTTATTTAACCTATTATCAATTGGCTTGCAGTCTATTAATACCTATTTTAGTTCAGATTATTCAAGTATTATTAACAATATTTTTATTTTTTTAATAGATCTAAGAATACATCTGATATATCAAAAAGTCAACTATGCCATTCTAGACTTGCTAACAATATAAACGATAGTCTAGTGATTAGTTGCAAGTTAAAATTTGTATCGTATTCTTAAATTATCAAAGTAAAAAGATATTTTCTATTGCATTTTTTGAAAAACTTATATGTTTATGATAAACTTTTCCTGGTCTAATTTCACATCGACATATCGAACTGTTGTCTGCAGTTCGGTCCGATCGCTGCAGAGATTGTTTTTCGTCGTTTGTCACGCATCACAGTTCGAGAGGCAATGCGAATTGGCAAATGTTTCGGCACGTTTCCTGTTTCTCGTTTCTTGATTATCTTTCTCCTGTCTCTGTTTTTCTCTCTCTGATTCAGTTTCGCTTATTTCGTGCTGACCTGCTTCAATATTTCGCTGGATGGCTGCAGTAGCTACAAGTTGCACTACTTGCAACTTGTGTGTGTTATTTATGCAATTTTTACTTTCTTGCAATTGCAACAAAAAATGCAAATTTGATGCAAATTCGTTATTGCAGCCAAACATTTTCATTATGTTCAAACGCACGCCACACCCCTTTTAAAGGCCCCCAGTCTTTCGTCCAGCACTTTTATTGGCGTTTTTGCCGGCGTTTAGTGGCAGCCGGTTTGTCTGGCCCGACTTGGGTTCAGCTCTTTAGCATAGTTAATCATGAGGTTAGTGAGGCGTGTTGGATGCCTTACGGTTTGACAGCCACATCAACTAGACAGTAGCGACAGCATCGACTTTCTCTGTGTTCCTCATGCGCGAATTTCTGCCATGTGGCTGCCAAACTGTGGTCAGTCGCAGTTGCCATCTCGCTGTCACTCTCAGACACATCGTAAAGTTTCGTAAAAATATTTCTTCGTTGCTTACGCGGGTGGCCCCCATCACCACTTGTCGTCTCGCTTTTGACTGCCCGCAGCTGCGCCTTTTATGGAATAACCCCACCCCATGCAGCCCCACGCCTCGTGCGTTTCTCACTAGCGAACACTACTCCCGCTGGCGGCTACCTGATTGTAATTTATTGTATGTTCGTCTGCTACTTTTGTGCTATGTATCAGGTTAGACGTTATGAAAGCTGTGCTGGCAGACACCAAGACAGAGACAGAGACAGACGCAGAGACATAGAGATAGACAGTCAGGTAAAGGCTGCAGCTGCTAGTACATAAATCGCATATTGAGGTGGACAGTGGCTGCCAAACTGTTAGGCTACAGTGCAATGTGGGGTCATTATATCTGCGAGGGGGAGGGCAGAGTGCATTGTTAAATGCAAGCCGTTAAGGGGCTGCTTACATGCTCGGATAAGCATCGACCCTACAACACCAACAACGACAACAACAACCACTAAGCATTGTCAGTTGCATCCAGTCAGACCGCCATGTTTTGATATTGTTGCTGTTGCTTTAGTTGGCGCATCAAAATTTAAATGAATAGCGTCGCACAGTGGGGCTGAAACCCAACGTTGCCATTGAATTAATTAGGTATCCAAATTAGTTACCATATTAAGTTGAATTTTAACTAATTAATATTATATTATATATTATTATTAATAATATATATATATCATTTCTATTTATTTACCAATACTTACTTACCAATAATTTGGTACATACCACAGTACTTGTTACACGTGCCAGATTTCATAAAGACGATAGTTTGCTTCCAGCAGCAGCGACAACAACAAGAACGTCTACAATTGCCGTTTTCCATGGAACAACAATGTCTCGGGAATAGCGTCTGCAGTCGCGATTGTGTTCAGTTAATTTTTTCAAGCTTTTCAAAGACGCATCGTCGTCTTCTGTAAAACAAATGAAACATATCTTGCGATTGCTTCCAGGTGATGAACTCACTTTAATCTCCTCTCTGTCAACGCTTATTATGCTTGTTTTCTTTCCATTCCGTTCCATTTTAGCTGAAGCCTTGATGCAGCAGCAGCTTGGTTACATTTTGCCTATGCTTGTTTAACAAGTAGCTTAACTGCAGCGACAACAGCAACAACAACTACCGCTTATTGTACAACATGAGATAACATGCGTTGTCGGCATCTTTTGACCCGACAGCGAAATATTTTCTAATACGAATACTTATAAAAAAAAACTCTACTACTTGTATGAGTGGGGAACTAGACTGGAGTGGATGTTTCATAAACATTTTCAGTGTTTCGTTTCCCAAATATTCCAGTGTTGTGCAATTTGGATCAACGATCCGATTTCAATTTTGCATATTCATGAGTGCTCAACTTTTTTGGAGCGCATTGAAGAGTCTGCAAATGGGAGTTTACATTATGAAATTGCATTTGGCAGCAGTATTTCGGGGAAACGGGAAACGGAAATGGGCTAAGCTTTTCCACTCTGCAACGTGTGCGAATTCGCAACCTAATCAAAAGCTAATGAATTGAATTGCAAGTGCATCGGCAACATCAACTGCAACTGGATGCATTCGCAGTGCATTTGGCCGCAACCGCTGATGCTGCTCTCCATAATTGCATGGGTAGCCAGGGGTTGGAGGGAGAGAGGGATTGTCAAATTTAAATTCAACTCTCTGGCTCTCTCACTCTAATGCTGATCTAATAGGGCGTGAAATTTGAAAGCTATTGCGTAACAAAATTCATGTGTGTCAAATTGAAGCATGTTATCTGTAGGTATGTGGAGGAGGAAGTGGGGGCTGGATAATGAAACACATGGCATGCAACGTTTAACTGGCATCGTATCCAGTGCGCCGCGATTTGTGCTGACCTTTGGGTTCATCCTGCGGCTCACGTTTATTGACGGCAAAAATTGCATTTCCTGCCAAAAACCAAAAGAGCGATTTACATAAAACAATTGGGGCCTAAAACCTGGAACTTGAAGCAAAAGTTATTTATTAGTACAGAGATGGAAATAGACGCAATATACGGTACACAGTGAATAATCTTTTATCAATCATCTCTCTTAGATGGACACTTTTGTCCAGGACGTGAACAAATTTTTGGAAAATAGTGCATGTAACAACAAGAAAATGTTCGATACAAATGGTTTTCATATTGTAAATATTCTTAAAATTATTTTTTTTATATTACCAATTATTTTCATATTGGAATTTATTCAAATAAATTTTAAAACTAATTCAAAAAAACAAATCACTGTAGTCTTTTGGGCACCAAAAGAGTTTTCACTGTAAATATAAAGACTTTGTTATCGGGTCACAATAACCACAATAAAAGGGCGCGACAATCAAGCGCTTCAAGAAATCGCAGCCAAAAGAAGAACAACAACAGCAAACACTATTGCAACAATGTGGCAAATGGCCGGCAACAAATGTTCTCAATGGCTTGTCACCCCAACAATGAACAGCCCCCGCAGCTGCCCCCTCTCTGATAAACCACTGTGCACTCTAGGAGTGTTATCGAAGCAAAGGAAAACGGAGAATTCAGCGACAACAACATCAGCTGCGATTTAAACTTATAGGTAAAGCCAATGGCAGAGTGCGCCCAAATGACCCAGAACTTGTCGCACTATGGCGTCTAATGCTGACCGGGGGGTGTTGGGTGATGGTTTGCCCACATTGATATTTTTACTCCAATGCTAAACTGTTCAGCTGCAAAATGCACAAACTGTTAATTAACAGCAATAGTGTCTCTTTTGGGCAAAGCAAGCTTAGTTCTCTGTTGAATGTGAAGTTATTGGACCTATTCTTGCTTATAATAGAATATAAGAGTCTCGCTTGGCATACCATCATATAAGTGTAAATCTGCGAACCGGTAATCAAGTTCATACGTTTTCCATGTTAATTCAAACTTAGCGGCCCAAAACCACAGTTAACATAGTCTGCGAAGGGAAAATGGCGCAAGAGTAAAGAGAATGCAGAACAGATAACATTTAAGAGATTGAGACCAGCTGTTCTATCGATCTATCGGTCGACCGTCACAAGTGGAAAGTTTCCATGTTAAAACCAATTTTGCAATCGTTTCTTTAATAATGTTTTCAGTAAAATTAAAACAAGAATTATTCAATCTGATATTCAATATTGATATTTACGATGTATTCAAACATCGATGTTTCTGTTTTTCAAAGCAGAAAATTCAAATTTGCAATAACTCATAGCAAAGAAACAAATATTTAATTTTTGATAAAAAATTGTTTGCAATTATCAGGGTCTACATTTTTAGAAAATGTCCAAATAATATTAAAATGTCAGATTAACGTTTAGAAAGAAACCAGTTAGCCACTAATATTTTATAAAATTAAATTTAAATTATAAATTCTTATTTTAAGGATATTAAAGTCTATTTATATCTAACACAATATTTATTCAATAAATTGATTAAATTATTTTGCTGCAATATAACATCGATGTTTCGCATAAGAAATCGATGTTTAAAACATCGATAAGTCGATAGTGCCATCACTTCTACACAAGAAACTCATTAAAACAAAACAATTTTACATAGTTGGATAAAATTTGATTTCACCAGAGTCCAGCGCGATATGGAATCAGAAAAAAGCAAACAGAAATATTCCGTCGTGTTTCGATGCACGGTGACAAAATGCTCGTATACCACGAAACGTCTTTTCAATCTGCAGCGTCATGCGAAGACGCACACAAAAGAACATTGGCGCTCAAAGAGATTCCCATGTCCCTGCTGCGCTTATGCGGCTGCGACGCGAGCTCATCTCCGACGACACATGGCAAACAAGCATCCAGCTGAAGACATTTCGGCTCACGATCTAACTGGCCTCTCCTATGAGGAGTTGGAACAAATGGAAGAAAAGCAGGAGCAGTCGCAGATAAACGAGAAGTCTGCCGAGTTAATCGGAGGCCCCGTTACAGTGCTGCAAATGGTGACTCCACTGAGTCCGCAGACGGAGCCGCTGCCAGGTGAAATGTACTGCAATGTGACGCTGGAGGGCGAAGCTTTCCGACTGATTCCAGTAGCGCTGCTTCCCGCCGAGGAAGTGGCAGGGGAACTCTCGCAAGTATAGAGCTATGCGCTCCCTGAGATCGTATAAAATGGGCACCGATTTGTACAGGTAAATCGAAACGTCCAAGCTCTAATAATACCATTAAGTAATTAAACTCTTTTAGGCCACTCTACTGGAGTCTGGAACTTGAAGCATTAATCAACAGCGGCTACCGTTATTTGTGCAGATGTACTAGTCAGGACACGGGAAAGTCAGAAAAGAATATTCCGTAAGAAGGAGACTCAACCCAAAATTTACTGCATTTGAATGGGCTGGAATGAATGGATTGCAATAAGTTCTCCATTGAGATGAACATGAATAAAAGAATCACAAAATGCAAAACGGAAAATATGACATTGTTCAACAAAGAAAATTGGATTTATTCCAAATAATTACTAGAAAAGAAGATGAAATTTCGGCTATCCCAAAAAATTGTATTGTACTAAATTATTTCTAAATTTATTTCTCAGCATAATTGCTTTTTAATTAGGGTTCGGAAATAGTTACTCACATTTTAAATTTTACATTTATTAGTTTTAATATATATTTTTTAAATTTACAAGCATGTGCCTTTAGTAAAATTTTGAAAGATGAACGTATTGGAGAAAATACACGCAATACAAATAATATTTGAAAACTCCTTTTGTTTACATTTTGTACAACAATGTTAGGTAACATAGTCATGTAGAAATTTGAAATTAAAACAGACCGACCTTAAACGCTTAAACCTTAAACCCAGCCAGCACACCTTTCGCTCTTCACTGTAAAATTCTCTTTGCAACCACAGACTCGATTGTGCGTACGACTGTATAAGAGAGCGATTGTTCGTTGTGTGATGCCATTTTGAGTATAACAGCGGCACTCCGGGTCGGCGTTATAAGAGCTGATGTTAGTCTGGAAACGATTTTGACTTGGAACGGTTGGTGTCGGCGTGTTTGGCCGCTAACATAGCAAAATCGAGTGCGAGTGAAACGGCAATATCAAAGAAGTGATAAGTGTGAGTGTGCAAAGCGGGCAGCGAATGTAAAACGAAATAGCGGTGCATACGCATGTTAAGGCGCCGAGTGCACTAAAGCACGTATCAAATGCAGTATTATTCCAATTAGTTCCGCCGCTTGAATTGAAATTATCAATATTTGATTGTTGTCAAGTGCTGCAAAAGTGCTGCCAAAAGACAACAAATACAAAGTGTAGTGCAAAAACAAAAACCGGTTCGCCTCTGCAGCAGCACCAATAACAACAACAACAACACACAGCAAGAGCAAACCAAACCAAATCAAAAGCAAAGCAAAGGAAGGCAAAGGCATCGAAACAATTTTTGTTGCTCTCTGTGTTGGAGGAAGTATGTATGTGTGTGTGTTTGTATGCTGGCACCGAGTTTGTGTTTGTGTTTGTGGGCGAGAGTCTTGTGGTCCAGCGGCAGCAGCATCTTTCTCTGACTGCCCAAAAGAAAAGGCAGTAGGAAAAGGCAGCTTGTGGCAGTATTTGATGTTTCCACTGCGCCACTGCCGGCAATGCTGCTGGCCGTTTTGTGATTTGTTTTTGGGCCCGAGCGAAGAATTTATTGTAGCCGCGGTGCAAACCTGTTCCCGTGCAACATCAGCACAGCTCAGCAGCGTCAACTTCAAATGACGGCAGCAGAAAAAAAAAACAGCAGCAAAACAAAACATCAAAAAAAGTGGCACAAGTGAAAATTCCTGCGTTGTCTCAGTGTGTGTTTGTGTGTGTGATTTTTTTTTGACAGTCTTCGCCAAAAGTGAAAATCAATTTGCTGAGTGTGCGCGGGCTGACCAAAAAAGAAGAGAGCAAATAAGAAAAAGAGAGAGAGAGAGAGCGCGAGAGAGTAAGAAAGAATACACATCTTCGTCCTTTGCGGGAAACGAATACTAGCCCACCCAGGCGAGAGCGAGAAAGCTAACGAAAACTTAACGAAAAATCTACCGACTGCCGATAACAACAATAATACAACAATACGAATAAGAAGCGAAAAGTAAACAAATTGCCGCCCTACAAAAGCTGTTATAACAACATTAATAACAACAAAAACTGCAAGGAGAACCAAACAAAAGGTCAGTATCCAGTTTCGTGGGTGACCATAAACTGCCCAACACAGGATGGACTCGAAAAATATTTTTTAATATTTTAAGAAAGTATCAAAGTATAGGAGTTGCATTAAAGTTTTTAAATGCTGCTGTCGCTTATGTCTGCATTCTTTTTGTTGAATCAATGCTAGTTTACCTAGTCAGTAATTAGGTCTTTTATTATCATATTTTATTTAATTTTATTAAACAATGCAAAAAAACTAACAGAGAATAAAGGCTTAAGTAAGTTACTAAGTTTATACGATTAAAATAAAAAAAAATACTATGAATTAAACAAACGTTTCCGGAGTAGGAATCGAAGCGTTCTCGTTTAAGTAGTCAATCAATTAGGTATACGAGCCATTAAACCCTTTAATGCTACTTGCACATGGTCATCGTTATTAAGTATCTTTGGCTTCACATTTATTCATCCATTCACGTTCCTTCCACGCTTATTCTTGGCGTTATCGCACTTATGACTACGACTTCTACTACTACTACTTTTTATTGCTCTTCTATTTACCTTCGTTTGCACTTTTATGGCGCCAGCATACAATGAAGATAGGGCCAAATGTGCGGAGCAATAGAATTGCAAACTTTGGCATTTTTTGTTTGTTTGTTTGCTTAATTGCAAGCAGATTTTCAGATGGCAAACACTTAATAAGCTCCGCCAAATTGCCTGATTGCAGTTCTTGAGCTTAATTTGCAATTATAAATCGAGTTTTCGGGGGCATTTCTCGATCTTGCTTTTGTATTGGTTTTGTGTTTGGTTTTGTTTTGTTTTATTTTCGCTTGCATAACCACGACGATTTTACAATATTGGCGTGCCGACTCATAATATTCGTAGTTGAGTGAATGTACAATTAATATTTCCAGCTCTTATCAGTTAGGCATAAACCTATGTTCCGTCGAGCCAAATACAATCATGAACACACGTAACGTTCGTCACAGTTTTGGTGAGGCATTTTCGCCTCATTTTTGGCCAGTAAGCACGTAAGCTCGGCCAGTGTGAGCAGAGAGGGATTAGTGATCAGATAAATTCCAAACACAATTTATCAAGTTATTTCACAGTGGCGCTATGAAGTTTGTGCTCGCTAAAATAATAATAATATTGTAATTAAAACTTCGTCTAGATTCATTAGATGCAGAATGCTATTTTCTTGAAATTTTTGGCCCACAAATTGACAAATGTGAGCAATCATTTTGGGCATTTCGCCAAATTTGCATAAATTTATCAAGCAAATTGCAGACACCGAAAAGAGAAGAAATCAAAATTGACTTTTATGGTCACTCGGAGAAACAACCGATTTTGATTTATTTAATGAGCAAAAATTGTCGGCCGTAGGCGGCAGCAACCGCAACAGCAACAGCAAATATGGCATAGACAGGGAAAGGGGAATGGGAAGGGGCAACATTAAAGTCCAAGATGTGAGATTTGGGCACAGTTTGTTTAGGTAGTTCAGTGGTATTTCGACTTCTCGACTCGATATTATTTTTGTGCCGCGTGTGCTGAAAGCTTTACGAATTTAAAGCAATTTTCGGCGTCGCTTTTTTTGGGGTCAGTTAAATTAGACGACGCAAAGTCGTCGACAGCAGCAAACGCGGGAATTGCTTGATTTTTGTAACTAGTTATTAAAATACAGTATGAAATCGTTATGAAGAATTTTCAAACGAATAATTTTTAAGCTAATTAACATAGCCAAAAAGCCCATTGGAGAACTTATTCTTTTTTATTTAGCACACCTCTGTTTACCAGAGCAGAAATTATTGCGATTTTTACTGCTTTGTTTACAAATTTTAAAATGAAAGTTAAAACAGTCTGAGCAGAAAGCATATTAATAGAAAAAATTGTTTTACAACTGGAACCTCTAAGAACTATATATGAGTTAATAAGGACATTCATGTCTTTGAGCCTTTTCTGGAATTTCAGAGCAAATATAATCACTTGAAATCATTTTGCTCTCCTCAATTAATTTTTCGCACTTTGTTGTTTTTCTCATTTGCTTTTTTAGTTGTATTTCTACAGATTTGCTTAAGTTGCACAACTCATTGAAGGTAATTATGCTGAAGTTGGGCGTTTTTCCTTTTCCTTTTTATACCCGTTACCCATAGGGTAGAAGGGTATTATAGCTTTGTGACTTTAGGAAATGTACGTAACAGGCAGAAGGAAGCATCTCTGACCCCATGAAGTATATATATTCTTAGTCAGGGTCACCAGCCGAGTCGATATAGCCATGTCCGTCTGTCCGTCTGTCTATCTGTCTGTATGAACACCTAGATCTCAGAGACTATATGAGCTAGAGATTCCAAACTTGGTACCAGTATAGGTGTATGTCCTACGCAGATCTAAAATCGAAAAAAAACGATTAACTAGCGCAGTTTTAAAGATAGAATCTCGAGTTTTGATACATATAAAGATAAAGATAGTCTCGATTTGGTCGCGATCGGATGAAAAACTTGGAAGTTATTCAAGAAACAGTTTTGTATGGGAAAATCCATAGGCACCTGCACGTAGCTTGTTTCTGGTGAACAATGTGACCGTGCTTGGTATATTTTATACTTTATGCGATATTTAGGATGTGATGGAATATGAATGTACAAATATACCAAAAATAACAAAAAACTTTTTGGTATATTTTAGTATATTTGAGCTGGGTAGCGGGTATATCACAGTCGAGCACACTCGACTGTAGCTTTCTTACTTGTTTTTCCTGTTAAGCGCTTTTGTTTCCACTTTGGTTGCTCTTTTTGTTTATGTCGCTGCCTCTTTAATGCCTTTCGGGCTAATCATACTTGAGTTTTTCTAGGGAAGTTCTCGGACAACTTGCATTCATCATGCAAACAAAAGTTTTCCTTGCTCAAAAAAATGTGGAATAAAAGGAAAAACTGCCATAACACACTCACACAAATACAAACCCAACACAATACACAGGGAGTAAGCGAATCAAACAACAGCAAAACAAAAGAAAAAATCGATTTAAAACAGATGATTTGGCATCCGGCGCTTCTCTATGTATCTATGTATCCGTATCTTTGTAGCTCAACGCACACTTCCAAACGCAAGCCAGCCCGGCAGCAAATCTTGAGTCATGACCAGGCTGAGGTATATTTCACAGGCAGTTAAGATGTCTGAACGAGGCATAGAGACAGAGCGAGAGAGCGACGACTCTCTCTCTCTCTCTCTCTCTCTCTCTCTATCTCTTTCTCTCTCTCTCTCGCTCTCTATTTAGCAACGGTCCATCTTTAGCTATTTTCGCTCGACTTTCAGTCAACAGCTGTGTATGCCACCATTTCTGGGATGTGTTTTCGACCCGGGCAGCATCTAGTGAGTGGTGCGTGTTTCTGCTTTCTGTGGGCTGTTTTGAGGGTGTTGAGGGCAGTTGGCATTCGGCTGGTGTCTTATCATTAACACGACGTCGTGGCGCTGTGCCTGATGTGCATTTAATGAGCAAATGATTAGCATTTTCCGCATTTTCATTGCTGCGCCTCGAACAGTCCTTTAAGTAGTTTTCCATTCCGTTGTTGGCAGCGCATAAATTTCCACTGGTTTTGGCAAGTTAATTGAACTGTCAGACGCCAGTCCGAGCACTTACTTTATTGGCCTTCTATTTGTTAATTGTCCGTATTGCCCCATTGTCTATTTGCTGCACTGATAGCTGATAGCTGATAAGGTTTCTCTGCATTCCGACCGCACACGTGCGGTTGCTTAAGCGATTTATTGTGCGGTCCCCGTTAGGTTGTGGAGTCCGGTGAAAGCTGAGCGGTGTGCGGTGTGCAGTGTGATTGTCCTATCATTCACAGCCTTTAAGCGCACCAAATTAATGATGGCAATGCAAACGATGATCTGATTTATAAACAACCAGATTGGAAAGGGGCAAACAAAATGAATGTCTTAAGAAAATAACACGCTTGAAGAGCAAAGCCGAATAACTTTGCTTCTAAAGCATTCAACGAAGGGAGCGACTTTCAATCCAACCAAGTGCTTAGGCCAATAATCGAGTTTATAGTCTTTAAACTACTCGTCTAATGTTTTACTTTTGAGGACGCAAGTGGCAAACTTGATAGGTATGTGTATGGTCCAGTAGAGTCATCAAGTTTAATACTATAGGTCCTTCTAGTGCCTCTAAACTTGTACATTTGCATGTCATTGAATTTAGAACATGCCCCACATGTTGCCACCAAGTTAGTAGAGTCTTTTACCTTTGGGGCATAGAGTATAAAAGCTGCTGTAATAAAATGAAGGCAGGGATTTTAAGACGTTGAAATATATTGCAGCCTTTCGATTAGCTTAAGCTTCGAAATTGCTGGGTATTTTCTTGAGCGTTATACTGCACTCAAAGCCAATTATTTAGTTATCCTCACCAGTTGGTGAGTCCTTGTGCTAATTTTCTTACATATTGACCGAGTAGTTCACTCAAGAGAAACACATTACGAACGGAAATGTACAGGAGCTGTCAAGTTGCTCTCAGTAAAAATCAGAGTTCGAACTATTAACCATCGCACAATGGCAAGCCCTAGAACCGTAGCCCCCTCCTGCCCCCTCCCGGCCATCCGGTAAGCGGCCCACTGATATCCTGTCGGGGGCAGTCAATGAAATTAACTTGTCTCACTCGCCGCTTTTTGCACGGAAATGTATGTGATTTTCACTGGGCTGCATAATGCAATTAAAAAACATTTTCTTTTGTTTTGGTTTTCCTTTAGCTTCCTCTTTGTTGCTGGCTTCCCTCAGCGCGTAATGCGAACGCAAAAAGAAAAATCAATAAAAGCATGTGGAAAATGTCTCCAACCACAATGTGCAGCACAGTAGCAGCAACTTCTTTCAGAATATTTCGCATATTCGACTGTGAAATACTCGAACTGTAGTGATAAATAATTATCTATATTAATGAAATTATATTCCTGGAACTGACAATGAAGCGGATTAAATTGCATTTCATTACGATCGACTATACGATTTTCAAAATGACTTGAAGAAGATCAAAATGCCCATTAAACAAATTTTATGCGCGTATAAAAATCAATCTGGTACAAGGATAAAAAATATATACACAACACTTAGTATGTAGGTCCTAAAAACGCAAATGTGAACTGTGGGCATATTGAGTATGTGAGCAGGGGGCGCAGTTAGGTTTCAACCGTAAATGATGCCACACAAAGAGCTTTTTGCATTATGAATGAGGCAGAATATTACTACAACGGTTGATAGCAACATCTACAACTCGTCCACACATAATATCCACAGTGGGGACTAACCTTCGGCAGGCTATCGAATCCAAATCCATATTATTACGAGGATTTGGTTCAAGCACTCGAGTATGCTCAGCTGGCTTTAAGTTATCTCATACGACACACAGCTATAATAACAGCCATAAAACTGGGCCTGTAATTAAGGTTGCCTTTTGCCACATGCCGCCAACTCTAGCGATTGCTTGCTGTTATTTTATCTATATTTTTTTAGCTTTGCGAATCTTTTGTGTGACACACATTTTTGCCGTTTATAGAAAGTATAGTATTCAGTGGCCCCTGATAAGTCGCCTCATTGAGGCACCACTATCACGTCGTCCAAGTATCTGGCGTTTCATTTTGCATTACGACACTCACAAGCATATTATAAATTGTATATTTTATAATTGTGCTTGTTTCTGACCGATAGTGTTCGCAGCTACACGCGCTTCCCTTCAAGTCAGCGTTATGAAAAATCGTTGACCCTGGATGCTTCCCTACCACATATTTTTATACCCGCTACCCATAGGGTAGAAGGGTATTATAGCTTTGTGACTTCAGGAAATGTATATAACAGGCAGTAGGAAGCATTTCCGATCCCATAAAGTATATATATTCTTGGTCAGGGTCACCAGCCGAGTCGATATAGCCATCTCCGTCTATCCGTCTTTACGTCTGACTGTCTGTCCGTCTGTCTGTATGAACACCTAGATCTCAGAGACTATAAGAGCTAGAGATTTCAAACTTGGTACCAGTATTGGTGTATGTCCTACGCAGATCAAGTTTATTTTAGATTTTTGCCACGCTACTTTCCGCCCCCTAAAATCGAAAAAAACGATTTACAAGATAGCGTCTCGAGTTTTGGTACATTTGAAGATAATAACAGTCTTGATGATTCCCGAGAATTTGGTCGCGATCGGATAAAAAACTTGGAAGTTATTCAGAAAACAGTTTTGTATGGGAAAATCCATAGGCAGCTGCACGTGGAGTGTTTCTGGTGAACAATGTGACCGTGCATGGTATATTTTATACTTTATGCGATATTTAGGATGTGATGGAATATAAATGTACAAATATACCAAATATACCAAAAAATACCAAAAATACTTTTTGGTATATTTTAGTATATTTGAGCTGGGTAGCGGGTATATCACAGTCGAGCACACTCGACTGTAGCTTTCTTACTTGTTGGTTTTGTTTTATCACTGCACTGGGGGTTTGCTACAAAAATTATGCATGCAAATATTTGCTATTGCCGCACACATATTTTTAACTTACTCATTTATATTTCCTGCACAGCAACGTTGTTATTTGCATAAGAATAGTTTCCAAAATGCACTACTTGCACTTATGATCAATAAACTATAAATCCGTTTAGAAGTTCGGGGCCTATAACTAGATTATTAGCTCATATTTCAGATGCCACATTAAGCTGTAGTCGAAATATATTTTGCACATAAAAGATGCGTTAAATTCTTTAAGTCATGTCCGCAGGATAAAGGCGCAGATCATAATTAGTTAGCAGCTGCCAAAGATCGAGACGCCAACATAATTATAAGCAAATCAATTGTCTTTAGTGTTATTGTTGCCGCCCAAGCACAGAGCCCAACAATCTACATACCAATAACATTAAAGTTTATGAAGCTCATTAAAAGTGAGGTTGAATGTGCGTCAATGCCGTCAAATCAGCATTTTCATTTGCAAGACTCGAAGTTGAAATCCAAAAGGGGCTCGTCACGCCATTGGGCCAAAGTCGGCATGCGGCAAGTGGCATGTGGCATGCGGCGAGTGCGGCAAAAGGGGAGAGTCAGTTAAATAACGTTTGTCCTGCAAGTGTGAGCATCGGAAGCACGCAATGCGTTGTAACGCGGTGATTTGGCAGGACTTCCAGCTAAGAATAGCAAACTTTTCCAAGTTAATAGCAGATGTGGAATTATGTGGCGGCTTAAGCACAAGCTGAGTTGGCCGAACTTTATTGTTCGATATATTTAATTAAATTTCAGTTCAGTAAAATAATATAAATAATAGTCTCGCAAATAATTTGCAAAGAACCGATAACTGAATAACAGCAATATTAGATTTATATTTTTTGCAAACGCAGAGACAGAGCCAAAAGACAAAGAGAATAAAAAGAAACCACAGGGAATGAAACAAAAAAAACATTTGCCTGCAATAATTTGTTGAAAAAGAGTTTTCAACATTTCCCTCTCGTGCGCAAGAAAAGCTCGACAAAACGCAACAAAAAGGCAAAAGCATAAAAATAAAGAAAAAACTTATATTTTTATTTCCGTTGCTTAAGTGCAACTAAGTTACGCTAATTGTTTGACTGTGAAGAGCGTCGAGTGGTCTTGAATTATGATGGCGTAAATAAAGCCAAGAAAAATTGTGGACAAAAGCGACTGAGAGAAGAAAAAAAATAATCAAAGCAAAAGAAAATGTTGGTGAATCAACCGAAGCGCCGGAAAACTCGCCAAAGAAAAGTTTGCGATAATAAAAACTTAATAAATTATATAAAACTTGCTGATGAATTTCCCGGCGATGCTTTCAATTTTATTTAGAAAGTGACCACCGCCACCGCAAACAAAATGAGAGACAATCAAATGACACGGAGCTAAAATTAAAGGCCAAAAACAAAAGTAGAAGAAACCAACGAAAACATGTAACCAAAGAAGAAATTAAATGAAATGAAAAACCAAACCAAAAGCCCGCAATGAAAGCTAAGCGCGTGCGTTGCATTGGAATTTCTATTTCAAATAGGTGTGTCCAGGTTTTTGAAAGGTTGCTTTATTGATAGATGTTTCATGTTTGAGTTTATGTGTATGTGTGTGAGTAAAGATCGACAGCGAAACAAATATTTTTATGGGGTACAATCTGAAGGACGCGTCACATCACTTGGCTCTTGTTTTGAATCAATTTCATCCGAAACTTGATGGATCAACGCATGGATTAACACAACACTAATGACGCCGACAAAAATAAAAATGTTTGACCTAGAAAATAAACTACAAAAAAGACAGCGACTTGGAACTCGTTATTAATTTTTGATGCGGCACGGTAATGTACAAAAAAATTTAGTTCAAATATTTCATAAGCGCAGCATTTTCAACAAAAAATAGCAATTGGGGGCGATAAAACAATTGAAGAACACTGTGCAACATAAGCCAAACTTTATGAAAAATGGGAGAAACATATCATTAATACATGGTGTATTTTTATTCGAATTTGTTAACACGAGTTGAAAATTAACTATCTAACTAATTATCTAATATAATGGAAAAATGTATTTTGATACAATTTTACTACGCATTAAGTGCCTGTGGTATTTACATTTGTATAAAACCGTTGATGAAGGTAGTAAGTGTAAAACAAGTCAGAAAGCTACAGTCGAGTGTGCTCGTATACCCGCTACCCAGCTCAAATATACTAAAATATACCAAAAATTACATTTTGGTATTTTTGGTGTATTTGGTATATTTGGTATATTTCATTCATATTCCATCACATCCTAAATATCCCATAAAGTATAAAATATACTATGCACAGTCACATTGTCCACCAGAAACAAGCTACGTGCAGCTGCCTATGGATTTTCCCATACAAAACTATTTCTTAAATAACTTCCAAGTTTTTCATCCGTTCGCGACCAAATCCTCGGGAATCATCGATACTGTTATTATCTTGGTATGTTCCAAAACTCGAGACTGTATCTTAAAAGTTGCGCTAGTAAATCGATTTTAGGGGGCGGAAATGGGCGTGGCAAAAATCTAAAACTTGATCTGCGTAGGACATACACCAATATTGGTACCAAGTTTGGAATCTCTAGCTCATATGGTCTCTGAGATCTAGGTGTTCATACAGAAAGACAGACAGACGGACATGGCTATATCGACTCGGCTGACCCTGACCAAGAATAAATATACTTTATGGGGTCGGAGATGCTTCCTTCTGCCTGTTACATACATTTCCTGAAGTCACAAAGCTATAATACCCTTATACCCTATGGGTAGCAGGTATAAATATATAGGTTGGCGAGCAGAAAAGTGAATCACAAAAGACGCAAAGGCTTAAGCTGCTTTTCGCGCTGCTTTTGCGACAAACTGAACGACAATCAATCAATCAAGCGCTTCGATAGAAGAATACATAGATGCAAAGATAATGGGCCAAAGCAGGCGAAGCACAGGGAAAGGAAAAGTAATGACATTTAAAGAGTACGATAAAGCTTCCATAATAGATGTGAGATGGGATGCCAAGCAAGAGAGAAACTGTGGGCTAAAAATAATAAACAAAATGAAAAACTCGTTTGGCGCCAATGGCAACTCGCAGTACTTAGGAAAAAGTGAAGCATAGAACAAATTAATAGAATATTAACGGGATGCCTGAGACCTAAAGGGCGTGGCAAGCTGCTGCAAACTTTGAGGCGTTTCCCGGCTATAGAATGCAAACAGCAACTGGCCGTTAAGCAACAGTTAGGTAGCTAACTGTAATCAATCAGTGTGGCAGGCAACTAACGCCTAATGAGGCAGCATAGCCTCGGGTGGAGGTGGCTTGAGATCATTGCCAGGAGTTTAATTAAAACGCAACTTCTAAGCAGCAGAAATGTTTTCACTGAGCTAAACAACAAATTGCGTAATTTGCAGCTGCATGATAATAATAAACATAATGAAGCCAGCAAGGAGGAGGAGGAGCTGGGCGACAGGAGCGCTGGCTGAGGGTGAGGCGACGAGTGAAGGGCGTGGCCGGGGTTGCGGACGCGGGCGTAATGCTTTTATGTTCATTATTGTGGGAGCAACCCCCAGCCCCGTGCAGTGATTGTCAAACTGTAGACGAGTCTGTGTCTTGGCCTAGCAATTATTTTGCAGCTCATTTAACATTATATGCCCATCGAGATCCGAGTTGGATTTGGATTTCGCATTGGAGTTTGAGAGTTTTCTGTGGCAAATTATGGAAACCACAAGATGAGGACTGTTCACAATTGTTATGATTGTGGTTGCGCCTCGAACATTTTGTAATAAATTTCATATACATAATGCGTTGCGTCTTTTTCTCTCTCTCTCTATCTCTCTGTCTCTGCCTCTGTCTGTATTGCTATCTATTTCTCTGTCCCTCCTGTGGCAACTCGTGCAACTCCCTGGAGGCCGCAGAAGACTTCGAGGCATGGCCGGAGAATCTCTGGGGCATATTTGTACACATGCTCGCACTTCGACTCACACTGGCATTAAAATGCAAATCACGACGATGGCTGCTTATAGGCCCCGGCAATTTGAGCAAAGAGGCACAGGCTAAGTCACACATACATACATACGCACATTTGTACATACGTATTTGAGATACAGATGCACACGCGCAAACAGATACAGATACAAATAGGGAGATATACATTTACAGATACATATGACCATTTACGCGCACATAATTGTGTGTGTTTGTGCTGTTCTTTTGCTTTTTTTGATTTTTTGTCTTCTTTGGGCTCGTAACTACATAACAAGATTGGCTGTTGTTTAGGCCTTTGGTTTTCATCGGGAGATTTGATTATGCGCACGTTTCCGAAGGAGCCGTTGAATACGAAATGTATCCGGTAACGTAGATCTATGCATGGATCTAAATTTACGAGATGCCAAATCAAAATATTAACTGGCGCATAATGTAGACAATAATAAAAAATTCTTTATTGGGTTGTTTTCAGAAATTAAATTCACATCAACCAAACGTAAATTTATTTTCCCAAAGTTATCACGCAAACGTGTCAGTTGTCTGTGAGTGTCTGTTTTTGTTTTTACCAAGAACAACATCAATCCTATATATATATATATATGTACGTATATACTTGTGTGTATTCACAAACAAAAGCCTAAATGAATGAACAGTGAATCTCAGTTACGTTGACGACGAGTGCGTCGTTATCATTATAATCATCATCATCACCATCTTTGTTGAAAAGACCTCAAATATTTGCCCAAGCGGTGTGGTCTTTTGCCTGGGTCCATATAGAGTCGAGGGCAGATCCATCAGTAACAAGTTCAGAGAACTGTTTTTATAAAGACAGACTTATTGTTGTCGATTTCAAAGATTTGAATACTTTTTTAACTACTACTTTCTCGTAGTGTATAACTCTTTAATTAGTGTTATTATTAAAGACACGAAAACCTGTCGAACTGCCCTCGCACGTGTGATGTTATTGTATATTCACAAAACGAGTACATTCATTCTTTTCTCGCTGAAAGTGGCTTAGACTCCACACATTAGCTCGTGTGTGTGTGAGTGTGGGTGCATGTGTTTGTGAGCGATTGTTTGTGGGCTCAAAATGGCTGCCGTTTTGACTGAAATGAAATCGACAAGCTATCGGATTGTAATATTCGTTAGACGAGTTAATATTATATACGCCGCAAGCCAGAGGGAGAACTAGTCTTACATTTCCCAGTTGCAGAATTGTCGACAGAAGTTTTCCCCCGAAATTGAAACGCAAGCACTAAAAGCATAAACATTGCAGAGAGCTTTGAATTGTGTTTCAATTGAAACGAAACACGAGACTGTAAAAACCAGTTGCCAAGTAAATAAGTGGAATGTGTCAAACGCTGTAGTCTGGGAAATACCGACAAACTTCGCTATAGCGAATTGCATTTAAATCGATGCATATTATTTTACTTTCCTAAACAAATATATTGTGTTCGATTTAGCAATGTTGGACTGTGACTTCTTGTGCTCAAAAGAGCCACATGGCTTGGCCATTTATTGATTTTTTGGTAGCTCTCTTGTAGGCGTTGCACAAATTTTCATATTTCCAAATTTGTGCATTCCCCTTTAACAGCGTTTGGCTGTTGTAATTGCCAAAAAAGCACTAATAGCAAGAGTGCTGTCGACAATTAATGTTCAATAAATAATTATTTAATATTTCTGTTTTGATTTCCCAATGATTGACAAATGATTCGACATTTGATTGATGTTCACAAACAACAACACAGCAGTGGGTGTAATAGCAATCAAGTTGCTTGATGTCAGTCGCAGCCAGTGGAGTTGAGTTGGTTGATTAAATTCGAAAACAAGTTCAATGCTCAAATTGCGATCGCCATTTTAATTGAAATTTTTAATCAAAACAATTAGCTCGTAAAAGTCATAAGAGGAAATAGGCTTGCGAGTTGGGCTTTAGCTCAACAGAAAACAACTTTCCTAAAGGTCGGTAACCGGTTTTCTTTGTTTTTTCTTGTTTTTTTTTTTTGGCATGAATTTTGTGTGGGCCACCATTTTGAGTGTCGGTCGGTCGGTCGAACAGTTACCGTCTGATATCGGAGCCACCATTCTCGGTCGAAGAAATCAATTTTGACTGCTTCATCTTTACACGTAATGTGCGTAATGTGTTCTAGGCGTCATTAGAAAACCGTTTGACGGTTAGCGCCTCGATTACATCTTCGAGAACCGTTAGCACACAACTTTTACGACTATACCTTGTTCTCTTCTGTCTCCCTTGATTCTGAATGTGCGACGATGATGGGCGGCGGTAAATGTTCAAATTGGTGCACAGACGTCTGCAACTAAATTCAATTTGTCTGTGTCGAAAGTTGAATGAACCTCAAAAAGGCCGCTGGCCGCAATGCAAATATAAGTTTATATTATGCATTTTTGGATTCTGATTTACAATTAAATTTTATTAAAATTATAACCAACATTGCAGATGTTTAGCAGAAGTCAAAGTTATAGACTCCCTGCTATTTATATATTTTGTTGATGTGTCTCTCGATTTGTTAAACTTACAAAACATGCCAATATCAATGTCATTACTTATTTCCCCTGTCAGTCTCTTTCTAAGAACTCATGCATATAGCCGGGAGGAAGGGGTTTACATCAGAGACAGCGATACCTGCTGCTCTTTCGCCAGGCACAAGTACAATCCATTCTCTTATTTGAGTATTCATTGGCTTTTTACCATTTGGCGTTCTTCTCTTTGTTTCATCATTCTGCTCAATATTTTTTTTTTGTGGGCAATTCTAACTTCATTCTCCGATTGCTCTTTGATCGTTCATAAGTAGACTTTACTTTCGTTTCACACACTCTTTGAAATTCCGAACCATTTCTCACGCAGCGCGTGATTTAAGTAATTTTTTATGATTTATTGTACAGTCTTTTTTTCGTTTTTTTCTCAATTTTATTTTTATGTATATTTTATTGATTCGAAGTCTGGGGTCCACTTTGCTGGCTCAGCTTCTTGGATGTGTTTGTTGGTTGCCTCAGCTCAGGTCACCTGCCACATTTTCTTGTCGTTGGGTTTCTTTTGTTGTAGGTTTTGCATGTTGCGCATATTTTCGGTGCTTTCCAAGTTTTTCATGCTTTTGCATTCGAATTTGTTTCTAAAGAGACATTTTTTTCTTTCAGTCTCATTTTCGTTTCGGGTTGGTTTTATTCCATTTGAATGTATTCAAGTGTTGTTCATATCACAATCTGTTTCGTATTTTATTTTCTTTCTTTGGCTCGGCTTGTGGCGTATCTAAAGCTTTGATGGCTCAGCATTTACATTCTGGTTTTGTATTGAAATTCATTTTAGTTATTTATGTTCAAGCTGCGCTTTTTTCGTCTTTATTTTTCTTTCGCGTCACCCCTGCAACAAATGTATCGTTGATTGGCGGCCCTGAGGAGGCTTTGAAGTGTGTTTTATTTACTGTCTTCGTCTGGAAATTAGTGGCTTATTTCGTAGGAGCTGAGTTTGAGGCAGACAGTTGCTAAAGGAGGAGGAACGGAGGAAACGAGGACATTATGCAATTGGTACACTTTGAAATTTGCAATCGAACTGCAATTTCTGCATAGTCAACGGTAATTGGCAGTCTGCGAAGGATTTGATTAATTTCAAATGCACTTGAATTTTCATCTGTGTGCTGAATTAAAAGTGCTGATGTGCATTATCAGTTGTGCAATTATTGAAAGTGAACTAAAACTAACTAACATTCAATTGAACAGATAGCCGACTTCATTCGATTGCCGAAATTGCTTAATTATATCGATAAACCAAATTTACAACGATGCGTTGTGTGTGTGTGTGTGTGTTTTCATGTGTGCATTCCAATTTGCATTAATTAAAATTGACAGGCCAAATAATGTTGCACACTGCTTGAAAGTTGGCCAAAACACATCGAAAACTACAAGTCTATGTTTGAAAAGTTGCCTTGAGTGAAGGCTTTAAAGTGCTGGAGAGTAAAACGCAGTGAATGATGAATGTGGCACAACAAAGAATCGAGGAAAAACCCGAAAGATAATTATATGACTAGCCTAGTGACTGGACCCGGTCTTTAAAATGAGTGAAATGGGAAAGGCCTTTAAAATTCTGCTGAAATGAAGTGAAGAAGTCACTGGGCTGCACTTAGAATGCACCTTGATTTTGTGCAACTAATGTTCCGTACCTTTCCCTATATCTCTTCAAAATGAGTCAAATTGAAACTGTGCTTTTGAAAGCCAGTTTGTAGACGTGAAAGCATTTAGAATTTGCGTTGATCTTTAAGCACACTTGAAATCGCGCTGGTATTAGTGAGCTTTTTACCCATGCAAGAATAAATTGCTTAATTTCATTTTTGTGTGTGTATTGGTGTGTGTGTGTGTGTGTCTTGTGTCTGCTGGCGCAGACGACAACGAGCAATCAGCGAACGACAAGCGACAATTTGCAATCGACCATCAACAAATTGAACAGACAAATATAGACATATGTATATATGTATATATGTATATGTGTGTATGATGCTATATGTATCACCTTAATAAGTGTCGGAGGCAAGCACACTTTCCAATAAGGACGCCAGTCGCATGTTGAAAATGTTTTGCCTTGCGGGATAAGTACGTGTTGCAGAAATCTGCGTGACGTTTGTGTGGTTCGGGAAAACTGTGGATCTGAATCTAGAGCTAACGCTGAAGCTTAACTCTTATGTATCTGAGATGTGTGGTTGGGCAATGCGCGCAACAAACGCCAGCCGAGAGCACAAATGCAAAAATTATAGAAAAAAAACAGAAACAAGAGCGAAAAAAAGCAAGGAAACTCGCTTAACTCAACTCAACTCGACTCGACTCAACCCAACTCAAGTTTAGCCATGTGTGGGCCATATTTACAACTCACTTTGGATGCGATTGCGGCTCCAGCTCCAGCTCCAGGCATGCAGTGAGACGCCCACATCAAGCGCAGACCCAACCAGACCCAGGCCTGGGACTAACAAGCGCTCTGCAGCGTCTGCAGTCTGGCACTTCATAACTCTAACGATGGATGCTGTGGCCCTAGCTCTAAAGTGTCGACATGGAGTCTAACAATTGCGAGCGCAGTTGTTGTTGTAATATTTGAAGCTGTTTGCGTCGAATATGAGTTTGGAGTTGTGAAATCGTTGCCAGCCATTTAAAATATGTGTTAGTTTTTTGTGGTTTCAATATTATTTGTTGGCCAACAGCTTACAGTCGACCCACTGGCCGCATGTTTGATGGCCATGTCAAGTTCAGAGACAACATTAAGGTGGAAGCAGGGAAACTCGTATGCGTATGCGATAGGGCTGCTCTTAATGCACTTTGAAACGAACATCAAAGATACATACAACGCAGCGTACACAGCACAAATTATTTATATAAATTAGCAAAAGAAGGGGCAGTTGATGTTGATAGTTGCTGTGGAAAAAGATGCAATTTTATGCGCAGACGCCTAAATTGAAAGCGACGCGAAGCGGCATCCAACGAGGCGTTCTGCAGGAGCAGCATAGAGCGGGGGCACAGTTTGGCAGTCACTAGAGCTGCAGCAGTCTCTGAATGTGCATGCATACACACACATTAGTCTATGTGTATGAACATGTACTTATTTAAATACAAAGCTCTAGGCAGCTAGGGTCATTAACATGCCCATCAAAAAGCGAGACAGAAAGAACGAAAGCGGCAGAAACAGAGACAGAGACAGAAAGCGAGAGAGAGGCGCAGCAGCAAAGCAAACAGCATAAAAAAGCGACAAAAGCCGTGTACTTAGAGCATGGGGCTTGCAACATGAAGGCTGACTGCAAGCGGCATACAAATGCGAATGCATTTGTGGGAGAGTGTGTGTGTAAACAGTAGTCGCCTGACAGCTCGACGCTGCACTGAAAGCAGTCTGCAATTGTGGGTGTCTAACGCCGCCTAGGAATGGTGGGGGGAAAAATACGATGATGAGGATGGGCATTGCAGCTGGTAAGGATTTGGCGAGTGGTTTCCAGCCATGACGGTGTCCATATTTACTGTACGTGATGCAGAGGCAATTTTCCGCTGGTCAGAAAAGATGGAGGTTCAGAGATGGTTTCGTTTAATGGTCTGGGTGTATTTTATGTCCATTTAATAGTAGTTTAATTTCTCTGATTTAAAGTCACATTCAATTCAATTCAATTCACTTCAATTAATGAGTTTATATATCCAATGAGTTGATATAAATTATTAATGAGAAGGTTCTTTTCTATATTCATTTTAGTGTATATTGAGTTACACTTTGGAATATTTAATTTGATACCTAAGACTTTGTAATTAATTGCCAAATATTTTCCTTCTCTTTCAGGTAATTAAAACGGAATAAATCAGCAAATTTCTCGGAATAAAGGCAACAAAAATTGCGATACTCGGCCGTTGTGGATTTGGGTAAAATAAATTCTCCTCATTATTCAAAATGCGCGTCGAATGCGTTAAAAATGTTGCCAAAAGGTAAACAAAAATCCGAAAATAAAAGCTAACAAGAGGTATTGCTTTTTTGCCTTTTGTTTGCCGGCGAATGAGCGCGAATCAGAGGATAGGCGGTTTGCCTAATATTTGTGTGCGATTTTAGTTTGGTTGAAACTTGAGACCGCACTTTATGGTGGCCAATTTATTAATGTCTCTATAGAATGTACAATAGACGATTTGGTCGCGAGTTAAAGACCTTTCGCGCTGCCTTAGAACCTGACCATCGAATGGTCTCATCGCGGTTATTATTATTATGATTATTACTGTTACTCTAGCCGCTTTTGCTCCGACACTTTCTTAACAAAAACATTTCCTGTTCCTAATATTGCCTAGACATGCAACAACAGCCAGTTTCAGCTGACTTTTCATTATGTTATACATATCTATTTATATATAATATATATATATATATATATATGTATATGTATGTCGTGTGTAGGGAGAACAGCGGTTATTAACTTGATTAGTTCAGGTGATAAACACAATTTCGTAACTTTCACTACAATAGGCGGCCTAATGCCGGCAATTAGCTGCTGGACTAGTTAATAGCCTGGATGTTAATCAGAAATGACGACTCTTTGCTCCACATGCGAGCATTTACTTACACACCATCATCAAGAGATGATTGCGTACCTTCTTGGACAGGTCATGTCAGGTGACACGTGTCTCATTTCGTATTCGGCTGCGGACATTTTCAACTATCGGCGCTAAGTTGACAGGCAAACATTACACTGAAAACTGATGGTTCTACGGCCACACCAATCTCCCTCCATTGATTTGTGTGTGTCCAGAATTAGCATTTTGCTTTGTTTGAGGAGTACAACTCGTACAATGGGAAATTTTGTACAGTTTACGCATGGTTGGCTCGCAGTTGCTGTTGGCCGGGCCTCTAATGGGTTCTTAAAGTGGCCAAAATGAACTCGTTTGGCATGTGCCCCCTTAGTTGAAGCTAAGTGCTGTCAATTAGCAGAAGGTGGGCTTTATTTTCGGGTGTCGGGGATGTCAACTCTCTAACAGCGGCGCTTTTGAGTGCTTTGACTTTGGGTTATTGATGAGTCTGGTCAACTGATTTATAGATCACTTTGCGAGGTGTCGTATCAGTTTGTGTCGCGGGTCGTGCTTTCTATGAAATAATGAGATGGAAGTATACATGTTTATTGGCAACAAATGAGGTTTCCAACATGGAAAACAAAGCAATTAATAACTTATCTATAATAAATTGGAAGCGAAAATGAATTGATTGAGAGTGTTGAGATTTATTTATGCAATTAACGTCAACTTTGCAGTCGCTATAATTTAAAACAAGTAAAACCAAAAGCCTAAACTTGGACAATATACATAAAACATTTCCATAAAAAGTATTATGTCAATTGTTATGCTTAAATATTTCGATATTCATTTCGCAAACTGTTTGCTACCTTCGGTTTCTGTTTCTAATTTAAAGCTATGACTATATTTGCTTGCGAATCTTAAGAAACTTGCATTGTCTGTTTGAAGACTTGCACAACGTTTTGTCACGTTGAAAAGTAAGTTGAATTTCGCTTATGTCAGCGTTTTAGCCGACGACACTTTGGTCTACATTTTATGCTTTTCACATTTATTAAACGATCGTTTTTATTGAAATCATTTTATTATGAATGCTTAAATGTCTGAAAGCGAGACATTATCATCGCAGCGAAGTGACTTATTTTTTGTCGCGCATTTTTTGACGCGCTATTTCGGCATTTTTGGCACTAATTTGACAAGGTCGTCGGGTGGCTTTTATCTCTGAAGTGTTGTGTTGTCTGCTGCTGTCTAGGGGCCGCTTTTGTTGTTCAGTGTTCGTTGCTCGCTGGTCGTTGTTTATTGAAATCACGACCACGTTCGGGTCGAGCTTAAATGAATTCATTTGCAGCTTTTATTTTATTTGGGTTGTTTATCAACCGTTTCTCTGGTTCCCCTCTTTGTGTGTGTATGTGTGTGTGTGAATTATTTGCATAAACATTTGACGACTCATCTTGAGTCTTGACATAGGTGCGAAATTGTTGCTGAGAAATCTATTCATATAAATAGTGGGTCATTTGGTGTTGACCCCAAATAAATTTAAGCTACCGCTGACAGCGCAACGGATTTCCTGTTAGAAAGGCTTTGGGAGCATCTCCTGCTCTCTTTAGCGCCGCTCTCTACCCTCTCAGGCCCTGGAGCCAGCGATTCCAACTCAAATCGATTGTCCAAACTCAGTTCGTGACTGGCAAACGACAGACAATTAACCCCAAGTCGCTCAGGATGGCTGTGACCCACCTGACATCCAATTCACTTTGAACCCAACCTGTCTCTTTCTCTCTCTCCCGATAGCTCTTTCTCTTTCTACGGCTGTCCTGTGCCTATCGTTACGTAATTGCTGCTGGAGCTGGGGCACTGCGGGTCTGGTTTAATTAACGAGCTGGATTTGAGTGATAAGACTGCGACGACAAAGCTAATTAAATTATAAACTAAAGCCGAGTCGAAATGAAAACTGTGTGCGCAGAGGAGGCAGGCGTAGGCGAACTAAGCTAACATCTCCTCCAAATGGTTAAATAATACGTAAATAAATGAGCGCCCATTTTTGCATATGTCTCGACACGAACTGGAGTCGAGTGGAGTAGGAGGAGGTGTTGGGCTGACAATCATTTTACACTTTGATGTGGAGGGAGCCGCATGAGTGCAGCTAGCCACGCATAGTGGGATGCGATTCGAGCGAATAGTTAATTAATTCACTAAGACAGTTGGATAAGGAAGATGTCTTAAAGAATGAGCATATTTTTGTTGATTTTCATCATTTGATTATCAATTTTTGTCCTATTTGTTGCACTGTGCAGTGCCATATTTCGCCAGTTGAGTATGAATTATGCGTTGCCAAACGACATCGTTGTCAATGGGCGGCGGGATTGGCGGGGCAAACGCAGCGAACGCTGCTTGGGGAACAGCTGCTGGCATTCCATTTGCGGCTTATGGCCATAAATAAACTTGCTAGCTTGGAGCTGGCACCAACAAATGCGATCTAATGCGAATCAAATGTTGTTTGAATCGTGATGCTAGCCCCAAATCTTGTACAATTCACCAGCTAATAATTCTATTATAGTGGCGTAATGTCGCAACCTCATCGGCAAAACTGATTATGCCAGGCTCCGTATATGATTTGTTGCCATTAGACCAAATTGCGAATTGTATACAGGGCGGAGCTTTTGGCTCTTGACTCTCGAATTGACTGATTTGCATGTGAAATTCTGTGAAGATTGTGGATTGGGCTGGGATACGGGACGTAAAGGGAACGTAGTCAAATGGCCTCTAATGGCAGAGTGCATCCGATGGCGATGCCCACTCAGCGTTGTGGCGGTCTTTCATTTAATTCAATTAATTAGCAACTTAAGCTGCAGAAAGCAGTTACGAATCTCATCTTTTAGTGCTTCAGTTTCAGCCCCGTCTTGGCCTTTTTTCTGTGCAGAATGGCGTGTGATGAACATTTCCGTCGAAGTTTTGCTGCAATCAAAATTAATTAAGGCACACACACAAAGCACACACATAGACACCTAGATACTGAGAAAATGCAACTTGCCAGGCAATTTTGCATGCCCCTTTTAGCGTCGGACTATTTATTGCATTTTACCGCAATGCTGCTTCTGCTGCTGCTGTTGCACCTGCATCTCAGCATCGTCTTTGTCTTGACATGGATACTGCCACCAGCAGTGACTTTGCAACTAGCCCCAGCTGCAGTTTGCAACTAGAGTGCAACTGACGAGTTGCGGTTGCTCAAGTTGCGCATAATTAAAAGTGGAAAAACTGTGTTTCAAACTGCAACGGGCCATTAATTGGCCTGATCTTTGCCCAGAGCAATCTATCAGCAATGCTCTAATCTCGCAGCTGACAAGCAAAAGTGTCATCTGGTCCTTGTAAACTGCAACTATCGGGGATTTTAGTACGCAAACTTGAATGGACGACAACAGTGAAGTTGGTCATTAAAACACCAATAAAACCACACACTTGGCTAATAATAAACGTGCAGCTTGTGAAGTCCAGAACGACCAGAACTTTTTTAGTTAATCGGCAATAAAATTCATTGTTTATATGCTTGGAGATTTTTAAAATGCAAAGTGAAGAATCAGCTTTGTTCCCTTATGCCATAAAACTCATAAGACGATGTCAGCTGAAGAAATTTCCCAAGCTGCAAGCTAAGAGAGAGAGTGAGAGAGAGCGGGAGAGAGAGAGGCAATGAAGTGTTTTCTCGAAGGTGGAGAAAAGAAGTAACATTCAAAATGAAATGTATAATGAGCATAATGCTTGCCGCTCTGCACGATGATGATGTCGATGCTGATGCCGCTGCCGCAGATAATGATAATGGTAATGTGTGCCTGCCACTTGCAGCTGCAACAGCAAAGGCAACAGCTACGGCGACAGCCACGACACCTGAACATGAAGACGAAGGCGTCGACGAACACGAAGATGACAGGCGGAAGGCAGTGGAAGCGAGGTGAAATTTGAGAAATGTACACATTAATTAAATATAAAGCTTCAAGCGCGACAGCATAAGCCGATGCCGCCAGATAATGCATATTTTGTGCAACACAAAAGGAAATGCTGGAATATCAGCCCCAAGAACTTGCAAGCTGAGAGCCAAGAACAGAGCCAAGAGAACTGTGAACTGCGAACATGGGGAGGGGGGCGAGGAGCACGAGGAGCATGCAAAATATGAGAAAACGAGAAGAAAACTCAAGCGTGTTTGCATGCCAGCCACATAGTAAAAGCAGCTTCGAAATTAATGACTGAGTTTCACATGACAGCCAGGAGACAAAGACAGAAGATAGAATACAAGATTCAGCAGAATAAACTGCTGCTGCTGTTGTTGTTGGTGTTGTTGTTGTTGTTGCTGATGCAGACACTTGGCCATGAAGCACACATGTGTGTGAAAGCGGCGGAGAAGCCGCTACAGTTGTAGATAACTATAAGATACAAGTGGCCAGATACAAAATATAACCTGAACAAGAACAAGAACAACAAAAACAACTACAATAATAATAGGAGCAATAACAATAGCACAGCAGCGACGTGTAATGAATGCGTGTAGGAATCAAGCAGACGAGACGGACCAGTAGTGACGGCGAGTAGTGACTCGCTACTGGCTGGCGCTACAGATGCACATCAGCGTCAAGGCGGAGAATGTGCTCGATGAAAAGATAACCAGCAGTGAGGTCGATCGAAAACGTATAGAGAGAGGCCTTGTTGTTCCGCATTTTCATCAATCAAAAGTTTATTGAAGCTTTTTTATTTATTAAAATTAGATATGTTACTTAGTTTCCATAAACCACAATTTATTTACCCTACGGCTATTATTTGTACATTCAATTTTCTATACAACAAAATATTAATATATAAATAGAATGTAAAATCAGTTGACAGAAAATAATAAGGAGGAGAAAGAGGAGGAGGAGGAAGAAGAAGAAGAAGTAGAAGAGGCGGCACATGAAACTGCAACTGCGCCATTTTCTAAGAAAAGTTTTATGTAATTAGCGATGTGGTATGCTAGCAGCAGTTGCTGCAACACTAGAACAGCTGCCGTCTCCCCGTTCTGACACTCCAACGAACAGTTTTCAATGAGTTGATATACGAGCAGGTGTCAAGAATGACGTAGCAGATACTCAGTCAGCAATGTTGGGTACAGTTGCTACTAGTTGACTGATTGTCTAGCCTAAATAGTGCAAACGTTTTGGCAGCACTCAAAGTTATAGGCTGCTACACATTCTGCCAGCATCCTTTAGCCAGGATGCAGGACTTATGCCATGGCTTTGTTAGCTGCGAGCAAACTGTAAATATGAGCCAGAGAACTGTATTTGGGTTAGAGATTGCTCAAAAATGCAGGAAGACGAGCGCACAGAGATGGGCGAAGCAAAGTGAGCGAAGTGAGAGATACAGAATGCCAGAGTGAGAGTGAGAGAGGGAGGCGGAGTTTTGCCGTTTCGGGATGCCCGGGCTCAGGTTATTTAAAGTGATTCTCGTTTTAATTGTGTGCCAGGGCCTGGGCACTAGAAATACGTAACAACTTTGCGTTGAAGTGGTCGAAGCTGCTGCTGGCTGCTTGCAAAAACAATTTATTATTTATGGGTCGAGTCAATTCATTTGCTGGTATTTAAAGCAGCCTGTGGGTGGCCCACTCGAGTTTTACATTGCAGCAGAATATGGACAGGCCAAGTGAGCAAATGGTTAAGTGGCCAAGCGGCCAACTGAGTTGTGAGCGGAAATGCACAATTGAGTGTGGGCGAAAGTAGCGCAGGTGGAGCCAAGTGGAGAAACTGTCTGTTTGCATCTTGAAAATTGCATTTAAATAGCAGTTTAATTATAAAATTATTACGAAAGTCAGCCGCTATCATTTACCTGAAAAAAAAGCGTAACGGAGTTATTATTCGTGATTAAGCAAATGATGTAGAAAGCAGTAAATACATAATCTATACACGATAATTTGTAAAAACGTTAATTCTAATATTTCTTGGTCAGTGCCTATCGAATTGCAGCTCGTCGTGCACTTCTCAGAACTGCCGTGAAACCCTCGTCGTATTCTCACAATATCAATAAAAATCGTTCGAGAAAATTGTTCACGATACTCCATTGACAATTACAATTTGCTAAAAGGCCTCAGCCTTCGATGGACACCGAAAGATATGGCACACGAAATTCATCCAATTAAATTTAGCCAATGCCAAGCAGTCGACACTTGCCGCAAAAACGTTGAACAAATTTGAAATCCAGCAGCTATAAAGACTTGAACCGTTAGGTGGGGGCGACACATTGACGATGATATGCAAAGCGTGGATAGACGAGGGGGCAGAAGGGATCATAGTGAGGTTGCGGGTGCTGCAGCTCGAAAGACAAAAGGCGCACATACGGCACAGAAACAAGCAGAATACGTGGGGCAGGGGGCGGGTGGCGGCTAGCGGTAGACGCGAGATGAGGCGACAGTCGTTGTCACGTGGGAAATTTTCAAGTTCAAAGCAATTTTGCAATGCAAGAGTCAACTGTAAAAACGAAAACCGAAGAAGAAACCAGCAACAAGAGCAACAGCAACAGCGACTGCAAAAAGAACAACAAAGCGTGCACTCACGTGGGGCTGATATTAATCGGCTTTTGGAATCGTGAGGTGGGCCAACATGGAGGCACAAATACGAGAATCAACAGCGACTGCAAACAGCACACAGACAGCTATAAAAATACTGTTAGCTTTTAGTGTACTTAAAGCCAATACTAACACTAACACTAATGCAGCCAAGGCACTTGCATACAGGCACAAGTAGTCGGTAGTCTTGTGCGGAAGCGAATGGCAAACAGGTTGACAATAACAACAACAACAACAACAACTACAAGTACAATGATGAAGAACTAGCAAAAGCAACAACCACATATTACCAGCTAAATAAAATACCAGAAACAATTGCAACAGTTGATAGGTTAGAGATGAGCTCGTGACACGAGGACAACAAACACGACAGACGAATAAAGTTGAATTTCTGTATGAGTCAAGTATGTATTATTGTAGCTCAGCTCTTATGGACTGAGATGATCTAGTGACATGCAGACAAAATAACAGAATAAAGTTTAAGGTCCCTATGCGCCAGGTACTTCTTGCTATGGTCCTATAGACTGAGATGATCTGGTGACACGTAGACAATAACACAACAGTCGAAAAAAGTCGATCATCTCTTGTTATGGTCCTGTAGACTGCTCTGAAATTACACAGAGATGAGCTCGTGACACTCTCCAGCAGCAATTTCATAGTCGTAATTCCCGTCTCTAGTTATATTACAGCTTCTTCGGACTCCTACCTTGCAATTATCCATCACAGCGTTCAACAGAGGCGCGCTCTTCAATTTCACTGTTTTCATCTCATCTCTCCGTGCTACTCTTGGTCATCAGGTTGTCGTTGTCCCTGCAAGTCGACTGCCTGCTATTTGCCCCGCCCTGCAAGTGCTCCTCTTGACGTGGCTACTGTTTAATGGCCACCCCAGCGGGCGTTTTGTGTGGCATACCAACAGTTAGAATTAATTGACGTTAATAATGTTTCGATATCAAGATTTATGCTGAGAGCGAATCTCATCTCTTCATCGTCGTCGCGCTTCCCCAGTTGCTAATGCAACACTACGAGTATTCTATTCGCTGGGCGCCCAGTCACGGAGTTTGTCTGTCTGTCTCGATGACAGGTTTGCGAGCGTTGCGAGCAAACGCAATTCGCAAGTGTTTGCGTTGGTCCATTGCAACGGTTCTTTTGCTTTTGCCCCAAGCAGTAGTTGCGTCAATTTTACAGCTGCTTCTCTGTGTCAGAGTCTTGCATTTGCCATTACCTTTTCAAATTTATGGATAATGAAAATTTCTTAGCACAGCTACGACGATTATACAGTTGACAACTTGTCGCTTACGATTTGCACATCATTTTGACGGACTAACATATTGTCGTGTAGCAGTTATGGGTCTGCTCTAAGCCGTTAAAATAGCTGAATATTGAATTTAAAGCTAATTATCAAATTCGAGCTGAATGTTATAACATTTTCATTTTTCGAAGTAATAAAAAGCGAAGAGAATGAAAACATATAAAGACTGGGAAATGCATATAAATATTTTTATGTTTATTTTATAACAGCTGTTTATTTATCTCATAAAGTTAAATTAAAAGCAATATTATTGTTTGGTTGATGTGGTTTTCCAATTCAATTTCAAAGTGTTTAAAGTTTGTTAAATGTAGTTCAGGAAAAATTTGCTACTTGACTCGATGGAGTGAGATTTAAGATATAGATTTAAATTAGGAGTTCTATTGCCTGTCGTTCGCTAGACTTTCTTTTGAAATGTGTACTTGTGTTTTTAAGTTTTCGGGTAAGAGGCATAAGTCTGACCGCGTACTGGACATTTTCGAAGCTAGAAGCCGGGCAAGTTTCACCTCTAGGCCTGCAAACTATTATACTGGCCATGACTTGAGTCGCTAGAGTCACCTAGTGAAAATAGTGCAATAGCACTTGAGGGCCTAATAAAACCTCGATCGTGGACGCTGACAGGGCATCTGGGCAACTGTGTTGGTTGGGCAGCGCGAGATTGCATTTTCATGCGGCGGGCACGTTCCAAATCGCAATGGGTCGTAAAAAGTGCTTTACGACAGCACGAAAAACAACAAAACGAAAAAAAAAACTCAAGCAGCAACAACTAAAAACAACTGAGCGCGATACTTCAGTTTCTTACACCTTTGTTGGTGCGGAGTTCGAGATGTGAACGGAGTGTAATTAAAAAGAACTTAGCACATGGTCGTGACACGAGCGATAATAATAACTAAGAGAGCTGAGAGCCCAGCTGTTGAGAGACCAACAACTTGCGAGTGACAAGTTGTAGGTTCTGGAGCGTTGCGGGACAGTTCATAAATGTCAAGTTCAGGGCTGTGGATAAGAAAATAGCAAAAGCCAAAGCACGGAATAGGCTTTGTTCCTCGTTCAATGCTTCAAATGCCTCTTGTCCAAGCAAAAAGTCAAACACAAGAACCACAAAGTCGAGGGCTGAGCCCAAGTTAATGTGCCAGCGGCAACAACAATGAAACGCGTAATTAATTTGACGCACTGCATCTTAATCTGCAATTTCCCGCCCCAAACTCCCACTTCCCCCCAACCAGCCCCTGGCAACTTGTGAGAATCGCCGAGTTTCCCTCCAACTGTGAGAAGTTAAAGTTGATTTAATGAGTTGTTGTTTTTTTTTTGCGCGAAAAACGATTCAATTTTTATTATGTAAACAGTTCAATGAGCCCACGGAGCGCCGACCGCTTAGGACTTGAACCAATTAAAATCTAATTGGGCACATGATTTGATTAGCATTTATTATTATCAGCCCCTTGGAGCACCTTAATAGCAAAGCTATTTTTATACTCATTCTAAACGGCTTTTTGTGAAGCATTGCAGTCAATCAACAGTCAAGAATACCTGGTCTAGTGTAATTTAACTGCATCAACTTAACTCGAAATGTAGTTTCCTTGAATACTCTTAACAAACAGTTGATTATAAACAGCTGTCGATATTTTATTTAAATGACCTAAATAATAAAAGAAAAATGTGCTAGCCAAGCTATTAAGAATTGATTGTATTTCTGCGGTATTTTTGTAATTTCAGTCAGTAGTTTAGGTGTTGTGTTTAAACAACTCCTTTGGAGTGTAATATCGACTTGTGGAACAAATATATCTTTGTAGAGTAGGCAATCTCATAAATTGAATATAAGACCATAGACCAAATCAGAATCTTTTCCAAGTGAAATCTCAGACATGGCTAAACTCGACGCGTTGCCAAAAGGGGCATGAATCTTGGTCAGCATCAAAAACAAACAACTTGCTGCATTAAAAATTCATTTATAATGGCAATAATGTGTGAGAGGATCTGCGAGGTTTTTACCGTTTCGGTCATGTGCTGCCATAAGAGTCGACGATGCCATATGCCATATGCCATGTGGGGGGTGAGACAGGGGCTGATGAAGAAACATAAGCGGCTTAAGTTGAGGCCCAAATGCAAAACTGCGTAATAAAATGCATGTAATTTGAGTTTAATGAGTGTCAAAGTTATTAAAAATCATTTGTTGGCCACTTTTGGTTAGCCATGATGCTAGAGACAACTGACAACAGTCAACAGCCAAAAGACAAGTTGTCGAGAGACGGCTTCGAATTGTGGTGCTTGTTCAAGCCATTAAAGGCAAAGTTATCAACGAGCAAGAAAACAACAACAACAGCATCAAAAAAATACAAGTAAGAAAGAGGGGTGCGGGGGGCGAAAATATAAAAAAAAGAAAATTTTTTTTGGTTTGTTGGTTTTTGTTTAAAAGAAAAAAAAGGGGGGGTTTATGTTGGGAGGGGTTTTTTTTAGGTTTAGGAAGAGGGGGGGGGAAAAAAAAAAAAAAGGGGGGAAAAGGTTGGGTTGGGGGGGGGGGGGGGGGGAAAGGGGGGGGGGGGGGGGGGACAAAAAAAAACCGTTTAGAGCCTTTTTTCCAACCCGTTTTTGGTAGTCATTGCAGCGTAATTACATATATATATGAGCTGTCTATGTGTGGTAATGTGGTTAGGTGTGCGTTGAGTGCTGACTGTTGTCTGGGTTAACAGTGTGCTAGTGTGTGAGCTGGAATTGCTGTTAATTATGATCAAGTTGCTGAGGCTGTTAAGTGGACTGAGCAGCGCAGCTTGTGGCAGACACGTTTCTTATGTGTGCCTTGTAAAACACAAGATGTCACATTTAACATCAACGGCAATTTACATAACACCCGAATCATTCCCTCTACCTCCCTCTCT
The DNA here is from genome assembly GCA_035047445.1 of Drosophila siamana. NCBI lineage: Eukaryota > Metazoa > Arthropoda > Insecta > Diptera > Drosophilidae > Drosophila > Drosophila siamana. Next base: position 2,158,593 of record JAWNPP010000002.1, read on the forward strand.
TCGCTTTCCCCCCTTTGCTAACTTATTTTTAATAAAAATTGTATATTAACGCAAATGCAAAACACGTAAAACTTCAAAACTCACCCCCCCCCCTCAAAATAAAATGAATCTCGAATGGCACTGAGCGAGGTCTCTTATAGAGTTGTTTGGTGTCAACTACAACAATAGCGACAACAACAACAATGATTACAGCAACAAGACTAACGCCAGAGAGTCTGTGAATGAGGAAAAACCTCGCTCCACGAATGATGCATACTCTATTTGTGTTCACAAAATTCACCTTCTATTAAGTCGTTTAGTCGTTCGTTATTTACATTCTCGTACTCGTATTCGGCTAAATAACAGTGTAATTTACATAAACTTATGAGGATTTAATTCATGTTTTGTTGCAAACACGTATATTTGCATATAGAACGTTGTTCCACATATAGAAACATTAACCAGCAAACCTACAAATATGGTGATAATTCTATCTATTCGAATATAGACTAAAAAACCCAATTGATTATGCAGTGCTCTATGCGATACAGCAATACGCAAAATATGTATGTAGGATTAAAATAAAATAAATAGTGGCTTTTGTTTTTCTTTTTTGGATAGAAAGCAGATTCTGTTAAAATGAGTTTAAATTAAGTAGGAGCCAAACCGATTCTAAAAGAGCAGTCAAAGGGATTAAAAGTTCCAGGAATCTGCATTCTGTTGGTCCCCCTTAAAGTAGAGTATTCCAATTGCCAAAACGGCTTTCGTTGAGCTAATGTTTCTTATTGTTATTGATGTTGTTGTTGTGCTGGCTCAAAAATTTGTTGACTGTCAATTGGCATTCAATTTTTTTTAGCTATGACTGTGGGCGTTACAAGTTGAGCGCTGCATGCTGCACGTAGCACGTATTGTGTACGTAACCACCCACAGTTTTAGGCAGCACTATGTTGTGCTGCAAAAGGGAGGAGTTGCAGGGGGATGTGAACGCAGGGAGAAGCATTTCGATTGTCGCTTGCGTTTTGCTGCTGCTGCTGCTTCGTCTGCTGTTCACATGGCGTATGATTGATGGCCCTGCAGCCAGTCGCAAAATATGAAATTAGCCCGGCTTGAAGTTTGCCCAACTTTTTAGGGTGGTGTAATAAATTGCGTTTATCGAGGAAAATTGTCAGGAAAATATTTGCACGATAAAAAGGAATAAGGACCTGCGTCAACAAGCCTTTTAATCTCTCTTCTCTTTTTTCTCATCTTTAGCATTTTGTTTTAATGACGAACATCGAAGTTTGAGCAGCACTGCCTAGGAAGTGGCCCAAAGGCAAGGGGTAAGTTGAATAAGAGTTATAAGACTTTTTATACGCTAATAGGGAGAGGGGAGGTGTTGTGATTGAGTAAAAGTTTTTGGTGTGTGGTTTTTTTTTTTAAAAATTGAGTTTGGGGGGGTGTGGGTTTTTTTGGTGGTATTTTTTTTTGTTTTCTTCTATATTTAAATAGCATGCTCGTTTATTTATTATTTAACTTATTTTGTGTGCATAGTTTTGTCTTTGCTACCTGGCGTGTGATTGTGAGTGCGAGTCTGACTGCTGATCACACTGTGATGTGTCTCTTTCGGTCTCTGTCTGCTACCTGGCCTGCATTGCAAACCGGTCGAATCAGTCTCTCGCATTTGCATAGAGTTTTGTTCTTTTTTAATCGTTGTCGATTTAATTTATTTTCATTGATTGCACCAACATGGCAGCAGCAACAACAATAATATATCGCTGAATCTGTCGCTGACTTAATGCTGCGATTTGTGTGCAATGACGTAATTCAGCTGCTGAAATTAGTTGGAATTTTGTTAAGTATCGGTAAAGTCATTCAGTGGTTTTAAAATCCATTTGAGTCTTGAAATTGAATGGCTTTTGCGTTTAGGCTGCAATTGCAATTGCACTTACCATTGATTTATGTGTCAATTTTGTGAGTAGTTGATTATTTAACATACGTATAAAGTTTAGCAGTGACTACTTCGATATAAAAACGGATAGTTTCGAACAATGGTTAAAACAATTTCAATCAAGTAAATGCCAAAAACTTTTCTCTGTCGCCTTTTGGCATGCTCTTCATTTATTTGTTTGGTGCTTTTGTTCTTTAGCATTTACCTGGTTTCTCTAGAACAGGAAGTTGGGTTTGTGGTTGGAGCATTGAGTTTTGGTTTGATTTGCAGCGTAATTTGCTGTGGTTCCTGACTCGACTCGACTCGGCTCTATTCAATGCAAGATATCCAGCCATCGGTATCCCTCAGATATCACAAGCAGCTAGACAATGAAACAGTCAATGATGATACTGATGATGATGATGATGATGATGGTGAGTAAGTGACAGCCCCAGGGAACTCTGCTGACGGCCACATAAAAGGGTTAAGGGCAAACGTTCGGGGCAGTTCGTATGTATCTCTCTGCGTCTGTCTGTCTCGCATCTGTGTGTGGCCACTTGGGTCAGAGTTAATTTTCTTATTGTATTTGTCTCTATTCTCTGCAGTTTGTTTGGCATATAATGATGCCACTTGATTGAAAATGAACGTGACTGGAAAACAAGTTTTCGAACTTTTTCTTTTTGATACTGCTGCTGTTGATTTGCTTCAGCTTCTGCTTCTTCTATTATTGTAGTTTCTTCTGTGGCTGCCTTGAGCAACAAAATACAGAGAAAGAATATACGAGAAACAAAATAGTTGAATAAATTTGACAAGCAACTTTGGCATTGCCTTAAAGTATTTCTGTGACATGTTTTGCAGCGTTTCACAGTGGTTCTTGGTCTCCAACGCCCCCATCGGAAAGTTTTGAGCACCCGTTTGATCGAGTTGTGCTGAAAGGCGTTGAGCGTAATTGTGTTTAATATTATTTAATTAAACCCCATGTATAGCAATGTGCCAAAGGGTGAGGTCCAAAGGACAGGAGGAAATATCGACCACGGTTTGTTCCATGTTTTCTAACAAAATTATGTTCGTATTTCCGCATCCGGTGTAAGGAACATTGAAACGAGAATAAAGCGGTTAAGCATGAATATTTAAATTGCCTGGCATTGAGCGCATGTTTTTTTTACTACTGTGCGGGCCTGGAGAGAAAAATGGCTGGAATTTATTAAGTTGTGGGCGCGGAATTCGTGCAGTCCGCTCTACTGCAGTTTGCCAATTGACTGCTGCGTTGCCAAAGCGAATAATTTTGTAAGATGCAACAATGATGTGGTTGCTGAATGCCACTCGTTTCTCCCCATCCGAAAATCACAGAGCCGCAGATTAAGTAAGACCATTAAAATGACAAAAGTAATTTGGTTTAAAGCTCTACGCAATTTAAATTCAAGCATGACTATTTGCCTGGCTGTGACTGCATACACTCATGAGTGTGACTGACATTTAAAACGGAGACTCACACACACTCACATACACAAAGCATACCCTCAGGGTACAATCGGGCAGGGAACTAATTTGAACAGAAACGTACAAAAAAAATCCATTCGATGTAGCACATTTAAAGCTTTAACTTTTCAGCGTAGTGTTTCTTTGGTTTCAGCCTTCGCCCTAATGGGACATTAGAGCACTAGAGACGTCACACTCTTGTGTGTTGCTTGCAATATTCTTCAACATACACATGCATACACACTCTTTGCGAAATTTCGATGGCTGTCAGAACGCGTATACGCCTAGTCTCACAAGTACTTAGGCTCAACTGGCAGCCAGAAACTCAAGCAGCAGCTGCAGCATTTGAGTGCATCGAGCTCAGCGAGGAGAGATCATGTGTTTGGCACTTTTGCCGTGTTTGAAAGGACTAGATTGACCCACTTAACTGGTATTCATCTTAAAGGTTATGTTTCTGAGCCACATGCCTGTCTCACTCCCTCTTTGAGTTGCGTCTAATTGGATGTTCGAAGAGCAAATAACTGTCAAATGGACGAAGAAACAAGTGGAGACGGGACGCAACGCGACAGACAAATGAACATAGTTTGCTTTGAGCGAGGGAGTAAAATTTATGTTGTGCCACCTGGCGGTCACAATTGTTGCTTTGACAGCACAAACACACGAACATTCACAGAATTATGCGCACACACACACACACACACACTTACAACACACGCAACTGACAGCTGTCAAGCGTGGAACGTCGAAAATGGTGCAAAGGAAACAATTGAGGGAGTCGAATGGACAGCGACGGGCGCGATTTAAGGCGGGATGGTTGATTGCGCAAACATAAATTCTGATTTGCTTTGGCATGTCAGAGCAAAGGTCAAGCATAATTTTTCAATCAACCACACTGAGGGAGGCGTTAAAATGGATTTTTCAAAATTATTTGTTTTAAGTGAAAAATCACCGCACTTTGTGCGCATGCAAATTGCTGTAATCTGCTGTTTGCAGCGACTTCTGCTGTTGCTGCAGCTTTGGGCATAATTGTGATAATTGAGTTGCTGTTTTTTTCGTTTTGTTTCGTTTGGTTTTGTGCTATTAATAAATTAGAACGGCATATGGTGCACAGCAATTCAAATGGCCATTAAGAATATTGGCAAAGTGTGTCCCGGTTTCAGTCAGAATGCACAACGGAGCTTAGGATGGCAGAAGTTTGAACGCCTTTGCATCGACAGCCAGCAACTTTTCCAATTAAAGCCGATTCGCCGTAAAAAAAGCGAAGATTCACTGGGAGAATTTCAATTATAATAAAATGCTTATTGCCATTGGCTCTGCTTCCGTTTGTCTTTCGTAGTCGCTGACTTTCGATAAGGCAGCGCGTTAAGAGATTACGCCAGATAAAAACATAGATATGATAAGCATAAACTTAACACGTAGCGTTCGTTTTTCATTTTTAATTAAGTTGAATGACCATGTGGCGTATGCGTAATGCGGCCAACTGCTGGTAATTAAAATGATTGAAGCCCAAATTGTGTGCGTGCTATTATCAGCAGCTATCAACGAACCCGCCGCTGTTCGTTGCGTTATCCATTAATGCCAGTGCCTTGGCCACGTTGTCGTGACTATGTCGTTGAAAAGTCTTTCGATAATTTTCACTATTCGTCGCTTTCGTCGTCGTATCTTTGATTGACAGGTAGGCAGGTAGGTGGCCAAGGTGAACGGCTTTTGTTTTCAGTCATCCGTCCACTTGAACAACTGAAGTTTATTTAATTTATGTATTTCGGTAAATGTGCGCAGTTTCTTGACCGTGACATGTTTACAATTGTCGCGTTTTCATTTCATTTCGAGTCTCTTATAGTACTTACCTAAGGTTAAGGTGCATGTAAAAGTGAACTATGGTCAATATTTTATTTAATTGACTTTGATTTCTTTTGTAGATTGCTTACATATGCAATTTATATTTTTGAACTTGTAATTGACCAAAACTGTTGTGTGCGTTCTGTCAATTAGTTTTATCAGCCGATCTCTAACAATAAACACTTTATAAACGAGATAGCAAAAAACTTAGATTGTGACTTCTAAAAATAACTTCATTTCCCTTATAATAATACTTGATAGAGATGAAATCTTATCAACATTTTTTAGAAGCGCAAATTTTGACGTATTTCCTTCTCAGATTTTCTCGTTCTATCGTCTATAGCTAATTATTTACACATTCCATCGCATACATCATACTTCATATGTCCACGCATAATTCATATTTGTATTTTGAAAGTCTGCAACTTTTTTGACCCATTCGATAAGTGTGTTTCTGGTTGTTGCTAACGTTTGTTTTGTTGTTCGACTTGTTGACACTTCTATCGCTCGCAACTGCGAAATCAGTTTCGTGTGACGCCCCCATGTAAAAACTAACTAGTTAATATAATCAACTGGCTGCCATAAAAAGTTAGACTTTTTGCGATCCCACATCTCTAAACCATTGCAAACTCAGCAGACATTTCGATTGACGATGGTATAAAAACATTCTCCTATTTTTTAGTTTTCGATTTTTTTCGAGGTTGGCGTGTGAATTTAATATGTGTATAATTGCAACGGCTGCAACTACGACTTCAACATAAGTGTGTTGATACGTGCAACGTGTCGCGACTGCAGACTCCGGCTATAAAATGTCAATATCAGAGAGTAATCTGCGGCAACAGCAACAAATGTTTTTATGTGCCAACTTTTTTGCTCGCCTTGACAATTTATGGGGAAGTGTCTGTACAACTGACAGCGACCGATCGACACAAACTAACTGACTGACTGACTAACTGACAGACTGATGGAGCAGACTGCGTTTTTCAAAAGTGGTTGTGGTGCGTAGGCCGAGCGAGTGAGCTCTGCGGCTCGGGGTTAACCAAGTAAACCAATTTACAAATTACGTTTTGTAATGCGAAATCGACTTGCTAAAAACTTGTTTCAATTTCAGAGTGGTTACTTGGCCATTGCGAGTGGATTTCAGACCCAAAACGAGGTGGAGAAAAGAGCTGGAGGGAATGCCAAGATCTTTGCATTCCCTGCGGCGGACGAGTTTGGTGACTAGACGTTATTTGGAATAGATGAAATGAATAAATCAATACTCATTTTTGATGTTAGCAAGATGTTATAATTATTATTTTTATTTTCATTATTAAATAGCAATATAATTTGTATTTAAATTTGTAGCTTAAGCAGGCTTTATTATCTGCCAATTGTCGCCTAACATAATCCAACTTTCCACAATCTCTTCTAATTCCAGCATGATGCACATTCCACTTCTTAAGCTGTCCATACAAGGAAAAGTTGGCAAGGAAATGTTAAAGCTACAGGCCACCGCCAGCTCAATTAAATAAATGCAGAATTGACACAAAGTTACAATTCATTGGAAATTCTGCATACTTTATAAAAAAAGAGAGAGTCATCAAGAGGGACAACAAGTCGATTAGCTTAGAAGTCAAAATCCCTATACTCTAACTTTAGGGTATTCATTTCTCGTTGTGACACTGTCACAAGAAAAGCCGCCAAAATTACGACGTATCACCCACCCACGCCCAAAGTCAAACAGAACCCGGCCAACATGGACAACACGTCCGGGCCGGGGGCGTTTGACGATGAGCCGCCGCCAGAGCCCCGAGACGGATGGCTACTGGTGCGCATCCATGTGCCGGAGCTGAATGTTTACAAGTGTCTGCAGTTTCCATCGGAGCGTCTTGTCTGGGATGTTAAGCAGCAAGTGCTCGCCTCACTGCCAAAGGTGAGTACAGCTTTCTATCTCCCTCTCTCTCTCTCTCTCTCTCTCTGTCTTTCTCCCTATTGGCCCCTCCCAGCTAAACGGCAATAGCTCTACTGTATAATGTATATCTATGTGTATAAATAGATCAGCTTGCATGTCACGCATTGTGCATGACCCTAAAAACTACAACCCGAACTCGTCTATCTAGTTCAATCTCTGGAAACGAAGCGATAAATGAACTGTCGTCCCTCGTATTAGTTAAGATGAGACAACACAGAGGAATACGCGGACTTTCACTATTACAATTTCTATATATGTATTCCATAGGAATGTATTCGTTAGAATATGTCAATGAATTAATACGGGAACTTTGGTTGGTTTCAAATATAAGTTTGCTGGGGCAGCTCATCGTCATAGGCATAGCGCAGTTCCGTGAAATATGAGTAAATCACAATCCAGGCATAAATAAGAAACACTGCGAAACGTTTGTGATGAGAAGATAAACAAAAATCACACTTCACATGAGCTTTCCATGCCACTTACCAATTGTAATTACAAACAGCGTAATTATAATCCAAACGAAGGAATACAATATCATGGCCACGATGTGCACTAATATGTAGAACGGTGTCAAAGCCAGAAATGGTACGAAAAGCAGCTCGTTGTTCTAATAGATAAGTTTGTTAATTAGCTGTGAAGTAAGTGAGTGCGAAACTCACATTGTGCACCCCAATGCAAACCATTGCGGAGGCAATGATGCCAAAGAAGGAGAAGACCATTGTTGTTTTCGGTGCAGCCGGGGGGCCCTTTGTCTCATGCAAATACTCATTGGGGAAGATACACTCCATCATGAAAGCGCTGCCCAGACACAGGTAGACAAACCATGTCAGAAATATGCAGCCCAACAGTAATGTGCCCGTGCGTAAAGAGAAGCAGAAACAGCATTTGTTCAGCAGCTTTATAAAGTACTTGCAACGACAGGCCATCTTCAGTAGAATTCAGAGATGATTCAGGAGTGTACTGGAGGTTTGCCCGAGGTCGTCGGGAACTGCTCGAAATTTTGTTTTAGATTCAAAACGTTTGCAAACTAATTTTTTTTTTATTAAACACTTTGATGTTGGAGCTGAAATATTGTAGATCTAGGTTCGACTTGGAGTCAAATCCTCCAGAGAATGTGAAACCAGCTTGCTTAGATGAAAACACATGAACAGTTATTTTTTGCTCTAATTTAACTTAGAATTGAATTATACTTGAACGACATCAGTTGAGTTCAAGCGAATGACTTTATAAAAAGAGTGTACGACCATAAAAGAGTATAGCATAGAGGCTGGGAATATTTGATGTATATAAACAAGTGCAATGATAAGAATGTCTGTGGATATTCACCCAGAACGGCAATTTCAAGTATAATAATGACTACCAGGCAATCGTAAATGAAAACATCAAGAATGGCCAATATCACATAGCATGTAAATATGATGAGAAAATTTGTCATCCAGACTAAGACAAGGCATCGATTTTCCTGGGGAAAGTTTTTTCAATTAAGTTTTTTGATATGTATATTTTTTATATGTATGTTTTACAAGACCTTATAAGACCCATAGACTAACATCAATGATGAGATGATACCCGAAGTTAGAAGGATTGCTTGCAACACAGCCCAGCTTCTGCCCTTAGCGGCTGAAATCGAGGTGCTGCAATTTTGTTGTAATTATGATTATCTGGGTATCGACTTACAAATAAAGATGGACTGTTGGCCATGAACAGTCATTTCGGTAAAGAAGAAGCTCAGAAACAATGCGCCAATAATTGCGCACCCCACTTGAAGTGGCACACAAAAGCAGCAGCGCCGAAATAGCATATTAGAAACAAATGTGTATGGTTGGAAATCTAGATATTTTACTTAAAATTTAGACAGTTATATCCATGTAAATGGGAACAGAATAAAATAATTTGGATAGAGTAGATTAATCGATTATTTTTGGTACAATAGAGCGATGAGGAATGACAGAGCAATGGTCCAAAAGTATATGTAGACGACTAAAAGAAAATTTAAATAATTAGTTAAGTATGCCCTTATCATTTATGTGATTTACACTTACGTAATGGGAAAAATATACAAACTATTAAGAATATTGGTCCAGTATGATAAATGACCGTAAATAATGTGAGAAGTATGCTGAGGATGTGAATACAGACTAGTAAAAGCCAGGGGAGCACGAAAGAATGGAATCTCCTGATAGGAAAAAATATTTACAATGCTATCTTGTTTGTAGATGGTAGTAGAACATATACGACCTGAAATGTGCCATAGAAAAGAGAGCATGCGCCGAGCAGTAGCACTATTGATCCAATAAGTATACGCACTTGCACCTGACTGGTAATGTATTCATTCAACAATTCCTCTGCATGAACCAGGATGTTGTTAATGATTCGCAGTCGCAGTGATTGGTTATCGTTGGTTACTCACCAGGCAACTGCTTGGTCAGAAAGAGAGTCATACTTATAGTGGAGAGTCCGTACATTAATGCAGTTGCAACGGCTATAATAAAGCAACCAATCTTCAGGCTGAAGAAATAGCAACAACTTGTTAGCATTTTGAAAAGTATATTTAGTAAAAATTTGTAAAATTATGTTTGAAAATTAAGATGTGGTTTGCTTGAATAAAATAAAAACATAAATAATACATTTTGTAGTATGTTCAGATGTAATACGTTCAAACCGTAAATAAATCAATGACACATGAAATTAATTAAGTTTAGTGGCTTGCAGTCTCTTACCTACCGGATTATCCTAATTGAAGCAAGCTATTTGAACTGTAGTCAAGCCATAAACAATCCAACTTTACTTTTGTCAGCTGACAAATGTTGCGTTTAGAAAGTCGATTAATATGGCTGGTTGAAAGGGCTTTTCATGACCTAATTTACCACTACCGCTTGAACTTTTTCCTTTGGCTAAAAAACAAAAAAAAAAATAAAATTGATATACAACGCCTGCAGCTGCCACGTGCCCCGCGCAGACACACCCATACCTAAAATGAAAACAAGTTGCAAGCGTGCAATTTCAATTTGAAGTTCAATGCAAAGCCAATTTCCGCGATTACTGCAAATGCCAAGTTGCAAGTCGTGCCATTCGCCTTGCAACAAAATCGTGACGATCAGGCCGAAAAGATATTGACAATTGAAAGACAGTCTAGCCACCAAGAAAACAAAAAAATAGAAGAAAAACAAAGGAAAATTTGAACAGTTTACAGTGCGCCCTAAAGGTCCAAAATCTTTGGACCGCCAATTTTGCTGCGCTGCAAATGTTCAGCGACTAATTTAATAAGAATTTGTTGAACAAATTGTTGCCCAAAACATTGTCAAAGTTGATTGGCTTTTGAGCTGCATGAGCCACACCCATTGCGATTCCAATATCAACGACCTCTCCGACAGCACCACGAGCACATACTATGCCAAAATGTGAGTTGAACAAAACGACCTCCAGCTAATTGCGTGGCCCGGTCCACAATACATTGCACACAGTCACCCCGGTCAACATAACAAGTGACGGCAACAATTACAACAGAGACCAGCAGGCGTTGCTCTAGAGATTGTTGACCGACAGGCTGGTGGTTTGGGGGAGTAGGAGTTGCGTTATGGTGTCTCTTTTTCTTTTTCGTTTTTGTTTCTTTTTTTTTTGGTGTCTGTGTCAAGTGTATGGGAACCAGTACGTATACTTAATGCAGAGTTTTGGTTGTTGCTGGGAACCAAGTGCAGGTTTTGCATAACGCTCATGTGCTGGGTGACCAGCAAATGAGAATTGAGTCACACTTCATGACTAATAATCACATCAAGCGAGTAGCGTGAGATTAGAGAATATGCTAGGCCAAGTCCTTGTGCGCTACATATTGAATTGCTTGCATTTACTTGTAATTAAGTCAGAATAAAGTCAACATGAACTTGGTGGTCAAATTCTTGTTATTGTGAAATTAATTCTAAAAGGTTGTACGATATTTGACGTGTAAATCTAGTTATTAAACACTGGAGCATGCTGCTTTGTTTCCGCATTCAATATTTTTGCAATCCGCTCTTAGTCCGGGGTGAGTGATCGCAATCTGAACGTTTCGTGGGCATGCAGCTGGTCTATGGCAATCGGTAGCTCATATCTTATGATCGATTTGTGCCAATATATAGTATATGCCTTAAAGAGCATTATAAACAATAATCTCACACCTAGCACTCACTACTCATGAAGTGCAATCATCGGACAAATATTTGCTTTTCAGCAGCTCCCTTCTGTCTTTCACTTTATACTCTCTTCTTTTGCGTGCTGTACGCTCTCTATCTATCTGTCTATATTTATATATGCTCTGCTCGATGTAGATTGTGGGCATTCCAAAAAGAAATAAAAGACAAATATCAGTCGAGTGCGCATTAGTTTCATATTTTCAAATGTAAATGCTAGCCTTAGGGTTTTGGCTAATCAGTCGAGTTGGTATCAGGCACTTGACGTGAAGCCGCGCAATTATCTTTGCTTTATCACTCTGACTTCTTGTTCAGAATGCGTAAGTTTCTTCAGGTAGTTGTTTTTGTTGTTACTCTGGCTCGACTCGACTTGCACTTGGGTAAGTTTCAATTAAAGTGTACGACTATCAATCAATCATTGGAACAGTCAGTCAATCCAACAGTCAAGCAAGCAGTTAGTCAATCTGTCACTGCTCCAGTTGTGAGTGAATGCGTGTGGGCCACAAAATGTTCGAATTTGCTCTTGGCCTGGGTTCCGTCTGATAATCAAATTAATCTCACCTGCCACTGAACGAATGAGTTTTATTTTTCTTTTTCTTTCAACGTTTTTTAAGGTGGGCGTGTAACATAGACCCCTCTGTATGTTACCGGTTTCACTAAGTTGTTTTGCATGTAATGCGATTTGCCATCAGGTACAACCAATAAACAAGAAGTACGCTAATGCCTGTGAGCAATCAAATAGCATTAGCCGAAGCTGGAATTCTCTACCGTTTAAAACTATACTTTTTTGTTTTACTAAGTATGCCGCAGAAGTGAGTAAGCAATACGATTATATCTAATCTGTGAAGAACATATTTCTTGTAAACCACCAATAAACGCACACCTGATGACAAATTAAATATAACCTGCTTTGTCAATACAAAGAAATCTTGCTCTCAAGTTGCCCCAAGAGAAATGCAGCATGTGAGTTGGATTGAATCGATAGCCAACTAAGCTTTTAAGCGCAATTCAGAGCGACACATTGTTAGGCGGTGGAAAAACGCCAACGGGTAAAAGAGAAAGGGAGTGAGAAAGATAAATACGATAAAGGGATGGCGACGGCCTTAGCATTGTAGTGAAGTCCACATGTATCTCAGTATATTTGCTGAAGCTCAACATTTTATGGCTAAACTTGAAACAATTTAAATGCTTAATGTTGGTTATTTTGAATTGGCCCCATAAATCGCTGTCTGTAATTTGGCCCAGCCTATTATTATGGCAAATAAATAATAGTCAACCCCTGGCATGACCATAACATATACTACGTATATACTCGTGTGTATAGTTTATGTTATCTTACCATGCGTAAGCAGAGAGCTCAGCACAAAGTCATGTAATTAAATCAAAGCGAATGTCTAATGCGAAAGCTTAACAAGTAACCACGATTTACCCGATTTCTTATCAAAACTTCTGCGTTCCTTCGCCGTTTTGAAAATGCGAAAATGTAGACATTTTGCATAATACTCGAACACTTCTCCAAGTCTCCACGTCTCTCCGCTTTTTCAAGACGAACCCTAGACGCTCGTTAGATTTAATGAGACTGCATAGTTTGAGCACGCACGACATCATTTCTGACAGCTGTGGAATAGGCTCCAGCTCGAGCTGTGGAAAGTGCTGCAGAGACCCAGTTCAGATACACTTAAAGCTGTTTTATATGGGAATGTGTATGCATGTGTGTGTTTGTGTGTGTGTATAGCAGCTCTATTGAACCGTTAATTTGTATGTCAACTTAACTTGGCACTTGGCACAAGCTGCCGCCTGCCCTCTGCCGTCTGCACGAAAAGTTCTCTCCTTTTGCACTCATTTCCTTAGCTTCTTGTGCTCCGACACTCACACACTAAGGACACATTATTCAAACCACATTTCGAGTCTTGCGACGTGCCTGATTCCGGTGCCGACTCCGGAGCCTGCAGAACGGCATAGTTTCGTGCCCTTTGTCGCAGCTTATTTCTCGTCATGTTCTTTCTCTTTTTCTATTCAATTGCGCATTCACTTACAACGGAACCCTTGGCATACTAAAGATGGCACTGATAACACGCAATGTGCTCAACCAGATAGCACCTCTTTACTCTTCCCACTGCCTCCCCTTCAATTGTTCTATTGCCGCTTTTTTTTGAGTTTTTTTTCGACATGATAAGACAGCTGAGAACTGGGAATTGTGGACTGGGATTGCGCTTGTCAGACAAATGAAGTGATACAATTTTGTAGAGGCTTGATAGTTTTGGGCGTGTTTTTTTTTTCTTTTAGTCTGAAAACATAGTTTATGATTGCTATTAGATAGGTTGTGATTTATATACAGCATACAGATTGTACCACTATAAATTCCTTTGCTATGTGCTCATGTTGTGTGCCCCATCAAGCATAAATAATTGCGTGTTTTTATTGTAATAAACCCCATTATTGTCGTTACTTTATAAGTTCATGTCATTTACCAAATTTCATCTGTTTTCTATGCAAATTTTAAATACACATTCAAAGAATTAACTCTTCAATTTGCCAAAAGAAATTTGCGAAAGTCAATAAAATTTAAATCATTTTTGCAGTAGGTCACTCTTTTGCAAATATATTATGATTTTATGACTTCACATATTGAAATTTTAATAGCCCCCATAGAAGCGTTTGCATTTGTAGTAAAGCCTCCACAAACAACACAAATTCATGTATTTAAAATGCCATTAATATTTGCATTGACATACTGCGTATGTGTAGTGTTTTATTTCATATTATTTTTATGCAAAATATGTAAATGTCACATTCGTTTCGAGCGCAATTCTGCGAATACATTGTTGATATGCAGCATGACAACATCGACAACAACAAGAAGTTGTATTTTTTTGTTGCTTAAATAATAATAATATATTTTTGCTTTCAAATTTGTGTGGGATTTCTGGTGCTCGTTCTGCCTCCGGTATATTTGGTTTAATTGAATACAACAAATTTACACGAAAAACGAAACACGACACAAAAAAATAAATAAACATCATTCGACTGGGATCCTTTTGGCAACCTGCGGCGAATACAAAATTAAAAACTCACTGCGTGGCAAACGCATTTAATGCGTAATTAAAATAATAACAAAAACATCAACAACGAACGGTCGCTGGACGATGGATGAACTTCTGGAAAATTACACTGGGTCTTGACCGACATTTGCTACTGAATGAAATGCTGGAAAATGAAATGAAATGTGATTGAAAACTTACACAAACAACAATTGAACCTTATATAACAATTTACAAACAAACCAACACACATGTCAATACAATACATGAAATAAATGATATTAATACTTTATTGTTGGTCCTATAATCATACTTAATGGCAATTTTAATGGCCTACTTGCACTTTCGCCCAACGCAATGTGTCGCGTCATCAATAACCCTAATGGGAACCGATGTGGCAACCACCAAACTACACTTACAACTACTACAACTACAACAATGTCAATCAGGTTGCCTTTTGGTTTAAGGTTGGTGCAGGTTAATTAACAGTATTTAACTTATTTCTATATATTTTAAATCGTAGGGTATTCAAGTTCGGCTAGCGCTGAAGTTGCTGCTCAAATTTATAGCTTATGTTCATTTATTTAGTTGTTAATTTAAGTTTAATTTTAATTTACATGAATTCCCAACCTCATGACAAGCGAATAACTGAGCAACAGCGTAAAAACACCTACGCAAATATTTACACAAACTGTTTCTCTTGTATCTTTTTCCGTCCTCTGTGTGTGTGTGGGTGTGTGTGTGTGTGTGTGAGTGAGTGCCATACACTATAACTATAAGGTGGACGGTCACTGCACCGCAGTCCACTCGCACTCGACTCCACTCGCTCTCCAACTATGAAATGTGTCAAGTACAGCAAACAGTTACAAATTTATGGCAGTCGAGCCACCACACGCGACCAGGACATGTCTTCCCCCTTATCCAGCTCCTCCCTCTGCCTTCTTCTTGTCACCCTGCACCCAGCCTGTAATTCAATTAAAATGCTAAGAGTTTTTAGCGCTTCGGGCACAACAAATGGAACATGTGGAGACCTGGTCTTTGCGTCCTGTTCTCTGCTATGCTCTGGCATGTCCACTTCTCACTGTCACCTAGCCAGAGTGTAGTATACACTGTTGTGTGTATTAGTCATAAATTGATTAGCAATTTAAGGAATCATTATTTGTAGGCAAATGGCTTTGTCGTCGTGTAGTTTTGTTTTTTTTGTAGCGAAGCATAATTACAAATTTCCCCAACTTGCCTTTCACATAACTAACTTTTGTATACTTGGAGTTGGAACGCCTTGTCTGACAGATCATCATCTATATGGAAATTTTTGTTATCACAGCTTGTCGCGCCGCAAGTAAAATGCAAAACTTCTTCATGTCTGTCACTTTATCTGGACCAAATGTCAAAGCGAAACACAACACAATGACAATTTTCAATTTGCCGGGGGGAAATGTCTCAAATCTGAAGAAAAAACTTGTGAATTTCACGAAACTTGAACAAATAGAAACAGGCTGTCGCCTGTCTATAAAGTTATTAATATCATTGTCATGTGACTAACTAATATTTTGCCTACTCTTGCTAATTCCGCAATAGATTACGTGGAATTTCAAGCTAAGCCAAGACAATAGTCAAGCTTTGTTTCGTTCTTTAAGTTGATTGAATTATAAACAAATTTATTGCTAATTCTTCGCTGGCGAATAGCTGTCTGTGGCTGACC
The DNA here is from genome assembly GCA_035047445.1 of Drosophila siamana. Classification (NCBI taxonomy): domain Eukaryota; kingdom Metazoa; phylum Arthropoda; class Insecta; order Diptera; family Drosophilidae; genus Drosophila; species Drosophila siamana. The sequence goes on from JAWNPP010000002.1 coordinate 2,174,659, forward strand.
TCTAAAGTGACCTTGACTGTGAGCATTTAACAGCAATTGTAAACGCTTTTTTTTTGCTGCTTTGTTTGCCTTTACAACGAAAGTTGCATAAAACCAAATAATTTGTTCCATCAAAAGCGCAAAGCGGAAAAAAAAACCAAAGCAATCATGGCAGAGTAGCGGGGATGAGCAAGAGCGATGACAATATATTTACAGTTGGCTACAATAGCGAATAATTGCTATTATTTTGGCTTAACAACAATGCCATCTATTGCAAGTGGTTCTCAAACTGTTCGAGCGCGTTTTAAATCGCCCCAAAGTCGCTCAAGTGTGAGACTGAGTTCAGCTGCGGGCGTAAATTGAGCATCACAAGTTCAATTACACACGCACACACTCACACATACATATGAGTTGCATGTGTGATGTTGGTCTTTTGTTGTTATTTTTTTCGGACTGCCCTCTAACTGCATATTTAATGGCACAATTTTTGTTTTGGTTTCGGTTGTTTTTTGTCTTTTAATTTTCGTTTTATGCACAAATTTTCCCATTTAAATTTGACGTTGGTTTTGTGTTGCTTTTCAATTTCCGACACCGTTGCCGTTGCCGACGCCGATGCTCTTGTTGCTTCGCCAGCAAACACTTTTTGTCGTTGCTGCTGCTGCCGTTTTGTGGGCAAATAAAAACAACAATGAAGCATTTCCGGTTACCATTTGGCCACATATATATTCTTATGTATCTGTGTGTCTGTCTGTGTATGAGTGTGCGAGTATTTTGTGGATTATATTCATTAATTTGCGTCAATTTGTTTTAAAATTTTCATACACAAAATAAATGTGTTTGAATAAGTATGAATGCTGCTGGAACTCATTCGTACCCTGAACTGAATTGTGACCTCTCTTCCACTAAAGTGATATAATAATATTACTTACATATGTGATTGGGTCCAACAAGCATTACAATATACATTTCAACTTACTGGCAGTTGAAAATGTGCATCATTAAAAATCTTGTGGGGATAGACTTTAAAAATTAAATTGTAAAATCCGCTCCAAATGAGAATATTTTTGGCGGAATAATTCAAAAATGAATGCTCAAAATGGTGAACCAATATTTACAGAATTTAACAAATACAAATTAATTTTTCACTGAATTGCAAACTAATTTTATGTTTTCTCTTTCTGCTTATAGGTAAGAAACAAGTCCTCGCTTCTAAGCGAAACAAGAAAGTATATGTTTTAAATTGAGTGAGTACAATAATGTCAGCCGATGCGCAGATCTGAGACTACTTTTTACATTTGGACCCACTCGAAAGCAAAGCTAAGTGACCCGTTTTATGACATATTTGCTAAATTACGCATGTCCAGCTCAAAAAAATTATCAGGGAAAGAAGACAACAGACGGAATCGGGCAGGCAATAAAGTTCCATAAGTCTTTGTGTGACATGCCAATGACAGAGGGTGGCCAGGAAGACGCTGTCAGTGCCCACGCCATATTACTCCGAGATTGCAATTTATTTGCTCTCCCCAGACCGTCTCCTGTTTGCAGCTTAGTGGCTGCCACTTGAGCTATTTAAGCGCTGTGGCGAAGCACCGAATGACACCAGAGCAGGTTCCAAAAGCATATAGCACTCGGACCAAGAACTAAAATCCCATACCCCTTGGTGGTCTGTCGCACTGTTTCTGCAAGTTACTGTAACCATCGTAAATATGCTAGCAATTTTGTGGGCGTGCCCGGTCCCTTGTAGGAAATTTTGACGCCAGCTAAGGCCGCTGGCAGTGGATGCAAGAACCACAGCCGCATAGCGAGAGGATGAAATAGCAGCGATATCTCTCTAGTTCATTGCTTATAAAATTGACTTAAGCACAAGCGCGTCGAGCAACGTGGAACGAGAACAACAACAGCAACAATAAAATGCACTGAGCCACAACAACTTTCTGCCGGCAGCAAAACAAGCCAAAGATACTTAGCTACAATTTTCAGAGTTGCCTTTCGTTTTAGCCTCTTTACTTACATACCCTAAAAGACGGCATGTTAAATTTGTTGTCAAAGTACAAAGTACGCTTGCAAAATATAATTAGCCTAGAGTTTTTAGTTTTATAATTCTGCCAATCTTTTGTCTCGTGCTTAAAAATTATACTAAATTAATGAACACATATGTCTAACTCATGGAATTTTACAAGTTAAACTATATTATTGTTATTATTTTTTTAATTATTGTTTTGTTTCCAATTAAATTATTATAAGCCTGTATCCATTACTCTGAACAAATGGTTGCTCTATATTCGTTAAAAAGGAAAAATGCGATATGTGTGATTGCATTTTAAAATCTAAAAAAAAAACAATTTTAATTGCTAATAGGTGATAGTTGACATACTTGACTTCCTGTCTCTTTGTCGCAATCTTTCTATTTCTCTCATAACTTCAAGGGTATTTTGTCTTCGTCTTTCTGATGACAGATCTTTCTCTTTCTCTTTTTTTTTGGCGAGTGTCTTTTGGCCGGTGTGCATTTTTACCTTTTTGCTTGCAAGCCGCAGTATGTTCACAATTTGTGTATACATTTTTGTTGATTTTTAGTGGTTGTTGCTGTTGCTGCTGCTGCTGCTGCTGCTGCTGCTGCTGCTGCGTTTTGACTACTTTGTTGCGGCTGCATTTTCGTAATTTTTCTAGCTCATTTACTCAGACACTGAATGTCCTTCAGCACAGTTTGGGTCTAAGTTTCGCTTGTAGTGACCGCCTCCGTCTCTGTCTCCGTCTCCATCTCCATCTCCATCTACAGCTACGTTGGCCGAGTCGGCCTCAGTTATCTTTGCCGCTGCTGCCATTTGGCAAATTAAAGTGCGCACAGAGCCCGAACAAAAACTCACGAGAAAAAGAAACCCGTTTTGTGGCAGACAGTAGGCGCACGTGCAACATTGCAACTGCTGCAATTGCATCTCGAGCCTGCCTAGTAATTTGGCAATGCATGAAAAATGTTAGAGAAAAAATAAACAAAAAAAAACAAAGAGGAAAACAGACAATCCAAAGACCTGGTGATCATTTCATCTGTGTGTCGCTTGCAACTTGGTGGCATAATTCGCGCCAGCCGACGTCCCAAACTGCGGCAAGCGAGGATATTTCGAAGGCGGCTCGTAAGTGTGGTCATCGTCGTCGTTGTTGTTGTGGAGGTCTCTGGGGAGCTGATCTGTCGATTTACGAGCTGTGATATTTCGTGCATTGCCTGCCAATTGCAATTGCTTGTTATTGTTTTTGCTGCATATGTCTGTTTTTGCTTTTCCTCTTTCTGCTTTTCTTTGTTTTTGTCTCTCTGTGTCTGTTTCTGTGTGTGCGTGTGAGTGTGTGTTTTAACACTGGCCCCAAGCCAGCTGTGCCCCATCGATAGCCAGCTGATAACTGAGCCACTTACCTAACTCTCAATTTTAAGCAGAATATGTGCACCGTGTCTGTGTGTGTGCAATGAAATAGCGCTTATCCAAGCTTAAATTTCTCGAGTTTTGTTAATGCAATTTTCTTCTTGGAAACGGCATAATTGAAATCAAAACATAGTACATTTAGAACTTGAATTCCAAGAGATTATAAGCCAACTTTAAGCATTTAACTTCCAAATGTTTTAATTAAATGTCAAAAATCAAAACACAGCAGATTAAGAACTTGTATTGCATACACAGGGATTTTATAAATATGTACAAAACATTAGAGGCAAAAAATTGTGACATTTATTTTTTTTATTTATAAATTTTTTTTAATTTTTTTCTATTAATTTTGGAAAATGGTTTTCAGTTTAATTCAATTTGCCCATATTTTAAACACGCAAATTTAATTCCCGACTAAATGTTAATTGTCAAATGAATATTAATTAAAATACATTAGTGAATATTTTCAATATTTGTAATGGGGTCTTTTGCAAATCTTTCAATTGAAATATGCACTTAACTTATTCAATACGTATATTATTAAACTAAATAATGTGTAGTCTCCGAAACAATTTCATCGTATTTATGTTTAGTGAATTATGAACGCTATTCATACTAAAGGTACTCAGTTATAAATTTTAAGAGAAGGAGTTCCAAGTTAGCTTTTGAAAATCACTTTTTTCCTCTTAGCGTTGTCGAGTTTAAGCTCTATTTTCGACTTTGAAATATTTGCAAAGTTCAATTGTCACCTGGGCACCTGGGATGGTGAATTTATGCGATTATTTCCGGATTGGCATTGCGATTTTGCTGTTCCCGTTTTAGCCACACTTAGTTAGAGGGCAGCAGACCCACCACAAAATATCCCCATTTGTCGTTAAGAGTGCATCAACTGATGGTCGCAAAAGTTCTTGGAACTGCGCTTCGCTAGCGATTGATTTAATGCTGATGCAGTGGAACGGCAGCGGCAGTGGCAACAGCAACGGGAACGGGATTGAGATTGGCCATGGCAACCCAGGCAGCAACAAAAAACGCTCAAAGACAGAGAACAGAGAACAGATCAGAGCAGAGCAGAGCAAAGCGACGGGGCGGACAAGCTGATTCCTGGCAAGTTGAGCACGTTCCGTTGGCGTTGCTCTTGTCAAATATGGCTGCGGTCAGTTTTCTAACTGCATTGACCAGCAACAACTTCGAGAATCGCTAGAAAAACTTTGGCATGGCCAGATGGCTGGAGGATGGCGGTGCTTTTACTGCCTCGGCTCGGCTGCTGTGGAACGCGCATAAATTTCGAATCCAAAGTTGTTTTTACCTTTTGCGGCCACCCTTTTTACATTTACCGTTAAGTTCTGTGAAGCAAATTTGCGCTTTGCGAATTTTCAGTTTTTTCTTTGAATTCTTGTTTTTTTTTATGTTTTTCGTGGAGCGGCTAAAGTGGCGCTCGGCTAAGCGTAAAAGATTCAAATTGAGCCGACTCCCGATTAGTGGTGACTGCGTGAATGGGCACATTCTCCTCCCACTCTAGCTTATCCAAATTTACTGTATTGGCTTAAGGAAGGTCTAGAACAGTGCAGCTGGCAATATCAGCAATTTATTTGAGCCACCTCAAGCCACTGCTGGCTTTGGTGTGTTTTGTACATCGGGCTAAAATCAAAAGAAAAATATAAAATAAAAATAAAGTAAAAAATAAACTGCAGCCAACTGGCTTGCATCTGTCGGAAATTGTCTAGTCCCATGTGTTCTGTACCGAATTTTCATGCAACGCAGCTGGAAAAATAAAATTTTTTGTTGCCATATTGATTGCATTTATTTGGCCAAGCGTGTGTGCATTTGAGTGCACGCCCTGCAAATTTTCACACCTGCAATTGCAGAACGGCTGTCGATACATTTGCATTGTTTACAATTCTGTAACGAAACGAATTTACTTCCATTTTCATTTGCTTGGAACTTTACAAGTCGTCGACACTCGGCGTAATTGTGCCTTGCAATCGAACACACGCGACGTATACGCAATCTTTCAATTTTTTATGTTCCCCCACTGTTCTCTGGCTGTTTTTATTGTAACTGTCCGCAATGCGAAGTCGTCTATAATTTCATAATAAGCGATACTCGACTGTCGACAATCGATGGGCAAGTTGATGGACGAGTGTGTTAAGTGTGTGTCGCTCCAACTGGTTGCCACTCGACACCTCGAGGGAGGTCGCCGTCTCAACGTGATAGGGACGGGGAATCGACTTAAGGGCCAGAGGCGAGTATTGCTCGAGGATCGACTGTTGTCGGTATTCGGTTTGATTTGTCACCGATGGCAATTTACTTAATTGCTGCCATCGTGACATGTAATTGCATTTACGAGTACTTTTCTTGTTGCCAGTTGCAATTGTGAGTTGCAAGTTGCCTGTTGCATGTTTGCTTGTTGCCCGTTAACCAGTTGGTCAGTTGGCCAGTTGGCTGACCTGGTTGCTGCTTGGTTCATCTCATTGCTGCCAGCTAGTGCATAGTTTCCTGTGGCGCTTTTTATGAGTCGCGGCGAGTTGCCAATTTGGGTCACTGCCTGCTACGTGTTGAAGTGCAGCCAGACGGAAGTTTCGTTTGTTTAAAGCACGCTTGCAACTTGGCCTCGCTGCACCAAAGTCGACGACAACAACAGCGTTTTGACCACAAGGCGAAAGGCAGCCAGCGGCGAACGAACTTTTAAGCTCGGGGTGTTTGTCGCGAATTGGTCAAATGGACGTTAGGCACATCAATGGGAATGCGGTTTGTGGTTTCAGCTAATCAGCGCTAATCCCGCCCAACATAGTTTACAAGTGGAACAAGTTAATCAGTTCAGTTGCTGTGACAACCTATAGATGACAGAACATGGCAATCGATGCTTAGGTTGTTCAAATCTATTCCTTGTCCATTGTGTTGCAAAATTAATATTAAAAAATTTTTGTTATTTGTGGAAAATAATTGGGGGGAACCTGTGAACTCGAACGTTAAATTGTGTCAGGATATAGATGATGAACATTGCAATCGATGCTTAGGTTGTAAGATGAGTTTCCTGCTGAATTTCAAATCTTTTCCTTGTAGCTTGTGTTGCAAATACTATCTCAACAAATTTCTGATATTATTAATTAGATTGGTATATTAATTAGATTGGAAGAGTATTTTAAATTTGAGAGACTTTAGACTCGTTCCGTATTCGGTAGAACTGTATTTTTTACACAGCAATAAAAGTTAATCGTAAACCAGTAAACTATCATATTATTATTTTGAAATATTTTGTGGGCCACAAGCGAAGCTGCGGGTCAAGTAGGCAAGAGACTGTAAACCATAAATAATTTTATAGTACTGAATTTCGACAGAAGTATATTTCAAGTTTATGCGCACTTCAAGCGTATTAAGTTCGCTTGAATAAGTAATTACAAAATTTCCCGACTAACCGCGACGAGTCTTGAGCATTCCCACAGGTTTTTCATTTCAACTTTCCTCTGCGCCTTAACTTAAATCTCCTCAGTTTTTATTATACGAAAAACCAACAGAGAAATGTTTAATTTTCTGGCTCAGCCAGTTCATGCCAAAGGGGGTGACTAGTTACAACAGGGTGGCAGTGAAGTTGCTGCCACAGCCCCATTTTCGCTTGGGGTTGGGCTTGACTTTGGGCGCATTCAAATGGGATTTTCACAGTTGCCCATAGTTAATTTAATGTCTAATGCTCACTTGTGCATGGCAGCGAATTAGAAAAGTTTGCGCAAGAAATCATTGTGTTGACAACAAGGTGGTTGATACCGCAAGCACAGGGGACTAGCAAAAGCAGAAGTAGCAGCAGAAGCAGAAACAGCGTGGTTAGCGGCTGACATAAATAGCAAATGGCGAGAAGAATGTTGGAAAGCCAAGTGGCCAGAACGAAGTGCGATCGATTGCAGATCGTTGTCGAGTTGCGCTCAGCCGTACGTTTGGCATCAAATCGATTAGCTCAACTCTCGACTCATGAGCACTTCTCATCGACCAGCAACGATCGCATTGCCATCATTGCTTTGGACACGCTGAGCGTGCCTTGACTTTGACTCAGCTGCCACTTGGCATTGTTTCGTGTGTGTCGTTTCGTTTCGTTTCGATTCTATCCGTTGTTGTGCACATTCCCAATGGCTTTGACATAGTAACGAGCCATGTGACTGGCCTTTCACTGGACACAGCGTGCAGCACAAAGGTATTTTCTCCATTCCTCCAATCAAATCCTCCCCCTTTGCGCCACATGCCATTGCACCCGCTGAGGAATACCTCGAATCCCTTGGCCATATCCAAGTCCCAGGCACAACCCCAAGTTTCGGGCCACCCCTGAGACTGTTTGCTTGCTGTCTTCTTCTACGTTTTGCGTCTTTACGCCTTTTTTTTATTTATTTTCCGTGTGTTTTGCTTATAATGCACTTCTCTTTCGACGAGACTCTTGCACGACTCTTTCGTTGCACCCCCGTCGCTCTCTGTCTCGCTATGTTATGAAAATGTATGAGAAATGCTGAAAGCATTTCAACGGTACTTTAACCTCGCGACAACAGCAACAACGACATAGACGACAACGCACATCTTGGCGTCCATATGAAATCCTTCTGCCGCTCCCCTGCAACCCAGCTGCGGCACTGAAGTCTGCGTCTTTCTCTCTCTTGGCTTTGGCCGAGCAGGGACAGAATTTGTCGTCTGCTGCTTGCTGTTCTAGTTGTTGTTGCTGCTGCTGTTGTTGTTGTTGTTGTTGTTGTTGCATGCCTAGACAGGCCTACACAAATTTGTTACGTACTTTCCGGCGCATAAATCCCGATCTGAATCCCAGTTCCAGCTCCCATTTCCATTCCCTTTCACCCTCCGCCAGGTAGAAGTGCTGTGTGCTGGGTGAAGGGCAAAGGGGGAGCTGCGTGGCGCAGTCAACAATCATAACCGTTATAAATGTTTGTGTCTGGGTGTGTGTGTGAGTGAGTGAGTGTGTTTTTGTTTTAATGTCTGCTTTAGCTTATGTTTATGTTTGTTTTTGTTTACTCGTGTTGCTGTTGTTGTTGTTGTTGTTGTAGCGGCATTCCCTCTGTGTCTGTAAAAATATTGATTTTTTTTGCTGCTGCGAGCAATGTGAGAAAGCAGCCATTTTATTTGTTCAGCAGAACACCATAAGTTTAACCTTTGCAGAACACATTTATAGACCACAAACTAGATGAACTGAAAAACGAACCGGGTGGAATTTGTTCGCATTGAAGGCAAAGTTGCAACTACTTTTGTTAGTTACATGTTTTTAAAATTAAACTTACTGAGAGATTTATGATTTAATTATAAAACTATTCTGATAAAACGAAAGCCATCCCAAAAATACATAAATATGCGTAATAAAGTACTTATTATGAAAATAGATTAATTAAATAGATTGCATTTATATGGTATAACAAGTTACAAATGAAGCACAAAGGAGAATAACAGCGAAAATAAAATAATATGCTCTTGAAATAATTGATTAGGACTGACATAAATAAGCCAAGTAGCAAATTGTTTCTATAGAAATAATGTCGACTATTTGACGAATAGCTCGTTTGATAGCTTTTGCCATAAACTATAAAAACTTTATTGGTATGTAGTCGGATTATAAATTCGAAGAAGGGAATGACTTTTTTAACATTAAATCATTTTTAAAAATCCCCTAGAGTTGCAATTTGTTATCGAAAATTATTTAATATAGGTGAGTGTGGGGAAAACGGGAATACAAGTAAAGCCAAGATTAAAGATTTATATGCTGGCTGAGCTCCTAGGTGAACTTTTAAGTATCGCATCAAGTGAATAGTTGAAATGTCAGTTAATCGTTGAAAGGTCTGCCCATCAGCGTCGATTCTTTCGTTCTCTTTCACTCTTTGCCGTCTACCTTTCTCTATTGTGTTGAGAGCAAGGGGAACGGGTTCTGTCTGTGTGACATCCATTTGTGCAAACATTCTCGCATTCTCGCAGTCTCGTATTCTCTTCTCCTCATTGCCTGTCGCCGCTTTATTGCCAGCAACGCGCCTGTCACCTGAAATCGCATTAAGCAGCGCGTTGCTCGTGTCATGTTTGTCCGTGTCCACATCCTTTGGTGCAACTACTTGCTGCACTTTTAGTTTACCTTTCGACAGTTGCTGTCAATGTCCTTTGGCTCTGCTGTTGTTGCTGGGGGAGGAGCGAAGAGGACAGCATCAGGAGCGATCAGGCAAGCAGATAGAGCAGCAGACAGAGGAACTCTCTTGGCCCAGCTAGATGTTTGTCTGAATGCAGTCGAGTATAAAAATATGAATGGCAAATGGGCGTCGGGGCGTCTGGGCGTCTGGGCACGCCCACAGCTCTGGGGGCAAATAAATTGCATATACATATGTGATGGCAGCGTGCATGTGTGTGTCTGTGTGTGTGTGTGCATCGTAGATGTGGCAAGAGGAAGTTCAATGCACTTGCCTCTGATAAATGTTTAGTCAGCGCCTCTCCAAAGGCGGCCACCAAAGCGTCGTCTTGCAACACTTTCTTCGCATCGCTGGCAATCAGAAGATGCAGCACCAACTACAAAAACGACTGCAACGATGTCTTCTACTCTGGGCAAATTCTTTTTGCCACAGCGGCAGCTGTAGGTGGCATGACAGGGAACATGCAACAAGAGCGTAAAATAGGTGCAACAGCAATGGCACAACACAAAATGCAGCGAAACGAAACTAGTTTTTTTATGATAAGCAACACAAGAAGGAGAGAAAGATTCAGGCCCTAAGACTGCAAACTGCAACACTGCCACACTGCAACAGCAACGTCACTGCCCCTTGGACAACAAGGAGCGAGCCAGGGCTCTATCCTTGCAACAAAGCAGCAGGAAGGAGGCAAATAGTAAGCAGCAAGCGGCAGGCGGCAGCTTTACTTCTAAAGTTGTTGCCAAAGTTGTTTTGTGCTTGTGATGCTGCTGTCGCTGTTGTTGCATTGTGCTGTGTTGCTGATGGCGTTGACTTTGAACCGTCTGCTCGATGCTGCTCGGCGTCTCGTGTCTTGTCTCTCGCTGGCGGCAAACGCGTCATTGACCTCCAGAGCTGCAAACAGCAAAAGATGCAAAAGTTCTGCTCCTTCGCGTTGCAGTTACTGTTGTTCAACGGCCAAAAAATGCAATCAACCTGAAGTAAATGGCCAGACCAATGCACGCATAAATTAGCCACCACGAAACGAAAGCAAAAAGAAAAAAACCCTTTAAGCTCTGCGAGTGTCAACCGAGAAAGTCAGTCGAACCCACGCCCCTGACCACAATCACAATCACCATTACAATCTCAGTTGCAAACCCAATCCCAATCCCAATCCCGCAACCGAAACCGAAGCCAAGTTCAACAGCGCCAAATTGTCAAACGCTGGTCAAGAATGCGGCAAAGCAAACAGATCAAAGAGAAGAGAACAGAACTCAATTAAACTCAAAGCGGCGAATCCGCAACCTGAACCCAAAAAACCAGTTTCACCCTGGAGGTTAGAGGATGGAGACTGCAACTGCGACTGATGCTGATGCTGATGCTGAATCTGAAACTGCAACTGAGGCTGCTGACCGAGCGTCTGGGGCGGCGAATCGAATGGTCGGGAACGCTCTTCTGGTCTGGGCTTTGGCTGCGCCTGCGTATTGTTTGCTGCAGAGCATAGTCTAATTCAAAGTGCCTCAGTTGCCTCGCTGCCCCCTCTTCCAGTTTCTGTGGCTGTCATGGCTCTGCGGTTAACCACAGGCATCTTCGCCAACAAGCAAAATTTATAAGATGATGTGCCATGGCCTGCCCGAAGCTCAAAACGATCTCAGTTCGCAGTTCGCTGTTCTCTGTTCTCGGTTCTCAGTTCTCGGTGTTCAGTGTTCAGTTCGCATTTCTGTGTATTGTTCGGATTACATAAATTGATGTTGAAGCTGCTTGGCGTCGAGCTGAGCTGGTCTGCAACTTGAGACGGGACACAAAATGTTTCAGAGTGAAGCGTTAAATGCGCTTCGGGCTCTCTTTTTTGATTTTTCTGTTTGCTGCCTTGATACAATGCAACGCAATGACAGTTGGCCATCAAAAAGCATTTCTATAGGAGTATAAAGAATTATGATAATCAGTGAGTGGAGTCAAGAGCGTATAGTCTACTATATAATTAGATAATAGCCAGTTCGTTCATCTCTGTTTTTTTTGCGTTTTTATAAATATTCAACACTTTTTGTTTGCCATTTTGTCTCCCTCCTCACTTTTCTCACTTACTCGTTTTGTATATTTGCCAAGTTTTAATTGACCTTGTGCAGCATAAACCAGATGTTTAGCTTAACTAACCAATTTATTTTAATTTATTTGCAATTCAAACGGAACTTTTCAAGCATTAATCCAAAGTTGGTTCTATTTGTTGAACAAATGTGTACATGTGAGTTCAGCTGAAAGGCCGCTAATGAAAACCGGAAATTGTCTTTGAATCACTCATAAAAAATACTGTCTATAAGGTGCTTTCAACATCGTTGGAGAATTGAAGAAATGAACATGTTCGTTCTATCGTTCTTAATAACACATATTTTAAAGTTATTTATCTCAATTGTGTTTTACTTTGGATTAGCTATATATATTTCAAGGGAATATTGTTAAATATGAAATAAGTATTATACTTTTACATGGTTTTGAATTGATTGCAATCAAGTAACTTACCATGTTTTTAAATCGAAGTACATTTTATTATCTACTTTGCTTCGTTTTTAAGCGATATTTGATCGTTCTTGCTCCACTGTGCGATGACATCCTGTCTGCTGCTGTTGTTATCACTTTTGTCGTCTTTGTCAAGTCATTTGGCTGTGTCGTGTTATTTGATACCTTGTCATGTGGGAGTTTGCGGCCATAAAATGCTCGTAAACTAAACTGAAGATGGCAAATTTGCAGTTTGCCGGTTATTTAGCGACTGCACAATGCTTGTAAAACTGTAAGACATCGCTTGAATTTGGATGTCGAAAATAAAAAATAAAAAATGGATAAGCCAAAGGAAAATAAAAAGCTGACGCTAATGAGACCATAAATGTAAAGGCTGCCACAAGACAGCGGCAACTCGCTACACTGTGAGACGGCGAATGAAACAGCGACTCTAATTGCTGCAAAAGAATGAGATTACGAGCAACTGCAAATGCAACTGAAACGGCTACAGCTACAGTAAGCGATACAAACAACAGCAACTGCAGCAGTACCAACTGCAACAGATGGCCGTCAATAGCAGCGACCCAATTGCGAGTGGCTTGGCCAACTGGCTGAATAGCTGGCTGGCTATTTACTTTTAGCTGGCACTGTGTCTGTTTATGTTTACCTGCCAACCGCCTCAGTCTGTATGTCCATCTGTCCATCTGTCTGACTGTCGGTCTTGTTGCCTCTCCGGCAGCTTCAGGTCCGGCAAACAATTGCAATAGCCTCAGCAACAACTACTGTTTGACAATTTATCAATGAACGCTTTGTTGTTTGTTATCGTTGTAGTTGTTGTTGCTTTTGTGCGTTGATGCTTTTCTTATTGGAACAGGAAGTCGCTTATTTGCTGCAAGTGCGCATCGCATTGACATTTACTCTTGACGCTCTTGAGAAAAACACTGCAGGAAAATTGCCTCCCTCAGTTTTTCCATCGCGCTGCTCGCCTCATTTATATGCTACTTGCAAATTGTTTGTTGTTATTTAGTGGATTTCTTCACGGTTTGTTTTTTCGCCGTTGGTATTTTGCATTGATTTATGGGCATCCACTTAACAACCAAATACGTCGATACGAATGCAAATTTTCCACCATTGCCCCATTTTTGTTTGTGCTGTTGTTTTGTTGTTGTTGTGTTTCAATTGTTGCAGGCAGCGTAACAAATTTACGACCTGCAACAGCGCAACAAAATGAGCAAATTTTGTTCAAAGCCACCACAGAAAATGCTAAATTACTTTTCAGTCTCTCCAGGGCCAAAACCCAAAGCAGAGTTACAGCCAGGGCCAGAGCCGTGAACCAGGCGCCCTTCATTATACCCGGCATCCATGGGGCACAACAGTATGATGGCCTTGTGACAGTTGACAGAGAAAGCGGGGCATCTCTGAGTTCTTAAAGTATATTCTTCCTCGCTCTGTCTTGTTATACGATTGTAAAAAAGATAGAGATTACAAAATGTTGGCATAAAGTGATTGCAAGTTATGAAATTATATTTTTGTTTATTGTCGAAATGCGGTCACCGGATATCTCTGAACTATCAGAAAGATCTCAAAAATGTTGGTATACAGTGACTAGAAGCTATGAATTTATTATTTGTTTTGCTGTTCGTAACCAGATATCTCAGAGTCGAGCTCAGTTGACGTCTTCTTATTTGTTTTATGAGCATTATGAGGACGTGTGTTTCTTGATCATCGCTTCGTGTTGCCTGGATTGGAAAATCGAAATCAAAACTCATAAAATTGCAATTTGCGCCAACGACTTCACTTTAAGTATGGCGCCCACAGAAAGTCTCTGCAAACGGAAGGAGGGAAAACCCATCAGACCACCATCCCTTCAACATTCCAAGCAGAATGCCCGAAACTCATAATCCAAATCCGATGGCAATTTCAATCGAGGAAGGTCTTCAGGCCGGCGACGTGTTTGCAATTTGCATGTGCAAGCCGCAGACGGGGAGGGTGAAGATGGTGGCAGAAGGCGCCATAAAACCCATTTGGCGCTCAGCATTTAATGTGTTTCGTATAGTTGTCCATACGATGGGGGAGTTGGGCGCAAGGGGGTACGCTGAGTATTCCTAGAGGCGTGTTAATTTATTTGTATGTCGGCGTGTGTTTGAATGGGAATTTATGAGTTGAGGGTGGGTAGATGCCGGTGCAGGGTTGCAGACTGCGATTTGTAGCTGCTCCACAAACAAACAATTGTAGCCCGGATATGCCGCCTGCAGATGCCAAGTTGCAAGGGGGCTAGTTAAGTGTTTGGTTGGGGCTATTAGTTATTAATCAAAATAAGAACATTTAAAAATGGGAACAATTAAATTAGCTGAAATATTCGCTTAAATATTGTGTTAAATTTATATGCCCAACAAAACTAAATAATACGGTGCCTTTTTACGAGCACAGTTGTCGCATTATTATGCCACTTAGGGGCAAATGGGGCGGGCCTCAATTAACATGTTGCCGTTGCCAAGCAGATGCCCAAATTCTAACCTGAAACCAAATGCCAAATGCGAGCTTCACATGTGGCCCATAACACACGCACTTTGCATAATTAATGCATCGACAATGTCACCAGTTATACACTCGAGACCGCAGGCCGAAGTGAGATAGACTGAGTGAGATAGAAAGAGGCCGAACGAGAGATGGGTGGAGAGCTGCCTTCTTGATGATGGCGTTCCCCTGACGGAAGTTGCTCTGAGTTATGCTTGTTAGTGACTGAGCATTTTTGTATAATTAAAATAAGAAATTGCCACTTAAAGGCAACACTGCATTATGAATGCAATGCCGAACGCTAGATGCTGCAGTTGTCACGCGCTCATTAGCGGGAGCATTGTGCCAAAGGGCGCCCGCATCGGCAGCACCCAAGAATCCGGCTCCCAAGCAGGAAGTCTTTTGTGAGTGTGCGTGTGAAAATGAACAACTTGAGCACGTGAACCACACACACCTGATGGACGGACTGGGAGCACCCAGAGTGCAGTTAGACACGAATCGCAACTCACACTAACGCTGCTCTTCCTTTTCGTTCTCTCTTTATCCCTCATACAGGAGCTCAAGGAGAGCTTCAACTACGGCCTCTTTGCGCCCCCCTCGAATGGCAAGGCGGGCAAATTCCTGGACGAGGAGCGACGACTGGGCGACTATCCATTCAATGGACCCGTCGGCTACCTGGAGGTCAGTACCATCAATGTGTATATAGACACTTGTATTCATATTTATTCTACTGTGTATAATACTTAGCTCAAGTACAAGCGTCGTGTCTACAAGATGCTCACGCTCGACGAGCGCCAGCTGAAGGCGCTGCACACACGGGCCAATTTGCGTCGCTTCCTCGAGTGCATCAATGGCGGGCACGTGGAGAAGATTGCCAAAATGTGTGCGAAGGGCTTGGACCCCAACT
Organism: Drosophila siamana; assembly: GCA_035047445.1. Taxonomy (NCBI): domain Eukaryota; kingdom Metazoa; phylum Arthropoda; class Insecta; order Diptera; family Drosophilidae; genus Drosophila; species Drosophila siamana. The sequence goes on from JAWNPP010000002.1 coordinate 2,190,087, forward strand.
TCCACTGCTCGGAGAGCGGGGAGACGCCACTCTCGGTGGCCACGGGCGCCAAGAAGCCCAACAAGCTGCTCATTGCTCTGGTCAATGGCGGTGCTCTGTTGGATTACCGCACCAAGGACGGCACCACGGCGCTGCATCGAGCCGTCGAGCACGACTCCCTCGAGGCGGTCAGGTGAGTGGGCTGCACTATTCCCAAACTTCTCTGTCTGTCTGGACTAACACCATCATTTTGCAGCACACTGCTTGAGCTGGGTGCCTCTCCCAATTATCGCGACGGGCGTGGCATAACTCCTCTGTATATATCGATAACGCGCAAGTGCGAGGCAAAGATCACAGAGAGTCTGTTGCACGATCATGCCACGCTGGGCATACAGGACACCCAGGGCTGGAACGAAGTTCATCAGGTAAACGCGGTGGCAGTCAAATAGTACACAATTCAAGAACAACAACAACAAGAACAACAATAATAATAATACTTTTGGTTAATGTGACCCCGCCACCTTATCCCACCTTCTTGCAAGGCATAATGATAATAATGCTATCTGAAGTTTGCTGCTGGTGCTGGTGCCTGGGTCTCTGTCTCTCTATCTTATTGTTTGTTTCTCTCTGTTTGAGATTGAACAATTTGCTAATTGAATTTGCTCTGTTTTTTCTCTTATTTATTTGTATTTTTTATATATTGACTCTGTCTAACTTTAAAACGCTTGCCTAACTATTGTAATTGTGATCAGGCCTGTCGGCATGGCCTGGTGCAGCACTTGGAGCACTTGTTGTTCTACGGTGCTGACATGGATGGACGCAATGCGTCCGGTAACAGCCCGTTGCATGTTTGCGCTGTTAACAACCAAGAGGCTTGTGCTAGAATGCTTCTCTTTCGCGGCGCACAACGCGGTGCCCAGAACTTTGCCAACCAAACTCCCTATCAGGTATTTAAAAACAAAAACAAAAACAAAACACTACACAACACAAATTCCCACAACAACTTAATTCGAATAAACAGTATGTATAGGAATAATAATTGAATCACTTTTTATCTACAAACTATACAAAATAATATCAATAATTAATGATTAACGAGTAGTCATAACTTGTAGTACTTTTCTGGTACTTTTCTTCACGTAGTCTTTGCTTGTAGTTCATCTAAATATCTCGTAACTACGTAGAGCCCCGCTTTGATAACATTTCGGCCTAATATGATTGATTCTATTCCCTTTAGGTTGCCGTCATCGCTGGCAACTTGGAACTTGCCGAAATCATTGAGAACTACAAATCGGAGGATATTGGTGAGTGTAAAAGAGCCTCATCCCACATCATTCAACCATCATTCATACAGAGACTCACAAGCAATTTGATTGAGGTTGAGGAGCATTAACATCGGATTCAATTGAATTGATGTCAATGTTCCCAAGGTCTCATATTTTTGCTATCGACTCGTACTTGACATTGACATCGTACTTTTTACTCATATCTCAGTCAACCCCTTTTTGATCCCCTATCATCCATCCCTAGTTCTATTTCTGTTCTCTTTTAAGCATTAGTTTATCGTTTGTCTCACATTTCTCCCACTGAGTCACATTTCTCCCACTGATTTCCATAAATAATGCGATATCTAGTTAATTTGGTTCACATTCAATTCTTAACCCGATTACCAATCGATTCAGTTCAAATTCAAAACGACACTTAAACAGTTTTCATCTCAGATTCATCAAATCATTTCATAAGACTTTGGCTCCACAACTATATAATAATACATCAATCACTCTTTATATATATTTGTATATGTATACAACTTTTGCATTTGCTTGTCAACATTTATTCAGACATTTTTCTATATATAAAAGTATCACTCTCTCTCGCTCTCTCTCTATTTCAATCTTTAAACAAATATTTATATGAATTTTTATGATAATTGTAACTGTAACTCGTTTCGATTTCTCTCTCTGTGTCTTGCTCTATGTTTTGTTACATGTTATATCGTTATATCGTTATCAGATTTCTATATTCATAAAACATAATACATAATCTACATACATGTTACATACGTTTAGCGAGCTTGCTTTTTAGGTCATTCCTAGAATGTCCTTATTTTGCTCCATTTTGCTTTTTGTTACGCTCGTTTAGTATCAAGGCATCCTCTATACAAAGCGCCGTAAGTACAGTAAGTAAATGTGTATTTGTATGTGTGTGTTTGCGTGCCACATTCAAGTGTGTAGCATACTGTTTGGCGTACCCATACTGAGTGTTAGTTCCCAATTGGTAATGGCCGATGCCGCGCTAGGAACTTGTCCCAATTTTCGACTTTAGTTCATTTGTTAAATTTTAGTTTGTGTAGCGAACATATTTTAATAACAAAGCGCAACATCAGCGGGCAATGGGGAATCATAATCAGGCTACTTACTACTCGTAAATGTTATAGCTAACTAATCCCCCTGTTCCCCCGTCTGCCACGACACACGAATTCAGTTCGACTGCGGAACGACAACGAAATCACAGCAAACCACATTGACATAAACTAACTCTCTCTCATACCCACACACACACGCACACGCCCAACAACAGAAATATACTCAAAACCTATCCTTACTCATACGCCACAGTACCTTTCCGGGGACCTCCGCGCTACAATCCGAAGCGCCGCTCGGGCATCGGTTGGCTGAGCGCCAATGGGGCAGCTGGGGCTGCGCTGCTTGCTGCGGCTGCCGGTGGTCTTGGCGGTGCAGCTGGTGGGCCGGGACACGGCCAGGGATCGGGTGCGAATGCAAATGCAAACGGCATGAGCGCCGTGAACGGTGGCAGTCTGCTGGGCACGCTATCGCGGCAGCAGTTGCAACAGCTGCACAGCCACCCGCACCACCAGCATGGCCAGCATGGCCAGCATCTGCACCACCAGCACCAGCAGCCGCATCTGCAGCTGCAGCTGCACGGCCCGCCCTCGCCATGCCCCTCGGAGCACATGATGGGCGCCTACAGCTCGGCCAGTTCGAGCCTCTCCGAAGGCTCCTCGGGACATCGCTCGCACGAGGATGACATCAGCATTGTGACAGGTAATCGCATTTTACTCGACTCTACTTTACTTTGATTTCTCTATTATTTGTGATTAAGTTGTGCCTAAGTTAACTATAATTTAACTCACATATACACCTTGAGATTAGGCTAGGAGTTTCTTGATTATTCTTATTCTTAAGCTGTATACAATGTAGTATGTATGTATACATTATCATTATTTCGGTTCCTACTTTTACTCGATGAATAAGATCGAAGCACATCGAAGAGGTTAAGTATGACAACAATATTAGAGCACTCCATTAAGCATGAGTTTTAGCTTAGGATTAACTACAAATTAAGTACTATGTGCATGATCTTTGTTATTCATACTAGGGATAGAAAATGTCCTTTGTATCAATCTTTTGCGCCTTTTACTTTACTCCGTCAAAAATATGTAAAAAAAAATGTAAAATTGAAGAATATTTTTTCTTTGGCATTGAATTTTATTAGTACATTCAAAATATTCATTACTCAAGGATGAATATTTATTTTATGCAGTTTAATTTAATTTCGCTTAATTTAATTTAATGTTATTATTTTTGTTAGGTCAACTAAAATGTCACTCATGATTCGCTATATATAAACCATGCTCACAATTCCAAAACATCGTCCATTTCAAAATTCCACACGAGTCTAACCAAACTCATTTGCATATATTGACTTTGGCTCTTGCTTGAATAACTTTACCAAGTTGCAGTTGCCTTCCATCACTTCCTCTCTCTCTATCTCTCTCTCTCTGTCACTTTATCTGTCCTTTCATCTCTCTTCCGCTTGCTGTTAATTAACTTTTAATGTGTGCTCAGCACATTAGCATTCTGCATAATCTCCGTCGCCATCTTACGTGTTGTTTTCTCGTTGTCCTGACCACAACCAGGCCAAGTATTTACCGATGATTCTGTTAGCAGTTGAACTGACTTTGCGCTTCCGCTTCTGCAATCCGCACAGATAAATCGCTGGGCGACACCAGCGACATCATTAGCGACTCCTCCGGCGTGGGCACGAACTCCGATTCGGCTGCCTGTTCGATTGGCCATCCCAGCACCACGGTGGTCTGCATGGAGCCCTATGCCGGCAACACAGTTGGCCACATACGCCTGCAGCCAGGCGACGTCATCGAAGTGGTCGGCAGCACCGACTGCGGCCTGCTCGAGGGCTACGTGCGGGGCACCAATCAGTCCGGCTTCTTCCCGGCCGACTGTGTGCAGGAGGTGAATCTGCGCCAGAAGCACATCACCAATGTGATGACCGCCAGCACTGGCATGGCCCCACAGCAGCAGCCGCTGCAGCATCAGCAGCAGCAATCCTCCTACCAAGGCTCGCCGCAGCTGAGCCTCGGCGGCCACTCGGGCAGCTCCAGCACTCTGCTGCAGCAGCCCCATCAGTCGCCCTCGCTCTCCATGACCAGCAACGGTTCCTGCCAGCAGCAGCAGCAGCAGCAGCAGCAACAACAACAGCAGCAACAGCAACAGCAACAACCACAACAGTTGCAGCAACCAGAGGGCAATGGCATTGGAGTGGCCAGCAACTCCATTGGTCAGTACAGCAGCGCCACAGCGCCGCGTATCAAGAAGGGGTAAGTGCGCCACTGGCAAGCAGTCGATTGCAGCTAATCAACTCTCTTTGCCGTTCCCTGCAGCGCCTACAACGCACCACGCTCGGTGGTGTTGCATCGCGCCAAGCGTGGCTTCGGGTTCATCTTGCGTGGCGCTAAGGCCAGCTCGCAGCTGATGCAGCTGCGTCCGTCGGAACGCTTTCCGGCCCTGCAGTACTTGGACGACGTGGATCCCGGCGGCGTCGCCGACATGGCCGGCCTGCGTCCGGGCGACTTTCTGCTCACCATCAACGGCGAGGACGTGAGCGCCGCTTCGCACGAGCAGGTCGTCGAGATGATACGCTCCGCTGGCGCTCTGGTCAACATGACCGTCGTCTCGCCGCAGTTTCCGCTGCAGATGCAGGCGCAGGCCAGCGCCCAGTACTTGCCGAGCGGCGCACGTGCGGGCAGCCAGCATCTGTCCAGCGGTCCCAGCACGCCGCAGAGTGCGCATCGCCAGTGCGCCACGTTGCCGCGCAAGATGTCCATGGGACCGGGCAGCCATCTGCCGGCGGGCGGCAGCAATGCCCAGGTGGGGGCGGGGGGAAGCGTGCGCATGGCGCCAATGCCGCCGCGCCGCGATCCCAAGACAACGCTGAGTGTGGGACGTGCCAGGGCCAAGTCGATGGTGGCCGGGCTGGAGAACGGCGGCGAGAAGGAGCAGGACGAGGTGCCGCACACCAAGTCCAATTCGGTGGAGTCCATTGCCACGCCCACGCCCACGCACCCGGGCACGCCCGTGCAGCTGCGCACGGCCAGCATCAAGGCGCGCCCGACCTCGAGTCGCATCACGGCCGCCGAGCTGGAAGAGCTGTTCCAGCGGCAACAGGGCGAGGGCAGCGCCAATTCGAACGCCAGCCGCTACGCCACCATGATGACCAGCTCACGCTTCCAGTCGGGCACCGACAGCGGCGCAGCCACGCCCCCCGCGGCCAACGGTTCGCCCATGCGCACCGGGCCGCTCGTCTACGGCAGCGTGGCCGAGATGAAGCGCAAGACGGCACGCACCAAGCACGGCAGCGGCACGCTGCGTGGCAAGCCAGTGGCGACGCCCACCGTGGGTGGCGGCGTCGCTGGGGGCAGTGGACGCGACCTGAAGCGCTTCCACTCAACGCCGGATTTGCACGGTTCACAGCTGCACGGCTCGGCGTCGTCCATCTGGCAGGCGGCAGGCAAGGGACATCACTCGCAGGACGATGTGGCCACGCTGCACGCCTCGCTGCAGCGCCTCAACACTGCTGGCGACAAGGACGGCGGCAAGGTGGCCGCGAGCGCAGGCGGTGCTGTGTTGCCGCCTCCCAATCATCCGCCACCGCCGCCGCCGGTGGGACAGGTGGTCAAGGTGGAGACGCGGAGCAGCGTCTCGGAGTACGAGAGCACAATTTCGCTGCAGCAGAAGCTAAAGAAGCGCGCCGAGAACGATGCTGTCACCTCGGCTGCCATTGACGGTGTGCAGAGCAGCTTCAATCCGTCGGCCAATGCCAAGATCTATGCGTCGCCGCAGGAGCTGCGCAACGTGATGGCCTGGAAGCTGCGGCAGGCGCAGGAGAAGCCGCAGCAGGAGACCACGAGTCAGCAGCAGCAGCAGCAGCAACAAGTGCAGCAGCAACACGTCAGTCAGTATGCGGCGCCCACACAGCTGCGTCCGCAGACCAGTGGCGTCTCGCTGGCATCACACTACGCAGCGCCACAGGTGCAGCAGCAGCAACAGCAGCAGCAGCAGCATCAGCAGCCAGCAGTCACGGCAACAATGGCTCCAAGCACGCCGTCGCCACCAGCTCCGCCACCCCCGGCGCCACAACCGCCGCCAGCACCAGCACAACAACAACCACAACAGCAGCAGTCGAATGGTAATGCAACAGTTGTGGGAAGCGCAGGCCCAGCGCCACCGATTCCCGAGCCAGACTACAGCTGCAGCGAGTCGGACGGCGAGGATGAGAACTCAATTCTGGTGGCACGCAACACGAAGCTCAACGAGAAGATTGCGCTCTTTGACGTGCCCGAGACAAGCGGCAACAGCCAGGCGAGGTAAGTACTTGAAATATACACCAAGTTTCACTTACTCACTTGTGCATTCAATTGTGTTTTTTAGTGGCAGCAGCTCAGCCTCTGGCTCAGGATCGGGCGCCTCGATTTCGCACTCGCTGTCCGTGGAGGAAATTCAGCGTATTCGTAGCAATCTCAAGACCTCCAAGTCCTCGCCCAACGGTTTTCTTAAGAAAGAAGACGAGCAACAACAGCAGCAGCAGCAGCAGCAGCAGCAGCAGCAGCAACAACAGCAGCAGCAGTCGCAGCAACTGCTGCAGCCGCTGGCACCGCACGGCGAGGACGAGTGCGATAACAGCAGCTCTGGTGTAAGCAGCGATCAGGAGCTGCTCACCACCGTGGCGGGCAACATGTGCAAACCCACAGACACCATCAAGAAGAAGCCGAGCGTGACCATCGTTGAGGAGCCCAAGACCATACCCGACACGCCAGTCAAGCCACTGGCCAAGACAACCATTAGCATCGGCCCAGCATTAGCATCGGGCAACATGAAGGCGAGCAGCAACAACACTAATAGCAATACCAATCAAGTCAGCACAAATGTGGCGCATGCCGCCGCTGCCTACGAGGCGGCCGCAAAGGCCACTGGCGGCAATCTCAACAACAATGCCAGCAGCAATCAGAACAACAACAGCACAACAGCAACAGCAACAACAACAACCACACTGACGGTTAAGCAACTGGTGCAGCAGCAACATGCGCCCGTCATCCAGCAGCAGCAGCAACAGCTGAGCAGCAAGCCAACGACCATAACTGTGGCTAGCAACAAGTTGCCAGCAACAGCAACAGCACCCGCAGCAGCAGCAAACGCAAGCATGCAGGGCAATGTGAAGCCCAATCAACCAGTGCTTAGTCCACAAGTGCTGGGCCGCATACCCAACGTGCATCATCATCAGCAACTGCAACAGCAGCAACAGCAGCAGCAGCAACTGCATCATCAGTCGAATCCAAACATCAAGCTGATTGCCACGCAGCAGCAGATACTGCAGCAGCAGCAGCAACAGCTGGCCCACCAGCAGCACTTGCAGCAGATCTTAAAAGCCAAAGCCGCTGCCGCCGGCGGCGCCAGCACTGCCGCCTTGGTGGCCAAGCAGCAGCAGCAGCTGCACAAGGGCCACGACTCCGAAATGGAGCAGCGTTCCGACCTGGACGACGACGACGGTGAGCTGAGTCCCTCGCCGCCAGCCAAGGCGTTCCAGCGCCACAATTCGCTGACGCGCAAGCAGGCGGCAGCCATTGCCATGCAACGTGGAGCTACGCGCAGCTCGGCGGTGTCGTTGGTGCAACTGCCGCCGCCGTTGGAGGCGGACAGCGATGGTGAGCCGCCACAGCATTCACAGCAGCAGCAGCAGCAGTTGGCCACGCATATTGTGGGCATGCTGCCCAGCGGTCAATTGGTCGCAGTGCCATCTGCTGCTGTTGCTGCCGCCGCTGCTGTGCCTCAGCCAGGCAACAACAACTTGCAGTTGTGCACCGAGAACCTGGTGTTGGCGCCACCGCCGCAGTTCTGTGATTGCAATGACGCTAAACATGCGCCACAGTATCATCCAACAGCAGCAGCAGCAACACTTGCAGCAGCAGCAGGTGCAACAGCAGCAGCAACAGCAACAACAACAACAGCAGCAGCAGCACATGCTACTGCAGCAGCAGCAGCGTCACCAGCAGCAACTGCAATTGCTGCAACAGCAACAACAGCAGCAACAGCAGCAGCAACAACAGCAGCATCAGCGGCTGTCTGGTGGCGCTGGCGCTGGAGCAGTTGGCACCTTGGGCCGTGTGCGTATTGTAGGCGCCATGCCCAAGGCTAATCATCATAGGCTGCACTAGAGCAGCAGCGAGAGCTGCAACAGCGATCGAAATATCGATAAATAATCATTTGCCAAATCGTTAAAACGTTAATTAGTGTTACGTCAAAATCAGTCATTGCCATTCACAACGAATAGCTGCACTCGAAATACAAACTCACTCTCACACTCACCTACACTACTGCACTCTCCCTCACCCTCCCACTGTGCGCACCATGTTGCCAGCAACATGTTCTACTTTCGAATATCTGTTCGCAATTAACAGTTAAATGCGAATGCTATCGATGTATATTTATAAGAAACGAGTAATAACAAATGAATTATAAATCAATTTGAAGCCGAATTGAGCAGATGAGAAGAAATGATTATTAGACAATTTCTGGCATTATTTTGTTTTTTTTTTTTTGCAATTCGATTTGATTTAATTTGCTTCACTTCGATCAGCAAAGAAATATTATTATAATTTTTATTGTATTTATTGCGTGTGATATAAAGTTATGTACGACAGCAAGAAACAAAAGAAAATATTTTAAATCGCTAATCCAAACATGATTGCAATATATAAGATATCTTCGATCTATATTAAAATAAACGTATGTATGTAGATATTTAGTATAGTTATAATCGATTGGAAGCAAACTGATCTATTTTCAATTCAATTTTCTTAGTTGGTTTTCGAGCATCAAAAGCGAACATTGTCTTTGTATTTGTTGTGCAGATAATCGATGAAATATTCCAATTTACGATAAATGTACACTTATTTCCACAACAAATACTGGATAAACAAAATGAATATTTAATCAATATGTTATAAGTGTGGAGTGTTGCAAGGGGAGGGCTAGTGCTTTTCTTCAATATCCATCCATAAATCATTCAATCTAATGACATAATTTAATGCACAAAGAAAACAGATAAACCTACAAATATATGGAATTCAACATTTAAACTTAATATAAATTGTAGTGTATGTTTTATATAGCTGCAATAAAGTAAATGAGTAATGAGACATGGCAGAGAAAAAAAATAATTATAATAATGATAATAATGAAAATATTTGAATATTTGCGCATTTAGTCGAATTTGCAGTCGAATCAAATAACTAATTCGAATACGGAGTAAAATGAACAAAGAAAATAATCGCATTTTTAAATAAAATATTTAATATTGAAAACTTGCAAATTGAGTAAATTAAAGTCATGATGTTTGCTAGTAAAATTTACATGTTTAGAGGTTTACTTTTAACACTGTTTTTTGTATAATTGTTTTTTAGAGAGAAACTTTAACTTGCTAAAGTATTACAACAATAACAACCACAACAACTGAAAGAGGTTCTCATCGAAATATTTTTGCACTTGCCGCAAATATTAGTATGTGAATCTTTTATAATCGGGTGAATAATGCAAAGAAGAAGATGAAGAAATGCTGTTAGAAATGGGTACTTCACTAGTAACAATTATTATAACTAAGGCTGATTTTATTGCATGAAAAACATGCAGCAGTGCATCGAGAAAACATTAAATATATTGCAATTCATCGATTGACTAGAAATTGCAATTGATTATTGAATTGATTCATATGGTAATACAACTAGAGCAAAGCAGGCAAAAGCTAAGCGTGGCGCATTTCTAATTCTTTATTGATAAAGAGTCGCAAATTATGTGTAAAATTGAATTCATTAATTAATAATAACCAAAATATTTATGTATAACATTTGAAATTGGCAGGCCGCACCTTAGCACTAGCATCTAAGTGTTGAAAAGTTATTACCCATAGCTCCACACATATGCACACACACAAACAGACACTCACATATACACACACACACACATACACACACAAACACACCCACACGTACACATTTATATGTATTACACTTAAACATTTATATGTATTTACATTAAAAAATTTGCAAAGTTAGCTTATAATTAGATATAGCACACTATTTAGTTATTGCAATAGTTTATAATTATTTGTAAATTGCTTTTAGTTCAACCATACGAGTACTCCCATATTCCCCCTTTGCTAACTAAATAATTGTAGCCTTCGAGCATTGCTTCAAATCTAGTTTGCCTACGAGGGAAATCCATGCCAAGTGCTCACCCAAGTCCTAAGTATGTAAAACTATATAATTTTACTAATACAATACAAATACAAATACAATTACATACATACATACATACATATAGTAAAGTACATTTGTCGAAACATGCGAAATGAGAGCGAGAATTATTATTATACATATATATGCATACTATACTACACACATTAATAATGTTAAACAATTAAAGCACACACACACACATACCCACACATTATGGAATATTAATATATAGATTTATTATAAGTCATAAAATATGCAATTATGTATTATGAACATGCGTATAAAGAAATCAATAAATATGAATGAAATATAATTACATAATTGTTTAATCTTGTTCAAAAAGACGAGGATAGTACCACAGTGAGAAGAAATATATATTTGCAATTGTGTGTAATTCTTACTTTGTGAAAAAGTTGTAACGCAAAATAAACTGCAGTTGCGTGTTCTTGACTATGAGATACCCATCATCGAATTTAAATAAAACTAAAATACCTACATAGATGAATAATAACTGAATGATGGCAAATATATTCGATATTAATAATATAGTTAGATCTACATAAAGAATTATCTTTATACTGCAACCTAAATTATAGCATCTAAAATCACTATCCTTTACGAATATTAATTAATAATTAATAATTAGTGTAAAAACTTTGAATCTGTTTTCACAATTCCAACCGCAAGTGCATTTAATACAATTAGCACATTCAATTATTCAGAGATTCAGAGTTAACGTCAAATTTACATATACACAGAAAAGCCTAACATTTTTTAATTGATCCGTTCTTCCTTTCAGAAGAAATTTGTTGTTCCGCCCGCACAAACCGTTAAATTAAATGGCCACACATGGAAGAAAAAAATCCCAAATTTGGCATATTCTACAGAAGTTTGCTGCGCATGTGTTAACGGACATATCTCCTACTCTTAAGATCCACATAAATCAGATGATGTACATTTCCTTAAAGAATAACTGATTTTTTCCAAAGGATCTCTGGCTGTACTCTTTTGTCCAGTTGCTCCTATTACAATCCTCCTGCTATTATTTAGTATTTTCGCTAGGTATTTTACATACCGCATGGCAATTTTTAGTGAATTCCACGGAGGTTGTTGATTCTTGTTATTGCGTAATTTATGTATGTTAATTGATGTTCTTGGTCATTTGGCTACAAGTGCTAAATCAGCGAATGAAATACCAGGAGAACATAAATTAGCAGAAAGCATCTATGCTCTTACATGCACTACTCGATGCCATCATAAATACTTGTGCTCCACGTAGTATTTTTCATGAAATCTCATAAAATAAAAGCTTGTGAGAAATCTACAGTCAAGTTGTTGTTAATAATATGCCATTTGTATTATAAAGATGCCACCGAAATATATATATTGAAACTAATTAATAATAACTAAGGGAAACCTTTGCCTTCTTGCGGGTAGCGGATGTAAAACAATCGCTGAGCTACAACCTGATCATATTTGTTTCCGCATTGCGATTAATGCAATATACATATGTACATACATATGTATATTCATTCTCTCTTTGCATAAATAGGTTACAAACAGCAAATAACAAAATTTTAATTCTAGCATGTTATAAAGCAAGCGCGATAGCGCAATAGTCCATTGCATAAAAGTCCAGAGTCTTACTTTTTTCAAAAGTAAACGTAAACGATACATTATTAATACTTCTTTCCACTTTTGAACAAGTCTGGAGACAAGAAAACAGCGAAGCACTTCTCTAAAAGCGTTAAGAATAATCAAAGTTTTCCTTGAAGGCCAACTTTTAATTCAATACACACATAAGAGAAATTATTTTCTTTCTGATCCTGATATAAATCCACCATCAGTGTGAAACCGCATAAACTGCTTTCCAAATTCCTTGTGTAGTAAAAAATCCAATTAAAATAAAAAATATTGTTTATTTATTTACAAAAGTAATATTTTACTATTTTATTTTGTTACTTTCTTTTTGTCTGGTTTCCTTAATATGTGAAAGAAAATCTACAAATGGTTTTTGCTTGTTGACCCAATATTCCGTACAATTTCGATAATATTGACACATAAATTTGCTGCTCATCCCAGAGGGCAACATAACGACAAACCAAAGTTTTATTCACCAATTAATGTGATCATATGAAATAAACAAATCGGAAGTTGCATTTAGCTTCTTAACACTCAATTAAAAATGAAATGGAATTAAATTATGAGCAAAATGTACTTAATTTTCATTTGCATTTCTTTAAGTTTTTCATTTTTTTTTTCTCATTTTTTATTTATTTGATTAATGTGGTTTGTAAATTGTTGAAGATTTCATTTGCCGTTGGCAGCTGTTTGCGTTTAATTGATTTCGTGTTGCATCTGATCATTATGCTCTGGTTTATGGGTGGCAAACGTTAATAGTTGCTGCTGCGTCTGCTGCTTCTGTGGCACCACTTAGGGGGCACCAAGGATACAAGTAACTGCCATTAGCTTGCTAATTTGCTTTCTCATTTATATATATATATATATATATATATATGTAATAATAATATGCCATATCGTATATAGTAATAATAATAATGTGTATATATACTATTTTTAATATATATATAATTTGCGTTTTTTGTTATAAACAAATTTGTTTCGTATCATTAATTACAAACTACAATTCGCGTATTATTAATATTATAATAATTGTAATAGTTAATAATAATTTTTGTTTTGTTTACTTGTTAGTGGTTTCTTTTTTGTTTGCTTTCTTTCATTTTTACTTAGTTTGTTTTTGCGGCTTAAATACTTTGGGCTACGCGTTCTCTTTAGACGTGTTGTATGTGTAAATGTATGTGAGTTGTCGATCGTATGATCATATAGATAGTCTATTGTATATATTCTAATTATGTACTGGCTGTATATCTGTATATGTGAGTGTGTGTGTGAGTGTTTGGAAGTGGCTCTCAAAAAGTTTATGGCCTCTCAACTGAACTATTATTTAATTATGGAATTGCGCTAATTAAATGTCGTACAATAATTTCATAGCTGGAATCTCTCATCGTATTTCACATTATTGTTGATTGCTTGTGTTTGTTTTTGTTGTTCTTGTTGTTGTCGTCAGAATTTTCTTCATTGTGGATTGCTGCGAACGTGGCAAGGCGTCACTTGGTAACACCAGAAACCAAACGCATTTAATTTAATTAATTAATCAATAATTGTTAGCGCTATTCTTACAGGAATTGAACGATCCTCTTTTCAATCATGTATATATATCCGTATATATGTATAAGTATATATGCATGTATTTTTGTGTATAGATATATATATATATATGTGTATATATAAATTTATTTAACAAACTACTAATGTTTAGGGCATTATGCACGATTTTCACTACCAAAAACTACGCGTAGTAATTAATTATAATTTTAATATAATTCTATATATATGTGTATATATATATTTATATAATATATATATTTTTTTTATTATTTTGTATTAAATATGTTTTGTGGTTTGCGCTTTTTTCGCATTTTTGCTCCTCGTTTTAAAAATTCCATTTAAAATTAATTATTTAAAAAAAATAATGTACAATAATAATAACTGATTTTCTGATTTCTCATATTGCATTATCCAACATGCGGTAGTTTTTTGTTGTTGTGTATTTCATTTGTTAAGTTTAAACTTTCTCAAATTGATTTATGCATGTGTGTGAATGTATATTTTTGTATATATGTATGTGTAAATGTGTGTGTTAAGCAATTAAAATATCACCAATATTTTTGCTTTTTCCTTTTGCATTTCTGCAAGTTTCTTCTTTTTTCATTTTACTGTTTTTTTGTTCTTTTCTTTTTGTGTTTTCATTTATGTAAAAAATTAAATAAAATTAAATACAATATAAAATGTACAACTATTTTTTTTAGTTTAGTTTTTGTTTTTGTTTTTCTTGCTGGTTTTTGTTAAAAAATTTGATGTTGGTTCCATTTATGTTTCATCTTGTTTTCGTTTTTGTTTTTGTATTTTTTTTTGCGTTTTCTTTCTAGTTTTTTTTAAATCGCATTGCTTAAGTAAAAAATAAAATGTTGGATGGGCGGACTGCACGCTGGACGTGGCCAATTGCATTAAGTACAAATGTTTAAGTTCTCATCGTATGTGTGGCATGGTTGATAGGTGTGTGTGTGTGTGTGTGTGTGTGTGAGAGAGAAATTCGTGTAGTTTCAGTTGTACCTTCGTCTCACTTGGTTCGAAATGTGTGGGGTATATGTACATACATACATATATGTATTGAGGAATACATATTATATCGGCTATATATAGTATAGTATGGAATGTCTGCCGCCTGCCACGCCCAGCATCCGCCCACCTTGGACCATCGTTGCTCGGCAACCGTAGCCGTAGGCAACTCTAGCGGCTAATAATACAGTGAACTCCGAAATAATAGTACATCGAAACGAACTTAGCTTATAAATTCACACAGTAACAAACGGGAGAGGTATCGTGGATAGGTCCCGTATGGGGAATGGGGCAATAACAACAACAGGCAACAAAATAAAAACGAATAGGCAACAATTGGTGGTGGCCAAGGTGATGGTGGTTGTGGTTGTGGTTGTAGGTTTTGTTAACCGATGTTGGTTTGGTGTTGTTCGTCGGGTTCGGACTTGAAACTGGAACAACTGGCACTGGCACTGGCATCCACAGCAGGACAATTTGGGGATCTACTGCAAGATGTCCTGTATGTTGAAATTATCATTGTCCAGCGAGTTGATCAGATCCTGCGTGGAGAAGTTGCTGTCGACGGGCAGATTGTCGAGGAATTCGAGACACAAATCATTCGAGTTGGCCACCACTGAGTTGATCGTCTGGCTGATCGAGCTGGCGCTCGCAATGGTTGCCGAGCTGCCGACAACTCCACCACCACCACCACCCGACTGCGGTGCCCCATTGTTGTTGTTGGGCCCACTGCCACCTGGTCCCTGGCTCTGACTCATCTGCAGCATCTGCTGTTGCTGGTGTGTTGTTGTTGTGCTGCTGCTCTGCACGAACTGCTGCTGCTGCATCGTCAACTGTTGCTGCGTCTGGGTCATGTGCATGCTGGTCATTTGCATCTGGGTGGCCATCATGCCGCCGCCTCCGCCAGCCGCGCTTTGTTGCTGCTGCAGCAGCTGTTGCATCTGCATGTTGCTACCAGCGCCGGGCCCCATGTGTTGCTGCTGCTGTTGTTGCTGCTGCCGCATCAGCTGCTGCTGCATCTGGGCGGGCGTCAGCTGCATCTGTGGGCCATTGGGGCCGCCCATCATGCCGCCGCCGTTGGGACCATTGCCCGGCGCATTCGGCGCTCCATTGGGCATGAAGTTTCCTGAAAGAAGACGGAAAAGTATTAGCAAATGATCAATTAGGCATTTAACTGGGATGCAACAAAGAATAATGCGGAACAAAATTGGTCAAAGTGGCCAGAAGAAGCATCAAAATAAATTGTCGAGTAGTAGACGGCTTAAGCAATTGCTCGCATTTGAGATTCTTTGAACGTGTCACTTAAGGCCTTTAAAAAAGACAATTGATAGGTCTGTCGTATGTTTACAAAAGGGTAAGCAGAGTAGATTGGTTTGTAGATGACAACTCCATGTCGAAAACAGGCAAACAATTCAATCGAGTAGACTGCATCTAAAGCTCGCTCAACGGCCTCAACATGTATAGAAAACTTATTATGTTAGGACATCAACTGTTGGGGTTTTTTTGTGCTTTCACTTTGCCCATTGTCCAGGCTACGTTAAGCTTACCTCCGTTGAAGCCGCCGGGACCTTGGCGCATCGGCGCACCAGGCCCTGGACCGCCGAAGCCCATTTGCTGCTGCTGCTGCGTCATCATCATGTGGCGCCACTCCTGCTGCGAGCCCATGGGCATGCCGTCGGGCGTCACTTGCACATTGGGCGGCCGCTGCTGCGGCCCACCGCCCATCGGACCGCCGGCGCCGCCGCCGCCGCCATACGGGCCGCCCGGCACGCCGCCCATGCCACCGCGCGGACCGCTGCCTGCGCCGCCATGCTGTTGCATGTACATGGCCGCATGCTGCGGCCGCATCATGGGCCCCGACGGCGGTATCGGCTGCTGGGTCATGCGTCGCATGGCCGCCGCTTGGGCGGCACTGTTGGGGAAGCGACCGACGCCGCCGCCATTGCCGCCGCCACCGCCGACAGTTTGCTGCATCATCTGCGCCTGCATCAGTTGCGCCTTGGTGGCATTGTACTCCGGCGGCGGCGGTCGAGCGCCGGACATGTGCTGTTGCTGCTGCTGTTGTTGCTGCTGCTGCTGTTGCTGCTGCTGCATGGCCTGGGCACGCATCATTTGCTGCTGCTGCAGGAATTTGGCCTGATTGGCGGCGGGCACGGGGCCGCCGTTGCCGCCCATCATCATCTGGGCATTGGGTGCACCGCCATTGGGATTCATTTGCATGGGATTCATGGGCCCTGGGCCGCCCATTTGCATGCCCGGCATGCCGCCCATGGGTCCCCCAAGCGGATTCATTGCACCACTGTTGGGTCCGCCGGCGCTGCCCGGCACACCGACGCCAACACCCACGCCGACTCCCACGCCAACGCCGAGGCCAGGGCCGACGCCAGCACCAACGCCAACACCAGCGGGCGGCTGCTGTTGCTGCTGCATCAGCGGCACATTGCCGCCGTTCGGTCCGTTGGCGTTCGCCGCCGCTTGCGCTTGGGCGGCAGCCGCTGCTGCTGCTGCTGCCGCCGCCTGCGGCTGCGTTTGACGCTGACGCATGTTGGGCGGCACTTGCTGCTGCTGCTGCTGGGCGGCTGCCTGCTGCTGTTGTGCTGCTGCAGCAGCTGCTGCCACTGCGGCCGCTTGTTGCTGCTGCTGCTGGGTGAAATTCATGCTTTGGCTTTGGGAGAGCGAGAAGCCATCGGAGGGTACTGCAAAGACAATGGATTAGTAAACTCGACTCACTCATCGATTTATGCACTTTTGCTTACCGTTTGAATTGTTCATGTTTTGATTTGGTTGCTGCTGTTGCTGCTGCTGCTGTGAAGCATTTGGTCCGCCTCCATTGCTGGCATTTGGTCCGCCCGCATTGCCGCCGTGCGGCTGTTGTTGCTGCGAATTGGGGCCGCCATTGCCGCCGGGCTGCTGCTGCTGCTGCTGCTGCGCCGCATGCTGTTGGCTGAAGAAGACGCCCTGCTGCGCCGCCACAGACACGTTGCTCTTCATGTCGCCGCTCAAATGCAAATGCTGGCCAGCCGACACCTGCGAAGGCAAATGGAGAGAAGAGAGGTCAATTGCAATTCAATAACATATTCATTTGATTCAATTAAACAAGCGCTGCTGCAGCTGCTGTTGCTGCCTCTGCAGTTGTTTGAGAGATTACGCAAACGCTAGAGTTTATTCTGAATTCTCTATGTAGCAGATTATGTATATACAAGTCAACCAGTTGATGTTCTAATCCCATTTGTGATTGCTACAATATTTCGTATACGCCATGTGGCTGCACAAATAATAGAAGAAACTTCAAGATACGAATGTTCATATACAGCAGCTTACGTCAACTGGCGAACTAATAAATAAATGAAAACAGTTCATATGATTTCTTTCGCCCAAAGTAAATAATAGATCCCTGTATGTCCTCTACAGTTGCGTATACGCAGCGTGTGCGCACACATGCAATGCAAATTCGATATTCATGCTTCGATTGAGCAACCAAAACCACCGCAAATAACTCAAAGCTTGTCGCATAATCCAGCAAGCACCTTGACTCTCTTCATCTATCTCTTCTCCTAATTGCCAGTAAGCCGTCTGATTTCACACTTCTCTTTGGTGTCTACGACCCTGCTGTCCTTCGCAGAGTGGAAATCAAAGATTTTAAGTCTAATTCCTGGACATAGAGAGAGAGAGAGAGAGAGATCGAGAGACACAGTGCAGAGGGCAGGCCACCTACTTCATTTGCAGTTGTCTTATTTGCTGTCAGCCTCGATGCGACTGTCGTCAGCAGACATTGTGGGCATCAGCGCGGATGAGAAGCTACAATTTTGCAGTGTGTCTGTCTGTCTGCCTGTGTTGCTGAGTGTGTGTGTGTGTGTGCGTGTGTGTGTGTGTTGGGCAGACATCAAGTCCTCATTTGGCGTCTGGCATTGCTTTTGAAGCTTATTATCGCCCCGACTGCATTCGCATCCGCATCCGTGTCGCATTTGTGTCGACAATGCTGCCAAAGTTGCAGCCACGGGAGGTTGAAGGGAAACAGCGGAAGCACAACATTGGGGCATAAATCTTTGGACACTTTTTCACAGTCTACTTTAGCGCGCAGCCATAACTTCACCTTTTCAGCACCGCACCGCTCCGCACCACACATCAGCATCGCTGTCTGGTCGATGCATTCATATTTGCAATTTATTTGTTATTGTAATGGATGCCACAAGCGGTGGCAAAGGGGACTGACTGTGTCCCGTTTCGTTTGCATTTCAATGCTATGTTCGTGTCCGTGTCCGTGTTCGCTGATGTGTGAACCCGAAACTAAAGAAAATCGTTTGCCCTTGGCCAGGCACCTTGTTGTGCTCCGTGTCCTCGTCTGCGGCTGCCACAGGCACTCTGTCCTCGTCCTCCTCGTAGTCCGCGTCACAGTCATTGTCGACTCTAGACTTAACTCGACGCATAGGCAAGCCAATAAATCTTGGCGACACGACTTCGGCGTTAGCCTCGACGTCTGTGTCAGCTGCGTTGTTGCGGCATCGCGCTGTGGCGCCCCGAAAAGCACACTAAGCAACTTTGTGGCCTCTTTCGGTTGTTGTTGTAATTGCTAGCTGGCTTAATTTATAACGCTTTTGTGGCACACACATAGCAGCGTGCGTGTGGCATAAAGAACACTGATTAAAAGTCATGGACTCGCTGAGCTAATTGAAGTTTAGGGCCATACCGGCCGCGCAGTCGCAAACTGTTGCCATTGACCTGCCATAAACCTCATCGTTCCCTCCCCACCTTCAGCTTGCTGCAACATAAATCATGCGGTGAAACGTATGCGAAATGTGTGCGAAGGCGACCAATGCAACTTCCATTGTGTGCGCTGCTGTTGCAACACCTGCAATTTGTGCGATACGCAGAGATGCCTCTGAGCGCCGACAGCTGCCAAAGGGTTTAGCCAAATTAGTTGGTGGTGCAAGTTGTAAGAACACCACAACCATGGTATGACGGCGAATTTCAGATTCATATAAACGACTAATATTCGTAGTAACCAATCGAGTAGATAAAAGTGTAAAAACCAGAAGTTGTTGCTGATATTTTCCTTAAAGGTAAATAGAGTAAGCAACTATTGATTGTATAAGCACATAACTATTCATGAGTGTATAAATGTTGGTATCCAAACTATGCTCATAAGAATATAAATGTCTACAATAACTAAGTACATTTCCAAACTCTCTAATCAATTTGGTAACTACAGCGCAAAATATTTGTGTCATTTTCGGCATAGCTGATCAGAAATAGTAGGTAACTTAAATATACTAATATTGCTTTATTCACAACTGTGTACAAACGAAAATTGAAATTGGTGTTTGTCTCTTTAGCATTTAACAATTTCTTGCCACAATCAAAACTTTTGTCAAATTGTCAAGCAACAAATAACTGAGGTTGATTGCAATTTCTCTGCATGAAAATGTGTAGTCAAAGTGTGTTTTATGACACAACATAATTGTTTTGTATTGGATTTCTTCATACAGTTGCGAATCCAAAGAGACAGCATCCCAAGGGAGAGAAGCTTCAAAGGCAAATTGAAAAATTGTATGCAGCATGCTGGCCGTCTGAATAATCCAATAAATGTGACTGACTATGAGAGACGGATTGATTTCATCAGTATTTCATTAAGAGCATGCAACACATTTCTTTTGAGCCGCAGGCTGCAGGCTGTTCAAATCCATTTGTGAGCACTCTTTAACTAAGTCATTGGGCAAACAGCGAGCAGAGCATACTTCACCAAGGACTAGCGGGGCTGTCAACGAACGACTTCATGAAACAAATCATTACAGGCAGCTTTCATAAAAGGGAAAACATGGCGCAGCTAGAGGCCCAAATCCGTGTTCCCCTTTCCTTTTCCCTTTCCCTGCCCCTGCCCTCCACGTCTACTTCCGGTTCCGTTCTTCTCAGCGAATGGCCAACGAATACATGCATAAAATATCAATAAAAAAAAGCAGAAAAGTTTAAAGGTAACTTCGACAACTTGGCGTTAGCGTTGGCAGTGTAACCACGACAGGAACAGGACTAGCAGCAACAGGAACTGGAACAGGACCACGGACCAGAAGCAGCAGGACGTGTGTCACTCTCCTCCTCTCTCTTTGCCTCTCTCTGTCTCACTCGCTCTCTTTGTGTCGGCTGGTCGGTAAGCTGTGCGCGTAAATCCTTCGCTATTACCCCAGCGTCGCCATATTGATTGCGCTGGAGACAAACACACACACACACGAACTTACACCCACGCACACAAAACACACACAGCAGCGGAGAGCAAGGACTCGTAAGCAGGAAATGCGCATTTGACAAGCCAAAAAGATTGCCGCATGCCACCGCTGTCGCTGCTGCCGACCTCCGTCCCACCAACCATGTCTCCATCGTCGACGTCGCCGTTGCCGTCAAGGGAATGATATTTGAACAGAGGGGGCAAGCTGAATGTTGGTCGGCCAGCGGGAGTAACTGGGCGGGGGGTATAAGGGAATCTGCCGCCTTGCATATAGACTTGACAATGATATATGTGACTATGCCACAATGTGTACTGGTGTGTGTGACATGTGAGTGCGTGTGTGTGTGTGGGGCAGGGGCAGGGGCAGGAGGGATGCAGGGGTGCGTTCTACAAAAAGAAATGAAACTTCAACTGAGCCTCGGGGGCTGTTTCTTCTTTATCCGCTTCTGCGTCTTCTTTTTCTTCTACTTACTATTGGCCCCACGCCACACAATCATAGTTGAAAACTGAGGACACAACTGTACCGCAAATCAACCCAAAACCCAAAATAAGGCGAACTTGTTGCCCGGCACTTAAAATAATTGAAAAATACGAAAAATATAGAGATACATTTCCGCATTGTACTTGAGCACTGCGACTCTATGTTAATCTTAGTGTTAAGGTGAATGCTCATGAATGTTCACTGTGAGCTAAGTTATTTAAGTCACCAGAAATGTTAAAGAATTGGCCCTAACAGCTACAAAAGGAATGTTACTGTTAGTTGAGTTTTACATTCATTCAGTCTAAGCTGTCATTGAAGCAACTCTTAACAGCTAACCAAGCGATTAACATACTGTTGGAGCACTGTTTGCCAACAGAATTCCAATATGCTAATAAGAGAGGTGCATGTCTAGCAGCTTTAATCTCTTGAATTGGCATTAATATCAATAGGAAGATATAACAATTGCAATGCAGTATATTAGTAGCTTAGGAATGAGTCTCAATTTAGCAACAATTTGCTTGCCATGCAACTCTAGGCATCCGGAAGCCACAGTAAATACATTGAAACCCGAACTTCGAATCTTAAACTACCAATTTGGCGGAATGCTTTAACGTTTTTCAAATATTTCTTTCATGTGTGAAACATGAACAACATGAAGTGTACACAGTTTTTGATCAATTGCAATGCATTTCACTTACGCTAACAACATTCTATTGCCGCATGAGCGATGGGCGCCAAAAAGCGACTACATTATGCACAGCACTGTAGATTTAATGGGATGGGAGGGCGGCAAGGCAAACGGGCAAAAGGGGCGTGGCAGAGTCAACGATAATTGAAGTTACTTAGAGTGCACACAAAGCAACTGAAGCAACAGCCACCCACTCATGGAATGCACTTGGCAGAGGCCCAAGCTGAGAGTCAATGAAATTAGCAAGCGAACACGCCTCCAAACGCCCATTTGCCAATCCCTCCACAGCTCCCCCTCCTTCGCCGATCCCCCACCCGCTTGGCAGACTCATGCCTTGAAGGACGCCACAACGCCCGCAACGCGAATTCTGTCTGCGCTCCGCTTTTCCTCCTCGTCGTTGTCTTCTCTGCAACTGCCTTGTTTTTCTTCATTTTTTTTTTGTTGGCACGGAAGCCCAAAAATCCAAATGAAGCCAAGAGAATGTGTCGTCCTGGCCAGGGCAGGGCAGCGTATGGAGTGAGGAGCAGAGGGACAAGCAAAGGAAGCAGCGACAATTTGGAGAAGGGGACTGTCATTGAATATTTGTGTGACATAAACTAGCTTCTCTCAGTTCCGTTGCGTTGCGAGGTGTCCACGATACTTAACGAATTTATGACAGCGACCGACTAGAAAAATCAGAAAAAGCGATAGGGAGACAGTCAACAAGGGAGAAGAAAGTGGGAAATGGATGCTAGAAATCTCATT
This sequence comes from Drosophila siamana, assembly GCA_035047445.1. Taxonomy (NCBI): domain Eukaryota; kingdom Metazoa; phylum Arthropoda; class Insecta; order Diptera; family Drosophilidae; genus Drosophila; species Drosophila siamana. Next base: position 2,213,005 of record JAWNPP010000002.1, read on the forward strand.
TGGCGGAGCGCTAAAGCGTAGCGAATTTGATTTTTAATTGATGAGGAAGTGAAATGTCAGAAAGGGACGTGAGCAACTTGATAATAATCGACAGTTGATGTGATTAGTTCTATATGTATAGGGAAATGAACGTCAAGCATTTATTATAACGCCTAAGTGGATTTAAATATTGTAGCAATATCGTATGTTAATCTTAAGATGGCAAATCTAAAGAAAATTAGTAGCCAAGAGCTTTTCAACTAACCTTTTTCTAAGACTTGCAAAGTTTTAAACGAATAATTAACTCGAAAATCCAGCTTGCAATTATATTTGTCATAGTAGACGGTGAGAAGAAGATTATGTTGCAACAGTTTCGCAGTTTGCACCATGTTTTCATGACGGCCATTGATGGCCTTCCATCAAACTACGGCATGTCCAAAAATTAAAGCGAGCCTTTGCACGAATCTTTGCGAGGCGCGGATTCAGTTCAGAAGCAGTTAACCAGGCTGCTGGATTGCGTTGCAGTCCTAAACAGCAGCTCATTCCGAATCCCATGGGCGGCTGCAACTTTCACCAAGCTCGAGAGCAACAACGAAATACGCTTTTGTTGCAGGCATATCGGGCAACTTTCGTCGAGCTGTGAATGCCCCAAAGGATTCGACTTTGCAGGATCGAGGGCAAATGTCCAAATGTGTGCAACACGCACACACGACAGAGATGCCGCTATTGACAGCACAGCAGCACAGAGAGCGAGTGAAAGAGGGACAGATGCGTGTATTTGTGTGTGTGTGATGAAACTTTTGAAACAGTTGCATTTAGCACACAATGCTGAAGGCAGGGAAGGAAGAGGCTGGCAATGCGGCACAGAGTATAGACACAAAGAGGTTCCAATCTCAGCTGCCATATCCAACCACCCACTCTGGGGTGCATGGTATGCGTGTGTGTTCGTGTGTGTGTGTGAGTACTGCAGCATGTCAATGATCATAAATTAAACTTGCAATAATTATAAATTAAATTTTGGCATAAATGGGCATGAGAGCGAACGCTATATGCAAACTGCGGAGAGAGAGCAGCGACGGTGCAGGGCGACGGTGGTGTGAGAGTCGAATCGACGAAGCAACAAAACATGCAACGACTGCCGCCTGTAGACCCCAAATGAACTGCACTACATCACACACCACACACACACACACATGTTACACACACATACATGTAACTAAGCGTGTGTGTGTATGTGCGTCTTGTGGGGGAGGCTGGGGAATTGTTCGTTTAAATCATTTGGGCCGCTTTTGTGGGCCGTGCTCTGAAATTCGGTTTGTAACTTTGTTAGTTTAATTTAAGGTCCTGCTCATTGGTCAACATGATGCGAGCCACTGGACACCAGCTGCGTGCCACACACTCACATAACATACACACGCATTTGCAATCTGGCGATACACACCTGCAGAATTTATGAACGCATTTTAATGGATCGCTTGTCAAAGTTAATGGGTTTAGCAATAGCATAACGAACAAGTTGCAAATGACATTGCCAAAAGCTCTCGATTACACAATGAAAGCTTCGCCTATAACTTTCCAGTTCGTGACTTAGGGGTTGTTAACACTCTCCGAAGAAAGAGATTTAGTGGATAAGCTAAAGGCAAGAGATACTTAACTTAACTCTTCAAAATAATGCACGATTATCGTACTGCGCTTCATTTGCCTCTTTGACGATTGATAAAAAACAGAAAACTCGGAGAATAATAGTCAATTAATATTTAGGTCTTACAAAAATTCAATTTATAAGTAGCTGCATCATGCCGAAAACTTTCAGACTTTGAATGTCGGATGTTACATAAATTCATATTTTATTTTAGGTTCATTTATGACAACAAAAGCCAATCAAAGTTGCAATACAATTTAGAATTATAAAACTATTTGGTTAATTGATGAAACATTATGCCGTGTTTTGTTTCCAATTTGTTTTCTTGTTGCAAGTTAATGCATTTAGAATTAAATGTAATTTGCTGTTGTGGCACAATGCGCTTAATTGGAGAAATCTGAGATTATTTATTGCGTGCAATTCATACATACAATATCAATTGAATATTTTCAATCATTTTCACAATAATTGCCAACTGATAATAAGGCATCAACAACAACAACAATAACAACAACAATTTTAGCAATTGGCCTCGACTGCTAATTGGTTTATACCAGCACCATTACTGTACTGTTGTTATTTGGCCACTTCCTCGAAATTAGTAGTCGATCATCCGCAAGAATCTCTCTCTGTCTCGTGCCAAAGATTCGCTCATGTTTATAACGAGGCAATTATCTGGCTTTCTGCCTTGATAAGGCAGCGACGCAGTAACGATAATGACAACTAGTAGCAGAGCCAGCAGTAGCAGCAGCAAAGAATGAGCAGAAGCTTGATGTGAGTCAGAACATAAGCATCTGATAGATAAAACAGCTGCATGGCAACATCGCGCAAAGCGAAGAACGAAGAACGAAGACACGACGCGCTGGCGACGAATTGAAATCAAAATAGCAATGAGAAGAATTCTACTTTGGCGACTCAATACTCACTATACAAGCTATCTGAGTGGTTGTGTGTAGTTGCAGCGTCTACAAAACATCTGCGCGCACCAGATACAATTTACGGAGAAAAACGCCAGCAAAGCGCGCGCGACTCGCGCGCTGAGTCACAGCGCGTTTTTGGCGCACCAGAGAAACAGCGGGCGCGATATTAAAATGCCAAGCGCTTCGTGCCAAGTGCCTAGCCAAGCAAAAGCAGAAGCAAGAAAGCAATTGCAGAGCGCGAGAGTGGTGGGTGAGGGGAACGGTCGGCGCACACTGCATGGAAATTGTTGCAATTGCACGAGAAGCGTTTATTGGAGAGAAATACCCAAACCATTTGTCACTCAAGTCTGCAGCAAGTTGCATCCTAATGTGAAAAGAACTTGAGCAAAATTACTTTTAAGTGTGATATAAGACTTTTTATACTGCGTACTATTTGGAAGTTAAACAATGTAAAGTTGCTGTTATGTTTCCAGGGATTATACGAGTTTCAGATGCAGTTTATAGCTCGTATAGATACTTTACTCTGTAATTTGAGGCTTATTAAACAGACCAACAAGCTTGCTTTACAATCACAAGACATGTAAAGTTACACCAAGAAAGAGAGCCAGAGAAACAATAGGAATAAAATCTTAAATGCATAGTTTGCTGCAGACAAAAGTCAATATGCATTTCAGTTATTGGCAAGCGTCGAATGCAAGGCAATTTTACTTCTTTTTCTTGTACGACATGTGTGAGCCAATTTTAATTAAAACTTTCAACACAATCCCACTTTCCCATAATCCAAACGTAAGTTATTTTATTTTTAACTTGCTTAAATTGTGTGAGACTAATAAAGTTTCTTAACACAGATTTTTTCAGCTAGAACTGCGTCCAGGCCAAAGCCTTCAATTTGCATATTCTCTTGTGTATCACTGCGTATATTTTTTGCGATATGAAGAAGAGTTGCATGACTAAATTCTAGATCGATAAGCTAAACGTTTGCCCACCATTTGCAAGTGCATATTTGAACTACATTTGCCGACTGACATATTTCAATTTTCGCGAATTTCCACGCGGCCAAACAGAGTTCAACATTCATTAATGTATTTACACACATTTCAAATAGTCACAAAACGCAGCACGACAAGCAAACGCACGATTTAAATGCACAAAATCGGGCCAATGATTCATTGCAAAAAATTATTTGCGAATTCCGCAAAATTCGCAAAATGAGACACCTGCTATTCTCCACACACCCCACCCCCGAGTGGCGCAACGTCCTTAAAAAATCCCTTCTCTGGCATTTTCACACTCAACTGGAGCTCATCAGGAATTCATCTGGCCAGCAAATGAATTGGTTTTTGCCTTTGGCTTTTGCTGTGTTTTGCGTTTGTGGATTTGCAAATTTTCCCATTGATTCTCACTAAATGCAAATGACTTGGCCAATGGCCGAAAGGATAAAGGGGCGTGCCAAGCGCCCCTAAAATGCACACTAAACATCGAATGCGAATGAAGCGAATGAGAAGCATAAAAATTTATTCAACCCGCAAATCCAGCAACAGCAAAAACACAACAACACAAAAAAAATAAATAAATAAAAACCAAACCAAACGGCAATCGTTAAAGTTAATTACTTAATTTATTTGCCCAACCGCAGTAACAACAGCTGACAACGGCAAAGGGTTTGCTGCCCATTATAGTTGTTCCTGCTCCCAATGTTGATGCATTAAAATAATAAGCAATTAATAATAATAAAAGTAAACAAAACATTTTGCAAGCCGCAAATGCGGCGGCTTAATAAAAACATGGCCTAAAAAGAGAAAAAGGTTTACGCGATTTGGGAGCAAAACTCTGCAGGCAAACGTTTAGCTATAAATACCCTGTAATTTATTGCCTTGAAGTTTCCTTGCCACCTAATTATTGAAGTTTGAACTTTAATAATAAATCTTTGCTGCCATTTCTAAACGATTTAATTTTACAAAGTTCCTCCAAATCGCTCAGCAAAACAAGCGACGCTCAGATACTCTTAGTTGTCAGAGTATTTAGCAGCATTTAACACTCATACTTGTATCGACCATGTACATTTTCAATTACTTTGCGCAAGGACTTTGAAGTGACGAGCGTCAGACACGCACCTACTTCTTTCCCTTACCTCTTCCCCCTCCCCTTCCTCTACCACATTCTCCAATGCTGCCTGTTTCTCATTTCGCCATCAGTTTCCAGCTCGCTGTTGTTTGCCTGCTCCGCCCTGATGTGGGCCATCTCGTTTGCTAGTTTAACGCCTTGGCCATAGTTTTGTCTGTTGTACGCAATGGCGTTGCCTCTTGCTAAGATCATAAGTGCGACCCCACTACGACGGGGACTACTGACAATATAAAATTACACATACGCCATGCTGGCCAGGTGAGTTACCTATGTACACGCATATATATGTATGTATGTATGTTGCCTGCTGCCTGTTTGTTGTGGTTATATTAAAGACCCTGTGCAACATATTCGTGTGTGCGTGTTGCTTCACGTTGTGCTTTTTGTTTGTCTTTCCTATATTTTTAATTACAGGCTTTGGCGTTGTCCTTGTCACATGTGCAGAGGCTTTGTTCACACTCCAAAGGCAGAGTATGATTTTTTTCGTTTGTTGTTTTTTTTTGGTCGTGGAACGCCCTTTATATTTTTCCTCTCCGTTTGCCGTCTCACATTTTCCATTTTATGTTTTCCCCCATTTCGCTGTAATTGAAATTGGTTGGCTCACTTTTTGAATATTTTGCCATATGCTCAAATTACTTCATTATTTGCGCAATAGGAGGTTAAAAGGAGCAGCAAACGTCCGGGAAACGATGCGAACAACGTGGTGAACGTTTGGAATTGAGTTCTCGTCTCGTTATTATTGATTTTCCTTTTGTGACATTTTTGCAGTCGACAACCCGAGAGTCGTCGCCTCGTTTATTGTGTGCCTAACTCCTTGAACTATTTTTAAACTGCACTTTATTGTCCTTAACGTCGTCGCAAACTTCACATGACTCCAAATATATTAAACTCCTTGCTGGATATGTGCACTATACCACAACGAAACACTCTATTTAAGTACACATTCTGATGTTAAGCATTCAGAGTATTAATGACCAAGTAAAAGGTTATTGCAATGAGAGTTTCCTTTTTCCACATGTAATAAGTGCTTACAATAATTCATTTTGTTACACATCCAGACAATTATTAATTACATCTGAATTATTTTATAACTAAAATTTCATAAATTTGCAACAGATCTAAAACAGAATTGGTTTTTATTATGATGTAAAACCTAGTGATCTAATTATAAGATAGAATTTACTCTTTTAATAATCCCTTATACTTCTTATTTTGTGAATAATTTGAAGATCACACAACTAATTATGAGATATGCATGCACAGCGAGTTGACGACTCAGATTATAACTCTTTTTCAGTGCTTTTCCTCGGATAATCCCGTTCGATGTAATCTTTGGGGTGCTGCTCGAGTGAGTGTGTGCGTGATTATAATGCCACGGCAATAAAACAAGGCAAATGTAAGTAAACACAACTTTTTGCTTTGCCACACTTGGGCACAGTTTGCCACTTCCCCGCACCTCCTTCCCCGACCGCCTTTCCAATTGTTGTTGAAAAAGTAATTAATTTGATAAAGTGACTGGGGCCAAAACGTTCTGAGCCAAGTGGGTGGTCCAAGGTGTCGTTAGAGCAGAGAAAGGCGCTTGATATAAGCAAATGTGCAGAGTGTGAGAAAAAACAAGCGAAAGAGAGAGAGAGAGGAGAGGGGGTTGCGGGGGTGGTGCAGGTCAGACATATTTATGACCAAATATACAGCAACAGATTGTGCGTCCTGTGGTAGCAGTTAATGAAATGAGCTTTGCTGTTTTGACACGACTGGCGAACGTTGCGTATACGCAACATGCGGTGCCCCCCACCCCCAAAATGGCCGTTTCAAAGTGTTCTTTAATGTTGCATGTGTTTGTTGCTATTCGAGTTGTTTGTCGGTTGCTGTTTGCTGTTTGTAAGTGCAAAATTCTCTGACAACAGCAACAAATTTTAATGGAATTTCAAATGCTGTGTTCACGGTTTGGTTTGTTTATGTGCGAATGCTGGTTACCCTTTTGTATCTCTCTCTGTTTCGATCTCTGTCATACATAACTTGACGTCTCTTTGTAACAATTTGCACTTGACCAATGCTTAACCCGTTCGTGTGCTTTGCTCGTCTGCCTTTGACAGTTGCATAGAATTAAATGATTTTTATTATTTGCATGTTTCACTCGCACACTTTTCATATGGATTTCTGTCTGAAGTGGCATGAAATTTAAACAAATTGTGCAAACACTCTCTGATATGTACCTCCTGACATCACAGACTCTATCTAGACTGTACTCTATGCATGTATGTATATATGTATGTATGTGCAGCATCTGTGCACATATCCTGCAGTCTATGGGGCTACTTTGCTCTTTTGGTCGAGGCCAAAATAAATAAAAACTAATTTGAATATTCAACTGCAGTCAGTGATAACAAACTTTGAGCTGGCCTAAACAAATGCGGCTGCAAGTTAAGCCAAACTGACTTGAGACAAGCAAAAAAGTATAAACATACAAATATGTGAAATAGTTGGGCTAATCGACTGGCGAATACTCTTACGATTGTTGTTGCAATAAACTGAGCCAATTTGCTGACTGAATTGATTTCAATTTTATAACAAATCGAAATCATTTTCAGCTATCTTGAAACTCAAAATGGCAAGTAGTATTAATGAAGTTGTTTGGCTAATTTAAGTGTGTTATGATACAGTGTGAGCACTGGCAAAAAAAAAGGCAGAAAGTATCACACACTCATGTGTGCAAACTCGAGAGAAAGCTGGCAAAACATTTTGTAAATCTTTTGGCAAACGACTCGAGCTCAAGTTGAAATCGCTTTTTATGCCTGGCAGCCTATAAATATGCGACGTGAGCTGATTGCAGAGCATATACACACACACACACACACACACACACACACACTCAGAGAAGGAGATGGAGGGAGAGGAGTGACACAAAAAGTCGAACAGTTGTGCGCAGCAAAAAGTGTTGCATACTTTGCAGCGTCCGCAATGTGTCCGTTGAGTGTCGCGGCGATTTGTCTGTTGGTTCCGACTATGGGCAGATTAGAAAAATTAAACTCAGCTCGGACGGGCAAGATAAGAGAGCGCGAAAGAGAGAAAGAGAGAGCGAGAAAGAGCCGAGAGAGAGAGCGAATGAATAGCGACAAGAAATAAAATGGAAAATGAAAGAGAAAAACTGGGAACGTCTCCGCTTCAAACGAAGCGAAGTTTTGTTCATTTCAAATAATATCCATTGAAATAGATTAAAAACTTAAATATTTATATATGGATATATGCAAGTATAAGCGTGGGACGAGGTTGTGCGTCTCAGCGGCAGCGGGGCGAGCACGATGAATATGTATGGATGATTCCCAAAGGGCCCTCAAGGCTTTAAGCATGGCTGTGGCGATGGGGGGTGTGGAGATGGAGGGATGGTGGGATGGGGGCCACCTCGAGAAGGTGAAAGTATTATAAGTACTTGCTACTTGCCACGTTTCACGTTCATCGCGCTGCGTTGTTATATGAAGCAGAATACATGGCATAATAATCACAACGACGATGAGAACTCAACATGCACGACACACACACACACACATACAATCAGAATGAGCAGCCAGGCGATAGATAAATGCTGCAAAGGTGGAGAGAAGACATCTTGGGGTTAAGCACACGCGCAAATATTAAATTTTATGCCACAGCGAATGAAGTAAACGGAAAATGTGGCAGAAAGTTCCTTTACACACACACACACAAGCGTACACAAAAAGCAATTGCCAACAGCACCGAGGGAATTTTATTGGTAGCCACTGTCCAGGTGTCGGACTGTATCCCAATGGGGCAAAGCTAACCATTTGGAAAATAGCTAAAGCCAAGTTGGAGACCTCGAAATTAAGCTGTAAATCGCTGGCACTCTTTCGACTCACAGACATGTATGTATGTATGCATAGCAGCCATCAGTATATGGCTAGCCTCGTATAATAAACTATATCGTATTACTCGTAGGCAAACTTCATTATCTAACACCAGCCAGAGAGCTTCTGTTGCTTCTGGTGGCGCTTTCAACACATTAACGCTGTGGCAACACCTGGCAAAAATTGATTGAAACGCAGCCTAAACTGACGAAAATATTACGAAACTTCTTGGCAACCAGCAGCCAGCAGCCATAAGGCAGCAGGCAAAAAAGAGCGAACGCGAAAAATTTCAGCAAATATTGCGATGCGCCAAAAAACCCATCATCAAACTCAATTCCCACAGCCCCCGTCCCGTCCCCCTGGCCACCTGTCCCCTCCCCAGCCCCTTCAATGCCTGCCACACTGTAACAGTTATACAGAGATACGGGTCAGGGTGGACGCGGGGAAGGTAGAGAAGTACCTACCAAACGAATGGGAATATAAAAGGTAAATAATGTGACCTTTGAGAGCATCAAATGCGTTGTGTAATGGCAGCCTAAAACAAAATGGCGAGGCCGCCGCGTTTGATAGGATGTGCCTAAACTGGAGACCCACTACAACAATAACAGCAACAGCAGCAGCTACATCCCCCCGCCTCGTCCCTCACATAAGCGGAGTGAAGTGGGGGCTTTGAATTATGAATGCAACATGAAAGCGGCAACCCTGGCATAGATTTTATAGGATTCTGGGGCAACTGCTGCTGCTGCTGCTGCTGCTGCTACTTCTGCTATTGCTTTCGCTGCTGCTGTTCAGCTCGTAGTTCGTAATTTGTTGTTAAAGTTTCGCATCGTAAATATTACAGGTGATTTTTCTAACAACAAATTACTGCGAAAGTTTCTGATGATCCCCACAAATACAATTGAGTCTAGAGTCTATCTGCAAAACAAAAGCGAGCATTATCGATTGTTAAACTAAACCAGTCGACATTATTGGCAAAAACACATCTCCTAAGCAACTAAGCTAAATAAAAAGAAGAAAACGGAAGCACCAGCTCAACGAACAAACCCTCTAAACACTTTTGCATAACTTTATAATAATCCTCAACTGAATTCGCCTTGCGAGACGACTGGCGACCAACCAACCGGTCAGACAGACGAGACAGACAGACAGACCGACAGACAGTAGGTAAAAAAGGAAGACAATGACCAGGGGCAGGAAGGGGGTGAGAAAAGCTGTGGCACACTCAACGACATAACAAACGAATTATGTCACGAGTTTGTTAAACAATTCGAATGTTTTCCTGTAAAGCTCCTCCGCAGACTTCGCTCCAGTCGACAAGCCACCCAAAACACAATCAAGGCTCTGCGATACCCAGTTCTGTCTATAAAGCCCAAGGAGAGGAATATGGGAAACTAAAACGACACTTTTGGAAGTGAGTTTCGTTAGAGAAATTCGAATGCTAAAATTTCTTACTTCTGTTACTCTTTGTTTTCATATTGTCGCATTAAAATATTAATTGATAAATTGTAAACACTATTGACTGTCTACTATTTACTTTACAGGGTGCCCAATTAGTCGTGCTATTTTTGTGCACGCGCGCTTTCTTCTTCACTGACGCCGGCGCATTATCAGCCGCATGTCCGAACATCGGAGTGAAAACGAATCTCGACTCGGCTAGAAAAAAAAAAAAAAAAAATAGAGAAAACACGACTCAACTCGAGTCGTTTCTTGGCGCGTTTCGACTCAAGAGTCGAGTTGGCCATTTGGCTTTGATGGCAGCATGTGGTGGAGTGGGGGGCAGCAAGAAGCGAGAAGCGGGAAGCTCTAGATCTGTTACGTTATGGTTATAAATTATTTATTGCCCTCTGATACTCTGATACAGCACTAAGAACCATTACAATGGCCCATTTGGACAATTTTGTGTTGTTTCCTCTCGATGCCGTCTCATCTTCGACTGCGCTGCGGGTCGCATGTGTAGCTCGCATCTCGCAACTTCATTAACTTGGCGCGGCAAGTCGTAAAAATTTGACACTCCACCCCGCCAGCCCCCTTGGCGGGGCAGGGGCACTGACTCAACTCGGAAAGGAGCCGCTACTCAAATCTGCACCCTTGAAAATATAATTTCCGCACATTTTCACGTTTCGCACATTTCCGTTGCATACTTTTGTGCGCTCTGGCATTTTGATGTTGTTTCTTTTTGCTGCGACTGTTGTTGCTGTTGTCGTTGTCGTTGCTGTATTATCACACACACCCATACACAGACACACACACACACACACACACACACACTCGCACACCCATATAATACTTATTCGTGCATTATTTCATTTTATACAAATTCTTTGACAGCTACCAACTACGCTTAACCATGTTTCGCTAATATTCGGCTGTTGTTCTTGTTGCTGGCATTTTAACGAGTTAATGCAGGACATGCAAATGCGAGCATTTTGAATTCATTGAACTTTTACACGACGACCCAGCGACGCCAACATCCATGTCGTTGCCATCGCCATCGCCGCCGACGCCGACGCCATCGCAGCTGCTGCTGCTGTCATGTGGCTTTGTTGCAGTCGCCGTCGACAGCGCTGCTGGCGTCAGCGTCCGCTTTAAGCTGTGCAAAGGGAACTTCTGCCAAAGCAGCAGAATTAAGTTTTGTGCGCCCTTAGAAGTCTATTACTTGCACATATAGAGTGAATATGTTTTAATAACTTCGAGTTGCTAACAATATAATTTAATTCAGTTGCACAAACGTTGCCAGCTCACTGCTAAAAGTGTTAAAGTGAAACACTTAAACGGCAAAAGGTAGCATAAAGCAAAAAACTATAGCATATATTTCAATGCAAAGACTAATGCCACTAATTTTGCAATTCCAAGTATCATTTGGAAATTTTGAATATAGCTAATGAATGGATTGAACTTTTACGCCTCATTTATCCAAGCTAAATGGGGAACTACAGCACTAAGCATTTAAATGGAATATTCGAGTAGCTGTTGTAATCGTTTTATTTAAATGGCGTTTATCTATCCAAAAACATTTGCAGTTTCTTTGCATATGAATGAAACCTGCTTTTCGAGTCCATTACTAGCGATATACCCCTTTTCTTCTTGGTTTGTTGGGCGGCCAGGCACTTGGTCGATTTAAAAAGCTCGTTACGCAAATATTTACCAAGAAGATTTATTTTCATTTCATTTGCGAGAGGTTTTTCGTTCGTTTCTTTTCTTCGCCTGTTTGCTACTGGCTGCTCTTTGGCGTTCATCGTCTTGATGCTATTGTGCAATATCTATCGTACATTTTACACGCTGTGTGTTCATTTTATGTGCCCAAGTGTTTCACTTGTCTCGTCTCACCGTTGTTGCTCTTGATGAAACATCGTTTTGTCCTCGAAAGCTGGGAATGCTTTTGTTTTGTGGGTGTCTGCTGTTTTTTTGGGGGTTGTCATAGGTTGAGGCTCTTAATGAGTCCTATGCAAATATATCGTTAGACCCAAGTGTGTATACGACGTGTTGACTTGAGACTTTCGTTTCGCTCCATTTCGACACTGCAGATAAGAAGTCGCCAGTTGAGAAACACTTTTTAGGTTTGACTCCAAAGTCAATGCGTTGAATTTACAGCAAAACGAACGAAGAGCCAAAAACAACTAGTATATGTACTTAAGGGGGTGTGTGCGAGTTGTGAAAACTCGTAGAAATGGACGCTAATGTCCGCAGGGTGGCAAATTTAAGGGGTGTTCGATGGGTGATGGCGGAAACGACTAAACCAAATTTCAATCTCAATCGTCAACAAGTTTTTGCCAATCTCTTTCACTCGTTGCGGCCTGGCCTCGGACTCTCGACGTGCACAACTATTTCTATGCGCCAGAATGATGTTGCCAGGATGAGGCAGCAGGCAAGGGAGGTTGGCACTAAGGCTCGGGCACTTGGTAATGCATGAACGAAATTCATGAGAAAACTTGAAAGCTTGGTCGCTGCTGCTTCGTTCGGACCGTGGACAAGCTAAAGCGCAAAACGGAAATTTCACCCGTGTCCGTGTCCTTTCGCAAAGGCAAAGCAACAAAAATAATACAGCAACAAGAGCAACGAGTTGTAGCTGCTTTGGATGTTGTTGTTGCGGTTGTTGTTGCTGGCTCTGGTCGCTTCTCGTTTTTTGGGTGCTTTTCTGATGAAAACTACTCAGCGACATGAAACTTAACTTAAAAAGTTTTGCACTTTCATTTTGTAAATGAAATGTTGTCGTTGTTGCTGTTGTTGTTGTTGCTATGAAATAACAGGAAAACAATTTGGAGCGGATAATGAATATGGGTTAGGTAGAGCACATGCCCCGACTGGATATATATATATATATATATATATATATATATGTATGCATGTATATAAGAATATCATTTGGCCGAGTGCAGTTCAGTCAAAAGCATCTACTCCACAACGTGCAACCTGCACTGCTTGTAATGAGACCCTCGAGAGCAAGACGGTGTGAGTGAGATGAAATATGGAGAGATGGGGAGATCGAAAGAATGCGGGAGAGCAGCAGCAGTGACAAAATGAGGTCTTGCATGAAGTTGCAGACAAAAGATGAAGTTGCCCCACGAATGCCGAATATGCATCAGGATATGAATAAAGATTTCCAATATTATGTGTTCGCTATGTAGTATATAAATACATACATATATAGTAGAAAAGAAAACATGCAACATATGCATATTATATACTAATAATGTTGTAAGGAAACCACGTTGATATGATTGATTGACGCGCCCTCAGAGCTTTGAAGTTGTCAGTTTGCCAAATGGCAGCCTGTGAATGGGGAATATGTGCAACTCACTTGAATTTCCAAATTTAGTTCAGGCATTTTTATGTGGTATACTTATTAGTATGCATAAGCTATTAAAAGCAATTCCCAAGTGTATTCATGAGTGCTCGAAATAAAATACAATTTCGTTGAATGTTTCCATTGCCATTTAAATTTCAATTCTTTTCGAGCTTAATTCGAATTAAATGTTTATAAAAAAAACTGTGTAAAATTCTGTAAATAATTAAATGAAATGGAATAAGCAAACATTTAGAAGAAATTGCAAATAAATATATGAACGCATGCTTGAATAAATGATTGCAGTTGGCAATGTAATCAATTTTTGCTTTTCTACATATCGCAATAGCATAATTTATTCATTTGATTACTCGACCCGTGCAAAAGGTATTCAAAGCGATTAACTATGATTTGAGTCGCCTTCAGGGGCCATTCTGAACGGAAATGAGAATCTGTGTGCGATCTCCTCCTCACCCCCGTCCCCTCCGCGACGACCGTCCTCGTCAACGAAGTCAACGAAAGGACGAAATGCCTGCATGGGTATTTTGTCATATTTTTGTGCTGCGCAAACGACGACGAATTCAATTCTAGACGAACTGGAGCAACAGCAACAACTATTAATGTTTTTGGGCATTTATGCTTTTTCCTTTTTTTCGTTTGTCGTTTTCATTTTCGTTTTCGTCTATTTGCTGTTGGTGCTGCGAGTCGTGCGGCACGTAATGAAAATGGCGCACATGGCAATGGTCGCTGGTTGTATTCTGTGTTCGGCTGTGGCTATGCTTCCGCTGTGGCTGCTGCTCACCGACGAGACACGAGCGGCACACTGAAGCCGAACGCCAGGTCGACTGACAATTTTATGAACAGATGTGTGGTAAAATTAATGGACAGAGATAAACTTGTGCCGATGGAGCTAGCAAAAGGGAGGGTTAAACGCCAGCAAGTGCGGAACATTGAGTGAGAGAGCGAAAGAGAGAGAGAAAGAGAGAGCGGGCTAGTGAGTGAGTGAACTGATTTGAGTGAACTCGAAATTAAGAGCAACCCCCGTAACGTTAAGTTTGCAGGCTGAAACTTTGTGCCGACATTTCTATGTCAATTGTGGATGGGTGCATGCGAGTGTGTGTGTTGGTGTCGGTGTCTGTGTGTGTGTGTATATCGACTTATGGTCGAAACTTTACACTTTGTGAGCCAGCAGCGCAGTCGGCGCCAGCGTCGCTGCTCGCCAGCTGCCGTTGCTTGGCAATGTCGGATTTTTGTCAAAGCTGTTGACTTCGTTACGCTGATAACTTAAATATGCATGCGAAATTTACATACGTGTCAATGGCATTAAGCTTTAAGTAGCGCAGTATATTATTGGCCAAGCCAAGCTTCTGCCCCCAACGACTGCCAACTGAACTCACCTGAATGCCGTGCGCTCCGCCGCCCTGTTGACTGATGTGCAGTTGCTGCGTCTGCTTCATCTGCAGCGTTGTTGTTGTTGCCTGCTGCTGCTGTTGTTGTTGCTGCTGTTGCTGCTGCTGCTGCTGCTGGGCTGTGTTCGGTGCATTGCCGCCAGGCCCAGCATTGGGATTTGACTGCGGACCGCCAGGACCACGGGACGGTTGCTGTTGTTGTTGCTGCTGCTGTGGCTGCTGTTGTTGCTGCTGTGGCTGCTGCTGTTGTTGTGGCATGTTGCCCGGCGCCTGGTTGCCGCCTTGGGGGCCGCCGCGTGGCGGGCAGTTGAGGAAGTTGGCGTTGGCGTTTTGATTGCTGAATGGCGAGTATTGTTGCTGCTGTTGTTGCGCTTGCTGCTGCTGCAGCTGCTGTTGTTGCTGCGGCGTCGGCACCTGTTGCTGCTGCTGCTGCTTGGCAAAGTTGCCTCCCGCGCCCATCGGCACGCCCATCTTGGGCCCATTGGGATGCTGTTGTTGCTGCTGCTGCTGCACATGATGTTGTTGCTGCATCGCCTGCTGCTGTTGCAGGCGCTTGAGATCAAAGTCATTTTGTGAGGAATAGAAGAGCTCCTGCTTGATGTCCAAGAAGTTCTGCTGCACATTCATGCCCGGCCCACCGCCCGGACCCTTCTGATGGAACTGCGGTGGCAAGTGTTGCTGCTGCTGCTGTTGTTGTTGCTGCTGCTGCGCCGCATTGGGTCCCATGCCAAAGTCGTTGGAAAAGCCGCCGCCATAGTCGTTGTAGCGTCCCTGCTGCTGTCCTTGCCCCGGGCCGCCCATCATCTGGCCGTGTTGCTGCTGCTGCTGCTGCGGCGCCTGCTGCTGTTGCTGCTGCATGCCGTGTGGCGGCCGCGGGAAGCCGCCCATGCCACCCATGGCGCTCTTGTGCTGATGCTGCTCAGCCATCTGCTTCAGCGTCTGCGCGGCCAGCGAGTGCTCCGACATCAGGCCACCGCCTCCGCCTCCGCCTCCACCATTGTTGCCAGCGGCGCCCGCAGGGCCGTTGTTGCCGTTGGGTCCGTTACCGTTGGGGCCCGTGGGGAAGCCGACGCCCGGGCGCATTTTCATCGACTGCGGATCGAGGCCCATGCCGACGCCGAAGCCACCGAAGCCGTGACCCAGGCCCGACTCGGACTTCACATTGAGGCTGTTGATCAAGTCCTGGGCGTTGGGCGGCTCTACTTTGATGCCATCCTCGGTCTTGATGTCGAGCAGCGGCTTCTCGTCGAAGCCGTCGAGGAAACTGGGATTGAAGTCCTGCAGATTGTTGATGAGATCCTTGAACGTGTCGTTGTTCTCCGAGTTGTCGTCGCCCAGCAGATCGGGGAAACCCGGGAACTGTCCGTTCGCACCATCCTTGTCCAGGGCCGCCAAGTCGGGAAAATCGTGATCCGGCTCGCGTTTGCACTCCACCAAATTGGCCAAGTTGCCCAACGCCGACTTCTGCTGGGCGGACATCATGTTGGGTCCCATGCCGACGCCGACACCGACGCCAACGCCGACTCCGACGCCGGGTCCTGTGGGCATGCCGCCGCCGCCAGGACCCGCGCCGCCACGCCCATTGTTGCCAAGGCCACCCAGACCGCCGCCTTGTTGTTGCTGCTGCTGCTGCTGATGTTGCTGGTGCTGTTGTTGCTGGTGTTGTTGGTGCTGCTGCTGTTGTTGTTGGTGTTGCTGGTGTTGCTGCTGCTGCTGCTGCTGTTGATCGGGGCCGCCGCCTCCGCCGCCGCCCACGCCCGGTTCACTCTTGACGGAGGTGTTGGTCAGCGCCTTCACAGTGACATTGGTGCTGATCTGCTGCGGCTGCGAGTTGGCCGCCGATGTGGTAAACTCTAGTTGTTGCACGATCTCCACGGAGAACTTGGTTAGATTCTCGGAACCACCGCCAACGCCGCTTGAGCTGTTGTTGTTGTTGTTGTTATTGTTATTATTATTGTTGTTATTAGGTAACTTATGCGGCGGTTCAAAGTTCTCGGCGCCATTGTCAACATCCTCCGCTGGTCGTTTTAGGAATTTTTGTTGCTACACGAAGAGATGGAGATGGAGAAAAAAGGACAAAATTTAGTATAAACTTGCAATTGAAAAGCTTTAATAAATTAGATATATATTTTTTTTGTTTTGATAAAGACGCGCAAACATTTACAACACTGTTGTTACGTGCAAATATATTATATATTGTTTTTTTAATATTCCAAAGAAGTTGATAAGCTGCAAAGCTTTAAAGAAAATGATATTTATAACAAAAAAAAAATATTTCTTAAACATAAAGAAATTTGGCATATATAAATACAACTGCTATTAAATTGATTCAATCTGTACAAAAATATTATTACATCAAAAACGAATCGTATAAATTAATCACGTCAATTAATAATTTTACTGTTATTATTTGCAAAGTACATTGTTTCGAAACATCATTAATTTTTTGTAGTTTAAAAATTTATATTGCAAGTTTTTCGAATTAATTATCACTTTTGCTTTTTAAAAAAATTTATTAAAACAGCAGAAGCTGTTTTAAATATATTATTAAAAAACCGTAAAGAATAAAGGAAATTTGTCTCCCATTTTTTATAATTTTATTGCTATTTCTTGCAATATTTCAATTTTTAATAAAATTATTTTCACTATTTTTTTGTACATTACAATGTTTATCACTGTTGAATATAGACAAATTATGAATAAGTCAAATTCAATAGACAGATTCTATTTATTAAAATTTATTAAATCAGCAAAGAATAAAGACGAGATCTTTATATATATATATATATATTTTTTTTTTGTTCCTTTTTGTATCACTATTATCCACTAATGGCAATTGCTGTGCTAAAAATTATTATTTTTTATCCCTTCTACATGCAGCCGATCTATTATACAATATTAAAATATTAATGCTTAATGTTGAGCTTACCCAAATATTCATAGATATTTCTTTTATTTGTTCGTATGTTTGGCAAGTTATTATACGATAGTGTTATAGCATGTACAAGCTAAGGAGTCGAGTTGAGTTTTTCAGTTTAACATATAGAAGTAGATTTGCGTGTAATAATTTTGGGGTCTTTTTGAACAAAGGGCGATTAAAAGAGTTTTATCACTTGAGGTCTAGTGTTTTGTTTGTCGCTTAGACTTGATAGTAACTGCGATGTCGTCCAGTGTTGTAGAATGTGGCTAGTGTTGCCAGGCGTCGACAGTGTTGCATTTTGTTGCGTTGTTTGCCGCGTGCACGCATTTGGATTTTTGATTTGGATCAGTGTCTATTTTAATTTCGTTTTTATACACTTTCAATATTGTTTTATTCTTTTATGTGTCTGCTTGTTTTGCTTTTTCAGTTCTTCTGCTTGCAATTGGATTTGGCAGCTGCATAATAAAATCGACAATTCGATTAGCACTTCACGAAAATTTGAGCAACAACGAGAACAGCAACAAAAGGCAAGCGAAATTCGCTGGGTTGACAAATAATCAAAACCAGGAGAAGAAGGAAGACGAGACGTGCACAAAATTTATTGAAATCATACAAAAGACAAAAGTGAAAAGAAATAAAGCAAGAGCTACAACAACTACACCCAATGAGAGGAAGTAATGCAAAGTGCAAACACAACAACAGCACAGTATATATTGGCAAAGACACTTCTAATCAGCAGGCAGAATACAACAACACACAATGAGCTGAGCTGAAAACCGCAGAGAGTGAGAGGCCAGCCAGCCGACCAACGCTGAGAATGAGTGTGAGTGCGCGAGAGAATAATTGACAGTGGGTGAGACCGGGTGGCCACAGCGGCTGTGACTGCGACTGCGACGCTGACTGCTCTGCTGACATGGCAATGTTGGTTTTGTTTTGTTTCGAGGCTGCTGCTGCTGCGCTTTTTTACGCAAGTGTAACACAGCGCAAAGAAGACAGCACAACAAAAACAGAAACGAAAAGCAAAAAGAACAACGAAAAGCAAAGGCAACAGCATAGCAGAAAAGAAAAACAATCACATTTAAATCACAATGTGTTTTCTTTTCATTTCTATTTGCTTGCGCTACGGCCCCAGCTCTGCTCGCTCGGCCTGCTTCGGGTCGGCGGTGATCGGCTGGCGCCCGCCGTTCACTTCGCTGTTCGTCGTCTCCGCCAGCTTCGGGTCTGCTGCTCAGACCGCGCGCGCGACTTTTGCTATTTATTTTGTTTTTAATTAATGCAAAATGTATACAAAATAGCAGCGAATAGGCGCAACTGAGTGAACCTAGGGGTCGTAAGGTGTGCGCCACGCGAATGGACAAGGCGAGAGTGTTGTCTTATTGCTGTCGTCGTCGTCGACGTCGACGTTGTTGCTGTTGTTGCTGTTGCTATTGCCTTTTTTATACGGGCTTGACAAAAGGCAGAGCACCGACAGCGACATCGGTAGCAGCAGAAGAAGAGCAACTGAATGTGAGTACACACGGTACAGAGCTAAACACAGACACACGAATGTATGCACACAATATGTATTGGGGAGTTGCGAAACGGATTGAACGGTAAACTGACACGGGATTATGTACCCACATACCTCTATATACCTGCACAAATACATACATACACATGTAGCCATCGTGTAGGAGGGGCAGAAGCGGAGCGGCGGCTGGGAGTCAAATACTCACTTCAACATAAATACTTTCGAGCAGTTCGCGACGATATAAAACATTCGAATAATCTTATGTGGTTGTCGTCAAGTGAATATTGCATAATAAATTACATCTATTACTCATACTTAGGCTTACAAAATACGTCCGGTATTTATAGAACGAATGAGTGCGAACTCAACCTGTAGTCAAAGTCGCACGTCTTCGGGTTCAAATTTAGCAAAACACTTTAAAAAGTAATATTACTTTTCGACGTCAACGACAAGAGTACAAAATATAGTTGTTAAATCTATTGATCGCAAATCTAAGATATGAAAAATAAATAGCTGGGATAATCCAAATTAATTGGCTAATAGAACAACCAAACCTTAGTAAAACCCAATTTAACATACATTAAATATTATTGACGACCACTAAAAAAAACCCAAAAGTTTAATCGGAAACTTATAAACGTATCTAAAATATTTGCATTTGATATTGTAATTGAAATAAATTCTTCGGAAAATGTTCTTCAAAATTACGAGCAACATTATAAAAGAGATTCGCATAATTTATACATTTGCATATCTTTCTCACCCCCTCTCTTTCTCTCTCTCTCTGTTTCTCGCACACTCTTACTCTCACAATCGTTTTCCCTAATGCAAACAGGCGCAGCAATAGTTAATAACTTTATGACAAACTCAATCGCTTGCTCTTGCTCGCTCTTACTGTCAGCTCAATGTATCCCCTCCGGCTGGGGAATTGCAAACAATCTTCTGCATGTCCATGTGGCCATAAAAGCGAGTGAACCGATAAACGCACCAAACACTTTTCCCATTCACTCGTCTCATTATGAATAAATGCCGTTTCATAAATTTGCTTTTCTTTCATACGCGTGCAACCCTTCCCCTTCTCCAAACTCGTCCCCATCTACCCACTACTCAATTTTTGTAGTTTTTTTTTTTTTTGGTAGAGCTTTTCTCTCATCTGTGCATCTCTGTGGGCATCTCTCGATGGAAACGTGACACAAAGAATGCAAAACTTGCGCTGCCGCTTGGTAGGCGGTAAAGCGGTGGCAAGACGATGACGGGGAAGTTGCCACAATATTAAACTTATGTTGCACATATACACTCACACTCACACACTCACACACACACACACACACACACATACACACACAGAGTGGTGGAGTCCAATATACAGGCCCGTTTAGAGCGTTAAAGCAACTCGCACAATTTACAAACTTAAAAGTAATTTAGTTTTTTACGACTCCGCTGCGGTAATAAAAATGTGTTGCTCACTCGCTCGCTCATTGCCAATCTACTTCTGACTCTCCTGTCCCCTCACTCAATCTCTCTGCACCCCTCTCTCTCACTCTCTCTTCCTCCTTTTCTCTCACTCTCTCTTCCTCCCTTTCTCTCTCTCGTCTTTTATGTGTTCTTACACACTTTTGCAACTCACTTCACCTACAAAATACACTTTCAGACGTATAGTATAAACGTTGCCTACATATGTACGTCCCCCACACATTTCCCTATATTTCTTACACCATAACAGAGCCCTGCATTTACATTTATCGATACGTCTTCGTCTTCTTTGCATACGCAGTTATATATACGTACATATATACATATTCTGCTACTCCTTCTCCTAAAACCATGTCAGTTTTATTTGTCATTTAATTTGGTATTTCGAATACAATCTTGGCTACGTCTTCTGCCAGTTTTAAGTAGTTTATTTACTATACTAATCTATCTGTTGCCTCAAGAAACCTCAGGCAGCCAAAATAATATAAAGTCGGTGCTGTTGCTGTCATTCGATCTACAAGAAGCTTCCAGCAGTTTCTGCAAGTTTACACGAATTCGATCATAATAACAAATTACAGTTCTCCAAGAACTTAGCATGGAAACAAAAACCTGCAAGTTTTATGGATCGGCAAATCAGTTAAGATTCATCAGTAAAACAAAATGTACTTTTTTATTTTTGTTCTATTCATTTGAATATTCTTTTTGTTCTTTTATCGACTCGAGCTCAATACTGAATTTCAACTGAAGCTTGGCTTACATTAAATGTTGTTACAATGATGTTTGACTGTGCAACGAGAGTGCTGCTGTATTTTAATTGCGAAGCGAAAAGAAAGTCCGAAATATAGCCGAGAGTTATTATTGAAAGTTGTTGCTCGTGAGATGTGATGCCCACAATCCGTTGCCCTCCGTTCCCCTCCGCTGCCCTCTCCCGCCACACAATTCTCGCAATGCGTCTCTTGTCGCTGGTTCCCTATCAGGCGGAGGCTAAAATAATTTTGTACGCTTGAAGCGCACTGAAATAAAGCGCAAAATATGATGCCGCGAACCTTGACACATTAAAACAAGCAACAGCAAAAGCAAAAGCAGCAGCAACGGCAAAGCAAATAGCAACAGCAAAGCTGACAGCGACGTCGACAGCGACGTCGACAGCGACGTGAGTAAGACGCAAAGACGACGACACACAGTAAATTTGTGTGCAAAAATAAAAATGTGAAAAGCTTCGTTATTGCTGTTGCTGTTGTTTTTGTTATTTTTGTTGCTGGTGCTGTTGCTGGTGCTTTGTCTGAATTTCATTTTCATGTTTCAATGCGGCGCGCGCTGCAAAAATAAAATAAATAAATGCTGTGCACAACGCGGCGTATGATTAATGCGAATTAGCAGCAAACGATGAGCGGCGAGTGTCGAGCGAAACAAAAAAAAACAAAAAACAACAACAGAAATGAAGCCAGTAAACCGAACTGTAAACCAAACTGCTCGCCCGGTCAGCCAACGGAAGTGGTCGAAACTTTCGTAAAAAGCCTTCACTAGTTCCCTATCACTTCATCCCTTACCTCTCCCCCCTGTCCACCTACTCACTCCCACAGCGCCGTATGTTTGTGTGTGCGTGAACGCGAATTGAGTGGCGATGAGTTGTGTCGTGAGTCTTCGTTGTGTTGTGTTGTGTTGCGCTGCGTCGCTTTGAGTTGAGTTGAGTTGAGCTGAGTTTAGTGCCTTGTTCTGTCCTGAGCTTCACGAAGGTGTTGATAGGCGTTAAGCTCGTTGGTGTTGCTGATGCTGTTGTTGTTGTTCGTCTTGTGCTGGTGGTGAGAGGTCGATGAAGTGTCGAGTGCGAGAAGCATGCTAATAAGCGCACATGTAATCCAAAAAAAGCGAGCGAATCAAGTGTTTGCAGCTTAACTAATTGTAATTGATCAATCTTAATCTTAATTTCTGATACCGAGGAATTAACAGAAAATTAATAAATTAACCAAAAACGAGTCCAAACAGTTCAGTGCTTGCAACAGTGCTCGACTGCGAGGTACTCTGTAGACTGTCATGAATACACAACCACAAATAAATGACCATAAAGCTCTCAGGCACGTTTCAATTGAATATTGTTTCTGTATAAAACAATTCCGGAAATACAAATTGATAGTAAATTTAATCACATGTTGACTTCATTATAAACCTATTCTAGCAACCCATTTGCAAGCAAGTGTCAGGTATATTATGGCAAGCGATGAGTTAAAATAAAATGATGAGAGCGGAAAAGCAGAGAAACGTATACCAAATATATTTCAAACAATTTCATAAGAAAATCTTTAATATATACCACACTATTTATTACTACCGTTATTTTTTCTACCAATCTCAATTTTTATATTTTGAGTTTCTTGTCATAGGGAACTCTACTCCTTTTTTTATCGCAGGGGGGAGAGGGTTTTGTTGGGAGGGGGCATTTTTGGGGGTGGTTTTTTCCCATCTTATTGATAATACAGCATTCTGATATTCGACTATCTTAGCAGACCTGCTTAAGTAGCTTTATCAAGAGGAAAGTTGTGCAAAATTCAGCTGCACGTTTTTTGGGGGGTTTTTTATTAGTTGGGGGGACGTATGCGTAATATTTTAAACTTGCTAACGGCAAACGCCCCGCTCATTTGTGATCAAGTAACAAGGGGAAAGGGGCAGGGGTTGGTGTTGGGGTGTTAGGCCACGCCCTCTTTGTGCATGCTTGCATTACATTTTCCATACTATTAATTTTTTTGCACATTATAAGAAATTTCGCGCTTGGCCAGAAACAAAATATAAATAAAAACAACATCAAGAGTAATTCAGTAAAGTGGGAAAAAAACAGAGAGCAACGATTCAAAGTGATTGCCTATCCGCTACCCTAACAATCTGCAACTTAAATTAAAAAATAAAAAAAAAAGTACTTGATCAAATAATAATCAATTTGTTTAACTAATTACGAATAAATTTGTTAAATTTGTTAATATAAATCTTGCTAGCAACTGAACAATTTCAACTGCGATTGCCGACCGTCTGAGAATATAGGGTATTTAAAAAACGCATACAAATTGTAAATTATTTCTCAACACATTTAACGGGTTGCGAAAAACTAATGAAAAATTATGAAGGCAAAATTAATTTCAGCAAAATCTCAGCTGTAACAGCAGCAGGAAAAACAACAACAACATCAATAAGAGAATATAGAACATAATAATAAGTAATTGCAATAATAATAATAAGAGTCTAATGCATACAAATGATTAACAGCGACCGCATTTTCTAGAGACCTCGCAGTCTATACATTGACTTGACTTTTCTTTCTTCCGACGATTTGCATCCAGTTGGTTACAAGCGTTTTATTGCGTGTTGTTTCCATAGTTGTTGCTGGTTTTGCTTTTTTTTTTGCTTTTGCACTATTGCATGCAGAATTACAGTGCTTGTTTGCTTCTTTAACCGTGTGTCTGTTTGTGATGATTTATTAAGTCCGATGCCAGAATTGTAACGAATTGCAAATGCTCTATTCTAAATAGAACGCAAATTACTTTAGAACATCGAAAAATTATTGACACCCACAGCCGATGATTTAGAAATTTCTAATTGGATCAAGAATAGAAGTGAATAAAAACTGTGGTACTGAATAAACATTTTCTTTATAGTCTCACAATAACATCAACAAACATTTTTAACCAAACCATTAATAATTTTCTGCTATTCAAAATTTTAATGTAAGTTTTTAGCTTCACAACAGATATTTCCCAGACGAATTCAAAATTTTCCACTTTATCATTGAGTTTCTCGTTAACGTTTTCCCTTATTAATTCTAAACATGCCTCTAATTAATTGGTTTATTTATATCTTATTTTGTGTATATTTTTCTTTTTTTCCACTTCACTTTTTATTAGCGCCTCTAGAGGAGAAAGGAGAGATGCAGAGAGAAAGAGAGAGGTCCCATAGATTGTCCGCACAATTTTCGTTGATTTATTTTGCATACTTTGATTTATGTTTTTTAATTTCGTTCGTGTTGGAAAAACTCACTGGCTGCCTCGAACTGACGACACAAGGGAAGAGGAAGAGAGGAACACAGAGAGTGAGAGAGAAGGAGACAGAGGGAAGTAGAGAATTAGCGGGGCCAAGGGGACGGTCATCTACTAGCTGTGCACCTAATAAATTTGCATTTGTTATGCATAATTTCTCAAAAGAAATACAAATGCCAAATAAATAAATAGGCACATCTCAGCGAACAACAATAATAATGAGTGACGACAACAATAATAACAAAAAAAAGAAACAATTTCACCAATTTCTCAAAAATGTTTCGCACAAATTTATGCAAAATTTTTTTGTGACTTTCACAGGGAAATAAACAAATAAAAATCTTAATTGCTTCCTCTAATTTGAATTTCAATAAAGAATTTTCTTCACTTCTTCCACATTTATACAACTTTTAATGATGCTTAAGTCGGTTACATATCAATTAAAAGTAAATTATTAATTCAATTTAAATTCACTTATTTTTTTAATTAAGAATTTCTACAAAATGGTTTGCTCATTTGCGAAATATTTTTTTTATTATATAATTCATTTGATCTTCACTTAATTCACTTTGTATATTCAAATTATATTCTTCTTTTTTTTTAGAAATTACTGAAGAAACTGCATTCTGTGTATTCTTAAATAAAGACCAGAAAATCGAATTAAAAATTACTTTAAAACAAAAACACAAAACCAATGGAAATATTTTCAGAATTTATCACTATTTTGAAAGATTTCAATTTATCTTGCAGATATTTTGCCTTTTGTTGCCGTTGTTTAAACACTTTTTAGCTGCTTGCACTCAAAGCCACTTTAGGTTGTGTTTTTTATTTGAATTTTATTTTTTTTTCTTTGTTATTTATTGTCGTTGGTTCTCGTACGTTTTTATATTACTGCGGGAACACAAACAAAACGCACACCGAACGTAGCTTTTCTTTTGCTTTTCGGCTTGTGCTACTGCTGTTGTTGTTGATGTTTTTTGCTTTTTGTGTTGCTGATGCTTTTAGTTGCTGGTGCGGCTGCTTATTGCTGCTGCTGCTGCTATTGCTGCTGTCGTGAGTCGTTTGGCAGTCGGTTTATAACTGGCACGAGCCACTGCCAACGAAGCAGCACGAACCGAATGCGGGCAGCAGTCAGTTGGCGTCGACAGCGACGCTAGCAGCGAGAAAGTTTGCGTTTGCATTGTTGCAGCGCAGCAGTTGTAGAAGCAGCCAAGCGAATTTTTCAGCGCTGTAAAGTGTAAGTGTGCCTGTGTGTGTGTGTATGCGTGCGAGAGTGTGGCTCTGTGTAAATGAGTGCATATGTAACTGTGGGGGTGGCTGTCAATCTGCTATGTTCTGTTATGTTCAGTTATGCTACGCTGTCCCGTCTGTTAGCAATAACAGCGCATCGCTGCTCAGTGCGCTGAGCTTATCAGTTGCTGTCGCTGTTAGCCTTTTGCCAACGCGCATTGTTGCATGTCAGCGCTGACCGCGCTGCCAGCGCAGACCAGCGCTGTTGCTGCTTTCAGCTGCTTTCATGTTCAAACCAATTCGTTTGTCATTTGTTTAATGACACAAATATTTGTGCAAAGTGTTTGCATTTATGTATGTCGCGAGCGCAGAGACGCCACTCAACTCAACTAAGCTCAACTCAGCTAAGCTAAGCCAAGCTCAACTCAGCTCGCTTCATATTCAATTTCCATTTTCTTGTTGCCATTCGTAATAATTTTGTTGTTGTTGTTGTTGTTGGTATTGTTGCTGTTGTTTCCTTTTTTTTTTGGCGTCATAAAAGTTTTCCGACTTGTTTTCTTCGTTGCCAGGCGAGTCGGAAATATGTAAATGTGTGTGTGTTACAAAGTGTGCTATAAATTTGATTACTACATAATAGCTTCAATAATAACGCGACTAATGACAATACTTTGGCAGCCGATTAAAGGGGGAGGAATTGAAGTTACACTAGAGCTCATGTGATTATGCCGAGTATTTTAGTGCTGTTGTCGTTGTTGTCGTTGTTACTCATATTTCTGCGCGCCTTTCACGCAAATTGAATTCCATTTGATGACTGTTATATTAAGTTGAAATGCTTCTGCAACCCGCAACCCACAACATAACCCCTTGCGTGTAACTGTAACAAGGCCAGGACACGACTCGAGTGGAGTTGAAACTTAGCTTCGGTGGCGAACGCGAGGCGGCCACTCAAATTTCACAACCCTCGCAGCAGCAGCACCAACAACAACTACAACAACAATGTAAACAACTAAATAAGGAAGTGACACCGGAAGCAAAGGCAAAAGAATGGAGTGGGGGAAGAGGATGCGACGTCAGCAGCGACGCGTGGCTGGCAACGCGTGCGGAATGCGCAAAGGAATGTCAAAAAGCTGCCAACTCCTTGCTCCTTCGCCTCCCCTGCCTTACCACCACAAACGACTCAACTCAACAGTCCCCATTGAGTGGCAAACTGACGCCACGGGTGCTTTTGAGGCGGCGTTAACAGCAGCCTAAGGCAAGAATCACTCAGAAAATAGCGAACGAGCGCAAGACAGACAGCAGGAGGGAGAGAGCGACAAAATGTACTTTGAGTGTAAAGCATGTAAGCTTCGCTCTCTTCTCCTACCGCCTCTCTCTCTCTCTCGCTCTCTCTCTCTCTCTCTTTTGCTCGGCAAGTGGCAACGACACCGGCCGGCTGAAACTAGTAAAAGCTACAGCAAAGCCACACCATCATTCCACTCACTCACACTCTTTCTCTCTCTCTCTCTCTCTCTCTCTCTTTTTGCACACACATTCCACCTCCCCCTGGGCGCTTTGTACTCCACGCCACGCACTTTGCAGTTTAACCTATAAAAATACCGCAGCAACATCAGCAATAGCAACAGCAACAGCAGGTTTTGTTACTGCAGCATGGCAAATGTTGGCGCTGCTGTTATGCTTCACAAGTTGTTGCTCATTGTCTCTGCGCGCCTGTTATGCACCCAACGAAGTTACCAACACACACACGCACACACACATCGATTACGCATATTCACGACACTCACAAAAACACAAATACACAGCGCTGCAGAGTTCTGTAAAGCTGATGTTACTGACGCTGTTACCGCTGTCAATGGCTGTCGCTGTCTCAGTGGCGTTTCATTTATTTGATTTTGTTGTGATTATGCGCAGTGCACAGGCGTCGGCGTCGCTTTCGACAGCGGCGCCTGCGTCAGCGCCAACGCTGGCGATGACGATGGCGTCGCGTTGTAGCCAGCGACCCATGGAGGGCATTGAGTACTCAAAAACAATAACAACAACATGGCAACCACATAAAAAAAATGCAGCTACCGAAAGTGTGCGACGCGCAGATACGCTGCAAAAATAGAGTTAATGCAATGCAGTGAAAAATGCTATAGACGGTCATTCATTCGAATTCCTCCAAAATGTACATTAAAAATTTTTAATTATAATTCGTATACAAAAATGTATGTTTAAAAGCAGTTTTCTTCCATAGCATACATAAATTCGTTATAGTGCATAAATTAAGGAGTAAATCAAGTAATTCAAATATATTGTATATGCTTCGCCAATTAAAACTATAAATTAAACAAGCATGTTCATATTTATAGTTCATTACGATGTTAAAATATATTTTAATATGCGCTGCTATGTGTGCAATTAATGCACAAAGTTAAAAAATACTCCTCGCCATAAAGAACGCCGTCCTGCACTCAGAATACACAACGTTGTGCATATTATACAATCATTGACAGCTTCAAACTCAATTTCATTACCAGGGCTTGGGCAACGCACCAACAGCAGTACTCGACTGATACCCAGTGATTTGGCAATTTGTGGTGGCAATGGTGGCAACAACAATAGCTGCCATTTCTATGACGCTGTTTCAGTTTGCTTATGCTGTTGATTCGTTGTTGCCACGTAGCACAAAAACAAAAAAAAAAACAGAAGAAAAATAACTCATTGCCAGTTTGGGGTGGCGGCGTTCAACTGGAAATGCGGCCCAGCCAGAGGCTGCAGGTGTCTGGGCGATTGTCTGTCTATGTATGTCTGTGTGTGTGTAGCTTGGCAATGCTTAATTAGTAGCTTGCAACGAGCTTGAGGTTTATAAATGATGCCTCTATCTAGTAGTGCTGGGAACCATTTACGACTGACAACGAAAGGAAGACGCTCAAGATCTGCACTGCGTTTATTTCAGTCTTAGGCTTTTAGCTGAGGCACATAACATAACGATATCAATATCAGTCATCAGTCATCAGTCAGTCATCAATCAATCAATTTTGTCCACGCCAAAAAGTAAACAAGAACAACTAATCTAACTGTCTCTCTCGCTCTGCTCACTCGTCTAGTGATCTTGCAGCTGATACGTGTGGTAGCGAATGGTGAAGTCATCGAAATTGTGCACAGGAATCTCCTTGGTGGGCGTAAACTCAGCTTTCTCGATGATCGCACGCTCGCTGCCGAAGCAGAGTAGCCAGAACTTCAGCTCATTGACCTTGGGCAGCGTCCCCTCCAGCTCCCCCTGCACAGTGCCACGATCCGTGTTCATCACCCAGCCACGCACTCCGTTCGACTGTGCCAAAGAGCGCGTTGCCCGTCGCAGCTTGACGCCCTGCACCTCACCGAACACTTCGAAGCCACAGGTGAAAATCTGATCCTCCATTTCCATATGTTGCTTCCCAAAGAATTTTCGAATATTTAAAAAAAAACAACACAAACTTGCACCCAAAATTGCGAGTAAATGTAAGTGAATGTGAAGCCTGCTCAGTTTTGACAAGGGGAATCAATTCACTGAAATTTTATATATATTCGCATTTTTTTTTGACAAATCTATAGAAGGGGCAAAAGTATATAATATGATGGGGAACTTAAGGAATTTCAAAAGTGGTAAAATCCACCAACCTCCAGAGGGTGGTGTCTTGAAGCCAGCGTGAATGCTGTCGTCTGGATTATTCGTTTGTAAGTATGAAAAAAATAAATAATTTGACCGAAAAATTTGCTTGCTCGAAAACATTACTTGATTAAAATCTCTTCTAAGCATTTAATCGATTAGAAGGCTTATTGACAGCCTAGAATTGTTATTAAATTTGTTTAGATTAATTTGAAAATATTAGTGAGAAAATATTTGTGTCATATTATGAAATCATTGAAATAATAGTTTAATCAAAATTCATCCAATTATTTTATTATTTTAATGCAATCTTAAGAGCAAACACAACGTATTACAAATATTTTAATACGATTGTCTTTAAATATTGCATTATTTGTGAAAACTGCTTCTTGCATATTACCGATATCTGTTGTAATTTCAAATGCTGCTTGGATTCGCTGCAACATGAGAAGTTAACTTTAGTGCTTGCGTGTATTAAGAGAGTGTGCTCGACCGTCTGCTACTCAACGTAAAAATATTAAATAATGTTAATAATTACTTTATCCCTCCCTTTTTAAAATGATTTTGTTCAGATTTTAGATTTGCTAAAAATTTAATGTCTTTAAATTCTAATGTGTACTCGTTTTCACAAATACAATAAATAATGAATACCCTCTCTGTCAAAATTCAACCCAAATTTGTAATTTTGCCTGCAAGTAATGAAAATAGCGAATGAAGTACTCAATATTACTTTGTCAAGTTCTTTCTGTTTAGCAGTCGATATGCCCGCTATACTGTTGTGAGTGTGTGTGGGAAAGTGATTTCTTATGGCGATGACTTGTGGATTGTGGCCCGCTTTGCTTGCTTAGCGCTTCCAAGGGCGGGGAGCACCCTCCTGGCTAATCACATTGTATCATTGTATTGGACTATCCATATCCCATATCAGCACTAGGGACTCATAAATCACATGTCACACACACACATACACACACACATACACACACATACACACGCTGGCACACATGATGGCAAGTTCATCTCATGGCAATCCAATCAAGTGAGAATGCCACCAAAGTTAGCAACCACCACTGTCTTGGGCAAATGTTTTGATGCAGCCACCCAAGCAACCACCCAATACTGTACCCTCCCTTCCCTCCTCTTCGCATCGACGTCGACAATTCTCTGGTGCTTTGTCGCGCTTTTCGCCCATTGTGACAACCACCTATGGCTGCAAAACAATAACTAGCGAGATAAACAGACAACATTTGGCGGTAATACAAACGTCGACGCCGCTCGATGGCAAATATTTAATATGATATTTATGGGGAATGCGGGCGGCGAGCGGGCGACAGCCGGAGACCAAGACTAAGGCAGAGACGTCAGGGACGAAGACTGGGCAAAAAGGCTGGTGATAAATGACTACAACGACAGCGACAGCGGAGCAGCAGCGGCAGAGGTAGCAGCGGCGACACTGTTGCCCACCACCTCCACCGAGGCAGCGCAGTCGAAAGAGCCAGCAGCAGCGACAGCAGCTACATACGTGCTCATTCAAATGTAACAGCACGAGCCGTCGCTGCTGCTGCTATTCGTTGAGCCGAAGGTGAGCAAGCCAAATCAGACAAGCCGAAGCGCAAAAATCAACTCAACGCTTCAAGGGATTTTGTTGCTTTGCTGTTACTGTCGCTGCTCACTGGACAACAGCGCAACTTTAGCAAACTGCGCTTCAATTGCGACGCATAAAACTTGACTTGAGCGCAATGGCAAACAGCGCTGAGCGAGGTCAGCGTCGCTTTCAACAGCGAGAGCAGAGATACAGTGAGAGAATAAGAACATACTTAAAGCTTAGCTTAAGCCATGCTGTTAACTGCTGCTGTTAACAGCTGCGGCCCTGATCCGCCTGTTAACAGCAATGCTTGCCTGTTAATTATCACTCAAATATAACATTTAATTGCCACTTAATTTCAACAAAGATTTCAAAAGGCGCCACAGGTACGCACAAATAACAAACAAAACAAACCGAAAAGTACAGTCCACAGTCGAAAGCATTGTATGTACATACATATGCTTTGTACGTCTATTATGCACGCATATGTATATTTTCCAATTGAAATGCAAATGGAAAGCTAAATACTAAAATTAGCTTAAAATATAAAAGCGAAGAGTCCGCGGCGGCAATAACAACAACAACAAAATACATACATTCATTTAAAGAGGGGAAAAAAACCAAAGCGAAGAAGCAAAGCAAATGAAAATTTGAACGATAATTCAAACGCAATATGTAAACACTTCAAAACTGGGCGATGATGAAGAAGAGGAAGCATGAAAACAAAACTATAAATGCAAATGTGCGCTTGTGTGTTGCTGTTGTTGCTGTGTGAGACGAAAATGTAAAGCAGCAAACTCAAGAACAAGCGCAGCTGAGCGACGCGACATGACGCGTCGCGACGTCGGCAATGCAATCACTGCAAACAGTCGCGCAGTCGGTGCAGATAGCAGAGCAGCTGGCCGAGGTGCGACTACAGCATTGGGTGGGTGGCGACCACGGCGACGTCTCTGCGTTCGGCGCTTAGGTATTTCGGCCCTGTTAGCGGCTGCGTCGCGACTCGTCTCAGTTCGTCTCGCGTCGGATCGCATCGCTGCAGCAGAGCAGCGCAGAGCTTGGCTCTGGCTTTTGATATCGTCACACACAAGTGAAAACCGACGTTGTTTGTTTACGCGATGACACAATTCTATATCTGTGTTTCTCTTCCCTCTCCATCTCTCTTTCGCTACCTCTCTGGCACACTGTGCATTTAGCTGTGTTGTTTTTGTGCGCTTAAACTGCGCTTGCCTAAGGTCTGAGGTTTACGATTTGATTATATACCACTCGCACAGCTTATGATTTGATTAAGTTCCAGGATAAGAACGACTGGAACTTGAAATTTAACCTTTCAAGGCAAACCTCTCCACAATCTGTCGATTTCTTAACGGCTGCAAACGAGTCGTGTTCCTACGCAATTTCGTTGATTATTATTCGATAATGATCTAAAATATATAAACACTTCAACTGCATGTTTGCAGAGAGTTCCTGACACACTCGTATTATTTTTATGCTTTTCAAATTGTCCTCTCAAAAATGATTGGAATGCTGAAGCTAGTTAAGATTAAGATTATTCTTCAATAAAGTTTCTAATCAACCCACGCCCACTAACTTGATAAGTCATTACCACGTATAATTTATTTAATTATATTAATCTTTTTCTGTGATAAGCAGCACACATATGCAAACATTCATTTTATAAACATAAAAATCAAATAAGAAAACATAGTTTTTTCCTCTTCCTAGTTATAATCAAATTGTTGATTGCAATCTTTGAAGTGGTTGTAAAGAATTTTATAGCATATGTTAATTAAACATAAATTTTTTGCAGTGTATTTCAGATCGACACCTCCATTTGCACTTCCCTTTTTCCACTGCGCATTGGCATTCGCATTAACATTTACGATACTTACGTACTTTGCAGCTTAACATTACGCACTGAAGACTTTTAAAATGAAACTCACCTGCAATGGGAAAGAAAGAAAGAAAGAGACGAATTAACAACAAATGCAGTGTAAACGCAACTCGAATGATAAATCAACTGGCTAAAAATACAATAACAATTGCAATAACTTCAACAGCAGCAGCAGCAATAACAATTACAAAGCAATAATAACGTCAGCGCTAGCGGCGACGTAAACGCTGACGTCGTCGTAGTCATCGTCGTCGTCGTCGCCGTCAACGTCAACGCCAGCGGCCAAATAAGGCGAACAATTGCAAAAATCTGCATGTGGCTGCCGTCGTGCGCGACGTCAAAACGTAGCTAAAAATATTTCTGCTCGCTTAGATATCCAAAATTAGCTGGCACTGCGAACACGATGCGACGTCAGCAGCAGCGCAATGGCGTCGACGCTGCCAACGCCAACTGGCAGCAGGTTGGCAGAAACTCTGCCACTGATAACGGGAAATGGCATGACCAGCACCAACAGCTCCGACTGCTCACCCACTCTCCCGCACAAACACAATTACAATCATTCACTCTGTCTCTCTCCCATCATTCGTTGTACGCTCTCATCTAGCAGCAGCAGCAATAGTAGCAGCGGTTGCCGGCACTTGCCTCCGCTCTTCATGCAGTGCTGGGCAACGCTCACGACAAAATAAACAAAACAAATGTAAAGTGCGCCACCCCTTTGCAATGTTATGCTGCAGCCCCACTCTTCACTCCTCCACACACACACACACACAATCACAGAGCATACGTCGAAGGGCCCAGCGAGCCCGAACGAGCCATGAAAATAAATATGTGGGCATAACAAAAAATGAAAATTGTACGCGAAATGTGCCGCAAATGGCAGCAGATTTGCCATTAAAATGTACACAGAGGCTTTACATTATTCACTCGAGAGCGGGAGAGCGGGCGAACGAGCGCGAGTGTGAGTGCGAGTGAGAACACGAGGGTGAGTGAGAGTGCAAGAAAACATAGACAAACAGTCTCAACATAACAAAAGAAATTGACAAAACACACAACAGGCTGTGGGGGAGACCGCTAACAGGGCGCTGTTAAGCAACAGCTGCTAGTTAACATTGCAAACAGTGTTACATTTTCAACTGAAATACACTCAATTAAAACAATGATCAACAAATTAGCATTTAGATTTTATGACAGTATTGACGAGCAGCTATATTATTGTCTTATTTACTCTGTGAATATATATTCACGCATAGAATACAATTCTTAATTGTCTGTTAACATGTAGTTCCCTTTAATTGGGACTCTACTGTCGAGACAACTGAAAATTACGCATACGTATTGAAGTGCGGCCAACTAAAGTTGAAACAACTCGGCAGCCAGCAGTGCTATGAGTGTTGCTCTTATTGTTGCGACTGTTGTCAGAAGTTAGGCGAGAGTTGCATCTGTTTTGAAAATTAATTAATACTATATTTTACACGTAAGTGGAAAAATAAATCATCAACAATGGCCACTGAAGTTTGTACAAAAATGAAAAAAAAAACTACAATGCGCAGCATTTACATAGAAACACAGGCCACAGCACACAAACAAAAACTATTTGGGAGCACATCATTTATGAAAACAAACACTGCAGCATAGTGAAATTTTGCTATACTAAAATATGTTTTATGGCGTCAACACATATTTCACGGACCTATTTGTGTGGATGTTATTGTACCAACGTCCAGTAAAACACACGTAAATAATTGACTTTGACAGTGTGCAAAATAGTAAAATTACACGAGGAAAAAACTATAAAAATTATTTAAATGGAAATTTGTGTATACACTTGTATAAAAATGCAATTGATAGCCAACAGCGACGTGTTGACAAATTCAATTAGCCGCGCAATAAGAGCCGGCCAATAGATGACAGCAACAACGTAACGAATGTGTGAAACGCAAATTGAATTATGGACAAAACTATTTAAATAAATAATACAATCGCGTTAAAGGATGTTACAAGTGCATAATTATGCAGCTAACCAGCAGAAGGAAAGGCTAAAGTTAAAAATCACCACACTGCGTATGCGTGATATCCGCAACTAAAGGTACACATACTTTTTGTTCAACGAAGAAAATTCAATGTTTATCATAGCTGAGACCGTCTTGTAATTACTGGAATCGTATAAGCAGATATTAAACAACGGCTCACGCCCTAAAAGCCGTTATTGAAAACGCTTTCTTGCGAGTATCGGCGACAATCAACTTAATTGAATTTTGTTTTGATGCAATGCAAGCGTCTTTAAGCAGCAATCGGCGAGAGAGTGACAGAAAACGGAAGCAAGAACAACGGGCGAAGCAAAGAAATTGTTACACCCTGTAAGACACTGACTAGACGGGTATATAGATGTAGAAAAATAATAAGACGTTAGGGAAAAAGTTCTAAAACTTTTTTAAATAAAGGGTATGAAATATTTGTAAGCACAATGTTTATAAATAATTTAATAGAAAATAAATGTTTGCGTTCATTGCAACTGCAATTGTCTTTGGCTGCTTGTTGTCAAGTGGATTTAATAGCCAAGACGAAGGCAACAAAGACGTTGACGACGACAACGACGACGACGTCGATGTCAAGCGAGGCGAGGCAACGACGTTGGCATCGTGTACGATATTCAATTAGACGATGGCGGCGTCGTTTAATGAAATTAAATTTAACTCCATTTGTTTATTTATTTTGTGTGCGCTTTCATTTGTTTATATGGCAAAAATCAGTTAACTCGATCACATCGAAGCTGCCGCTCGCTTCAGACCGAAATGCAAAGCAAGCCATGACGACTGTGAGTTCGTCATAAATCCCAGCAGCTTATTAGGGTCAAGTGGAAATCATGAAATATACAAGCACATTAGGGGAGCTGCACAATTGGCCAGAAGATCGGGAGAGGGGGAGGAAGGGGGAGCAGGCGACTGCAGGCTGCAACCAATTAACGGGGGCAGTCGAAAAACTTTAAACATTTTCAATAAGTAAGTTGAGTGCCCCAAAGACAAATCTCACAAGGGATACGAACGAGTGCCCGACTGTAGCTGCTCCTATTATTGCAGGACATGCGCACATCATCAGAGGGCTTTAAGCCAGGCCACAAATTGCACACACACACTCAACACAGTCGCACGTTTCAAAAGGGGCTTGTAATGTGGCATGTTTCGTAGATGAGGCACCCGACCTATGGGGTGGTGAGGGGTGAGGGGGGTCGGTGAAAAGGCTGCACGAATAGTAAACACAGTAAACAGCGTTACCGTTGTTGTGCCTCAAAAACTTGCAAGATAGTCGTATCAGTAGACAAAATAGTTAGGGGTTGCTATCGAGTGTTTGGTGGCGTGTGCCCGGCGGGGGGACGTGGGGGCGATGGAGGGGAGGGATGGACTGGTGTGCACACAGCATATGCCCCTAGAACCTGGTGACGCTTGACGGTTGCTCCTTCGCCATCGTCCCTTCTCTCCGTGTTTCCTGCGTCATGGAGTAATGTAAACAAATTTTTATCGCTTGCTAAAGTTTTTGGCAAGAGCGCAGAGAGGGGCGCGGGTTGGTGAGGGTTTGGACTAGACTGAGTTAAGAGTGTTGGTTAAGACTTGAAAGTGTGACTCTGCCTCACGCTAAATAGGCTGTTTGTGCCGTTTATAATAATAGTTATGATTATGATTACGATTATGTTGATGGTGATGAGTGCCGATGAAGCAAGCTGATAGCTGATAGCTGATACCCCACACAGCAGGCACAGCGCTGTCAGAGAACTCGCGCTAGGGCTGCGGATGCCAAATGTGCTGACAACCACACAAAACACCCGCCACCACCCCAAAAAAGTAAAACAGAAAAGAACAAAAATATATAACAGACGCCTGCCAAAAGTTCAAACTTATTAATTTGGTGGCAATACTTTAAAGCACATAAAGAAAATCCAAACTTGTCAAATGGCAATTCAAGTAGATGGTTATAGAAATGCCGATGGATAGATAGCTGCTATCAAAGAACTCTAAATCAATTGCAAGCACCAAATAAAACTTGGGTTACAGGGGAATATCTGTAATTAATATCCTATTACTATCTGCTATCAACGAAGACAAAATCGATTGAATACACAAAATAAAATTCAAATTACAAGACCATTTTTGCATCTCTTTATGAAACTTCATAGTTTTGTGAGCTTTCAGATAGAGTATTTGAAAGCAGGAGAAACTAATAAAATATTACGACAACATGTTGAGCCTTTGATATTTAAAAATAAATTTCGATATAATATTGTTCAAGACGTGCACGTTAAAGAGAATACTATGATAATTTTATTTTACTTTGGCCTTTTCATCTGTATCTAAGATAATTCAAAGCTTTTCATTGTGTCACGAAAATTAGTAATCAACGTATGTATACAAGAAATGTAGGAATTAAAATTCCATTTTTATTCGGAAAAATAAAAAGACAAAAAAAAGTCCCTTCAAAGTCGGCGAAATCGATTTCTCTGCCCAAATGATAAGCCATGATAAGTCATTAAAATTTTCAATAACAAATTTAAGAAAAATGAAATGAAATGCAAAGGGAAGACCAATTGCGATAAGTGTCTGCAACACACCTGAGTTTTTCACTGGGTTAACAATTAATGTTCGCACACTTCTTCAATCTCTTGTTGAAGGCAAATCACTTCACCTTGCATGCGAAATCTGTTTGAAATGCCAAAACAAAAATAAAAGTAAGCAGACCGCCGTTGAGTCTGCTCGACTCTGAGATACTCGGTGTCGCATATAAAGATCGCATTAACGTGCAATGCGTTGTTAACCCTTTTAGCAGCAACGTTATGGGGTACAAACAACGAACAACACACGATTGTAAATCAATTAAAAAACTTCGAATGCGACACAACGAAAAACTCGGCCCAAATTTGTTAAAAACAAATGGCGCACACACGCTGCGGATAATGCCACAGATGGCGGCGACTCAACTGGTGAGGCAGCTTGTGCTCGTGCTCGTGCTCATGCTTGTGCCTTGTTCTGCTCTCCCCTTTGCCGCTTTACACCTCCCTCAGAGCCTACAGATGGCTCTGGCCCTAATCACTAGCAAACAAAAGTCAAATCAAAAGCGAAGCCAGGAAAGCAGCAGTAAAGATTTTCAACCACAACGCGGTACAGCTGGAAAAGTGGGGGATGTCGAGGGTAACTATCAAGAGGGGGGAATGAGTGGGGGACGGAGTGCAGCAGCTAACAAGCAAAACGTCAACGACGATGACGACGACGACATCGTTGCAAGCGACTTCCAATTATTTTTTATATTTTTGCAGCAACAAAAGCAGCTTCAGCAGCTGGTCGAGATCGTGAGCGAGGGGGAAGGGCCGAGTCGAAGAGGGGCCACCAAAGTGGATTATGTGGCTATCGTCGTATTTTTCCTGTGCTCTGTGCGAGGGGCGTGCGTGAAAAGTGGGCGCGGCTGGAAGCTCGTGAGGCGCGCTCTCAATAGCTTGGCCAACAATTCTCCCCCAATCTTTTCGCCTTTTTTATTTCTGCTTCTGATTGTTGGTTCCCACAGCAAGTGCAGCGACATGAGCAACGGCAATATCATCGTACTCTAATTGAACAATTTCTTGCATTCAGCTTGTTGCCGCAATCAAAATGCAAAATGTACGGATTTATTTTAAACACTTTCCGTCTTGTGCATGGCCAATGAAAATATGCAAATTAATTATTTAGCGTCCACTAATTAGTCAATAATTATATAGAACTCTGATTTCAATACGCTCTGCACCGCGCACAGTGGCTAAAAGTTCTCGCGAGCTAATGAACAACAAACATTGAGTTCTTCATGGCGACGAACAAAGCTTTTAAGCTTCGTTGAATCCAACACAAATAGCTTTACACACGCATACACATACACAGTGTGATATATACAGCGAGTGTGGACACCTATGTTGAGATGTAAAGATTGCGCAGAGAAGCCAAAAGCGAGACTGGGAAGTATCAGCTGACTGAGAGGGGACAGAGAGAGCGGCAAGAACGGGGGCAGGACAATTCTGCTGGGCACGCGTTGCTCGTCATGTGCGAAGCAGCTTGAGGACCATTCGAATCTTTGGCTGATGGGCAGGGACAACACACACACACATGCACAGCTGCACAGAATAACTGACAGCGTGCCATTGCCTATAAGCACAGTGGGCACAGCATCAATGCGCACACGAGCTAATTGCAAGCAGAAACAAATCATTCACAAAAATATCCAATATTAAGCTGTCACATTACGCCAAAGTCTCCTATCTCTATTACTAATCGGTAGTTGTTTAAATGAATAAAAAAATAATAATAAATAACGGAACAAATACATAATGACTGCTACGATTGCTGTTGAAATACGGAGTAACGTATTTTATCTACCTTCCTGTAGCTTTAGCATAAATAGACTACATATTTGTGCTATTGACTAAGAGCAATGATCTTATTTCCATCAAAGTGCCAATGTTCTTATTCATATGTTTGCTTTGCAAATTTCGACCTGCCTGAATGCAGTAGATTTCTTTTGTTAAAAAATGTGATTATTAAATATTTATTTGCTATTTGCATAAATATCACAAAAAAACTAAGTGGTTATTGACTAACTAATTATAGTTTGACTTTTTCGAGCGCAGGCATTTTAATTGCACACAAAATAGTTTTAGTGGCGTTCTCAGCAGTGTGCAACCACTGTGCATGTCGCACGTGGCGTATACTTGACATTACATGCGCTCACACATTCGAATTCGCTAGCACAAATGCTCATACAATTGGGTCTCGTTCCCTCTCTCTCTCTCTCTCTCTCTCTCACTCTCACTATATTGCTCTCACACACTGGCCCATCTCGCTAGATCTGTCCCGCTCTCGCTGCTACGTGGTGTGGCATTGTGCGTCTCTCTCTGGCTTCCGCTGGGCTGCTTTATGCAGACAAATTTCTATAAATTATGCATTGTGTGTGTAAACACGGCAAGTTGAATTGAAATTACGGATTTAAATGCGAACCAAAGAAATTTTATAGCCACTCACAAAGTGTGTGTGTGTGATCTACGAGTGTGTGTGTGGGATTGTGTGTTTTATGCCTTTTTAGGAGTCTTATTGTTTTTACTAGTCAGCCTTGGCAAATGGTCTAGCTCTAACCTCTAACATCTCTTCCTGGACAGCTGAACGATACTCGCTCCCTCTTATTGTTCCCCCGCTCCAATCTGTCGTTCCGTTCTTTTCCGTTTGCGTTTCATGGGTGTCGCCAGAATTGCAGCGGCAAGAATATCGTAAATTTAATTGTTTAAAGTGAATTTCGCCGTCATTCACAT
The DNA here is from genome assembly GCA_035047445.1 of Drosophila siamana. NCBI lineage: Eukaryota > Metazoa > Arthropoda > Insecta > Diptera > Drosophilidae > Drosophila > Drosophila siamana. The sequence continues at coordinate 2,253,290 of JAWNPP010000002.1, forward strand.
TGCAAAAATTGCCTAGTTGTCAGTTGTCTCTCTGTCTCTCTGAACTCTCGTTCCCCACTTCGATGTGTTTTCGCTCAGTCCAACGTTTGGCGAACGCCGCCGTCATCGTTGTCGTCGGCGTCGTTGTCGTTGTTGTTCTTCTTGCGGCTGTCGTTGTCACCTTTTGAACTTCCGTTTTCTCGCCTTTTTTCCGCCCCAACGTCGGCGCTCGAATCCATTCCTCTGTCCGTCTGTCCGGCTCGATGATGGCTGTTTTCTGTGTGTCCAGCCGACAAAAGTTCACTCAGACGTAAATTTTTCTACATATTGCTGGCTGGGCTCATTGTTGAAGCTGTCCCGCATAGTAGCCGCCGCCGCCGTCATCGCTGGCACCCTTCTCCTTGCCCCACGACACCTTTTCATCGTCTGGCCCAGCTCGATTCATTAAACATTTCTATTTGTTGTGCTGCTGCTGTGGCATTTGTTTATTTGCAAACATTTTGTCATCGCTGACATTGATGACGACGTCGCCGTTGTCTCAGCCGCTTCTCCCCTTCCACTTCCCCTTCCAATTTCCCATCCCCGCTCTACAGCTGCATTTCTCTTGCACCCTCTAGTTGATTCTGACTGACTTTTGCTTTGTTTTAAACCGAATGTTTATTTATAACATTTCAGCGTAGACAACAAACAACAAAAGATTGCAAACGTGCAAATGTGTGTGTGTGTGTCTCATGGAAAACCGCGAGAAATGTAGGAAATATTTTCGTATTTGATGAATTATTATCGCAAAGGTTATGCATTGCTCTGCAAGATTAATTCAAGTTTAATTATATGCACATTGAACAATGTTTTAAGCGTAGAAGAAAGAGAAAAAGAATGAAATACAATTCACAACAATGACAAGCATTTAACGATTGATTCTTTACTAAACTACAACATATTTGTTTTTATTGTCTATTCACAAATTCCGTTACCCATTCAAATGAGGAAGAAAATGCTTCAAAAACTTCTCTATTCTCACACTTAAGGTGTGATGCAAAGTAGAATTTACTTAACTCCAATAAACAACAAATTCATTTTTATTTTTCCACATCTCATGACTATTTTAGAATACCACATGAGTGCAGCAAATGAAAAGCAATCGAATCGAGCGTCCAAATCAGCTTAAGTCAATGAGTCACAAATAGTTGGGCCCTGGACAGGCGGACAGCGGGCAGCAGAGGGAGGCGTGAGGGCGACCTCAGCATCGTAATGAATAAATGAGCATACAATCAAACACTCACACTTACACACACACAAACGCACACACGCACATGTATTTCTATGTGTTTGCGATGCAAGCGTGTGTTTGCGCAGTTAATTTGCCATTTCCGCTTGAGTAAAGTAATGAAAAATGTTTTGCTGCTGCTACGAAAATGAAAATCGCCACGAAGCCCAAACCATTTCTCCCTGCTCAACCCTTTGAATGCACCCTCCCTTACGCACACACACATACAATGGTCAGCAAACCGCTATTGTTCCAACTTGGCCAACGCTAATCACCAGCTAAAGGGTAGCAATGTTGCGCATACGACGTGTCGTACAGCTTCAACTCGTAGCACGAAGCAACGCATTAAACGACAATCAGTTGACGTTCAATCATTGCCAGCGCAAAAGCTCATTAGAGCTGACCGCCTCCCTTCCTGCCCAACACAACAAAGACGCTTTGCGATTAAAGGGTGGCAAAGTCGACGTCATATGCAAATTGCAGGCATCAAAAATGTCGCTTCACAGTTTTCGAACGCCCAACTAAGACAGCGGGCGGTCCAGTCAACGAGCCAATTTCACTGCAGGTGAAGTAACAAGAACAGTCGGTTATACTCGACTGTGAGACACCTGGTAAGCATTCGTACAATTTTAAAATTGATAACCTTAAACAAGAATCATCAGCAATGTCGGTTTGAGATGATTTAACATATGACACACACTATATTCTCCAACTCTTCTAGTTGCGCTTATCTCGGATTTAGCATGCCCTTCTATCCCATGCCTAATCGGTAGCAATACAGCGGCGAATCTAATGAAGAAATTGTAACAAAAATGTTATTGTCACAGTGGCCAGTCGAATCTGTTGCTATTGCTGTTGCTGTAGCGAGGACTCAGCAATGAAACGATGCCTTCAGGGCGGCCATTTGGTTATTATGCTGTTGATGTTGTCACATGTTGCATGAACATTACCGTTATGCCTTGTTATGATGGCAATCAAGCGTTGCCAGCTGCCTGAAATGAGCGCCGAGCAAGGCAACAACCAACTATAAATGTCAACTTGCCGCAAATTGATCAGAAATTTTCTTCAAGGGAATGAAGCACCACAAATGCGTCAGTTAACACCAGAAGTTGTTAAGATTTAACAGTTTAGGATTCATTTTAAATACAAAAGGGTAGAAAAATAAAAACATTGATCTTGAACTTCTGTACTAAATACTGTAGACAATTCAGAAGCTAAAAGTAAATGTAAAACTAGTTTTTGTTAATTACATGTTAAGTAACATTCGTCAACTGTTCGTCTGCAGCTAATGCAAATTCAAACTGTTAGTATTATCGGCTGAGCTTCTTGCCCACAATTTGAGATTTTATACTGTGAAAAAGCATTCATTGGGGTATTTGAGAATTTTTCAGAGCTGGGTGGCTTGTTTGGGTTAATTTTACATATGACTGCATACGATGGCAGCCTTTTCCCACAATACTTGGGTATTGCAACCAAGTAAGCAGTCGAAACCTTATTTCCAGTAATCGACACTCAACAACGGGGCGACACGATGAGCCCGACAAAACGCAAATGCAATGCGTGAGGCGATCTGGATGGAGTCAAATGTGCGAAAATTGGGAGAAGAGGTTGCAGGATGGGAAATGCCAACGCATAATGGCAACGGGCGTCTGGCGCCTTTGTTTAAGGGTAATGCTGGCTGCAGCCGACTGTTGACTGTTAACGGCAATAGCCGACAGTCGACAGTCGACATATCGAATCCCCACCAAAAAGTTGCTGAAGAGATTGGATGAGAATGAGCTGCAGGTGGATGTGAGCTAAGGGCTGTGGCTGCTGGCTGCTGGCTGCTGGCGATGGCAATAAGGCCCTAGGTCTAGTGACAACATTGTCAGCATTTATGATTGAGAAATTGCGGTTTGTTTGGTCAGCAGCAGCAGCGTTGCCACCTGGTCTCGAAAAGTGTACTTAAAGCGAGGGGACTGCAGAAAAAAAAAACAACTCTGATTTGTTCTTAGGCAAAAGCTGCTTTAATTAACAGGCTTAGCAGCAATAAAACGAATTACAGTTAAGTTGCCGTTGTGCTTAATCTAGATAAATCCATCAAGCTGTATCATAGTGGCGCACAAATGAAATAAAAAAAGGTGACAATCCCAAACTTAAATTGTCAGCTACCCACTGAGCACTGAGCAACAACAATACAAAAATAAAAAAAGATGGACCTTCGCTTTGAAGCATACAAATTTAATTAAATTAATTAGCTAAAATGTTGAACGTAAGGCAAATTTATTGCTGAGCTGCAAAAGCAACAGCCGCAAATTCAGATGCGAGCAGCTTTAAAGCGAGCTCAAGCGATTTGTGGGTCGCTGCAAAGAAGAGCGATGATATGGGGCCTCGTGGGGTGGGCAGAGAGAGTAAATAGGCGCATAGAAAATAAAAGTAAGCAGACAAGCGCACACACAAAACGAACAGTCGCCCCAAGAGCGCGAGCGAGACGGAAATATATATATAGAGAGAGAGAGAGAGAGAGAGAGAGAGATAGAGACGGAGAGAGCGAGGCAACTTCAAAATGAGTTTATCGATTTTAAGACAAGTCGAGGCAAGCGTATTCTACTAGGGGTTTTGTGGTGTAATGGCTGCGACGACATCGGCATGGGGGCAGCTGGGGGGTGCGTGGGGCAAAACTTGTCTGCCGTTTGCTTGTGCGATGCATAGAAAGGAGACAGGTGCCGAGCGGAAGCCAAAGAACCAGCTTTACTGCCGCCCACCCCCACTTGATTTCCTTGCAATTTTCAATAAATTCACACAGTGTGCACAAAATAAAAGTGAAAAATGTGCATTATTATTTAAGGGTTAAAACACATATTTAAAACGAAAGGCACTGCTTCTTCATCTTCCACTTCTTCTTTCTCGTTTGCCCCCTACACACGCTGTGCTCTGGCGCTACCCCTAATTTAACTCGTTGCTGGGTTTGTTCCGCCTTTGTCTTGTTTATTATTTGCGGCCTGGCAACGTACAGCAATTAAAATGTGCAAGACAGTCGGCAAAAAAAAAAAAAAAAACGCAAGTATCGGGGGATATTGTATATCTTCTATAACTAAGAGCTTTAGCTGTCAATTAAAACAAAGCTTTGACGTCATCCAAAGCTCTCAGCAGCAGTGCATGCGCCTCGATTTCATGGCCCCATCCCAATGTGCAGCACACACAAAATTGCATTATTAATATACAATGAAATTTGCCAAACACAATAAATAAAACATGTAAATTTCCAAATATGCATTTTGCTTCGCCTTCACTGCGCTTCTCAGCTTTCGCTTAGCTCGCTTGCTACCCCAAAAAATCTCAGTCTTCGTGCTGCCTTCACCCTTTGGGCTATAGCAACTAATGCATGAAAGCCTTTGATGCGCACACACACACACACACATGCACACTCACGTATGTGAGTCTTTTTTATCCCCGCCCCCCAGGGGGGAGAGGGGTTTTTGCTTGGTCTCTGGAGGTGGGAGGGGGGGGTCCCCCCCCCTAATTATTATTTTGGGCCGGGCCCCCGGCATAGCCCTGTCCCTCTCTGCCTGTCTGTCTGTGTGCACCCGGGTCTCACAGACTCTAAGAGCTCGAGTTTCACACCTTCGCCTGTTGGTTTGTCCCCCCCGTCAGTTTTTTTTGTTTTTCCCCCCCCCCCCTCCCCCCCTTAAAACAAAAAACCTTTTACCTTATTAAGATAGTTCCTTGATTATTATTTTGTGTGTGCGGGGGTGGGTGGGGGCGGTTGGAAATTCAAAATATTTATTAAAACGTGTGTGGGTGAGATGCGAGGCGCGGCGGGGGCGTGTGGGTGCGTTGTATTTTTTTTCTTTTGTTATTTTTGGGTGTGTGGGATTGGATGTACTAAAATATAAAAAATAAAAAAATTATTTTTTTTTTTTTTTTTTTTTTTTGGGGGTGGGGGGGGTCCCCCCCTTTTTATATGGATGTGTGCTTTCTATCAAAATCGAGTGAGAGTTATGCATAGCTCACCAGGTCGAATTCAGCATAGTTGATACCACGGTGCACAGTGATATAAATACATATGTTTGCATTTTTGACAGTCGAGTGGTTTTAAGCTAAACTGAGAGGCACAATGGACAATTCTGCAAATTTAGACATTCTAAGCTCATTAGTAATGACCGAAATAATTTCAAACTAATTGGAAGCACAGAAAAACTGTTGATACTACGGTGCACAATGAAATCAATAAATATATATGTATATGTGTGTATATATATATATATATATATATATATATAATATAAATAAATATAAAATATTTGCTTTCTTCATAATTTAGAGATTTTAAACTAAAAATAAATGCACAAAAGTGATCAAAACATTTGAAATTTCATCAGAAAAGTAGAATTTATGAAATTTGAAACTCATTAGTAATGAACAGAAATATTGCAAACTAATTGGGAACTCAGAAAAACTGTTGAAACTTCGTTTATAATCAAATTTGCTAAAAGCAAGTGTATTTTAATTACAATTCTAGCATATTAGCGTGTATTTTAATTTGAGACAATAATATTATTAATTAAATTTATGTTACATAAACATTTAAAATGCAAGTTTTGTCGATTTGTTATTTTCTCCAGCAGTTTGTAAGATTTCAAAAAACGCTCAAAAGTGCCACATAATTTATCAATATAAAACGGTCTATAAAATTGTTGTCGAACATTTCGATTTGCCAACTTTGGCTCTTCTAAGGGAAGTCCTTAAAAGGCGCAACTTCAATCGTTGACGCTGTCGTTGACTTGCCACAGGCGGCCTTTTTGGCGCGGGGTCTTTGCCTCAAAAATCGCAATCGATTTTGCTGAACCACAAGGGCTACTCAACATCTTCTTCTTAGCTCCGATTTCTGCGCATTCATTTGCCCATTTTCATAAAAAAAAAAATAGCTAGAGAAGGAGGAAGAAAAAAAACCTAAAGTAAAGACACAACACGCAAAGGGGTGCGCTGACAAGGTGCGTTGGCTTGGGACGGTGCTACGAGACAAGTAGAGGGTGCCATTTAGTTGTTGGGGCTGTTTTTCGTTCGCTCCACTCGCATTCGTAGACACAATCGGAGTCGGAGTCGCAGTCGCAGTCGCAGTCGGAGTCAGAGTTGGTGCCGATGTCGGCTCGAAGATAAATGATGCATTTTACAAATTTGTATAACGCAAAAACATAAATTACGCCCATTGTTAGGTACATTATTTAAAGCCTGGTCACGCCCACACACGCTGCCCCATTGCACGCAATAATTTCCAGAAGCTTTGCAATGACAAACAGCCCATATATGAAAGCAATTTGAGGCCAATTTCGCAGACAGTTTTAAAGCTGGCCAAGCTCAAGTCTATGCGTATCCGAACTAATCTAAATTTATCCGAATTTATGCAAATGCAACATTTATGATTAGCTTGAGTTTTTTTTAGAAATTTTCGCAGCTTATGAAAATAAAGTCTTATGTGCAAATATGTGGCAATATCATTGTCAGCAAATATTAGCAAAGATAACACAATCAGTTCACTATCCGGTTTTATCTCGAACTCTGCACAATTGCATCGACTTTATTTAAATCGAATATCGGCAATTAAGCGCCTTTATCCGAATTTATCCAGCTAGTCTTAAAGGCGTCATCATGTGCCGGCCTGTTACGGATTTTTACGAACTCAGCCAGCCGCCAAGTATTTCGCAACGTGTGTAAATGTGATGAAATTCGCAATACAGAAAACAGAAAAACAAAAATCTGTTTCTATGCTCGGGCTGGCTACGCGTTAAATGTAGAAACACCTAAAGTTGCATTGGTAAACAATAACAAACTGCGCTGAGCTTGAAACGGTACGCCAATAATATGTTGTCACTTGTCAATCAAGACAACAACAGCAACACCAGAAACAGCAACAACTAGGCAATTGCACTTGAAACAACTGCCTGGCAACTCGCTTGGAAATCGGGGCGAATAGTTGGCGATGTATATGTAAATTTGAGTGGAGTTGGGGGAGTTGCAGAGTCGTAGAGCTGTGAAGGGGGGAGCTTGCAACATGCAATCTTTTATAGCAACGCTTTGACTTCTTGACTGACGGCTGTCAGAAAATGCCACCACGTGAAGTGAAAATTGCCGCAACAACACATGCAACAAATGCAACAAAATGCAAACAATGAAAACGAAGACGAAGCCAATAAAAACATAACAACAACGACACAAGAGCGTAGCAAAAATTGCAACACGCGACTTTCCCAAATAAAAAACGCATTATAAACAATATGTTTTAGTTTTCTGTTGTTGTTGTTGTTGTTTTCGGTACTAGTATTGCTGCTTTCTTGTTTTGCATGTTGCACCGGCTGCGTCGACGTTTGTTGGCTGCCAATTGTTGGCCGTAATTTGCAGTGCTTTTCACTGCCAACCACAGCAGAGGAGCAACAACAACAACAACAACAACAACAAATACAACAACTGCAGCAATAGTAGTAAAAGTTTTCCAATGCCAAAATGAAAAAGAAAAGTGAAAAGCCTAGAGAGTTTAGATTGCGACCCCCTCTGAGGCACGGATGCGCTCGATGGACAGTCAGTCATTAATTCATTTGCCATTTTTCTTTTCTTTCTTTAATGACCAGCGATAGACGGATGAGTGAATAACTGCACAAGCACAAGGTAAAAGCTGAGGAACTGTAGAAATTTCGAATACTATCTACAAATTTAAAAATTGTATCTGAGAGCTACTTCCACATTGCTTAAATCTAAATATTGAGATTGCAACACTTTAAGAAATATGCCTAGAAGTGAGGAAGTAAATTAAAGGTTACAATTTGTTCATTAATTTAGGAATCTTTTTTAGCAACTATTTGCACAAGGTAAAAGCTGAGGAACTGTGGAAATTTCGAAAACTATCCATACATTGAAATATATAATGTAAGATCTAATTCTACTTCGATTAAACCAACAAATTTAGAGTAAAACGCTAAGCCTAAAAAGTGCGGAAGTAAATTTCAAGTAATAATACACAATTAGTTCAACAATTAGACAATCTATTTACGATCTGAAATAGTCGATTTTCCATAATTAAACTAAGGTTGCGGTTTGCCAACATGTCTGAGGCCTTTCAAGGCGATTAATGATAAAGCAAATGGGCCGCAGTATTTCCACTTCGCAAACTTGTAGCTGACGTGTCCATGGACATGTAAAAATCAAAAGCTTTTTCAAAGTGATTCAGCTACACAAATTTGCATTACACACAACGAGAGAGCAGCGAAAGCAACAACTACGACGACAACGCAGAATATATAAATATAACAACAGCAACAACAACAACAAAAGGATTTAAAGCCAATTAAAATTAAACAAAAAAGCTGAATCGCTTTAAGCGCATAACAAAGAAGGGACAGTCGGAATGCGAGAGACAAAAAGCGAGAGAGAGAGAGAGAGAGAGAGAGAGAGGGGGGAAAGAACAACTGGCTACTGACTACGAGTACTATATGTACATATATACATATATATATATATGTAGGTATATAAAAGTGAATGATTACCGGCCGCACATGACACAAATGACATTGCAAACGGATGCGGAAAAAGTGAGCAGCCAGAGAAGACTCGAACTCGAACTCGAACTCAAGCTGAAACTCATCTTAACTCAGTTCCGCTCAGATCCGTTCAGCTGTGTTCGTAGATTGACTACCGGGCAGCTGGAAATGCGAATACCTCACGTTTTGCTCACAAGCACGAAGGTACAGCTAGGTCGGTGAGATAACGAAGGGTTGATACCCTTCTGAATTTATGCATTCTACACTATTCTCGTATACTATTGGCATTCAATTGGAATTAAACCCTATATATAATATTAATTTTGTGAATTTTTTTGGGTATTTTTGTCTTTTAAATTAAATAAAAAAATAAAATTTCAACAAGAAATAAATATTTTTGATTGAATACATTTAAAATATTTTATTAATTTTTAATTAAAATACCTATTTTTTCTGTCTATCTGTCTTGTCATTTCCATATAAATAATATAATAATTTCACAAAAAATACATAAATAAATTTAATGGAACATATGCATTATATATGAATATTAGATTTTGGTTGAACTCTTTTGTATTTTTTAATAAAATTGTAAAAATAAAAAAAATAGATAAATAATTTGACAAAAAATAAAAAAAAATGCAGTTTACCTAAATTTAAACAATCAATAAATTTTATTAGTTGTTATTAAAATACCTATTTTCTATCAATTTGACTTTGATTCATTAATTTTGGAACTAAAATAAGTATTTGCACGTGAGTATTTTATTTTTTCATTCTCTAAATATAATTTGTTCAACTTAAAATTGGTGAGTATTCAAAGCTATATAGATGACTGTTTCTTTTGCAATTACTCGATCGATTAATGTCGCCACTCGGTGAATTGCTCTCGGAAATGGTTGGGAAAGAGTATATGTACATTGTGATGCCAGATAGCAGAATTAGAAGCTTAAGAGTTTCAAAGTCTTGTAATTGCAAACGACAATGGACGATGACGAAGACGACGACGACGATGACGATGAAGTTGACTCTGTAAATTTGTGGCAATTACACGGGGTCGAGATAGTCGGTCTCTAGAATTGCATCAGCCCGAACAGCCGAGCGAGCGAACGAGCAAACGAGCAAACGGGCGAATGGCAGAACCAACAATTATATAAACTAGAGTTGCAATCAGTCAGTTAGTCAATCCGTCAGTTATTCAGGCCTGTTGGCCAGTCGTCGTTGTCGTCGTCAGCCATGATGCAAGTCTAGCCAACTGAAACTGAGCTACAGATTCAGATTGAGAGTTGGACTAGGAGATGCAGCAAATGGCTGGAGCAACTGAGACTCTCTGCCTGGGCTTTTGAAGTATTCGACGAGAAAAATCTATGGCTTACAAAATAATTTCAAGGTATTTAAAATGCACACAAGCCAGAGCAGTCCGCAATCCGCAGTCCGAAGTATCTGCCGAGTAAAAAACATAAAGCAGCAACAACAACAACAGCACTAACAATAGCAACAACAAAAACCAAAAAAAAAAAACACAAAATACAACAACACCGAAAAGTATCTCGTAGCTACAAGTTGGCAGCAACGAATGCGAATGTGAGTGAAACTGAACTGAACTGAAATGAGCTGAAACCCAACAAAACAAAATAAATAAATAAATAAGAAAAAAATGCTGACCTCATTATTATTTTGTGTATACTTATGTGCAGTTTGTATGTTCGCGGACTTCGCTTCGTGCACCAGCTCTAATATTGCGCCCAAGACATTATACAACACACGAGCATGCCAGCCAGCGACGCCAAAGTATCTGATAGATGCAGAGATTCATATGAATCCCACACACAAAGTGCAGAGCATCTAACGTTGTGACAAACGTTTGAGAAGCGATTCAAAATCTCCACATCTAATTCTAATGAAAGCAATTTATTAGATCATCTAAAGTTGATTTATCTGCGAGCTTCGTCTTAAAATGTTATAAATAGTTATTCATACATTTGAACTCATCATCACACAGTTAACAATCTGCAAGCATCATCAGAGAATGCGGTATATGAAATGTTAAAAACTATTTTAATATTTTAATATTATCTAATTAAATACTAAAAAAACTATCAAATGTTATTAGAACCTATTTAAAACGTAAAGATTTTGTAATACTATTCAAAGAAATACTTCAATTCTTTTCCGTCTGAAATCATCCACAGCTACATATTTTCATTAAACATTCATGTACAAAAATGTACAAAAATATATATGTATTTCCTTTGCACTTTTTTACAATTATTTTGCAATGAATAGTAAGAATAATTTCTTGAGAGTATCTCAATAATTATTCCCAATTCTAATTGTGGCAAATTATAATTATCTACTATAAATCTTCAACAGATTTCGAATAAATTCCTTCCATTCTCATATTGTACACAAATTAAACTGTTTCATTATTAATTTAATTGGAAATATGTATGTGTTTGAAAGCATAGTATGATAGAGCGAATAACGTTTTACCAAATCTTTTGCCAACAATAGTAATTATCATATCTTTGAAACTAATAAAAATTTCAATAATAATTTTAATTTGATGAAAATTCCTTTTTCAATTTCATAAACTATTTGAAGCTAAGCATAATAATCTGCTGTAAATTTTGAACAGTTTTCGAACACAAGTCACAATAAGAATATGAATATAGTGCCTTTAAATGGGGCATCTTGATAAGTAAATCGCTTGGAATGCACGAATAATGGATGGATGGATGAATGGATACACTTACCACATGCACGCTGCTCTGCAGCTGTCCGGCTAACATCTGTGTTTGTGTTTGTTGTTGCGTGTCCGGCAGTTTCTTTTCAGTCTTTTTGGCCGCACGCTTGTTTTTGCTCTCGAGAAAACGCTTCTGAAGTGCAGTTGTCTCCTGGTTCTGCTGCTCGCACACTGTGCTGAAAGTCTGCTCGTAGCGTGGCACGCAGTCCGTTTGACGTCGCCGATAGTTGTCCATGCGTCGTCGCAGGCGTTCAACAATCGGCTGCCTCTTCGTTGGCATCGCGTCGCCAGGCGCGTTGTTGTTGCCGCCGTTATTACCGTTGTTGCCGTTGTTCGCGTTGCCGTTGCCATTGTTGAGGTTGATGTTGTTGTTGCCGCCGTTGGGTCCGCCGACATTTCCTGCAGACGCAACGCCGCCAGCTCCGTTGCCGCCAGCGACAAGGCCGCCGACAATTCCGCCTGTTGCTCCCAGGTTGGCATTGTAGGGCGAGTGTTGCTGTTGCTGCTGTTGTCGTTGCTGCTGCTGTTGTTGCACTTGCATCTGCTGCTGTTGCTGCGTCTGTGCATTGTGCTGCAGTTGCAATTGCTGCTGTTGCTGCAGATGGATGCCCAAACTCTGTTGCTGTAAATGCTGCTGATGCAATTGGAGATTCAATTGTTGATGTTGCTGCTGTTGTTGCTGCTGTTGTTGCTGCTGCTGCTGTTGATGCTGTTGTTGCTGGGCGACGGCGGCTGCTGCTGCTGCTGCTTGGCTGGCGCTCTGGAACACTGGCAGGCCGCCCGCATCCATAAATGCGTCCGTGGTGAGGCTTTGACTTTTGCTCGTTGCTTCGCGGCTCTCGTCCTCCGTCTGCGGCAAAACGCTGCTGACAGGCGACGAAAATTCACGAAGTAACAAGACGACAAACGGGCAACAAACACGTTTTCTATATCGCTAAATGCACAATTTGTGTAGACAAATCACTTGTTAATCTCTCTCAGTCTCTCTCTCTCTCTCTCTCTCTCTCTCTCTCTCTCTCTCTCTCTCTCTCTCTCTCTCTCTCTCTCTTTCTCTCTCTTTCTTTCCGTAAATCACGAGCTAATCGTGTCTTAGTTTTTGGAAGTCGCTGTTGGTTATTAGAAGACTGAGGAACTGAAACTCTGCGCTGTTCCAAGTGGCGGGATATGAGGCAAGAGGCAGCGATATAGCGCAGGGGATGGCATCTTGATAAGTGCCTGTATATGTGAGAAACAAATGTAAAATAATTAGAAATTAGTTTAAAAATACAAATAATCATTTTATCAACAAAAAAGGTATTCAAGCATTTAATACTATAACTAAAATTCAATTTCAATTTTAATTACTGCATAGAAAAACATATTTCAATAGATTTTTCGTGAGAAGACTCCAGGATGTGTTATATAGGAGAGTAATACCACAATCTCAAAAAAAAAGTTATATATTTTAAATGCTACTGTTTCATTTTTTAAATCTGAGTAGAACACAACAGAAGATTGTTAATAAATTATAAATTTAAGGAATGATTTCAAGTCTTTCTTGCATTTTTATAAGATTATAACAGAAACAATCAACTTGTGCTGAATATTGATAGTGAAAGTTTTTGCAAAAATATGTCATAATTTTTCTGCGTTTATTATCAATTTGTTGATAACATATCAATAACTTCTAACTAAACCGAAGTGTGCAACAACCAATTAATATGCACATATTTTGATAGTTTATTGGATTCAATTCGTTGTGATCATCGCTTAATCTTGCGCGTATAATGTATACATTCATATGTGCAGGAATAATGTCTAAGATAGCACAGTGTACATTACACACGAATTCAGATGAAAGTGGAATCAGTTTTCTATTTTTAAGACTTTTTCGGGGAAACTTTTTCGAAGAATCTTTCTTGTGGTTTGGCTTCTTTCTTTAACATTGAGTTCAAATGGATTTCTCTGTTGTCAGAATGGCCGAGAAGACACGGACTTTTCACGAGTCAAAAAAGAAGCACAAGAAAAACAACAACAAAGGTGCTACGTGCTTAAAAGCACCACACACACACACACACACACACACACATAGATACACTGTTGCGACAATAAGAAAATGCAAAATAGAGCATAACAAGCTACCAAGATAATTTATAGTTGAGGAAGAGTGATAAAAACGCATCCGAAACAAGAAATGCGAGTACGAATGACAAGATAGCGTACAGCAATAATAGCAATACAACAGCAATAATTACACGCAACAACAACAACAAGAACGAGAGAGCACCACAATTGATTAAAGGAAAAGCATTATTCGCCAGCGATTCGCGAGCGTTTTGCGGGCGAGTGTCGCGCGACTTGTTTCGCGTGTGCCTCAAGCGGCACAATAATAATGATAATAATTATAGCTAAGTAAAGTAACTGAAAGACTGACAAAAACGTTGAACTGGCCAGCACGCGGGCTCGCTGCTGAATGAATGAATGAATATCAAACTGAGTGACTGTGGAGCGGCTCCAGCTCCAGCAAATCGCGCGATGTGGGATTGGAGCTGTGGACACGACGACGAATATGTTGGAGTTGTGAGAGGCGGATGCGTATCTGAGTTTGAGTGTGTGTGTGTTTGGGATTGTGTTTGTGTGGCGCAAATGAGCAAACCTTTTGCAACTTATGCCTAATGTGGCACGTGAACACATTCACACACAAACACAGAAATACGATGAGCAGGACAGGGCAGGGCAGGGCATATAAGGGGCAGGGCTCAGTCAAATTAAGCTGTAAACAAAACTGGTTTGCTGCAAGCTCCGGCAGCAGCCAAAGCCACTGGAACTGCGTCGTGTCGCGCAATGCGACTTCAATTTTACTCGCGAGTCGCGACGACAACGACAACGACGACGTTCGATCGAACGAGCGACTCAACAATACAAACGAACGGCGGTTTGGCCGAACAAATGAACAGGCGCCCAGCAGTCGTAGGCCGACGACGCAGACTGACAACAACACACGACGACACTGTGCACAGCACGTCAAGTGTTCGCGACCACAGCGAGTGAGCGAGAGAGCGAGAGCACCACATACACGAACGAAAACGTAACGAGCGAGCAAGCGAAGCGGCGAGTGCGTATAAACGAGATAGTTGTGTGTGTGTGTGTTATGTGTTCGGCAAGAGCGAGTTTAGCGTTGAGCATTGTTTACATTTCGCATTGTTGTTGTTACTACTACTGCCGTATGCTGTCGCTGTCGCTGCTGCTGCTATTGCTGCTCTCACCACCCACAAGTTGGCATGCCAGACTAAGAGAAAAATGCAAACGAGAGTTAGAGAGGGAGAGAGAGAGGGAGCAGTGAAAAAGGTCACATTTTGAAGGCGAGTGATTTGTTTGTTATTTTAGTTGCGCTCGCCTTTAATTAGGAAACAAAGTCAACAGTTTTTCTTCGATAATTGCACACATAATTAAAACTAAATATAAATCAATTCCAATTGCAGATTTATGCACGTCATTGGTATGCGGTTGTTGATAAGAGCAAAAAGACTGTTCTGACGTCACGTGTTGCGCAGCAACTGTTAATCAAAACTTAATACTAATTGTAAGACTATACTAGCTGTACACTAGCTTTCAAACATAAATCTATAATGGCGACAACAAAACCAGCGCGCCAAGTCATCCGATTAGAATTTTATGAGCTGCTCAGCTTTTAATTAAAACCCACCGCTTGTCTGCCATGGCCTTTTCCCCAGTGAAAATCCCACTCTAGAATTTGCATTATTTTTTCGGTGGTCTAGATGCTCCAGCTAGGGGGTAAATACACTTCAAGAAATCGATAACAGTCATAAAATCTTGTGCAGTAAAAATACTGGCAGTAACATTGCCTTTGGTTGAGATTTTTACAGTAACTGTAAAAACGAAAATGAAGATGAGATTGACTTCAAGCAGTCACCACGCACACACACACACACTTCACGCCATAGGCAGCTGCGCAACGTCATTATCATCAGCATTGTGATTATCATTACGGCTGCCTTCATCATCGGCTGACGGCATTTTCCTCATAATTATTTGTTGAGCACACACACACACAAGCAACAACAAATAAGCTACAGTCAACAGACATCATGTCGTCACCTTTAAGAGCACAATGTTGGCGTGTGTAAGAGCGAGAGAGTCCAAACACAAAGAGGGTTGCGACGTGAGTTTCCCCGCACACTTTAAAAAGTGCGCCAAAGATATGAATATTTAAGTTGATGACATTAAGTACTTATTTATTTTCCATTCAAAATGAATTATCAAACAGTTGCCTTATTCAATTGATACACATAAGGCCGACTCTCAACTAATTATCGCAACAAACTGTATAGGCGGTTCTAGTAATCAACGCCACAGAGAGAGCAAAAGACTGGGAGGGAGAACAGCATCGAATTCTGTTAACTGAGCCGCACGCTGTTAAGTAACAGTCCCCGGCGGCATAGACAGAAATTGCAAAATCGGCGCAAGTAAGAAATCGCCGGCGACGACAAAAACGCGTTCAAGCAACGACGACGACAATGCACAGTGGACAAATTGTGCAAACATACGTGACGTCCAAATATTGTGCATAATAACCAGGTAAAATTGTGTTTTCTTTACACAACTACACATATATAGTGGAATATTACGCATTATGTTTTGCATCTGAAGCCTAAAATTGCAATAGAATCAGAATTTGTGCGCAAGAATGGAAGCCTGTGTCAGCGTCGTTTTGTCCACTGTGCAACGGCGACTTTTCAGGCAAAACGACGGCGACTTACGTCGCGCGTCTATCGCAAAAACGAACAGGCGCCCAGCGTTAACAGCAGCGCTATAATTGCTGCTCTGCAGACAATAGCGAGCAAGAGAAACACAGCTCCATGTTAGTGTGCGTGCGCGTGTGTGTGCCTGTGTGAGTTTGTGAGTAGCGTGGCGCTCGCTCGCTAGTTGCTGTTGTGGCTGTCTGCTGCTGCTGGCTGAACTTTTGTTGTTCTATCTTCGTTTGCCTGTCTCGGCTGCCTTAAGCATGTATGCGTGCGTATACGTGTGTACATGAGATTGCCCGTGTCTGCATTTGTTTTTGCTTATGCTTTGCACAGCAACAACAATATCGAATTCTGTGTGTTTTTTTCATGCCCTTGGTGAGCGAGACACAGTGATAGTGCGAGCAGCGCAGCGAAAGAGCTGTTGCCTTTTTAACATTTTTCGCCTTGAAGGAGTGCTTAGACACACTGTGCAATATGTGTATTAATTAGGTAATTATTAAAATACATACATTCAATGCTAATGCTGTAAATCGTTTTTTGACGCTTCAGGCTTCATATTGACTATTGAGGGAGAAATTACCCCGTCACAGTGTAATGGTAAACCGATAACACAACATTAACAGCAAATCGAAATGATGCTTTACAAATTTTCCTATAACATTAAGCACTTTGATTGCACGTGACAAAGTGTCAATGGGTAACAGCGTCGCGCAATGGCGGAAAACGCGCGCGTTTTTATTCGCCATCAGTTGGAGCTATGCGAGTAAAGAGCGCCAGATTGAGAGGGGGCCACTTTGCCTAGCTGAAATTCAAACAGAATCCATGTGCTGCAATGCTGTTGGCCCATTAGAAAACGACGCCAAACAAAATGGTGCCGACGACGACGCCGACAACGACGGGCATTGGCAACGAAGGCGACGCCAACGACGTTAACGACGCCGACACAAACGACAACTACGACGACCGACAAAAAGTCAATTTTATCGGAATATAACAGGCACCAAGCAAATGCCCCACAAAACAACAGTGTGCAGGAAAAGCGTGCACGAAAGCATTGAAAATGGCTGGAAAAGCCATGCCACATGGCCCGACCAGCCGTCAGCAGCTGGGCGCCTAATCCAAATTGCGAGAAAGATCCGCTTTTAGAGCTAGTTCGAGGCACTTGCAGCTCATACAGTTCGCGCAGTTGGGCAAGCAGTGCCCCCAACCAAACACACACACGAACTCGAATGTACTCGCAAAACAGTCAGAAAGAGAGAAAGAAAGTAAAGAGAGCGCAAAGCTCCTCACGGCACGCGATTGCATTGCACTGCTTGTAGTTGTGTTCATGTTGCTGTCGGTGGGTGGTGGGTGTTCGTGCACACATGCGGTGGGGGGTGCAGTGCCGGCGGCCAGTGTGTGGTTGATTGCTAGCAAGAGAGATGCAGAGAGAGAGAGAGTGACTGAGACAGAGCAAGGTGCAGATAGCCTCACTGCAGCCTCTCCTGATACAAGTATCTAGCACAGCAATTAGCTTAATTGTCTCTGTTGCTATTGCTGCACTCCTGCGAGGGCTGTTTGTATTGTTTCGACATTTTAAGAACGTAAACAGATTTTATTGCTCACTTTGTGTTACTGTGAAAATGCTGCTAAAATATAAAGAGAACAAATTGGTGCTTTAATCATTTAAGAACACTATTTAGTGAATTTAGCCAATTAATTTAAAATCAGAAATCTACGCATGATCTTTATCTATAAACTGGTACTTAACTACCTTATTTTATGCAGAACATTATTTTAACTTAAGTTCGCATTGTTAGAATAATTAATTTGTTAAATCAAAGAAGTTCACTTTAACCCACTATACTGTATTAAAGGCTATGAACTCTGGAAACTATGTCATGTCACACAATTAGACACATTTTTAGATCGTAATATTAACATACTTAAGATTCTTTAAGCTTAATCTCTGCATCTTTATCATTATTTCATTCTATCTTTATCTCTTTCAAACGGTTTTTAAGTTGTGTAATAACATTCAAACAAAGCATATTTTAAATTACTGAAATTACCCTCGTTTCACAAAACCAAAAAAAAATCAACACTTTAGAGCTCATTTTTACCAGGTCCTGCAGCAAATTCTGTAGCACATTCCGTATGGTGTCAAAACTTACCCCTTGTTAGTGGATGGTTTGCATGGGGGTGCCACAAAGTGTTTTGGCTTCTTCTTATCAGCAAACACAGTTTTTGTGGGCAATCACAATTAAATTGTTAGCTAGGGGCAGTTGTAGGTGTTCCAATTGGACTGCAGAATGGCCATAAGTGTGGCTGTGTTGACTGCAAAAGTGAAAGAACAAAACCAACTGTAGAATTTATAGTGCTGGATAACATCAGCATGAGCTCAGTAATTTTAAAAAAGAGTACAGAGAAAACACTTTTTTTAATGGGAATCGGATATGTTGTACAAGACAGCGAAATAAAAATGCAACAATGTGAGACAAATAAAATAAATATTTTGAATTAAACTTAAACAGTTTGAATTAATGTTGTGTTTTCTTTTAAAAATTAAATATGCATAAAAAATACTTTTTGATTAACAATATATGTTAAAGATAAGTTCTATTCTTCTTGAGGTAGGCAATGTTTTTTGAATAATAAAAATATGTATAGAATAGATAATTTAAGCGGGTTAAATACTGCCTCCATAGGTAAATAAACCATTTTAATGAATTGGGAAAAAAATTGTAGATAGTGTCTATAAATAGTTTACCGTTGAGACTATTTATAGCAAACAAAATTGTGGCATATGTGCAACGTCATTGCCTTGAGAAGCGTAGAGAGCGCCGCTTTGTTTTCGGTTCATACGCGAGACGATGGCGATCGGAAACCGCATAAGGAAAAGCCCCACAAGTATATCGAAAATACGCAATGCAAATTTCCAGTGACATGATGGCTTCAACTGTTGGCCAGCTGCGACATTAAGCAACAGCCTCAGCATCGATTCCAGCAACAACAAACAGGAATAACAACAACAAAACAACAACAACAACAACAGGTTCATGCAGCAAAAGTGAGGCGGCAGCGACAACTTGCAAAACAGATGTCAGTCTGAAGCTGCCGCAGTTTTGTGGCGTTCACATGTGGCAGCAACAGCGACGACAGCAAATAGCATACAGCAAACAGCTGCAACATGCAGCAGCAACATTTTGGTGGGCTTGTTGTGCCTTGTGCAACAACTTCTTGTGCTGCTGCAACATTGCAGAGGGCGCCACTGTTGTTGTTTCGTGCCACCAGCGATGCGGCGCTCAGCAAACGCAGCCACCTCACAAGTGGCAGAGTCGGGATACAGCACGATATAAGCGCGTACAGCCTGGAAAATTCGCCAGCCAGCCAGCAAAACAAACAGCAACAACTACAGCACAGAAACCGGTTCAAATAGCAACAGCAACAGCAACCATAAAGAAACTAGCGTAAAAAGTAGACAAAAGAGTGGCAAAAGTGGCCACCACTTGGACCACTTGACGGCTTGGACTTATTTCGCTGTGGCTGTCGATGTTGTTGCTGTTGTTTCTTTGTCGTTGTGTTTGCGGTTGTAATTGTGGATTTCGTCTCCATCAACGTCGCGTCGCCGTCGCCGTCACCGTCTCCCGTTTGCTGTGCTCCCTGCTTCGCTCAGGCGCCCAGCAGCAGCAGCACCAGCAAGTGGCAACAGCAACGTCAAGCGAACTTATTATCCCCATTATGTTATTTGACTTTATTGTTTACGTTTCATACAACAATTACTGCATACTTACAGTCCAACCTTAATAACGGTCTCATAAACTTGAATTTTACCTAAAAACGATTTTCAGCCAACAAAAAACTTTTCCAAACTCAATTGACTTGAACTTATTTTGAGGTGTTTTGCTTCGAGAAGTTCGAACTGAACATGTTCGAGTTCGAGAAGGTGTTCAGCACAAGTTGTGAAATTATTGTACATATACTTTTCTAATCGAATTAATAGATTCAAGATTTACATTCTTGTTAATTCTGTTATTATACAGGGTAACGATTGGGAAGTTTTCTTTGACTCATATTTGAGAAATATTTTTTTTATTAAACCTTTGATAAAAACCATTGCAAACATTGTCGGCTGTGGTATTCTTTTATTTTGTCGCATTATCGTATTTACAATAATTAACATTATTTTAATGTATGGAGTTTCGTAATAATGTCATCAAAAGTTTACTTTTCAATTTCATACAGTTTCAATAACGCAATGCAAACAAAAAACTCGTTAACCTTTAAAAACTCTCTACCCTTTAATTACGAAGAGAACACCTATAATTTGTACTTATTTTGTTGCAATCCGTATTTAAATGCACTTAATTTAAGGCAATATATTTAACTGGGGCTCAGGGTTATCAGCGCAGAGGAAAAGCAATAAGATTAAAGGCATTGTGGGCTAAATGAAAGCAAATATATGGAATTGATTATAATAAAATGGCAGTTGTATGGAAAGCTAGCAACATTATTACCACTCAACGATTAACCACTTCCCCTGTACAAAAATTAGATGACATAAGTTATTGTGGATAACAAAGTGAAAACTATTTGAATGCCAGACGAATTAATAGCCGAAGTCAGTTCCAAACTATTTGAGCTGTTTGCCAAGTGGCAATAAGCAGCTGAAATCGAAACGTTTGATGACCTCAACCCGCCCAGAGGGAGAAACTATCTAAAAATAACAACAAATTCAATTCGAAGGGCTGTAGTAACATTATTGTGCAGAAATAGAAAATTAATTAAAGTTAACTGAGTCCTTACACCGCTGCTCGAGCTCAGTCTCATGCGAGCATTTACTTTATTATTATCCCTTTCTTTTTTTCGGGGAAAAGTCACCCCTGTGCGACAGTGGTGTGTGCTAGTGTGTGTGTGTGTGTGTCTGCATGTATCTGTAGTTGTAGCTCGCGCTTGTGCGCGCCTTTCGGGTAGATACAAACACTGCATCGAGTGGTTGGCCGTAATAAAATATTGTACAACATGCGTTAAATGGCGCAGCTGCGCCTACCCGGGTCGCATCGCGGCACCATTGGGTGGCAGCAACAGCAACAGCCACACCGATAGCAGCAGCAGCAGCAGCAACGGAGGAAGCCCAAGAAGTTGCAGCCACAAAACAACAACGGATCGAACACATTCGAAGTTTTGCGCTCCGCTGAGTCCAAGTCCAAGTCCAGGCTGCAACTAAACTGGGGGAGGTTCAACTTGGCAAAAGGCGATTGTCATTTGAGCGTCGCAGCGCACAACAAACAACAGCAACAGCAACAACATCAACCATATGCGCAAAATAGACTTCACGAGTGACCATGACACCAAACGGGCCACATGCACATTCATTTTGAAGGGTTTTTGCAAATGCTTTGCCACACAAATGCTAATGCGACTTGGCCATTGACATGCCATTCGAATAGTCGGGGGCTAGGCCGCAACTGATAGATACTTTGAAGTATTTGCACAATTGTGACGGCTTTTGACTTTAGCAATGTTTTAATTGAGGCATTGAAAGTGAAAAGTTTGCGTGCAAAGGGCTAAGAAAAACTCGCATGTCACAAGCAGGATATTACATAGAAGAAGAACAATTATTTTACAAACAAAGCAGATTTTTATTTAAGGTACTCTTCGCATATTGGAAATAGTTTAATTTTAGTATAGTTCACTCTTAATTTACAATATTGAAAATAAATTTATAAGGCTAATATGCTCTAGGAGCCAAAAAACATTTTAGTTCATAATAAATAATATATTTTTAAAATTCCGATTTTCATTATTTGAAAATTTTTATATTAGTCTATATTTTAAATTTAAAACAAATATAATCCATTATATATTGCAATTCTAATGCTATTCATTTATTTTCCTTCAAAATTAAGTCTCAAAATCACAGTCAATCATAGTTATTCCTATAATTTTTAAGTTCTCGATAGATTTCCGCTGCGATTGCGATGCTGGGCGAATTAATGAGCTCAGCGCTGAAATTAGGTGTGCGAACGAGATAAGTTGATAACTATTTAGTCAAATAAAAAGCGAGTCTGAAGTGAAAGTGTAAATTGGTATCAAAGAACTCTGATAATTGCGGATATTAGACACAATGACGATTTCAAGAGCTGCACACTCCTAAACATCAGCCATATTCTAGCTGCTTTATTTGTGTGTTTTTGTTAATTTTAATTTTAATGTGTGTGGTTTGAACAATTAAAAGACAACAACAACAACAATAACACTCTCATAAGTTGGCAAGTTTTTGGAGGCGACATTCGCTGCTTGTTCTTGTTGTTGCCATGCAACAACGTAGTTGTTGTTGTTGTGAGTCGTTTTCATGGCTCGACGTCGAAGACGACGTCACGTGTAGCTCATAAATATTTAAACGCTCGAACGGGGAATGGGGGCGTCGGTTGGACCGGACCCCGTCGTTGGATTTTATAGTTTTTCGCGTTCTGTGTGTTAATTTAGCAAAAAGCATTGCGAAATGACTCGCAATTTTCGACTTCATTACAAGCGCTTCGGGGTGGAACTGAGACAGAGACAGCGACAGCGACATAGACTGAGACTCTGACAGAGGCTGGGGCTGTAACTGGAACTCTGTGCACTGGGCAATGAAATGGAAATGGATTTGTGGCCAAAGCATAATGCAGCAAGCAGTACCGCACAAACTTTTCAATTGCTCACAGGATACGAAACGAACCGAGCACACAGAACACCAGAACACAGAACAGCATCTAAGCGAGAGCATGAGGAGAAAGAGATTCGCACAATGTGGACCACCTGCCTCCGCTCCGACTCGCTTGCAAAGCAGGCATATTTACATAAAACCAGATTCAGATACACACATGAACAACACGTTCGCTCGTCGCTGTCTAAGGACTGTCTGAACGTATCGCAAGTCTCGTCTCGTCCTTTGGTGCATTCGAAAACCGGATTCTCTGGCGAAATTTATGGAAATTTCTATGCTGAACGCTGACAGCAGTTATTGTGATTGATCGCAGCTTTGTTTGTGATATTTTATGATAATTATGAATACTAAAATGAAGTGCTGATTTGCGTCTTTAAATTCAAAAATTTATATAATATACTATTGATGAATAATATGATAATATGATATTGATAATAAATACCTTTTTTTCATAGGTATGAGTAGATTGCTAATATTTTCCTTTTATTGACACGCAATGGTCTATGTCAAAGTGAGCAAATACATAACAATTTTCATTTTGATACATTTCAATCAAGATTGTGAACCAATAACCAATTTCACGAGAAATTGAAGCCTTTTTTGAATTCGTGGAAATGCGTCTGAAACGATTTCCTAATAATTTCTAGTAGCTTCTGCTAAATGGCGTATTGCAAGATAATAAGCGATGATTTTAATCATATTGATTCGTAATATTTGACATTTATAAAGAGAGCGTCTTAACTGAGTCGCTGTCAATTAAACACATCATAATTGTATTGTGCTAATCAGCTCTAATTATATAAAGAATATATAGTTATCTACGAGTGCGAGTGTGTTTTTTTTTTCTCTATCTATCAAATGTCTCGTGCCATACAATTCCCCGGTCGGCTCATTTAATTTGACTGTTGTCGTTAATATAGTTTGCTGTGGCTGTTGTTTTTATGGATCCGAAACTTGATTAACATTAATTAATCCATGCTACGCGTCGCGTTTATTTGTACAAATGACTAAACGAGGCGATTGAATGACAGCCGTTCGTTCGTTCAGTTCGTCTCCACTCTATCTGCCAGCTTGCCGGAAATGCGCGCACACACACGAACACACACACAGAGAGACTTGGGCACATAGATACACTTGTATCTGTGGATGTTGTAGCTACACCCATGGTTATGTTTGACCCAGTAATTTACGCATGTTTAGCAGCTAACGCAGTTAATAAAGCTAATTAATGGACTGCAGCAGCAGCCGCCGCTCATCATCAGCGGCTGCGAAATGTATCTGAGAAATGCATTTCAAGAGCAGTCACAGCAAAAGTATCTTATTTGCTGCTTAAGTTGCCGCTAACGTGGTCTAAGTGCCCAGGACCGCCAACCTGTTTGTTGTTTTGTGTACACAACAAAAGCAATTTCATGGAAAATATTTTTACTAGTTGCAGCGGCAGCAACAGCCGCAGAGAGAAAATTAAACGTAGCCCAAGATGGCCACAAATGAAGCGAACAAACGACGAAATGACCGAAATCCGCCCGCTTCTGCCATCCGACCAACAACTAGCCGCATAATGCACGAAAAAAAAACATCGACATCGACAACAGCAAAAACAAGAAGAAGCCGTACAAAACGCGTTGAGCGACAGCCACAGCAACGCAAGACTACAGCAGTAACAATAATAACATAACAAACGCATTCTGAGCGCAGCGTGGGAGTCTGTTAACAGTTGTACAACGCACAGTAATGCGACGCTCTATCTCTGCTAAGCTCTCTTTTGCGCTCTCCCACACACACACACACACACACACACGCACGCAGACTCTCACAAGCGCTCTCTTAGCGACTGTTGCGTTGTTGGCACGTAACAACATCCCTGCAGATGCGTCACACGTTGTCAGCTACAACGCGTCGTCGGTGGCGACGGCGGCCGACGTTGCTGCTGCTGCTTTTTTGTCACAGGTCGTTGCACTGCCGATACCCGCACACTCATACACACATACGCATGCAGAGATCGGAGTGTTCTGCCCGTGTGCAGTGACACATGCAGGCCACGACGCGACGTCGACGTCGACGTCTACTTCGACTTCGAATGCACATGGACGATGGCCGATGGACGCTCATTGCCCATCAGGAGCATTGTTGCTCAGCTTGTGCTCTCTTCTCTCTCATACTCAGTCAGCGTTTGTGTGTGTTTGTGTTACTGCCGGCTGACCGGCTCCGGCTTCCCTATGCAGATATTTATTTTGTTTTGCCCTCTCTCGTTCTCCCTCTGTCACATTCAAGGAAGTATGCTCCCCATCGCTCTCTCGCTCTGTATATCTCTGTCTCTCACTATCTATCTAAGTAAGCGTAACATGTTTATGCTGCGCTAAAGCTAACATACACGGAATAAAGTAATTCCCATTAGCAAATGCTACTGTCGTGTCCCATCAACAGTCCTATAAGCATCAACAGTTATTAGAACTATAGAATTCGTTCATTTACAGCATGAATTACTAGGCATTCATAAATTTAAGCAATATGCTGTAAATAAAATGTTAAGTCGCGATTCTCTGAGCAACATCTTCAGAATGTTAATTCCCTAAGTAACAGAAAGGTTCCTTAACGTAATTCTACAAATGAGATTAATGTAAGCAGAAGCAGAGCAGTTACCGTAAGCTTTTTAACAGAAATTATAATAAAATCCACTTCATTAACAGAAAATGCTAAAATTTGGTCGTTTTAGACAAACAATAAATTAATATTAAGTAAATATAATTAATATTAAATAAATATAATATATGTATATAGACCGATATATACAAGTATGGTCATTAGTAAAAAATAAATTTCACGTCTTGTATAAACATAGATATGAATGCATATATTTTTCTTGCTTCCTGTTCCGATAGATAATAATCTTAAACTGCAAACTGCTTTTTTAATTAAAATTTCAACTCTGATTCAAGGTGAAAATTAGCTTTCTGGCCTATATTTGTCTATGAACTCTCAACTGTAAATGATAAGCAGGGCAAGTTCCCTTAGAGTACATAAAAGATGCTGCGCAAATTTTGATCTATTAAACTAACAATCAACCACTTTTGTTTATTTTATGTTTATTGTGTAAAATTTTCTTATCTTATTCAGTCTATTTTCCATTAAAATGCACCACATTGACTGCTTAGGATTTTATTAATGGATGTGAAGAAGGCCTGAAATATGAAGGAAATTATTGCGAGACAAAACATTCAA
Source organism: Drosophila siamana (assembly GCA_035047445.1). Classification (NCBI taxonomy): domain Eukaryota; kingdom Metazoa; phylum Arthropoda; class Insecta; order Diptera; family Drosophilidae; genus Drosophila; species Drosophila siamana. The sequence goes on from JAWNPP010000002.1 coordinate 2,279,445, forward strand.
TTTTGACGAATCCAGACATTGTGGCTCAAGTGTGCAGACATCCTGATGCATCCTTGACTCACCAATTTGCCATTTGCATTTAATAAAAACATAAAAATGCCCAATTAAAACAAACGATGAGTGGAATCAGTTGGTTAAGTTACGGTTCTGGTATTTTTGAAGCGCGCCAAACCAAGTTGAAGTGCTGCCATCCAAACACAAACAGCAACAGGAGGAGAACACGAAAATATGCTCGAGTGGCGCGGCGAGCATAAAAATTTGTATATCTGTATCTCACAACATAAAAGAAAAGCGTTCAAATGAACTTTTCGTACACCCAGCAGGCTACAACTCGATAAAAGCGGGTATATTGTTGTTGATTACTAGGTTATATTATTGATTATAAATTAAATTTTCAAGTTTTAAATTTATAATTTAAACTTGAAATCATAATATTAAATCATAAAATCATATATTTGAAAAGTATATTTAAAATTGAAATTCAAAATTTCATAGTTTCTATATATTTAACTGTATAATAAAATGGTAAATATAGCAAATTACTAAAAACATGTCAGTTTTTTTAGAGGAGTGGTTTTTCATGAATATATAAAATTAACAATATTTCGTTTATATATAAAGAAGCATAAGTAAATGTAAATTGAAGTGCCTTGAATTAAATTTGGCAACATAGTTTCTATATATCTAACTGTCTCTTTAAATTCAATTTACCCAGACTAAACTTTATGATCTTTGTTTTTAGTTGAGCAAGTCGTATTTAGCTTGCGCTCTTCTTCTAATTTTAGTTACAGGGTAGTTGCGTAATCGAGCCACTTGGGTTACTTTTAAGCGTTCTTACTTGTTTTGTTTTGTATTTTTTGTTGTACGTGGCACAAGTGCGGTCGCATGCTTAAGCACACACAAACACACACACAGAGTACATGCATAGGCACTAATACAATCGCACACACACACAGAGACTACACTAGCCGAAACACAGTCAGAAACGTGTTGAGTGGCCCCAACAAACAAGTCGCTTTGTCTGCGTCTCCCTTCCTTTCCCGTCCATCTCTATTGCTCTCTCGGTCACGCTTTCTGTTTCCTCTCGTTCCCGCTCTCTTTCTCTCTCTGTCTCTCGCATATTCTCTATCTTTCTAGAATCTCTGGTGGGCTCTGACAACTCTTCGCTATCTTTGCAAAAAAAAAAAAAAAAAAAAAAAAATAAAACACAGCAAAGCATTTGTTACTCGACTTGGGGTCAGTTCACGTTTAATGCCGAAAGCTCCAAATCCCGATGCCAAACCCAATCCCATCGCCCCCGTTTAGCTGCAGCCCTTGTTTCGACATCCTTGGTCACTTTGTTTTCCATGCCATTTGATTTACAAATGCCCAGCAACAACAACAACAGCTCGAACAATACAAAGGAGACATCGCTATGAAAAGGATATCATCGTGAAGAGGATGAGTCCATCAGCGGGATTGAGCAATGATTGAATGATGATGCTTAATTCAGTTACGATCCGAGTTGAAAATTGAAATTTTAAGTTTTCCTGCAACTCTGTAAAATGATTAATGCGCTGCCAACGTGCGTACAATGATTGATTAATTAACGTTGACAACCAAAAAGGAGTAAAAAGCGCCGACAAACACACACACACACAAAACATACAAACACACACACACACTCTCATAGCGCTGCAGTTGTTGTTATTTATTTGTTGTCCAGTTTCGGGGCGACTTTTATAAATTGACTCCCATTTTCGTTGCAGTCTGTTTTCCCACATCTTTGAATTGTTGTTGCTTTACATTTTTTCTTTCGGTCTCAGTTTTGTTTTTGGTATTGCTTTATTCTACAATCGTTTTCCAATGAAATGTGTCATGAGGTGTGTGTGGCCTTGATTGATTTCGACAGATTTTTGAGGCATAAAGCGATATTTTCCTGTTCTTTGCCAAACTGGAAACTGAGTGTATGGAAAAGGTGTGTACGCAATTAATTTCGTTGACATTTGCCAGTTATCCATAAAGTTATCTAATAAAGTCAAGCCATAGCTCCTTGCTCCAAAAACAAAAACCTTACAGGAAAAGCTACAAATCACAATAACTTAGGAAGGCCCAGTGCTAAAAAATGCGATAAGTAGTTTAGATAACAATAACAAACTCGTTAAGGTTAACCAACAAAATATATGCTAATAATAAGAAGTAATTCAAATATAATCACTATAAGGTCAATAGAGCAAATATAACTTTAAACATTTAAACTACTGGGTCTCAGAAGACCGCAACATGCAAGAAAAGTTTGACCTTAGCCTCTTTGAGAAGCAAATTCAATTGCCACAGCTGTGGGAGGCACAAAATTAACTGCTTAAAAGTGAAATAACAAGAACGTATAAAAGTTTCTGCAATTGTTTTGCTGGCCGTTTAGATGAACAACGCATTAGAGGCAGATCGAACGAAGGGTTCTAATGGCAACCCAAATTGTATTGATGCATATGCAAATGCGAATCGGAATCGGAATCAGTTGCCATTTTGGTCGCCATGCATATTCATAGATACTTCCAGTTTGATTGCAAGAGTCGCCTCCGCCGAGCAACGACCTGCGACTCCCCCGCTCCAAATTCCACAGCAGCCGTCTCAGACAATGGGCGGCCATTCATCTTTACGTAATTTCAATAAAAAGATAACAACAACAAAAACAAAAATGTTTGCTTGAAACAAAGCAGAAAAGTGAAAGTCTAACTGGCGCAGGTCGAGCGAGAGAGAGAGAGAGAGAGGAGATAGAGAGATATAGGTAGACTTATAATGTATTCGGAAAGTCCCTAACCCAAAAGAAAAAAAAATAAAATCAAAGATAATTACTATGCATCTGCAAAAGCAACAACGACAACAACAACAACAACAAACAGCCGCCTATTTGGCATGCCATAAAATTAATGAATGAATATAAAAATCTCGGACGTCTCGCTCCGCCCGTCCTCCCCTTCGTGACCATGCCTTCATCCTCATGCCCCCGTCAATCTACCGACAAAAATGTATCTGAACTTTGGCTACAATTGTTGGCTGTTGGTGCCTTAAACCAGTTTCGCGTTTAACTTTATCGAGCCAATTCCAAATCAATTAAGATTTGCAGGAAATTCGATTTAACAGAACTTTTTTGGTCTCGTCTGCATTTACAAAAATTTAAATAACATCGATATGAAGGCACATAAAACAACTTTGCTAAGTCTTCAAATTCGCTTTCTTTCGAGTTCTTTATTTTGTAATACATACATTTTTAATACTATAATCAATATAGATTGGCAAATAACTTTTTTAAATTTTTAATAATTCGACATGACCTTGATTTCAACAACTTAAGTCACATGCTCTCATTGTTTTCTTTGAAGCGCTTTACGGAATTCTAATGCTAATGCTAATGCCAACAGGCCAGCTGCAAAAACACGACTGCCCTCTTTTATAGAGTGTATTATTAGTATGACTATAAAGACATGTTCGAATGTTCCCACGCTAAGATAATTGCCGATATAAGCTCAACATTTCACTTAATGCCATTGTGCTCGGATCTATAATTACTTTCAGAGATGCAAACATGAGTTATAAATATATTAGAGACTCGCATTGGCTGATTTTGCGTCGTATGTAATCCTGACACTCAGTCTATATAGCTCATTTGGGCGCACCTTGACAGGCCTTGGACCATTGCACAGTTAACGGGCCATGCGAAAAAAATAAAGAAAAAGACATCAACAACAACAAAAACAGCAGCAAGAAATGAATATGTACATGTATGTATGTATGCCCGCATTGTACAGAAATATCTCATCAGCTACAAATGTATCTGACAGATACGCGTGCCGTTGCCACAGTTGCCTCCAAATCGTTTCTCAAATCTTCTGAGATATAATACAACACACAGAGCGAGCGCAATAGCAAGAGCAAGAGTAAGCGAGTTTCTTTATGCTGTACGTCGGTCTGTCTATCTATACATCGCATTGAAGGTACGTACTACATAATCGTAAATGTCTGTATATATGCGATTCGTATGTTTATACATATATTTCCACACACAAAAATACGTACGTATGTGCGCCCAACTGATTTATATTAACCGAAAAAATGTACAGAGCAAATGCTGCTGCTGCTGTTGCTGACGCTGGCGTTGGCGCAACGCACGTTTGATGTTGTAGATACTTTCGTTGTTGTTGTGTTGTTGTTGCTGCTGCTGTTGTTGCTGGCCAACCAAGTGCGAGTGTATCTCGGGCCTCAACAACGACAACGACAACGAAAACAGCAACAACAACGACGACGACGACGCCACTCAGCACGTTCATTATGGCATTTTGTCAGATACAAAATTCAGATTCTCGGGCGCTTGCTTGTGTGTACGTACAATATGTATGTGTGTGTGAGTATCTGTGTGTGTGCTGCTTGGTGCGGTTGCTGTTGCCGTTGCTGCTGTGGTTTGTTGCGCGATAAGCATACGGATATGTCAGTTAATTATTTGTTTATATTTTTCCTTTTTATACTTTTTTCGCTGTCTTTTTTATTCATTTCATTTTACACAGATGTACATAATACATATGTCGGTATATACACGGTATATATACGCCACTAATACTACTTATGTTTGTAAATGTAAGTACATAACATTAATTTTGCCGCCATTGATATGTGCTATATGTATTGATAAAAACTGGGCATGCACCACGATAATATACCCTTTGAATGACGAGAATAAATGTGCTTTTATTCATACATATTTCAGTTAACAATTGCGTGGTCAATCTGCAAAAGATACTTTGTAATTAGATGCACAAAATAAGCCAAAAGTTAAGGCAGTCAAGTGGCACAATAGCTGACTTTAAGTTACAACTAATAGTTGACTTATTGAAATCATGTTGAAAGATGAAAACAATTAGATAACGAGGTTGTTTGCTTTGCCTACTAAAAGTGAATTTAATAATTTTTAAAATGCATACATATAACAAAGTGTGACTTGACGAGTTATTAACTGGCAACATGTTCCAAAATTATTGTATTCACTAAAATATTATCTCTCTCTGGCGAAAATATTATTATTCAACAGTTGTTACTATAGTTTTACTATAATGTTCATAATTTTTAAAGTCGAGTTGCTTTTCACTTTGAGCACTGAACGCCTATTTTATATTTCAAGTGTTAAGACAAAGTGAACTTTAGCCTCTTCGTTGAAAAAGTCAAAGTCAAAGTAATTTATATGCATTTTTCTCATGTTTTACAAAAGTGTAGAATAACTCACATAATTGAAAGGTGCTTTAACGACAACTTATACGACATATTTCATATATTGTGCGCTACAAGTGCAGCTGCAACTGTTGCTGTTGCGAAGCAGGCAGCTAGAAAGAAAGCGCAAGCAAAAGCTCCACAAAATGCAATACAACAAAACAAAGTGGGGAAATTGACGACGAGACCATAACGATGACGATGACAAGGATGATGATGATGACGTTGCTGATGGTGAAGAAAACCACAAACCGGTGCAACGACGGGGCAACGCTAGTTGTTGTCTCTACGCTGCTGTTTGGTTTCGTGCAAAATTAAGTGTGCAACATGCAACGCATCGACTAGTTGCAAGCGGCTGAGCGCCTGCTACTCAGCGTAAGTCAAACACCTGGAATGGGGCACTGAATTTCGGAATAGCCGGAACCAGCAAAAACCTGGCATACAACTGCAAACATCCGACACGAGACGACGCATGACGTGAGGCAAGAGGCAAGATACGAGGCGAGACACGAAACGAGACGACGAGACACGACTCGATCAGACGGGAGAGCAGCGTTTAAGGGCTGTCTTCGTTTGCTGCTGAGGGGATGTTTCGCTTGTCGAGAGGGTTCAGTGTCCCAAAACTGTGGGAGCAGCAGCAGCAGCAGCTACGGAGCGGAGGCGGACAACCCAAACGCAGCCGAAAAGCTTCGCGAAACCTGTTTGCTCGCCCAGCAGGCAGCAATCAGCAATCAGCAGCATTGACCTCAACTGAGTCAACGACAAAATATGCCAGTCGGGCCTCAGGGATCAGGCAACAGGCAGGAGGCAATCGAAATAATGCAGAACATGGTGCGAAATATTTAATACAGAAATGCCTTGGCCAGTCAGTTGCCGTTGTTGTGCTTGTTGTGGCTGCTGCTCCTACAACATGTCGGTGTTGTTGTTGTTGTTGTTGTTGCAACTGCAACTTAAACCTGTTTGAAGCGAACGCCACGGCGTTTCAGCTATTTTTGCTGGCTCGCATCTCTGTTGTGGCCCACCTACATTTTGGGCTTAGACGTCTAAGCCTAAGCTGCGGACTATCTGCTGGCTTAATTGGGTCATTCACTTGCTTGACTAAACACACACACACACACACACACACACACACACACAGACATTTACATACACACGCGCGTACAGCAACTTCCGGTTCACCAAGACGAAGCGAGCGAAGGAGATAGAGCGAGTATGAGAGAGACAGATAGAGAGACAGAGAGAGAGAGAGAGAGAGAGAGAGAGAGAGAGAGAGAGAGAGAGGAGAGAGAGCGCACAAGAGTTAGGTAGCAATGAACACAAAGGTAAAGGTAGAAAGAAAGAGTGCGAGAGCTGGCGAACAAATTTGAATTGAAAATACTTTAAACTTTGAACACGTCGAGTTTACTACAACGACTAATTGACAAATATAATATTTTTGAAAGGCAATCAATCAAATCCAATTTAATTTGCAATTAATCAGTAACTTTCTGCTGCAGTCGCTGCGTCTTCAGCTCTCTCACGCCGTTCATCTGCCTGCAGAAAGGATCAAGCCAGGACTGAGAACACAACAAACAAGTGCGAGAGAGAACACATGAGAGGAAGAGACAGACAAAGAGAGAGAGAGGGAGAGAGAGCAGCGACAGCAGAAATGAAAACATGAGGCAAATAAAATGTTAACCTAACCGAAGCAGTAAAAACTCAACCAACAACTTTTCGAGTCAGCTCAAATGCTGCTTCTGCCACTGCGGCGCTGCTGCTGCGCGCGTTAACTTCGACAGCGACTTTGGGCTGAGCAGCACCACATCCATCATTCGTAGTGTGTGCAAGGCTGAGCTGCTGAGCTCTAAAGAAAATCCAGGCAATTGTTTCTACAGCGCAACAAGAACAACAAGAAACTGCAATCGCAGTTTTGCAAGCGTTTGCGAGGGCGACTTTCAGAGTTGCAGATCACCAGAGGTTGCAGGGTGCGAGCTCAATCCAAAATACTGTATTACTGCAGTTAAATGTGGTTGGGTCTTCTCCCAAACTGCTTCGAACTGCCCTCGCACTATTTTGATAATCTCATTGTTGTAGATGTTAGAGTTGAGATCTGCCCACCTAACTAAACTGGTCGTGGCTTCCGTTGCTTGATCTATTTTTAGGTTAAGCAAAACTTTTAGCTTTCGCAAAAGTTTAAAATCGAAGCCACAAATAACATAATAAGCAATGGTTGTCAATGTCTCAATTCGGATTATCGTCCACCCACATGCGTTGTGCGAGAGCCAAGGAGATAAAATATGAAGCATCCGATTTTGTCACTCACCAAGCATTAGCGCGATTCGAAGCCGTTGGAAGAGCGTAGCGTGTGTTGTTTTTGTTGCGCCTTGCGACTTGAGACTTGCGATAATCCAATTTGATTTGATTTTCTTTAGTTTGCCATTTCAATATAAGCGAAGCGCACTGAAACAACTACAGCTACAAATTTATTAGATTGCAAACACGACAACATAACAACAACAGCAATAGCAACAGCAACAACACATAACAAGAGCACCGCGGAAATCAGTTCAAAATTGCGACCGCTGCTGCTTTGTATGATGTGCATGTGTGTGTAAAAATCAAAACAAAACACGACAAAAACACACACGTACGCACGCACACACATCACATAACAGTGAGCGACGATTCAATTCGACGGAGAGCGTGAGCATAAAACAAAGAGAGAGAGAGAGAGAGAGAGAGGGAGAGACTAAGAAACGTAGAGAGCTAGGCATAGAAGGAATAACAAAAAATTAAGACTGTGGATCACTGTACAGTGTGGTTGTTGTTATTATTGTTGCTACTTTTATTACTGCTGTTGTTTTTTTGATGTCTGGCTTTTGTTTTGGCTGTTCGCCTGCAACATGTTGAATGTTGCACCAAAAACACACACACTCATACAAAGACATAGTCTCATAATTACACATTCATACACACCTTATCAGAGTTAACAGACTGGCCCTAACGGTAAATGCAAATATAACTCAATCAGAGCATAATTAAAAATTACAATTTGTAAATATATCTTTTAAGTTGCATTTTAATTGTAATTGAAAGAAATAGAAGCGATTGTAAACTGAATTTTTTTTTGTTTAACCATCGGCAGTTTTAATTCAAACTTAAAGCGAAAGGACGCGCGAAAGGAACTCTGAAATGGTCGTAGAGCAACTAAATAACACTACAAATACTTATTTATTGCTCACTTTAATTTGTTGAATACACAGAATACACAACCGCGCACTATTATGTTTGTTTTATGTTCAGTCGATTAACGTAAATATGCCCGAGAGACGCACGGTACTTCGAAAATGCAATAAAAACACCGCGACATACTCTTCATACAACAGAAAAAAAAGCGGTACTGATGGCAACCGTGTCTTTTCAATAGTGTGACCGCAAGAGGTATTTAAAAATATACTACTTAGTTGTAAGAATTATACTAAATATACTGCTAGTATAGCCTCTAAATTGGCTACACTAATCATTTGAAAAAACGCGCAAACTTTTTGAACATCTTTTTATCAACCTTCTTTTTTGTAATTAATGGTCATTGCAATATTTATAAGATTTGTGTTTTTTTGCTTCCTTAAACTACAGAAGAATTAATTTAAATAGATTATGAAGCTGCAATTGCACGAAAACTGACTTAAGGTCACACTGCTGTCAAATCAAATATGCGATCTCGCTACAACAACAATATAAGTAGAACGCAGTGTTATAAACTGTTGAAAAAATAATCGATAAATATTAAAACATCTGTTCTCATTGGCACTGTTGGAAATAAAGGCAGCCGTCCATATTTTGTTCCAATTATATTTATATCAGTCGGTTCGCACATCTTTGCCTAGTTACATTGAAAATTTCAATTAACAACTGAATAGTTGTAGTTTAAAATTAGTTTGATTTGATCTCATCATCTTCTGTTATTCAAACAAGAACCATAGAATATTCTATGGTTAGTGATACTACTTTGCGGCAACTTTGGTTTTCGGGGAAGTCCGTTAAATATTATTAGGTAAGTTTTGTTTATATTGTGAATACAATTTTATTTAATATAACAAATTTTATTTAATGTATCGAAGGACAAGAATTAAATGATGCAGATCGAATATAATCTAATTGAGCTCCCTAAGCTCAAATACCAATTGAACAAGTGTAATGACAATGTTATGATTAGAGCAAAGAAAGTGATGGATAAGTTAATCTACCTCGTGACTGCTGATCATAGTGAAATCACTATAAATCGAGAGCTGATCGGTCAACTGCTTGACATTTTACAGATAATTTCACTCCAGGCAAGATGGAGGGAATTATATTTACTTTGTAAAATGTGCTCGATATTACTTAATTTGCCCAAAAGCATCAGAAACACGTCTCAGTGGCTGCAGTTGCAAAAGCTTTTGCTTGATTTCACCCATAGTAAATCATTCAAATATAATGAAAAGTTGAATCGGGTATTTTCCATATTGAATACTATTCTTGGTGATTGTAAAACACTTTCCAAGTTGTAATTAGGAAATATAAACAATTTAAATTACTGATTAAATGGTTAAAATTAAATGTTTTCGGAGTGGCATTACCATTATTTATGATTAACATATAAGTTTTTGTAAAAATTAAGTAATGCATATTTGTGACTATTACTTATTAAATTAGTATTGCTGGTACCTAAATTCCGAATGGTTTATTTAAAAAAACACATTGAAAGGCGCTGCACCAATACCACATGTGGTCACATTCTTTTGGTATTTTTATTAACAGCTATTAATTGCAAAGCAAAAAGCGATCTGGCAACTCATCAGCTGTTTTAGTTTGCAAATTTTCATTTTGTTTAGTTTCTCTTTATTTTTGTTTACGATTTGTGTTTTCTTTAAAATTGTCCAACCAATCAAATGCAACTATGAACAACGATTGGCCGGTTGACGATGATGAGCTCGATTTGGCACTAAATGAGAATGAACTGGAAAAGTTATTGATTGCTGCGTCGCAGCCACAACAACAGCAACCACGACAACAGCAGCTACATTATCAGCTTCAACAACAAAGTGACAAATCGGAATTCGATGGATTTAATGAGAGTGCCGGTGAAACATGGCTATACCCAAACAATCTGCCACTGCGCGCCTATCAGCACAGCATTGTGCAGTCGGCGCTCTATCGCAACACATTGGTGGTGCTGCCAACGGGACTGGGCAAGACATTCATTGCGGCCGTTGTGATGTACAATTTGCATCGCTGGTATCCTAATGGCAAGGTGATCTTTATGGCACCTACACGACCATTGGTCTCACAACAGATTGCCGCCTGTCAGAAGATCATGCCCTTCCCGCCTGACGACACCGTCGAGCTAACAGGGCGATTGCCTCGCGCCAAACGCGCCGAGCTCTGGATGAGCAAGCGGGTCTTCTTTGCCACGCCGCAAGTGGTGCAATCTGATATGCTAGATGTGGGTGATGGACTGCAATTCCCCTTCAACGCCATCAAGCTACTAGTGGTCGATGAGGCACATCGAGCCAAGGGACGTTATGCCTACACCCAGGTAACGGAGTCCGTCATGGCACGCAATCGCAATTTTCGCATGCTCGCATTGTCCGCTACGCCGGGTCGCACCATGGAGGATGTGGCCAGTGTGTGTAGCAATCTGTACATATCGCATCTGGAGGTGCGCTGGGATCAATCCATTGATGTGCAGCCGTATATACATCAGCGTAGCCTACGCACCATTGTTGTGCCGCTCAAGGATGCCATCAAGGAGACACGTGCCAAACTGCTGCAGATCATTGATCCCTACCTGCGGGAGCTAATCAACGCTGATGTGCTGAAGAGTGCACGCGGCAACATCTCGCGGAATAGCTTGTTGTTCGATCAGAGTCGCTACCAGGAGCAGACGTCAAGCGGGCAACGTCATCCGGAGCACAGCAGCATTGTCAGCAACTTCTCCACGTGCATTAGCTTGTATCATTCGCTGGAGTTGCTGGAGCGGCATGGCCTGCGTGTGTTTGTCAACAATTTCGATGCCGATGAGCGTGGCAACCTCAAATTTGTGCTAAGGGATGCGGCGCTTAGAGATCTCGTGGAGCAGACCCGAGGAGAGTTGGGCGCCAATCCCTTTGAAACTTCGACGCGACCCATGACCAATGGCGTGGTGGCGCCAATGCCGGCGGAAATGGACTTTGGACATCCAAAATACGAGCAGGCTCGTCAGGTGATGCAACTCCACTTTGAGGTGAGCTCAGTAGTGGGATGAGCCGAAGGTTATTATATCTTAAAGTCCATCAAAGATGTGTACAATAGGCATAAATGGAAAATGTTCCTATCTCTCCGTTTGTCAAGATCAAGTTCAATAGGGTTTCCAAATTGTGAGCTGCATCTTAGAGCCTCTGGCTCTAATTTTGGTACCTCGCAATAAGACTTCCCACACCATATAATTTCATGAAATTTCACACATTCTTCAATTATTCCCAAAGCAGTTGCAAATCTTCTGCATTTAGCTTGCCGATTTTTACAGATTTAGATTACTCTTTATATGCGATAAATGATCTGCATACATTTCTACTATTCAAAAGGATGTTTATAATATTAATTGTGTAGATAGTGCTGAAAAACAACTAGCAAATTAATTAGGATTAATTTGATTAGGTTTTTTTTTGTTATGGTTCTTAATTTATTTTTATTTAGTCTTTATTTAATATTTTGTTAATAACACAGTTTGACTACTTTTTCGCAAAAAATACAATTTTTTTTTTATTTTCCGTGTGGATTGTGGAAGTTAGGGAATGTACCAAATTTTATACAAATGTACTTGGCAACCAACTACAACTATATTGCAATATAATGTTTACATATATGTTAGGCATTTCTGTTAAATTTTATGCAATCTTCTTCTTATGTAATCTTCTGCATTTCAAGTCTTGTATATTTCATGCTCTTTGAATTTAAGGTGAATCTCAACTCCCGTGCCATTGTCTTCTGCGAGTACCGTGAATCCGTCATGCTGATTCAACGTTTACTCCTGCAGCACAGACCTCTACTGCGGCCGCGTTGCTTTGTGGGCCAGAGCAGCAGCGGCGGCGGCATTTGTGCGCTCACTCAAAAGGAGCAGCTGCAGATCATGTCGGACTTTCGCAACGGCATTTGCAACGTCCTAGTAGCGACCTCCATCGGTGAGGAGGGGCTCGATGTGGGCGAGGTGGATCTGATTGTTTGTTTCGACATCTGCAGCTCGAATCCCACGCGCTTTGTGCAGCGCATCGGACGCACGGGGCGCCAAAAGGTCGGCCATGTTATTATGCTGGTCACCGAGGGCCGTGAGCAACAGCTGCTCAAGGATGTGCTGGCCAACAAGGATCAAACGATACGCAAACTGATGAAATCGCCGGTGGTACAGCGTTCACTCTACGGGTATTCGCCACGTCTAGTGCCGTCACATTTGCATCCCAAGTGCGAGCAGCGTTTCATGGAGCCAGCGCCGTTGCCAGCGACAATAGCAAAGAACAAGACGCCTTCGCCGAAGGGCAAGGCACGCAAGGAGACGACTGTGCGGTGTCATGATCTGCGCAAGTTCTTCAAGCAGAGCAACGGCAAGTTCCTGCATGGGGAGTGCACTTACCAGCCGAGCGAGGAGTCGCAGCGCATGCTGCAGCAGCCGGTGGCACGCCACAGTGTCAGCGTGCAGAACCTTTTGGGCGATACGCAGGCAGCTACCCCAACTAACAACATTGCCAGTACAAGTGTAGCTGCCACAAGCAGCAGCAATAGCGTCAGCAGCGCTCTGGGCAGCAGCCAGGAGGAGACGCAACGTCTGCGCAAACTGACGCGTCTGCTGCAGGCCAGCAAGCCATTGGTTAGTGAGTCACAGCGTAGCCAGGATCTGGTGACGCAGCTGCAGGACAAACAGTTGCCCCAAACACTCAAGCTATTCCTGCTTCAATCGAACGCTGGCTTTGTGCGCGAAATTCATGAGAAGATGGAACAACAGCTGGCACTGCAGGTGCCGGAGTCGCGTCTCAATTCGCGACAACAGCGCACGAGACGCATTCACGAGCTGGTGGAGACTGTGTGCGCTGGCGAGTTGCAGCAGCTGCTGCAGCCAGCGACAGCTAGTGCGGAGTTCACGATAAAGCAGTTGCGCCAGCCTCTAGATAAACAACGACAGAAGCGCTTTGAGGCTGCGTGCGAAGACATTTTTAGAGATTTGCGTGAGCACGGTGTTGGCGCGGATAACTATGAGCTTGTGCAACAGCAGTTGGAGCAGCTGGAACTGCGGCGCCTGGAAGAGACCATGAAGGAGCAGCTAAAGCATGAGTATTCCTGCACGTCCAATGAGTGGACAGAAGTGGCTGAGGAGGAGGAGGAGGAGGAGCAGCCTTCGGAGCTGCTGCAACTCTGTTCGGTCTACGAAAGTCAATATCCTGAGTTTGTTCACCATGGAGACGACCAAGTGCCGCACAGCTCAACGCCAGTGCGCACCAAGCCACAGCCGCAGCGACTGAACGACAGCTCCATTGTGGCCAGCAGTCAGCTGAGTGTCAATTTGAGTCGCTTGAATTGCGTCATGAGTGCGGCCAGCACGCCACTGCAGCCAAAGCTGCAAACGCAGAACAAGAAGTCGCTCATTGATGCGCTCGATGAGCATCTGTCTGACTTTGATCAGTTGCCAGAGGAGGTTGGTGAGCCAGCCGCCGTCAAGGTGGACACGTTGATTGCACCGGACATGAGCACGCCTGACGATCTCGAAATAGATCTGGATGACTTTCTAGTACCACTGCCCGAAGAGGAATTGCTGCAGCAGTCTGGCTCCAAGGAACCTCAAGGAACAGTTGCGCAGCCGTCTTCAACCACTCCACGTAACCTTTCGCCAGATCTTTTTGCCGAGGATTCTATATCGCCCTGGTTGCCGTCAACAATAGCAACAAAGCCCGCTTCCGCTCTCGCTCCCGCTTCCGTCCCTGTAAAGAGTTTGGCCGCCAAGCTCGCAGCCAAAACAATTAAAGCTGCGCCGGCGTTGCACTCACCCGAGCACCGAAAACGTTGTGTACCTGTTTCTGCAGAGAAATCGCCGAGCATATTCGAGAATTATCTGCGACGCATGCGTGGGCTAGGACAGCTCTCTAAGGCGGCGCAGAAGTTGCATTCCATGAGCAGTGGTTTAACAAGAGCGGCACAAATTGAAGATGAGGGCAGCACGGTTCAGGAAGAAGATGATTCGCCTATCGTGCGACGTCGCTCAGGCAAGCGTAAAATCTATGTCATCTCCGATGAGGAGGATGGGGATGTAGAACAGGTGGAGCAAGAGAATAAACTTGTTCCTGCCACACAGCTATCGGATGACAGCCTTGAGCATGTGCCAGCCACACAAATGGTAAGTTTCTGAATGCACTTTTGGGAATTTAGTTAATTACTTAATGCACTGCAGGAACTATTGACGCCTCCAAGACGTCACTCACGTCGAAAGCGGCCCAAGTTCAACTCTTTCATACTGCAGGAGGCCGAACAAAGTGGCTCCGATCATGGGGACGAGGAGGATGCAGAGCAGACAATTGGCGCATACCTAAAGGACTCTGTAGTAGTGTCCAGCGACGAGGACGAGCACAACGATACCAATATGCACGCCATGTATCTGCAAGCCGTACGAAGTCCTATACAGCGACCCGGTGCATTTAAGATTCCTGCGCCGCGCGTTTACCACAATGAATCGATTTACTCGCAGCCAGTGGAGGCGGAGCAATCTCAATATTATCCTTGCTCATTCATTGCGAATGATGAGAGCACATCGGTCGTGGAGGCACACGACATCTCTGAGTGTCCGTTGGAACGGGCGGAGCGCATTCTGAAGGAGGAGCGACGTGAGCGACGACTGCTTAAACGTGCAGCAGCTGCAGCTCCAGTAGTCGGCAGGGTTTTGCCAAAAAGACGACGTGCCATTCATGACTCAAGTGATGAGGATGATTGCCTAATTATCAGCTGACAGTTTAAGTTCCAGTTTCAGTTCCAGTTCCATTTTAGTGTATATAATTGTAAAGATCCTTTCCTTATTACTTTGACTTTACGTATGTTATATATGCTTAATTTATTTGTTATATTTATAATGTATAAGTTGAAGTGCTTTAAATTTGAGTTTAATACTTTGGTTTCTATTTTGCGTCTATTTGTGCTGCTACTTCTCCAGATGAAGCTGTAAATAATGAAAGAAAATTATGTATATTAGTTTAGTGACTTAAAATGTACCTCAAAAGCAGTAATGATCGGACTTTTATTAATTGTCCTGTTATTTAACTGTAATTACGTAGTGTACTATGTGCCATGAATGTACCTTTGATAAAGCAATTTTATAACGTTTTCTAATTGACGTGTATTTTTATTTGAGCAAGAAATGTAAAGGTGCCAATATAAATGTGATTGGTTCATTTGCTGTCCAGGATATCAATAGAAATTTTGTATATACGCTTAAATCGACAGCTTTTAAGAAATTCAGCGTGTACCAAGAAATGTAATTTTAATCAAATTAATCTTATTAAGATGAAATTCTGGAAATGACAGAATTTATTTTAGCGCATGTGTCGTTGCAATTTTTTTAAGAAACATTTTTGTATTTTCCATTTCAGGTAAGGAGAAACCTTGCAATCGAACCGCATTAGATTCTTCATTTGAAACCAGCTTGAAAAGTTGCATCCAAATGAAGTTCAAGTTTAAATCTTTTATCAAAGCTTACCCATTGCTGGCTGGGCGCCAACGGTTGGGGCGGCAGCAACGAACTAAACCAAGTAACTGCGCGTTGGCGTCTGATAATCACTGGCAATGGGCTTGAAAGTGGTGTTGTGTCGCTGCTTGTAGAGATCTCTGGGCTGAACGTAGAGCTCCTTGAAGTCCTCACTGCTCACATGCCTGCTGGTCGTGCCGAGGCACATACTCCCGCCCTGGACATTGCCACGCAGTTGCACCTCCGATTCGTAGATGTTGTCAACCAGCGCCTGCCGTGACTTCGCCGTGCCGCGTCGTCGCCCCTTTTGGCTGAAGGCCATAGCCTGCGTGGAGCTGTCCAATCTGGCGCGGCGAGACGCGATGCCCGTGCAGGTGAGTATGATGCCCAGCAGGACACTGAACTCGACCAGCGCCAGTACTAAGCTGGCGACCAGGAAAATGCCATACTGCTCACGATACCAGGCATCGAGGTGCTGCAGACAGGATTCTGTGTAGCGTTCGCGCTCGTAAATCGGACGCTCCAGTGACTGGCACTGCGTTTCGTTCGCCGGCTTGGGGTCGAGAAAGGCTAGCGGTTGCGGCGCATTCGCCAGGACACAGCAGCTCAAGGGCACAGGCCAATTGCGTTGCCCGTAGCTCTGGAGGCGCCACAGCGAGGTGTCGTAGTCGAGGGAGCTGCGCATGCCACAGCAACCGAAGCGTGTCTGTGCCAAGTCCATGGCATTGGTGAACTGTTCCTGGCCAGGCACGCCATAGTTGCGCTGCAGCGCCTTCACCATCTGCCCCTCATCTAGGCTGATGCCCAGACAGTGCGGCCACAGAGTTATGGCCAGGCAAATCACCGACTCTGCCAGCAGCAGCACCACAACGCTGAGGAAATAGACGCTGAGAAAGCAATAGGTGTGCAGGCAGCTGGCCCAGAAGCCCAACATGGAGGCAAGGACCGCAACGAAGCCTGCTATGGCTAATCCCAGGGAGATGTAGTAGAGCAATGGCTGGGACAGGGAGTTTAACTGCTCACTGGGAGCGGCTAGCAGGCGGGAGAGCAGAATCCGCTTGTTGTCTGTGTAGAGATAGCAGCCTGCCACAATTAGTAGCATGCCGCAGAGCTGTGAAAGAGAGCAAGCGAAAATAGTGAGCGTAGAAGAGAGCTAAAGAGAGAAAAGGGGGAGCGATAGTTGTTGTTTTTGTTGTCTTTGTTCGCCTAGGGAAAAGCGTGAGGTCTGCACACGCAACGGAAGTTGTTATACTCTGCCCCTCTCTTCCCCTCTCTGCTCCACCCCCCACCCGCCACGAACGCTTGCCACTCGCTCCCCATTTTGTTGTACCAATACCTGTTTCTATTGTTGTTGTTGTTGTCGGTTTTTGGTACCATGCCGCGCTTGCGCTTAGACCGCTTCGCTTGGGAGTCAAAAAGTGTTGGCGAAAAGCACAACTTTTGGCCTCCTACAACCGCCCCTCCCCTCCCTCTTTGAGCTGCTTTCAATCAGCCAAGCAGAACACAAAAAAAAAATTCAACAAAATTCGAGCAGATATGTAACATTTTGGAAACTCGAACGAAACTTGAATACTCTAACAGCAATCAAATTTGTGGCATGAAAACAAATAGTAGAAAACAGAAAGAATGAAAGATAAGATAACTGGAAACTGATCTTAATTTTGATGTCAAATCAAAAGCAGTTAGCCAGCTCTTCTATTTATTCGACTATCTTACTCTGGGTTAACCGAACAAACACAGATTTTCTTGGTCTTCAAATAGAATTTCTGAAACTAAACTTCTAAACATGCCAATAAATTTTCACATTGTTTCAAAAAGTGTTGATTTTTCAAGTCAATAAAATTGTTTTTCACGCTTCTACTGAATAATCTAAGAGTTTCCATTGCACGAGCTTGATACAGTTTTGTATAGAAAGAATGGTCACTGATAATCTATAGTTCGTATTTGTATTCTTCTTGGCACAATTGTGAGCGAAAATGAAATGTTTTCGCGGACTCAGATAAGATTTCTTCTACGTCATTTATTTTATTTTTTAGAATTAATGGAACTTATATTTGCGCAATCCTTACGATCGGGAAATAAAGTAAATAAATAAAGTGAATATAATCTTCAGGTAGTCTTGACGCAACTCCATTTAAATTTGAAGGCTTATTAGCATACTCTTCAATTTGCATATACTAGGCTAAGTTGTATTGAATGACGCTTTACTAAAGCAATTTGGGCTGCCATAGGGCGTAGATTTCACCAGATTTTAACCAAACACTTTGCTCACATATTTTACCATATACACCAACCATGAGCTTACCAAAAACAATAGATTGCAAAAATTGAGCACGAATTTGTGATTAAAACAACGACCCATGATTGGGCTTTATAGACTCTGCTGATGTGTGTATGTGTGGGTGTCGATAATTAATTTATGAATCAGTAGCCAGTTGAGCGGTCAACGTTGTGGCATGTGGCAATAAGCGCCAACTATTACATATTATAGTGGATGGGGAACTGCGTTTGTATTGTTCTGAAATTCTCGCGATTCGAAATTTCAACGGATATTTTCAAAGCGGCGCGCAACGATTGACGGCAAAACAATAACTGAAAACACAAAAGCATCGGCAGAGAGCTACTTCATATGTGCAACAAGCTGTGGCAAGTTTAGCAAGCAGAGCCAACTCTCTGACGCTCTCGGAGAGTTTACCAAGCTATGATCACAAGTTTCTCTTCGATGAGCGTTCTTCATTTGAACTTACACTCGCTGTAATCATGTGCACTTTTCCCACACTCTCTCTCTCTCTTGCTCGCTCTCTCGCTCTCTCTATGACTCTCGCTCCCTGCTTCTCTCTCTCTCTCTTTCGCTCTTTTTGTGACCACTATCTGCAGCTGCAGCCAAATGGAACACCTAGTAAACAAAGGCAACAATATCAATTGGAGATGGTCAGAACGTTGGGAAAACTCGTTGAACATGTTGTTTGTTGTTGATAATTTCGGTTGCGAGAGCGGCTTCAGATATTTCTTATACACGTAGTTTACAAATTCAAAATGTGGATAAATATTTATATTATTTCATTTTAAATAAATCATATCTCAATTGAGATCATATTCGTTTCATTAAATATATTTTGATTTTCTTATTCGTGTGTTTGTCGAGGACATCAAAAATCAGAGAAATCAAGGGAAATTATTAAATTTACTAGCTGCTCTTAGAATTTTATTATATATACTTACTTCTAGGATTATTGACAGCTTATTAGAAATACGTTATGGAAAAGAAATTCGTTTAATCAAATTTAAATAGTAAATTAATTTTAATCCAATCTTTTAAAATTTACTGAATATTTTATGGATTAACTTAAAGTGAACAGCTACAAAATTAAAACGAAAATTTCTAATTTTATACGAAGTTCAAATAGTATTAATAAGTGTTTGAGAAACTCTCGCACCTACTTAGCGTGCTTAGATTCCTCTTTGTCATTTTATTAGGATCTTATTGTTGACCTGTGGAACACACACATACTGTCGCTCTCTCAGTCTCTTACTCTCCCTCGCAACTCTCTTTCTCAGTGGTTTTCCCATCCACTTTACCGTTCTGATCCACATGGCGCTCGCATTTCCGTTTGCCACTGCGCAATAGTGTTGCCCTGAAGTCCATCAAAATTATTCATTACTCCATTCTCTATGCTGGTTTTTGGGGTCAAAGCTGTGGGCTACTTGCCCGTTGGGGGGTGGGCGGCTAATTGAAGGCAACGAAACTAGTGGGAGTTGCAGTTGCGGCAAAGATGACTCAACATAAGTGTCTACTTGTTATCAAAATTGAAGAAATTAAGAGCAGGCAGAGGTTAAGGGGTATTGCTGAGTATGTGGGGAGCTGTCGATCATTGAACTTGAGCATTGGGGCTTGTGGAAATCGTGACTGAAAGGGAACTCAATTTTAGAAGTGGTAACAATTATTATGAGCCACTAAAGCACTTAAATGCAATAATAAATTATTAGCATACACCTTATTACTCAGCTAAAGAAAAATTATATAATTAATAAAAAAATAAATTAATTATGACAAATTTAATGAAATTTTCCTAAAACTTAACATTTAATTTCGCGTAATGAAATACAGCTTTTACAGTTCCTCAATTTGATTAATAAAGGAAAAACAATACTATGCATTATTAGGCAATTCCACGTTGAGACTGTAGTCAAACATAAATTGAAAAAAATTTTATTGACATTATTTACATACATTTTGCATTAGAAACGATACACTAAATAAGCTGGATAGGTTGCTATCCCAGTTTATTTATAGGAATAGATTTACAATAGTGTCTTCAATATTATAGTGAGAGAGCCTCGGAATGCAGCTCAATGGCATGGAAAATCACATGGAAAATGGCGAAAATGTTGAAATGAACAATATGCTGTGCGACCTCATTGATATCCACAAGGTGAGCGGCAACGAAGATGCGCTGCAGCGAGTACTGCGAAGCATCTACAGTTTGTTGGACAGCAATAGCGATGTCAAGTTTAGCACCAAGCTCTTCGACAAGCTCATCTCAGTAGTGATCGCAGATCAAGGCGATGTCAATGTCAGCCGGGAGCGAATCGCCAAAGTGCTCGACGCTGTCAAGATCCATGCGCAACAATCTCCGAGATCCGGATCGTATCTACTGCGAAAGCTGTCGTCGATATCGCTGTGTGAGTTGACTCACATGGAGGGTGGTGATCAGCTTGTGCCACTGCATCCGCATGCTGGGCAAATCATGGAGCATCTCCTGGATGATTTTGTGCGTGAACTGGGACTGAAAACCGCTTGTTCCCCGCAGCTATTTGTAGTGCTGCAGCGACTGCTGCAGTCCGAGTTGGGCGACAATCGTAAAATGGCCTACGTCATAATGCGAAAGCTGTTGAGCATCGTTGAGCGTTGCAAAGACAACTCTGGCACAGCTCAGTTGGAGGCATTGCAGTGCATGCAGCCTCATTGGCCAGCGTACATAGTTATAATGGAGCAACTGGAGCAGCCCGAATCGCATTTGGTGCTGCCTATGCTAGGTGGTCATCTGCCACGGTTTGTGGCAAGCAGCTGCGACGACAATTGGCTTCGCTGGCTGCGTATTCTATATGTGCGCCTCCTGGAGAATCACAATGTGTCGGTCGTTCACTGGACCATCGAATACTTTCTGATGTACTCCACCATTACTGAGCTGCGTCGCGTTGATTTGCTGAATCAGTTTCTCGATTCCATCAACAAAACGGAGTTGTACGATGCCGAGGATTACTTTCTGCCGGAGGTGAATATCAAAATGTTTGTCCAGAACAGTGGCACGCTGCAGTTCCTCGAAGCTTTGGTGGCCGTGCCATGGCACAGTCTGCCGCTGCTGCATTGGCTGCGCAGCATGCAGCCACGACAGCCTCATATCGCCAACAGTCTGCTTCTCAAGATTTGCGGACGCATTAAGTCCCTGAAGCATGAGAACCTACGCTATGAAGCCCAAAACCGAATGTTCGACATATTCGAGGTGAGATACTTAAATGACCTCTTTCAGAAATATTGACATTTTTATTTTTTGGGGAATATTCGCTAAAGTATTTTCATTAAAAAAATAATGAAAAATTTACTTAAGTGAGAAATTGTATGGCATAAATAAGTTAGTCTAAGAGATTTCGAAAAGATCTTTCAATAGAAATGTATTTCAAAGTATAATTTCCTTTGGGGGCGATATTTTTAATTCTTACATTACAAAAAGTAAACTAAGTTTTTATTATTTTATTATATTCCTCCCTGTGCATACGATATGATTTAGAATTTCATCCGACTGGTTTGGGCATTATACAGTTCGTGTAATTAAATACTAAATATATATGTATGTATAAGTGTCATCCGATTCTCTGACGATTCTCGACAAATAATTCGATTCGTACAAGGTATTTAGTTATTCATTTCAAGTGCATGCTCGAAAATATGTAGATAATATTGCCATACTATGATTGTCTTTTAAGCAATGATACATTTTGTTAATATAAATTTTGGTAATTTTGTCTGCAGCCCACAATTGAAAGTTTATCCCTCGGCGACTACATACAGTTCATAAAGGCTCTATGCGATAGCTTTTGCAGGGATCACAAACGTTTCACAGCTAAAATCGCAAGTTGTACAAATATTTTGGATGAAATGGTTTATTTCGACAAGTCACTTTTCATGATGATCTATCGCGGAGGTAACTTAGTAGTCTACGTCTTATAATCCTGTTAGTTACTAGATACTTTTAGATGTCAATATTGGAATTGAGCTGCACAAGCAAATGAGTAAACTGCCTAGGGCTCAGCATGGTTGGTGGCGTCTTTTCTCGTTCTTCTTCAGTCTGAAACTGGAAATGGAAGCCGAAAGAGCTGAAATTCTTAACTTTTATTATAAGGAATACGATCTGGATATAGCGATTGTTGAGAATAGTGCAGACCTTAATGATTTGCAAAAGTATTTGAATGAGAAATTAAATTGCGAGTCTGAAGAAGAAATATCCTTTGTTATGCATCGATCTGTGGATTGGTTCACTAGCGAAAAAATTGTAAAATGGGCACAAATCGAAGAGCTTAAGTTGAATGCGCTTGAATTACTTGCTCAAGGCACTATTCTTACTGTCCAGCGAGTGGCGTCACTATTGAATGATATCGAAACTCGATTGCAGGATGAAAGTATTCTGAAAGTATTAATGAACTTTCTAAAGCAATATCCAGAGAGTGTCTTAGTGTAAGTAGAACTCGACAGCATTAAAATATTTGTTGTAAATTACGACTAACATTTCTATATATTTAACTTGTCGTTGAAACCAGCATTTGTTCGTAGATTAAGTCCACACAATTCTTATAGATTAATATTGATTCAAGACTATTTAAACTTATCACAGTGCTGGGGGTCTTATAAAATACGCTGCAAGTTTTTTGTCCACAGAAGAGAGTGAGAAAATCCTGAGCGAAGTGTTGGAAATTAGTCCCTTCTTGAACTTCAACGTTGTGAGCTGCATCAAGTGTGTCCCGATACCACTGATAATTCGGGGAATTCTTTCAGGCAGCCCTCTATCTGGCGATAAGTGGTATGTAAGCTGACTGATAATATGTTTGAGCCTAAGCTTTCATGGAATCCCAAATAATTGAAACAGCATCGAATATGGTTACTTGATCAGTCAGTATAATTATTTCTTCACAAGCTGCCGTAAACGGGATAGCTATATAAATTTTGTTATCGATCGTAGATCGAACATTAACGCAGTGATCGATGAACTCCTACGCATAAACAATGACATGGTTCAGAATAAAGTGATTTATGTAGAAAACTCAAAGGATCATCGCATTAAAATGCGTATTGTGAGAGCCCTGTTGAGGATTATAGTTAAGAACCCTGGCTATTGGTCAGATCAGTTATGGGTCGCATTGCTGGCATTGAATGAGCACGAGAATATCAAATATATGTTTGAATGTCTAGTGGCTCGATGTCTACCTAGTGTGGATCTATTGTTGACTCAATTAAATCAGTTACATGCACTTGAGTCCTGTCAGAAAATATCCCTAATTTCAGTGCTTCACATATATTGCCTGAGCAAGTATAATCACATCAAAATGGATCAGCTGCAGCGAATCATAGATCTGTTATTGCCACAAACAATGAGCTGCGATTATGAGATTCGTCTTTTCACGCAACTCGTTTTGCATAGGCTGCTGCAACAGTTTGAGGATAGCAAGTAAATATATGTTGAGATATTAAAATATTAACATAATACAAGTATTCTTTGATCATTTGTAGTATAAAGCTGCTGGGTGTTATGAATATGAAGAACGCCATTGAAGGGAATTTGGCTGACAAAATACAGGAATACCAGGACGAAGGTCGCCTTTTATTACCCAAGATTTGCTATCAGACTCCAGATGGCTTGCAGGCAGCTGATTTCATATTGTATATGACCTATTCGCCTTGTGACGAATACTTTGCCGATTCTTTGCGACCCAATATCAAACTGAAGTCCGAACTGGCCAAGTTCCGAAATATTCTCAGAGACAAAGGGATTCCTTAGTGCATATTTCACAAAGGCAATTGCAGTTTAACTTGTAACAGCTGTACATTTAGACATTAAAACTTTTACTTTGACAAAGATATATGGGAATATAAATATGTATTCGATTTTAAAAGACCTTCAGCTTTTTTTAATCGATTCCAAAATAGTCTCTCTTACAGACCCATTTAAGTTTGAATTTAATTAAATATTAATTGTTCAAAAACATAGAAAATTCAATATTCACAAACGTAGATTTAAATTAAAATAAAAACGAAATTTGTACATTTGAACAGCTAATATAAAGTTATATGATTTATAATTGAACCAAATCTTGACAAGGTTAAACAAAATTCATATGTTAATTAAATAATTGAATAAACAAAAAGAAAAATATCATTTGTACTTAATAATTTGTATTATATCATATTAACCAATTCGCATAAAAACTCCTTTTAAATCAAATTTGCAATGGCTTTTTGTGTGTTTTTTTAATACATAACTACATTAAAATATTAATAATTTTGCTCGCATCTCGTTTTTGTTTTTTTTTTTTTTTTTCTTGGAAAAATAACTCATAATCGTTCGAAACATACATACAATATGGGAATTTTTTCTTTTCGCGCACTCAATTAACACATTAAGTATTATCTATTTTAAATAAGAAAAAACTTGTAAAATCGGTTGTACTAACAACGACGCAAGTTGCTAGAAGCCGCAACATCGCATTAAATATATATGTATAATATTTTGTATTTCTATATATGTACGTGGTAATTGTAATAGCTCCGCTTTTTCAGTACTTTTCGATTTTCCTGTGGATCATTATATTGCTGGTATTTTCTGTTCTGCTCAACTTAGCTGTTGATGCTACTTGTTATTGTTGACGTTGACGTTATGTTTGGGCCAAGAGAGATTTGACTGTTAGTTGTTATTCAATTGGACAACATTGGAGATGGGTACAAGTGTGTGGGGGGAATTGGGAATAATGAACAATCAATCAACAGATTTTTTTTGTGGCAAATGGGAAAGGCCAAAATAATGAAGGGCCGAATAGCTACTAGAAATCCATTGAGATATTGGAATTGACGGACACCCCGGAGCCGCAATTAGGTGTGCCCAAAATATCACCAGCTGCTGTCTTCTCCGACGTCTCTTGCAGATCTAGAAGAGAGGCAACTTTTGATTTTACTTTGATGGCAAAGGTTATTTCCACTAAATACCTGGTGGCAGATGCATTTTCTCAATGACGAACTTCTTGCGGCGCAGCTTAAACGCCAGATCAGTGGTCTCTGGCATGTGCACGGCCAGCGTATTGAGGGCGCTCATCTTGTGCAGATGCAATAGACCGCTGTACTCCTTGAAGGCTGGATGCGTTTCACGCTCCGAGCCGGCAAATGATTCGAGCTCAATGGAATAGTCGACTAATTGGCGTATCTTCGGCACCAGGCTGGTCTCCTATGAAATGAGTATTTAATAAAATTTGTTAGCTGTTGTGAATACTTCAGATACTCACGTATTTGGCTATCAGATGCATGGGCATCGTGATGAAGCAGACAGCGGTGCAGTTGCGTACACAGGCTCGCAGGACGGTAAGAAACTTGAGCAAATCGGAGGCAAAGTTATCGTCATACCAGAGCGGGGAGCCCAACGAAGTCAGGCAGATGCGGTACAAATTCTTCTGACCACTCATGCCCGACACGAATCTCTCGTCCTGCAGCAGTTGCTTCAGTTTATTGAGCAGGCGACCGTAGCGCGGATTGTAAAAGAATTGTGATTCCGGTGGTGGTGGCTGGGTTTCCGGCGACGATGTGGTTGTAGTCGTGGTCGTGGTCGTTGTTGATGGTGTTATCGTCGTGCTGCTGATTGTATTGTTGGCAGTGCTGCTGCTGTCGTTTGCAGTTGTAGCATCGTTATTGTTATTATTGTTATTATTATTGTTGTTGTTGTTATTGGCAGTGGATTCGCCAATGGTCTCAGCTGAATCGGGAGCTGGAGGTGGAGGCACTGCATCCACAGTACCATCAACAGGGGCGGCTGCTCGCGATCCAGCGAGTTGCTGGAGTCCACCAGATTATCATCGTAGTGCACAACAACGTCCGACGACACCTTGTAGCTGTCGCCCTCCTTCTCCTCCTTGTGGCTATCGTCCCAGACAGTGATTTTCGTAAAGTAGAGCATCAGTGAGTCCATGTGCTCCATTAGATTGAAGTGGTGACCAATCTTCGCCGTTGTCTGCTCCGAGTTGACGAGCGGCAAATCGTTGTACCTGAACGCAATACGCAGCCCATTCTTATCGGCTGGCTGTTTGTTGGCCTGCTGATCTTGACGCTGATCCTGCTCCACTTCCTCCTCGGTCAGTGGCTTAGGCAAGCGACGCAACACTTCCGCTGGCAGATCATCCAGGCTACCGAGAAATATCTCCTGATTCGACTCGACACCCTCGGCCAAAAAGTATTTGGCCAGCACTTTGGCGTGCGTCATGAAGCGATCCTCTTCTGCACAAATATAACCACAAATGTAACAATAACAATTGCGTTGCGTTCTCGGCGAACAACGAAATTTTGCTTACCAATCAGGCATATCGAACCGATCGGCAGACCGCCGCCTAAAATCTCGTCCAGCGATGGATTGCCGCTGGATGTTATCACCTGGGCGGTGTGGGGGCTGGTGCGGGTGCCCCGGATTGGCTTTTGCACGGTTCGTTTGCGAAAACTCATCATATCTCTGCAATTTTCCACTCTTGCGTTGCGTTTATCAGTTCTCTTTTTGTTTGCCGGGAAAAAGAAGACAGAATGTCAACGAGGGAAAATGCACTAAAAATGCCAGCAAATAACATCTCATAGAGGTGTCGAATCATCGACACTTCGAAAGTGTTGTAAACATCGATTGTTGACGTCAACAATCGATGTTTTTTCGTAACATGGCTAAAAAAAAAATATTCTAATGCGTGTAAGATTAATTTGAACATCTTTTTATTCATTTACATAAAGTGAGGTATGCCGTTTTGTACATTGTTTTCTACCATTTTACTGTGGTCTTATTAAATACATTTAGGATAAGATATATTTGCAATACTAAAGCAATTTTTAATTACCAAAAATAGGGTTTTTTTAATTACTAACGAAGTAAAATCAGTATATATTAGTTTTAGTTTTGTTGGAACTTCATAAAAATTGAGTCTTTTTTTTTCAGTTATTTTTATTATCGATAATTATTGTCGCACACTGCGTTAGCGAAGACTTCCACCACTGGTCTCATTTGCTGTGAACAATATATGCAAAACTGTATTTCAAATAGTTCAAGCACTAACCATAGAATATTCTATGGTTAGTGGTTCAAGCACTATGAGATTGAAATAATGCTGTTCAAAGTGGTTCAAGTTTTAGAATTGGTTCAAATTTAAGGTCCATAGAAATATATAAATATATAAAAGGTCCAAATAAATGCATTAATAGCGTTTGGTGTAGAATTTTTGAATTGATTAGGCAATTTTGTTACATTATTGATTATCATTGCCAACAGACGCAAGCTGACTTCCAAAGGACGTCCGGAAACCATTTAGTAAGGTAAATATCCTTTCGATTATTCTTTCTGCTTGCATGATGGCTGACATGCCTTGTGTTGCTCCGCTGTTGTGTTGATCCTTTTAGCGAAAGGATAATTATGCCTTTGAGGCAGCGGCTTTCGATTTAATTATAGGTTTCAAAGGAACGTAAAGAATAAGTAGGATAATGATGAGCGCAAGTGAAATGCAGGGTGTTGTGCTGCAAGGCTTGCAAGGGATCCAAAAGGATTGTCCACATCGCAGACTGTATAACAGTAAAATGCAACAGAAATCTCATTGGACGCTTCCCAGAACTCCCAGAACACACGCAACATTGGGCAAAAAAAGGATAACATCGAGAAGCAACGAGAAATAGAAAAAGACACAAGGCAGAAGGCAAAATACATACACAGACAGACGTCAGTGGTCAAATGGCGTCGCTGTCGCTGCGTGGGAAAGACAAACAGCAAAAAAGGACAATAAATTATTGCAGCAAGCGGCCACAAGGGACAATGCAGGACAATAATTATTGACTGCACTCACACACAGAGACCGAGTGAGGGAGGGATAGAGGGACAGAGAGAGAGAGATAGAACGAGAGAATGAGCGAAATCAAAGCAAGCAAAATGCTTGCCAAAGGATTGCGTGAAGCGAGTCCTGTCGGGACTTGTGTAATTTATGGTCAGTCTGACTGACCAGCCTGGCGAGTGGCGACGGCAGCTGCCCCTCCACCACCCGCAGTCCTTTAGGACGTGGTCAGTCTGTTGTTAAATCCTTTGACTTCTTTGTGTCCTGCGATCCCGTTTGGCAGTCCTTTTAATTACAAATTTATGAGGCGTGGCTAATGCGTTCTTTTCTGGCTTCGGCGCAAGCGCAGCGAATGCAAAATTCGACTGGGTAATAATCACGCGGCAGGACGAAAGGATATGCAGAGCGAAAGTGTGTGCGGCATGCCACAACACAGCGCTGCACAACACAACAACATCTGGCACAATATCAACTCGAGCGACGCGCGAGCAATCAAACAAGTGCCAAGGACCTTTTGCCTCTCTTCACTGCGAGGCTGTGAAGGATACACATAGATAGGTAGTGAAAGTGAACAAAAAACTGAATTCACAGTATTTTACTGTAACACTGAATATAATTTGGGGTACCCAAATATCTATAGAATAACTGGAAGGCAATGAATAATTATTAATCTATGGGGTGAAAAAAATAACTGCGATCCATGGGATCTATTGTATCCCCATCAAAGTTTAAAGCTTTTTAATTGGTTGTGTTTGGCTATGACTTTTAGTTGAATGAAATGCCTTTATAGTATGCCTTCTGGAAAAATGAAAAGCCTAACTCGCTGTCAATGTATCGTCAAGTTCTCCCATTGAGTATTACTATACTATAATGTGATCTGTGAAAGAATTTTGTCAGGAGTTAGTATTCTGATTCTGTTCTTTCCTAGCGATATATACACTTAAAATCTTTTAAGTTTATACTCCTCTCCCAATCTCTAAGATCTTTTTAATGATGGTATTTCGACCTATTCCTTAAAATTGTTTCTCTACTTCTAGAAGCTTCACTCACCTACTTTGGTCTTTCTATCTGTTGATAAACAGCTACGTTATTCTTGCTATATCCTTGTATACTAGGATCCACCTAAGAGTTACTCTGTTGGTTGATCCCATTCAATCCGTTTTTATTCACACTTCACGAAGCGGTTATCTTTCACTGAAGTTGTGTTTAAGGTTATGATTGACGCACCTTCCTTTTGCGAGGCCTACAGTTTGTTATTGCAATTAAGATCATGTTGAATGTCGCTCTCAAGCTGCCATCAATTGCCCTGTATTCCTCTAGAATCGAACTAAAGAGTAGAATTATTCCAAAATTGGGGCTCCAAGTCGAAGTGTCTGGTCGCGCGCCAGGAGTCGCGCTGCATGCGTGATAAATGGTTTATTCAGCAGGCAGCTGACAGGAAGTCAAACGACAAATTAACTCGTAGCGCACATTTTATTTTTATAGCCGTTGACATTTTTTTTAATGACTTTTTCTGAGCGCATTGCGAACGGTCTCCCCAAACAAAAAAACAAAGGACATCATTGCACTCGCCTGCAGTGCGCTCCATAAAAATTTGTTGAAAAGCCTCATTGAGTTGGGGGAAGCGAGGAAATGGTGAAAGTGTACTTAAAAAAAGAGGGGTTGAGTCTGGCTCTTGAAGTGTTTCAAGTGCGTTCATTTAGACGACTTGAAGTGCACGTGGACGTCCTTGGAGTGTACAGTATACCCTGTATTATTTGAAAGACATCCTCAGAAAGATTTGTATTTCATTTATTTATATTGATTCGACTAC
This sequence comes from Drosophila siamana, assembly GCA_035047445.1. Lineage (NCBI taxonomy): Eukaryota > Metazoa > Arthropoda > Insecta > Diptera > Drosophilidae > Drosophila > Drosophila siamana. Next base: position 2,309,318 of record JAWNPP010000002.1, read on the forward strand.
AAGGCAATCAACAATATACAAAATAATAGAATAAAATTAAGCTAATGATTAATTTATAAATAAACATATAATTCAACATATATCAAATTAAATAATATTATATGCCAAATACATTTTAAAATTATTAATTTTGGCAAATAGAAATTAAAAGATGTTTTTATGTCATATATATTTAAAATTATTAGTTTCGGCAAATAGAAATTAAAATATGTTTTTATGTCATATGATACATTAAATATATTTTTGGTGGAATGTGCTAGCCAGAATTTTGCATACTTTTAAAAATTGCTGTTAATATTATGTAGGATTTTAGAATTGTGAGAATAACTTTTAACTTCAACCAATAAATAATATTACTGCACGAATGTTTTATTATATAAAATTTCGAAATCACGAGTATTATTTAGCAGGACGACTATTACAAGGCAGGGCATCTGTCTGTCTGAAATGCAACAAATTCGTTTATATTTTTTAGTGTTGTTCAGTTTATCATTGAGACGAAGTTGTCTTGTTTCGCTTGACATCGCTTCAAGTTTAGGCTGCAGGCGCAACATGCCGCAAAGGACACAGGACATAGGACATGTGACACACGCATTCAAGAATGCTTTCAGGTAATTTCCAGGCATAAGCTGGCCACGCCTCTGCCATCCCCCGCCCCGTTGCTTCATCCTAGTCGCTCGCTCCATTTGATTTTAAGCTACTTTTTGTTTTTTGTTTTGTTTTTGGTGTTGTTTTTTTCTGTTGTCGGACATTCGGTGTTCGTTGCGTTGAATCCTGATGCTTTGGTGCTTGGGTCGTCGCTAGGATACCCTTTTGCTTTTAAGGCAGCCGCCTGTTATTTGATGCCTTGTTAACTTTCATCTGCGAATGGGGGGTTGGGGGCGCGGAGGATGGCGCCAGGAATTCATCTTATTTTAGGGAGGATAGCGGCAGCTTCTTGTTTTTCAATGAATGTCCTTTCTATCTAGGACAATGTGTGTTGCTGCTGCCGCTGCCGCTGCTCGTGTTTCTTCTAATGAAAAGAAAAGTGGGCTTTCATTTTTCATTTTTCCGCTTTTCCTTTTCCCTTCTTGCACTCTTGTATACTATTTTTATTTTATTTTGTTGGGCCAGTTCTTTTGCCAACTGCTTTCCAGGGATGGGATGGGAGTGCTGCGAGGTATTCGCTTTCATGTACATTGGAGTTTATTAGCTTTAAGCTAGGGGCATCCCTACACAAACTGTATTTATGTGTGGGCGTCATACAGTGTACGTGTGGACAGTCTTTGGGTTACCTGGGCAGCCCGGTGCCTTTGAAAATTAAAGCAATTATCGCTGGGGCAGCTCCAAAAAAACCGACTGAGAGTTGTGCTTAAATTTCGTTGAAATGTCACAGAAGGAGTTTCATTTCAAAGAGCAGGGCTGGAGTGATAAACATCTCACTTTCATTTAATTATCAGTAGACAACATTCCAAAACAGAGCACAAAAGTCACTAACAGTTTGTTGAACTTCCGATTTATAACTCTATTTTCATATTTCACACGCGACTCAAATTGCGCGTGAAGTCATTAATAACCCCGCATATCCTGTCGCACTCGAGGCGAGCGTGCAAGGTGTCTAAGTGCTTAAGTATCCACGCTGCAGCTGCTGTCCAACGTGATCCTTTGACAGGATGTGTCAATCCCCAGCAAAACTTCTTTTAATCACTTAGTGTAAATATTTTGAGTAGTTCACATCAATAACAATATTTTTGAAATACATACGCTGCGTCAGTCACTTCTCCAGTCGTATTTTGATTGGCTGTCGTTGCAACACACAAAAAGGATTAAAAAGGGTTGGCGCAGCAGCACAACCCCTAAGAACTGGATCAACCCTTAGACGAAAGCTTGACTGCAACTTTTCAATGGCCGCTCGCCAGCTGTGAGTTGGCCCTTTGTTAATACAGCACTGGCAGCCACAAGCTTTTGATTCAAGGACTATGGGACTGCAGGACTCTGCACACTTCGGTGCACTTGGCCTTACATTACCCTCCAGCTGTTTTGCGCTCTTAATTGCACAGTTTGTGCGCAAATATTTGGCTTTGTTGTGGTTATCGCCTTGCCAAGTGCTCCATGTATACTTACCAGTCTCTCAGTGCCTATTCATCCATCGCTCTCTCCTCTTCTCCCCTTCTAAGCCGCGCGCTTGGGCACCTTGCAACAATGCACCCTTTCGGTTATTTGAGTTGCACATTGTCCGCTCCTCTTTGTCGGCGGATTTTAACTAATCGCTTTGTTTTGTAGGTGCTGGCTTAGGGCTTTAGGCGCTGTACTGCTTTGATGTGGCATTACTTGCAAAGGATTGTTGCATTTTCTCTTTCTCCCTGCGTGTCTCTAATGCTGTTATATGAGAATAGGATTTTTAAAAAATCTATATTTATTTTTTAAGAAGTATTGCAATGATGAATTGCTAGTGTTTCTGGCTTATTTATTTAAAACATTGAAAATCACTGTTAATTATATTTTTATACAATTAAACAACAAGAGTTTTTTCTCTCTCTCTATCATTGCGCAAAACTGTGTACAATCTAAAAAGATTGATCATATATTAAAAATAATGGAAGGTCCGAAACAAATTTTTGAGCCTTCAACTTTCAAAGGCATTTATACTAATGCTATAATAAATACGACTGATTTGAGTAGTAATTGAAATTTTTAACATACAATTTCATTTTTATAATTTGGGTACGTAATAATGGTTTACTTTAAACATACTCGTATAAGTAAAAGTATTAAAAAGAAAGTAATTTTCATATTTTATCAGTAATAGAGTACCATATTCTTGATTATATTAGAATTTTCTTCCTCAACTTAAATAGAGCTTTTAAAGTTATCACAAGTCAGAAATTCTAAATGATTATATTAAAATTCTTTATCTTCAGACTAAATTGTAACTAGAGGGGGCAACAGACTGTTATGAATGCTTTCAATTCCTGGGGAGTGCATTTTAACATACTAAACGGCCCCAATAAATTGTATGTCAAACATATCCCAATTTGATTTTCGTTTGCAACCCGAAAGTAATTAAAAACACTCTCACACGATGCAGGACACTTGCACGTGTTCGAGACGAGCACAGGAAATCCCTGTTCCCGGTTCTGGCAAACTGTCTGTCTGGCAAAGGATGCTAACTCATAACAGTCGCACATATTTGTTTATTGTCTCACTCTCTCTCTGAGTTCTTATCTGTCGCGGCGTCAGCCTGTCGCTTGCCCTTTTCTTCTGCCATAGCGAGGACTGCGCTGTGCTGCTCTGTTGTGGGCGTGCAATTGTCGCAGCTCATAAAAAACAATAACTAGGTAGATGTTTCTAGCTGCGTGTTTGGATAAAAAATTTATGAGTTAGTTGGCTGGCGGCCCTCGTGGAAGGGCCAGGAATTGGGGACAGGAGAAGGACATCGACATGTGTCTCAATGTGTCCGTAACTTCGACTGACAGCAGCAAATATGACTGTTTGTTGTTTACTCTCTGCGATGGCGGGGGTGGGGGTGGCATGGAGGAAGCAGCGGCGTTCTGGGCGCTATGGCGCGTTGTTGCGTTTTATGCCGCAGCTTAAGTTGCCATACAAATTTTCATACGTTAAGCTCCAGCTTCCAACTTCCAGTGTCGGTGTCGTTCTATTTCTTCCCCACAAATAATTTGCAGGCAAATTTTAATACGAATTAAGCAGTTTTTATGTGGAGCAGGCAGGTAAGTAAGCTCGCAACAAAGCCGTCTAATGGCCACTTAACTGAATTTACTTTTATCGCTGCAACACGGCTGAGTCCTTGTAGTTGCTGCTGTTGCTGCTTCTGCTGCTGCCGCTACAGCTGGAGGATCAACTTGATATGTGTGCGTGGCTCAGCTTACGGAAATCCGTGCCAATTTCATTTGTTAGCAAAACTTTTGGCCCCGGCTTAAGCAATCCGCTTAACCCTTAGTCGCCCGCCCTGCTGGACACTGTGGTGTCGATGTCACGATCGCCCAATCGTTGTCTAATCCATTCCTGGAAACAGTTTTGCATTTCAAAAACAAGCCGCAACATTTGCATGCCGAGAAAGGTATAACTCTCGGCTGCAAATTACCCAAACTGTTTACAAACTATGAACGCTTCCCGGGATTTGGCTTGGTTATCCTCTGATCTGGGCCGCTGCAAAGTGTAGCTGAACTTTGTCGGCATCTGGCCAGCCGGGCGTGTTCTATTAGCCGTCTAAAGCCATTGTTTACCTTGCTAATCGATGCCCATGCGACGGCTTTGCATTCCTGGCTGCTCATTCGATGCTCCTGATGGAATGAAAATATGCAGTTTAAGCTTCTTCCTATTACATTTTTGGTAATTAGACAGTGGGTAGCACAATAGATTACAGCTGTTTAGGTCCTGGCGAACAATACGCTCAAAAGTTGGCTTAGTTTGTTTGCAGCAGTCTCCAGCCCTTGATCTTCGTTTAGTCCCGCTGTGCATTCATTTGTCGCATTTCTTTTAACACCTACGATTTGTACGCGCTTTTATTTCATTACTCAACACAACTCTATTCAACGGGGTGACTTTTATTGCGCATAAAAACTCGTCTGGGAAACCCTTTGCTCTTCTCCATTTCCCAAAAGATCCTTGCGGTGAACTTAGGGCCATATTGTTGGGCTACCCTTCGTTGCATTCGCCGCGTTCACTGCGCAGGATCCACAGGTCATGGTTCATTGTTGTACCGTCGACTGTCTTCGCACCTCATGTAACCCTATAAATTCGATCCGAGTCCTTTTTTCACTGTCTGTATTTCTTTAACCATTTTTTAATGGTGCTTCATGGCCTTTTGTGTGTGCGAGTTTGTTTGCCAGGATTTATCGTTATTCGATTTCTTATGCTCAATCTCTGGCTGCGTACCCTTATTTTTGAGCTGCTTAACCTTTTACCCATCGCCATTGCCAGGAATTCCCATTCTTGTAGGTGTTTTGATTTATTGGCATTTCTTATTTTTTTTCATAGTTATTGTTGGCGATTTGATAAGTTGCCAAAGAGCAAAAGGATGCGCCCAGACTGGGTGTGGCAGCTCTATTTGTGCTCCTAGTTTTTATAGGGGAAACCGTTCAGCATTGTAAGCAGACTTTTTTCTGTCTTTCAGCAACTATGTTCCTGGAATGGCGGAAGAGAGATGTAGCTCCATATTTCAGTCTGTTTTTCAATTTTTTTTCACTAAATGTTAGTTTAATGTTTAATGTATCAGTTTTAATAGCCAAGTATGCAATCATTTTTCATAGTTACCAATGTAGCTGCCCCTTCTGCTTTCGAATCACTTTCCCTCAGCAATGCAAATACTCAAAAATAAATAAGCAAATCGAATGTTACCTGATATCCACTCTCACTGTCATGGCATTCGTTCTGCATACACCGAACGGCAGCTGTTGCCTCTCGAGAGAACTTGTTTTGTTTCCCGAAATTCTTTTGCAATTTCGATGCAATCATTGCATCCTTGCCTCAAGGTGTGCCCAACAGATTAGAAAAGTTGGCGCGCGCGCGTGTGTTTTAAGTTGTAGCCTCTGAGCTACTGTAGATCCTCGAGATACACTCAGACAGTTGACAGCCATATAAACAATGATTATGCAAGATGTTTTCGCCGACCATGTGTTCTTCTCCAAGCAAACAAAAAAAGTAGACAATTGTCTGGTCAAGTGCTGACCACAACAATTGTGTGGCAGATCCCAACCGATATCAACAGCTCATCTGCTCCTGCGACGCCATTTTGCAAGCAGCACCCCACATGTTCGCTCTCGAAGTCAAAGTCGTGCTCGTTCCCTCACATGGCCGAGTAAGAGATGCGTATGCTAATCAGTCTGCTCCCCCATTGGCAGTGGAAAAGAGATAGAAAGGGGTGGCAGGGCACGCAGACAACGCCATCTTTGACTTTTATGCTGGGCATGTTGTGTGACGTTGGCCCGCAACCATTCTCATTCACCACATGTAGCTGCGGCGTGGTGTGTGTGTTGTTTGTGTGTATCTTTGGAATGTGTTTATATCTTTCACTCGGCGAGCATGTTGTGCTTTTTTTTAACCAAGTGCGGCATTTTTTGACATTTTCATTTTTTATGTGCTCGCAACGTGGATGGAGTCTCTCGGCTGTCTGTCTGCTCTGCTGTAAATGTGTCTGTGCCTCCGCCTGTATCTGTATCTGTATCTTTGTATGTGCTTATGGGGCGGACACGTATGTGGGACACTGAGAAGAGGCTGTCGGCTGCCGGCTACCGGCCTGCTGCTGAGGGACTCGACTCCCCCCTTCAATCATGCGCGCTTTGGGGTTGCGTGTCTATCTGTCCGTCGGCTGCTGTTATGTTGTATTGTGTGTGAGAGTGTGTGTTGTTGTTTTTTAATATCGAGATGACTTGACTGAGTTATTTTTGGGCCACAGTCACATTCAGAGTTTCAGTCACAGCCAGCCAGAGGGTGTCTCATGTTCAGGGTGTTTCCCCAATAATACAACTTTTCGACCTTGTTCTCTACAATTAGTTGTTATTCTGCGAAGCAAACAGAAATATCTGCGAGGATTGACTTCGTTCAAACCAAATAGTTCTTATTATATCCAATGATATTCAAAAGCAAAGTAATACTATATTATATATAAAAACTAAAACTACATTTGAATTTTGGAATTCATTTCTCTTATTGTCAAATATACAATTTTATAGTGTACAAATTTATTTTTATCAAATATCAAACAATATATTTTGAAATTTAAGTTTACTACTTATTTATTATTTTGAATTTATATCACATATTTAACACAAATTTCTTTCGGTGTAGCACAGAGCCCACATAGAAATTATGACGGCCATTTTGAATGTATGCACGCCCACATGAGCGAGGCACTTCCCTAATACTTTTTATAGGCTTCGCATTACGATAAGAAACTCTTTCGCCATTGAATAGATATAAAGAGATGGCATTATATTAATATGGGGGGGCATGGAGTAAAGTGGAAGGCCAGTAAAAACGAAGAGAGACACAGCGGAAGCTGTCGAACTTTGGCTGAAGATGGGAGGTGGAGATGAAGGTCGAGGGAGTTGGCTGTGGGTTGGGCGGAGGCAGCTGTCGGGCGTATTTCTGGGTTGAAATTTATGCGCAACGCATGCAGATGAGGGTCGTCCATAGATGCGTGATGTTGCGAGTTGTTTCTACTTACGAGCGCCTCTCGTGTGGCACGTGTATGTGTGTGTGTCCGTCTGGTGGAAGTAGTTTCCGCTTTAGCTTAAAGTTTTCCACATTTCCAAGTAAACAGCACTCAAATAGAGAAATTCAACATTGGTGCAGACAGCACAAACACAACACAATCTAATCTATATCCCAGCTGTTGCAGCGAAACGCTCCGCCTCAAATTATAGCGCGTCAACAAAGTCATTAGATACTCCTTACCCTTTACTCTTTTACTCTTTACTCGTTACCCACAACTTGGCAATTCCACCCGCACACGATTAGACAAATTTCTACACCTTAATTGCTGAGAGAACAATCAAAAATATGGCACCGTTCGCGTCACATGCTGGTCTCTCACGGTTCGCGTAAGGGTTTAGGGTTAACAGTTCAAGTGGTCAGAGTTTCAGGGGTCAGTCTAACCCTTAAATGTGCGAGAGTGTGAGTGCGTTTTGGGGGCGCCAACTGTTCGGGCTTGTAATTTGAATTTAATAGGAACATTATGTGTTTGTTTGTCTATCGAAACGCAACGGAAGTCTACTATTTGCCCATTTAAGGGTTATGTTTCTGGAAAAATAACTGCTGACTGCAGAGTATCTCCCTTATTGTTCCATGTCATGTGATCTATCGACTCTCTGTTATTTTTCCAAACTGATCATATGAGTGGATCGGGTTTAGCTCTTTGGTTCTCGGGTTTCTTTAGAAAGGCAATTAAAGGGTTTTCTCCAATGTGTATCCTTGAGGGATGGGGGCGTCTGTACCGTTTCAAATCGAATTACTTTCTAAAATGTACTTACACATATACATATCCCAAATGTTTTTAGCAAAAATAAATTTTGTAAACGTCTAGAAGATAAAGTTATATACTAATCGTTCTGAAGTCTACAGTTGAATGTATGATGATATAAAGAAGATAAAATAATATGGAACTTGATAATTTATGATTTTTAAGATATACATATATTTAAATTTTAAATTTCTAACGTCATTGCAATATGGTATTCCTTGAACCACAGCTTATAAATACTTTGATGTTTCATTTCAAGGATAATTGTTCAATACTCACTTTTATATCAGAATTCTACAAATGAATAAATTTACAATATAATGATGAAATATTAAAGAACTTAATATTAACTACTTATAATGTTATTAATTGAAATAAAAACCAACTGTATCAGAAAATATTGTCGTTAGAATTTTACAGTTGGATTTCACATTTTCACATTTGCCGTTCATTGATAAGCAGGTTATCAAAACTAATGCAACAATAAAACACAATTTAGCAGGTTGTAACAGCCATTCATAACATAGCCGCCGCTGTTAATATGCCGATACTATCAACTCTTACCGATCCAGGAAACTATGCAGACACCCATAAAATTTCGTCAGTTTGCATGTCATGTCATGACACAATTTGGTTATTTGGGCAATATCGAAGCGTCATGAGTCAATAGCGAACCCTTTCCGCCTGTCAAATGGCTGCCAGACAGAGAAGATGGATAAGCAGAGAGTCGCGGCGAGGCGCAGCAGACTGGTTGGCAATCAAAGAACATGGCGTTGCCAGCAATTTAAATAAAATGCCACATCAAAACACGCCACCTGGCGACGGCTGATGTGAATTTTTGATTAATAAAACGATTCCGACGACAATGACGACCCGTTAAATGCCTTCGCGTGACAAACGCAAACTGACTGTCAGCTACACCTTCCACTTCCTACCTCGCCCCTTTTGCCCCATTCTAACTCAGTCCGCACTGCTCTCTCCTCTCCAAAAATAAAAAAAAGAACGACCTTTGACTGAGTAGATTTGAACGGAACCAATACATTTGTGAGCGTTGCCGCTTTGGAACATGCCCATAAATCAAGTGTTACGTTAAGTCGATGATTTCGCGTTATAAACAGGCAACTTTTTATGCCCAGCCCACTTGGCCTTAAAAACAAGTAAAGAATGAAGACAGCCCTCATACGAGCCTAGAACAAAAAGTTTCTTGTTTATATTTGGGGTGCACGCTTAATAGTGTCCAAAGTGCCCAACTCCCAACTTGACACCCACACATCCCAACACACATATACACACATATGGGTATTAACGCTTTTTGCTAACTGCTCTTTGGATCCTAATGTGCCACGTTACAAAGTACAAAACTGTTGTCCGAAAATGTTGTGATACTTTGCGGCCATTAATCAAACTATCTCACGGGAGCATCACATGCAGCGACATCGACATCATCAACCAGTGTGTGTGTGTGTGCGTGTGTGACATTATGGCCAATCTGTATCTGTGTCTCTTGGCTGCAGATACTATTTACTTGACTTTTGATAAGCAGAACAACAGCAAATCCAAAAAAAGTCATGGCCATTTTTTAGCATATTCTCCCAGTAGTAAATTAAGTTGGCAAACAAAAAAAAAAAATAGAAACAAGTAAAAAACTCTCTATACGATACTCTTGTAATTTATTCAATTATCACATAAAGACTTTTTTATAAGTAGTGTAATTAAAAACATTTTCTTAAAATATGAGACTGTTTGCGAATTTATTGCTTAACTCTTAAGGTTCACTGCAAATTATAAAAATAGCTTCTACTTTTTCAACCTTGTGACAAATGTATAGTACCCACTTTAGAAGAGCACAACCAACAGAAAAGCGGTCCAAATAAATTGAGACACTCGACGCACTCACATGTCGTAGCTAACGAGAGGCGGGTTTTCAGATATTGGAGGAACATTGGCAGCTTGGGTTAGGACTTTTGCTCTGGATGTTTTTTATTTTTTGCCTCTTATGTTGACAGTTTGATTACAATTTGACTGTGAAGTGTGTGGGGAGCGATGCAAGCAGTGCTGTGCTTGTGGCAAACTAAAACCAGACTTCTTTGGGATTGGTACGAAACACTCAAGGGATAGTTGATTATAAATGAAATTGGAAATTCTAAAATTTTAATACAATTACTTAAAGCATATGCATTAGGTTTTACTACTTTATAATAAGTGTTTGCACTTTATTAAATTATAGTTTATATAAACAAATTCTAAATTTTAATACAAGTACTAAAAGCATATAATTTGGTTTTACTACTGAGCAATGAAGCTCATAGTATGTGTTTGTACTTTATTAACTTGTAGTTTATATAAACAAATGAGGAAAGTGCCCGTTGTAATCCATCCATATCAATATCACTGTGTTGTAGTCTAAAAAACAATAGTGGAATAAGATATTGAGATTAAGGATTGCAGGCGAATAAATGTATCAAACATTATAGCGATAAAAAATATAAAGATAATCATCAGTTACATTCAATATTTGCATGTGCTTATTTATATAAGTTACATTGTTTCTGCATTAGAATGTTGAAAATATTCGTTGCCGTCAACACCTAAAAAGCTTCATAGACAAAACAATCAAGTGATTCATACCCAGCATCCCAAGAGGTGTGTCTCATTTTTTATGCAAATTCTGATGGTGTGCATTAGATTAGCCGTATGTGTGGATGTGTGCTTGGCTAACATTATAAGGGTGTAAATAAAAATATTAACGCTGAACCCACCCAACAACATCCAAACACACACACCACAATCAAAGAAAACTCAACCACAGCCATTTTGGCTTATGTCATTTGGGAACATATATGAGGGTTTCTTGTCTTGCTTTGGCATAAGCAAAGGAAGGAGTCTTGGGTAAGCTGTTACCATTTAAATTGAGTAATCACTAGGGGCAAAAGTTTCGCTCCTTCTACTGTGTGGGTCGTCGATGCAAATGAATGATTGGATTACGCAGCAGGACTTAACATATTAGAGTCGGGAGACTGACTAGGTGAATGAAAACTTACGGCTAGATCTGCAAAAGCTTACAACTGGCCACGCTTGGAGAAAATAAAGTTGAGCAGTGCCATGTCACGCACCTCGAGAGTTACGCGTCCGCGATGCATGGTCAATAAATAGGCATCCTCGAAGCGTTGTGTCATATACAGCTCAGTTGCAGCCTGCAGTGCTTCCAACGCAACCGAGGACATCCGCCAGCTTGAATTGGTTTCAGCGAATAATATATCGCGGATGAGGCGTGCAAAGGACAAACGTGGTATCATAAAACGTGTCATCGCTTGCAACCGGCGAATTTCCAAGTCTATTCGCGTCCTTGGTAAACTTTGCTTGCGAAGTCTTTGTTGAGGCAATCTTCGTGGTGGCGCATCGACAAGCTCAGATGCATTGGCAATTTCCGGCTGATCACCAGAGACTTGGCTGTCTTGATTAGCGGAATGCAAGAACAATGAATTTACAGTTTCCGACAAATTCGATTCCTCCTCCGATGGCAATGAATGTTCCTCCATTTGAATAACTTTTATTGAGTTAATATCCAGTGCGTTTAACTCAACCACACTTCTATATATTATAGTGTTGTTAAACAAATTGGAAAGAACTACAGTGATGGCTTGAGCTTGAACCGATCCCGACTACTAGTTTGCAAACGACAGATTTTTGACTGCGCTTTTTGCAAAAAAAAAAAATAAAATGTTGGGATAAGAAAATACATATATTGGATTCTCTCGCATTAAACTTAATTTTCATATTTATTGTTTATGTACAATATATGAGCGATCAACTAAATCGAAATCTTCTATCGATTAAGCTCGAAATGTGATAATATCGATAGTGACAATATCGGCAAAGCCGGATTGACAACGTGGTTCATTTCTGAGCATCATTATCATGTTAATGCCTCAGTACACTGTCATTTCAGAAACAAATACAAGTCAAATACAAAATAGAAGTAAGTAACAAATTGCATTAAAAACGCTAGCAACTGGAGAGTTAACGCATATTGTGGACGAATATTCAACTAAATTACTCTCAGCAATTTGAACAATTGCTAAATGTCTTGAAAATTGAGCAATCGTGGAATAGCCAAAACAAACTGAAGTTCCAAGTGCGATGAAACCGTATTGATAGGACATGATAGAGGCTATTTTGGGCGGCGCTCGGGCAAGTAAAAAACAAGCAAAAACAATTGAGTTGAGCGTGCTCGAAATTGAAATACTTTGAACAGTACCATTAACTTGATATAATCTTGATTAAGGTAGGATGTTTTTATTTATATAAAAAAAAAACAGTTATACAATTATAAATTAATGTTGAAAGCATAGGATAGAGTCATGCTCATATGGCAATTTAGTACACTATGTACATAAATATATACCAAGTTTTTACTGGTTTAAGTTTAACACAATATAAATGTAATCGAGGCCTGATTTAATAGAAGAAATAAGTATATATGCAAATTTCTTCACAGGCTCGTTGATACTCCTTTCTTATGGTCACATAAACTGTCAACCGACGATTATACTCTTATATGCTTTAGGTAGCGAGTGTAATCATATTAGAAACACACGTTGCCGTCAACGGCCAAGCTCTGGTCGTGTAATAAATGATATATGTAATAGACTTATGTGAGGCAAAAAACGATGTGGCGTTAAAGACCACAAGGCTCTTATCTGCGACGGGAGGCCAAAGTGTCGAATGTCCTTGTGTTCAGCATCATGACGAGGTGTCTGCTGTTTTTTAGGCAAATTTCGATTGTATGCATTAGATTAGCAGGCGAATGGCTATGGGATATGTGTGCGTGTGCCAGTGGATAACATTATAAGGGTAAAAATAAAAATATTAACACTAAACCAACCCACACATGCACACCCCAATCAAGGGAAATTCGAAGAACGACACTCAACCATTTGCCTCTTGTCATTTGGGAGCACATGCATTAGCATCTGTAGTGGATTTGATTTGTTAGGGGTTTCTTTTTTTGTGTTTTTGTTTTAGCATGCGAACGAGAACTTGGGGAAGATGTTGCCATTTAAATTGAGTAATCACTTGCGGCAAAAGTTTTTCTCTTCTCGCTGCAAATGAATGATTGGATTTCCAGCAAAACTAAAGAAAAGTTGAGTTAGACTAACGTTGAGTTAGAAAAAAAAAATTGTATTCTATATAAGGATCATATTCTATATGTGTAATATTGCAAAATAAAACTACTTATTTGAAATTATCTGTAATTTTATATCTTATGTTTGCGTTCTTCCTAATCTTCAAATATGTTTAACATTAATATGAATTGCAAACATTGTTTTCTATCAAAACTTCCTCCTGTATACCTGTTTTAATAAATCTCCTAAGAGCGTCAGAAATTGCTGTATAATTCCCCTGTATAAGTAGGTCGCCAGGCTGCAAATCAAGTGCATTACTTGTCGAAAATGAATCCTATGCCAAGAACCCATTTAGCATTATTCCAACAGTCCCTAGCCGGTTGGCAATAACAAAAAAGGAACCAATGCCATTCCCAATACCGATACCGATCCCTATTCCAATCGAACAAATTTGAAGCATGAGCTGGTGAAATTTTGAACGCATGAATGACTTTACCAAAAAGGATTAAAACCAGCAAATTAACGGGGCCGAGCACTCATAATTGCACCGTCTGAGTGCTGTTTTTTTAAGCCACCCACACGGACAGGGCTCTCTGCATTCCTTTGGGTTAAGTAAACAGTTTAACGGTGCCGCACTTCGGAGCGGAGTTACTTGCAATATTGAAAATATGGAAGAGAAAGAAAACAGACAGCGTCTTGGGACTGGCATTGTTTGTTCTAATTAAACGGGGCAGGCGTGGAAAATGCAGTGTCATAAGCAATGGTAGACGTCTAGAGCTCAACATAGCTGTTTCCCTCTAGGTAGTCGAGTTTTGCATATACATTTTTTTTTTGCATAATGCATAGCGACGGCTTTATGCAAAAATATTCGCCTATTGTTTGGTTGTCACCAAGGATAAGAATGTACAAAAATTCGTAACGTCTTCTCGGTCGGACACAATGTAACAGAGGCTCGACCCGTGACCACCGAGAAGACTGTCTGGTCCATTGCATTGCATACGTTTGGCCAATGTCCGATCTCCTGTGGCGTGTGAACGCGTCTCTTGATTGTTCTCTGCCCGGGGAGTAGCTCTACTTATGGATTCTGTAAAATGTGCCCTACCTTAGATGAAACTTTTGAATTTTTTGCAATTTTCAAGAAGGTTTTTTCAAATGTGCTGGGTCAATAACAAGGTCAAGTGGAGGAATGTGAGAAAAAATTGGGAATTTTTTAGTGTTTTGCATAGGTAGACATAATATTTTGATCTTTTTGATTTGATTATTTGGGGTACGTGTTGCTGGAACCTTGGGGTCAACTGCCCAAGTAGCTAAGGTTTAAATAGAAAATCTTCAAAACCTTCTGGGAGTATCCGGATTATTATAATCTAATTAAAAACAGCACATGCAAATGATTATGTGTACAAATGTTTTGAGAATCATATATTTTACTATAAACGATTGAGTAATAACTTTACTTTTAAAATAGAGGTAAAACTGTGTTTATTAAACCAGCAGTGTCAGAGTAAGGGAAAAATATATAGTTTTTTTTTTGCATATTTCTTGTCGTTAGTCGATCGCTTGCATTTTGTTTTTGTAAAATAGAATATAGATATAGTGATAAAAATGAAAATCTCCTCAGATTAACTAAATTTTTGTGATGTCTTCGTATTTTTTCGTGTTTATAAATCATTAGCTGCTTATTAAATGAACTTTTTATTCTTCGAATAAAAGTAACGAAAATATTAAAAATGTTGCGACAAGTGAGTTTAATCAAATTGCTCAAAATAATTAAATTATTATTATCATAAATGATAACAATATGGAAATTATGAATTTAGTTGTTGATAACATAAGTTGTTTGACATTTAGTTGCATAGTTAGTTTTTATTGCGTTATGATTCTGTCGTGTTATGATTATTATAATCGATTGCTCATGTAATTCTAGTCGCTTGATTTTTTAACGAATTATCAGCATTATCATAAACGTTCATACCCAAAAAAAAAAAAAAAAATGCTGAATTTTGAAGCATTTTAAGTAAAATATTTTAGCAATAGTTCCTAATATTATTTACCGTAATTTTGCATCTCTTGGACGGTTGTTTCCTTTTTTGCATAGAGTGCATCCCCCTTTTGTTGCATTTCAGTGCCTAGCAGCTTGCCACATTGTCATAAATAACAGACAGCAGCAAGGAGTAGGGGGTCGCCCCTTTTTATTTTGCATTTTGCACATTTTGGACATGGAAATGGGAAATGTATGTGGAATTGCATGGATGTAGAAGTGGAAGTGGAAAAACATGCAAATGGCGCGCGAAAACTAAAAACACAAAGGCAACGGTGGACGGAATGCATTGTTTGGGCAAAGCGCCAGTCGCACACACACAAACACACATGTGCAGACACAAAAAGGATATGCAAGGATATGCATGCTGCATGCATGCAATCAGTCACAAAAATACCGGCTTTTGTTTGCGGCCTGAATGAAGACCAAGGGAGAAAATCATCATCAACAACAGAAGCAGACGCAGAATCAGAATCAGCAACAGAAACAGGGGCAGTTTGGACTTGGGTTTGAGCTTGGGGTCATCGTGAGGTCAGCAACGGGATTTTCATGCCATTGTTGACAAGGGATGCAACAAACATACACACACACACACACACACATTCATCGAATTTTTGCCCGTTTCTTTTCTATTTTAAGGATTTTTTCCAAATTTTTTGTCGCTGTTAACAAATTTTGTATTGGATTTTTTAAAAATATTTTTGCTTTTTATCTCTTTATGCAAAAGGAGCACTTTTGGGATGAGGTTAAGAAGGATGCTGCTGTTTGCCAGGCACGCGACGTGTTTCACGCAGTATTACGGCAGAAGAAGTTCGTCTGGGCACGCGTTGAAACCATTTTTTCGTGGTTCAAATGGACCGCCCTCAAAATGTTGTGCGTTTTGCTTGTTTTTTTCACAAATTTTTTGTTCCTTTAATCGGATCTGCATATGTTCTGTAAATTGATACGATACGTCGTGAGTTGGCCTGGTCTGGCCTCCTGGCTGTTGTCGTTGCTGCAGCCCATATGTAATAATATTCCTATGGCGAACACGCGCCATTTTCACCGTTTAACCCCAAAAACAAAAAATAAAGCGAGGGCTGCAGCCTAAGACAAACGGGGTGGGTGTATGGCAAAGGGGTGGCACATTATGCGTATGCATATGGGTAAGGGTTGATCATAGTACACTCACATGCTATCTCTATATACGCGGTTGTACCTATATACCAAACAGTTTGTCATGCATATCAAATTGATCGGCTCGTTGAGGGGGTTTGCACACTCAATCCCTTTGGTGGCCATTGGCATTCGCTTGTTTTGTCATCGTGCTCATTCCGGCCAGCGTCGTGATGGTCGTGGCACATTAATTGCACTTTTATGGCGTAATTTTTATTGATTTTTATTCTATGGATTGCAAATAATGATTCCCTTTTGCATAATATTAATATTCGACTGCTGCTAATTCCAGGAAAAGAGGGGAAAACTTCATTAGTTATATGGACGTCTGTCGTTCAGTTTTAGCTGTCTATAAAATTGTTATTTCTACACAACTTTTCTAAATCACACAACCAAGCTCGTGGTTCAAAAGTAACAATCTTATCTTGGGAAATTAATCATTTTTGAGTCTTACCCCACACAGATAATTCAAAATCTGTCATATCAAACCAACCCATAGCTATTCTCTTGATATTCTCCCAGACTATGTTGCGTGTTCTATTCGCCGTTGGCATGATGCGACTTATTTCTTATAACAATCAGCTGTACTTCTATTATCGCGTTTCCTATCCCCGTCATCGTGAGTCAAGTCCTGCTGCAACAACTTTGTCAATGTCTTTGCGGCACAAAAGGCGAGAGTTTCGGGGATTTATTTTATGGTATTTCATAAGATTTCTAACGGTCATTTGTCCAAACGCATTCCCATAGCTGACTGAGTTCTATGCAAAGTAAATTTAACTGTCACTCACAAGGGGTTGCTTCATTTCCTGTATCTGCTTGACAATCAGCGTCATCATCGTTACCATCATGGCAAGCGCCGTTCTTAATCTTAATCATTCGAAGACTTTTGCTTTTGTTAGATAATTTCCAAAGATTTTGAATTACCATAGCGGGAAATGAATTCAATGACTTTCAATTCAATTGTAAGACTCGAATCTCGGAGCTTATGACGTAACCGCATCTCTCTCTATATATATTCAATAATTAGTCTTAACACAACTGATCGCCCATAAAAGTGCCCATTAAAACTATCAATATTTCATACATCATAAAAAAAGAGGAATCTGAAGGGAGAGACATAATAATAAAATTGCTAAAAATATCAAAACAAAATAAAAATAACAACGAACAGTTGTCAGAAGAGCAAGCCGCTAAGTGAAAGCGGCAAGCACGCGACAGAAGTGAGCGAAGCGGATGAAGCCAAGAAGAGAGAACCCCTCAAACGACAAAAAAGAAAACGAAAAAAAGATGCTGCAATCGAGACACGCAAGCAAAGCCTATAAAAAATCCTATTAAAAAGACGCACACACCAAAAATACAAAATACAAAACACAAACAAGCAGCGAACAGTGAGCAGCGAGCAACAGCCGACTGGCGGATCGATGGCGCGGCACAAGCGTATTAAAAGGAGACTTACCTATAAAAAAAGGTAGAGACAGGAGAGGAGCAGGCCAAATTGATAGGGAAAGCAAAAGGAGACAACGATGACAAGGAATGTTCGGAGCCTGATGCCGGGCACGAGAGCTGCATCTTGTTTTTTAAGAGGGGGAAGCATAAAAAGCAAATGCTCTGGGCGAGGGTAGTCGCAGCATCAGCACACGACTAGGATCCTTCTTGGCTAGCTCCTTGAGACTCATTTGCTTGCATACCTGGGCGACGTCTCATCACTTTCGCTGCACTTCGAACACGCGACGACTTTTTTGTGTGTCTTCTTTTTTTCATTTTAGAAGCAGCTGTGAGGAAACTCGCAGTGGCAGCATCCCCGAGATGCAACCGGGATGCAGCATTTTAAAGTGTTCATTAGTCGCACATTTACATATCCAAATAGTCAGCGTGCCATTGAACGAGGCGCGGGGCACGACGCGTGTCTTGCGTCTTTTAATTGCTGTCAGTTTTTGGTCGGAATTGGAATCGGCATCGGGATCTCAAAGAGGCAATGGTTATGGGGAAAAGGGCGGCATTGTGGGGTGCTGGTTGTGTTACTGGGGGAATTAATGTGTAGCACACTTCGTTTGACATTCGAGTGCAACCGCCACAACCACAACTACAAACACACATAATCACAACCCCAACCATCACAGCCCCAGTCGCCTCCCCGTTTCCCAGTCTTTGTCTCTCCTTCAACATTCTCTGTTTTCATTGTCAACTTTCTTCCTCTGTTGTTTGATTTGTCATTTGATCGCCACAACAGTTGCCAGCCGCGCGATTAAAAAATTAAGTTTTCTCCCACTCACTTTTCATTTCCCCCCCCGAAAAAAATGTCGTCATTGTTTTTCGTAGAGTTCGCTGACTTTTTGTCAGGCTGCAGATTGTGGTTTGATGACTGCAGCCACGTGTCACAGTTGTTGCCATTGCAGTTGCATGTGGCGTGGAGTGGGGTGGGGGGTAGTGCATTTCCATTCACTGTTGATGTTGACTAATGCCGACGTTTTAGTACTGTAATGCTTTAATTTGAACTCTCCATATATATGCATATGGATTCTATACTTAGCAGGGTTATATACGTATTTTGTGAAATTTGCATTCGTATAACAATAGTAGTTAAGCACTGATATTATTGTAAAAATGATATCGGATTCTAAGGAAACATATTCTCCAAAAAACCTTAACATGACACAAATTCTTGACCACTTGCCAAATGCTGCGATAATTTGTGAGTTGTGGCAAAATGTAAGCAAAATGCATTAAATAATATATATAATATATATGTATATAATAAGTATAATTGCATGAATATGTGTAATATGAATATTTGTACTCGCATTATTTATATATAAACTATTCATTTTTCATAGAAATATTGTCAATAATTAGATTTCAGGGTAATAATAACACTGTCAATGATTATTTACAATTTGTCAGATTTTTTTTTATAATAAATTTTATTTACAATCTATCTATCTAAAGATAATAAGTAGATAGCGTGACGATGGGAATGTAATGTAGGGGATATTCACAAAGAAATTTTAGTTACCATTCCTTGGGTTGCCTAAAGAATTTGTCAGACTGAAGTGATTTCAATTTTTATTTTTATTCAGTTGGATTATTTATAAAGTTTCAATATATGTGTTTCCTAAAGTACAGTGATATCTATTTAAAATATAGATGAACTGTATATAAATAAATTTGCCAAATTGTGAGACTTTTGTGAATTATCGTGTAGTTAAAGTATTCATCTACTAATTAAATAAAACTCTCAATTATAGAAATGAATATTGAAATAAGTTGTTTGCCAAAAGTCTCAACGGTGATAGTGATTGCAAATGTTGAAGAATGTTGTACAAATTTCGAGACTTTATTCAACAACCGTTTTATCTATGGAAACGCTGCATGAACCACTCCAACATCTGACAGCGCCCGCTGGGTTGGCAAATAGTTGAGCTCCCATGCTCGTCATTCAACTCTAACTTTTTCTCTCAATCGCAAAAAGCAACTCTTAACAACTTTTCACTCGAGTTCGGTGACGAATTGTGGCAATGCACGCTAGGACAGCCCTCACATGGTATTTGGTATTTGGTATTCGGAATAGGAATCGGAATCGGAGTGGCAATAGGGATTGCTATGGCTTCTGCTATGAGTAGGTAGGGTCATGGGCTCTCTCTCTAGGCATGGGGTGTGCTCTGCTCGTCTAATGCTCGTTTTTCTATAGTTTCTACACAAAAAAAAAGAATGTTCAAATGCAGCGCACACACAAAAACATTTTTAAAAATTGTTGTTGCCATTGTTGCGTCAGCAAGAAGTCCTTTGTGTATTATCCTTTGTACGCGGCACAGCCAGTTGGACTCTCCCTCTGTCTCTCTTTCTCTCTTTTGCTTCCTCTGTTCTGTTGTGTGAGCACGAGGCCAAAGGTTATCTAGGCGACACATAACGGCGAGGAGCCGCCACGAAGCCGCACAGCTGCCGCCCTTTGCTGCAACCTCGCATCCTGGCTGGCGCGAATTTCCACCACACTGTCGACTACTCCTACTCAAATACTTGGAGCCCATGCTCTGCAGAAGAACTAAAGTTGAAAATGCCTTGTAATCAGTTGTTCAAAAAATAGTGAAAATCATGTCCGAGTTATGCAAAGTTATCTCTTCTGCTCGTTGCTCATTACAACAGCCAGTTGTTGGTAACGGACTCATCAAATGGGGCATGCTGAATTCGATTCGGGCGCCGATGCACGATGTGCGTGTAGCATCCTTTTTGGCTGAATGTGTGGCTGTTCATTTTTGGCGGCATTTGTAGGTCACTCGCTGACCTACAACACACTGACCAGCTGTTGTTGTGCATGCCATTTCGCTCGGGGGTTGCTCAAAGGATACGCTGGTCATGCGAAAAAGGTAGCCGACTGACCATCGCCTGTTGTGCGTGCGTCCTGTCAGTGGCCAAACGCATTTCCAAGTCATCTAATTGCGTCTGCTGGTCAAGGGGTTGCTCAAGGCTTACCTAAAAGGTTTCTGTATACATAAACCATACATATGTATATACTTATGTATATATTCTGTTGGTAAGTACAGTATGGTGGGAATGGGCTTATGTAACTAACCACCCGCTCAAGAAACCCTCCCTATTCAACACCAGAACCCGCAAGTTTTTGCCGGCATCAAAAATTAACGCATTTTCTCTTGGAAAATCAATGAAATTTTCATTTTTGCTGTGCGCTCTTCAAAATCCTTTCGTTGCGCGCGTGCCCAGTTAGGCTGGGACAAGGACAACTCAACCCTACAATCAGCCACGCACGAGCTGACAGTCCAACATCAAATCCCTGAGCCTTTTGTGCGCCTGTCGTTGCCTAGTTTTTTCATCTTTTTTTCTCCCAATTTTTTTGTATCAATTTGCAATTTTTTTCACCCAGTTTCAAGTTGATTTCCGCAACTCGTCCGTGTCTCGATGGTGGTGATGTTTGCTGCTGCCCCTGCTGTTTGCTGCTGCACGTTGATTAAGCCCCTCGCTTTAATGAAGGGGCGCGGTTGGGCTGCTCAGCTGTGATTTGAACTACTTTGCCAAGCGTGACGTGAAATGCGAATTTTTGTTGCCAAATTGTCGAATTTTACAAATTTTTTTTTTAACTATTTTGTTTGCATCTGTGCACGAGAAAAGGGTGCGGCTGTCGTTTATGTGTCACACTTGATTATTGGGCCTCCCCTAACGACACGAGTTTACAGCGTGAAAGGTGTTTGCCAACGGGTTTACACTTTCAATAGAGTTATTTTTGATTCAACTTCGTTGACTGTTATATCAGAAAATTGTATTTTAAAACCGAAAATCGCTTAAACTTAAGAGATTTTCGTTTTTATGTGTTTAAATTTTAAATACAAAGGGTTGTAAAAGCTTGTACATTTAAAATTTTTAATAAATTTAAGTGGAAAATCCGCTATATCCAAAAATACAGTTTTGCATCATAACAAAAAAAGGTGTATTGAGTTGGAAACCAATAAAAATAATTCTTATATTACAATGTAATAATTAAAATGAATTCGAAACTTAAATGATTGTTTTCCTAAACGTTTGAATAATTTTTGTTTTTCTCTATTCCTTTGTAAACCACGCTAGAATTTATTTTATGAACAATGGTTACGAAGGCATCTTTCGCTCATGTTAAGTATTAGGTGTGGGGGCGGGACGGGGAGAACAACTTGTCAACGTCTCCGAAGGATAACAATGCCTTGCAAGCCGAAGGATGCGCAGTGAGGCAAAATAAAATTAATTTACAAGTGGAGAAAAAATTAACAAAAATAGGCAGCAGAAAGCAAAACACTTTTTCATTTACTCGAGCCCCACTTGAGCACTTTACTCTACCGACGCGTCGGCTGCAAGAGCTATGCCCAGATGACACCCTCTTCAAGCCAGCCTCTGCCGCCCCCTGTGCACGTTGGCCGCAAATCTAGAGGACAGCCCGTTGCTGCCCCCTTTGTAAAAAATTAGATTCATTTGTGCGCGCTTGCTTTATTATTTAAATTCTTGCGTTATTTTTCTAAATTTTCGTCCTGTCGCTCGTTGTTGTTCGCTGCCGCTGTCCAGAAGAATGGAAAAAAGTGGCGGAATTTTAATGGAAAATGCCGCCAAAGTAGAAAAAAATGTTTAAGCAAACAAAAGACTTGGAACTGGGAGGCTGTTTAAGCTGCTTTCAACTCGAAGGACACACGCTGAAAGGATGTGCCGGACGCAGTCGCGTAAATTGAAAGCCACGCGGCGGCAATGCTGCTATCAGCCAAGAGTCCATGCCTAAGTCTACAGACCAGAGTCCGACTACGAGTTCGACTACGAGTCCGAGTCCGAGTCCGGCCGGTGTCGTTGTCGCTCCCGGCTTTCTCTTCCTCTTTCTGTGGAGCTGGGGCACATGACATGAATGCCCGGCGGCTCATTTCGAGTGAAAAATGAGCAAAAAATGAAATGAAACAATGGACACGCGTTGGCGGGACAGAGATAGCGCTGCTGACTGCGATGGGCTGGAGATGGTGATGGAAATGGTGAACCTGAGAGGGGCCGCCAACACGTTAAGATCCAGCAAAGAAAGAAAATCGTGGCCAATTTTAATTTTTCTTTCTCGCTGCTTACATTTCTAATGGGCATTTTTCGGTGGGTTAATGTGCTGTTAGGGTGAAAGTAAAAAAAAGCGAGCCCCATCTCGCTGCTGGTGGAGGAGTCGCATTGCATGAAAATGGCATTACGGCTGAGCAATGTCGGGTCGGCTGGGACTGTGGGTGTGGTGGGTCCAGCCTCATTTCTAGCATTTACACGGCAAAAACTCCGCAGTCTCCTGCCACGCTCCCGCTCAACTGATGAATAATGACAACGCACAAAAAGTGAACTTTCATGCTGGTTGGGTGTAGGTGGCCGCCTGGACGTTCATCCTTGTCTTGTGTACTTAAAAATGCGCAAATACGACGCCTTTGCTTACACTGTGCTCTAGATTTACATAGCAGATTAATGTTTTCCACCATGCGTCTGTGGCATGGCAGTGTGGCAGAGAGTGTGCCGGGGAGTGTGGGGAGCGTTGTGGAGGGCAAGCAACTGATATTCGACTGAAATTGCTATCACAATGGCACAACATCATGCAATGAGGTGAGAAACCTCATTTCCATGTTGTTTAAGAGGTGTGATATTGAGATATGCTATATGTTGCATATCTGTTTATTATTATTCAACTATTTTACTATTTCGCAACGGGTTAAGAAGCGAATGAAATGTTAATCAATTGAATTTCTTGTTATTCTGACGATTTTGATATTAATATCAGTCAAAACTTAAATATCGATAAATGTCAAAACGTCTTGTGCTAAATTAAAATTATTTTCTTTGATATTTTTATTGAATTTTAATTATTTTCTTAACTTTCTAACTGACTTAAATAAACATGGATGTTAAATATATATATATTTCTAATGAAATATCGATACCTCAAAGTAAACTTTCAGTAGCCCGCACAGCACAGATATGTCAGGCTTGTTGCTGACATGCTTTTTGTTGGGTTCCATTCGCCAAAAATGCCCCATCTTTGTGTACTCTACTGCCAACTGCTAATGAAAAAGCTTTGAGCGGGGAAACGCACTCAAAAATTAAATTAAATAAAGGCTTTTGTACGCAGGCAGCGAGGCGCACTTGAGGCGTACAGCCACGCCCACAGCATGGGTCTCCGCCTTCGCGAGCGTGAACTGTCCACGCCTTAACCGAAGTACAAGCTGTGCACGAGTTTTGCCAAAAGTTTGTTTTGCATTTTGCCTCCGAAACAAAACAAAAGAGAAGCACGAGGACTCGGCGCTACGTGGGACGTGGGACGCGGGCGAAAGACAATCTTATCGCAGCAGTTACGATGGCAGCTACAACAAAGCCAGTTGCCAAGGACAATAGAAAGCGAGTCACAGGACAACTGGTCACTGCTTGCCTTCGCCGTAGTCGTCATCATCGCCTTCGCCTTCGCCAATGGCTGTTGGCAAATATTTTTAATTTTTTTCTCGCTCTTTTGCATATTTCGCTTTTAATTTCCACAGCGCAAATTACGCTCGTGTGCCTTAAATATTAAAGGAGGCCTCTCCAAAAGCTGCACAAAAATAAGTATGCAAAAAATGTGAAGACAGAAAAGAAAAGAAACGAAAAGTTGTCATCAGGGTGGGCTACTTTGCTTTTCATTTTTGGTTATCCTTTTGGCCATTTTGC
The DNA here is from genome assembly GCA_035047445.1 of Drosophila siamana. Taxonomy (NCBI): domain Eukaryota; kingdom Metazoa; phylum Arthropoda; class Insecta; order Diptera; family Drosophilidae; genus Drosophila; species Drosophila siamana. Next base: position 2,333,775 of record JAWNPP010000002.1, read on the forward strand.
ATGGCCAATGACGTGCCAGGACATTATCTGTTCGCCGTGTCCTTTCATGCGCTGTGGCCATTATCACGCTGCCAGCTCCTTGTTTATTCAGCGGTCTTCGCTTGGCTACGTTTTTAATTAGCCGCCAACCGTTTTCAAATACACTAACTGACGGATGATATTCTGATTTTGAAATAAGCTATGGAATCCACAGTGTGGATACATTATCGACAGAATGAGAAAAATGAATGAATATTTAAAATCCATTTGGTTTTTACTAATTTTTATTTTATTTTATTTTAAATGTTGTTTATTTAAATAAATTGAATAAGTTTAATTTAATTTAATGCAAACGATAACTACAAGTTTGTATTTTATTTTATTTTAAAATTTGTTTATATAAATAAACTGAATAAGCTTGTTAAGAAAATTTCAAACAAAAAAATCTGGGATATTGTATCACGCAAAGGACACTTGGAATTTTTTCTCTTTCAAAAGTAAATCACCATTATTATACCCGCTACTTATAGGGTAGAAGGGTATTATAGCTTTGTGACTTCAGGAAATGTACGTAACAGGCAGAAGGAAGCATCTCCGACCCCATAAAGTATATACATATATTCTTGCTCAGGGTCACCAGCCGAGTCGATATAGCCATCTCCGTCTATCCGTCTGTCTGTCTATCTGGATGAACACCTAGATCTCAGAGTCTATAAGAGCTAGAGATTTTTTCGACGCCCCTTTCCGCCCCCTAAAATCGAAAAATTTTAAAGATAGAGTTTCGAGTTTTGGTACATACGAAGATAATAACGTCCATGATTCCCGAGAATTTGGTCGCGATCGTATGAAAGCTATTCAAGAAAATCCATAGGCAGCTGCAAGTGGCTTGTTTCTGGTGGACAATGTGACCATGCATGGTATATTTTATAATCTATGCGATATTTAGGATTTGATGGAATATGAATGTACAAATATACCAAATATACCAAAAATATTTTTTGGCTTATTTTAGTATATTTGAGCTGGGAAGCGGGTTTATCACAGTCGAGCACACTCGACACTCGGCTTTCTGACTTGGTTTTTCAATTAATCTATTACACAATTGCCAAAAATTTGTATTTGTTCAAAAGGGTATGCTAAATTCGGTGATTCACTTAGAGCTTTCTTATTTATATCTATTTCGGTATTTGAGTTTACGTTCTTTGTATTGTATTGCGACGGTGATAGGTACGGCAGTGGGCCTTTCACACACAAGTGTCCATTGTCCTGTCATTTGCATAGCCAACATTATTGTCCTGCTGCTACTTCTGCTGCTGTTGCCCACGTTGCGCTGTCATCGTTTGTCTTAGTTTTTAATTATCACACGCTGACACAGGAAAAGCCACTGATGAGAAATTTTTACATGAGTTCACTTGAGCGAAGCGAGTTGTCGAACGTCTTAAGATCTATACATTTGGCAGGTGCGCTTCATGCAAGAACTCATTCGGTTTTGCAGCTACTCAGTGCTGTTTGACTCGTCAACACTTCGAAATTGGTTGTTTGCTGTCACGTAGAACCCTTCCATTAAACCCATTATGAGTTCATAAAATTAGCCAGCAATTAGCGGTGTCATTAACGGCAACACCAAACAACCAAACAACGAAAGCAACGAAACCATTGAGTATGCAACGAACCCTTTTTACTCCACCACAACCCTTCCAAATGCATCGTTCACCCCTTTTGTCGCGATGCGTTTAATAAGCCATTAAGTGCTGCTCATGCGCTTGCGCAAAGGGAAAGGGTTTTTGGCTGAAGGAACCCTCCGTTAAGGGGTTGACTTTGATAACTTCATTGCATCAACATTGGCAAATGACAGCAAGAACAAAGTGAAGTTAAGTGGCATATCCAGGAAAAAGGGGTTTAGTTACACTTTGATGGTGATTTGGCATCGCTTATTGTGACATTTTGTTGACCAGGTGCAATTTATTGTTTGCAGTTTAAGGCGCGCCCACTTTTATGCTCTCATCTTATAATTCCAGAAAATTGCGCAACCTTTGGCTTTAAAAAAGAGAAATGAAGAAAGGACGCATAAGAGAAAAACAATTTCCTAGAATTCTTTTTGGTCTGAAAGCAAACAGTATACAGCAGTCGAACAAAAAGACACACAAAGAAGCAAATCCTTTAATTTCTTGTTATCCTTTTGAAGAAATGTGAGTCGTTAATAACTGCCTTGTCTGTTCAAGCCATCCAAGCCATTTGCTCTGTCTAACATTTTGAAAAGTTGCTCCTCGAATTTATGCGTCTCTCACACCAAACTGACAGTATCTCGCGCTAGTCGAGCTACTGCCTCATTTGGTTCGGGCGTTATCGTTATCGTAAATTTCAATTTCGACTGGGTTCAAGGTCTAGAGGTGTCCGGAGATGTCAGCAAAGAGGTGAGCCTACTTAATGCGGAAGTCCGCAGGTGTGCGGTCTTATCGAGCTGGCTTGATCTGTAACAAAACGAGAACAGTCCCCTTCCGCGTTTGTTTAACTCTTGGGGTTTCCTTGGTTGGCCAACTTTTCACATTTTAATTGGTTAATTGACTGTTACGAAGTCAGTCACATATTTGGGTTGACAAGAAATTTAAATGAAGGGACTGATTGTAGATTACATTGTGAGGTAGTTTTTAGAAATGAAGACCCTTCATTAATAATTTGTTAGAGAAATGTTTGAACTTTCTTCTATTAAAGTCTTTTGAGACCAATTCAATAAGTCTTACAATTTTATTGGCTTTACTCAAATAAGTTTTATTCAATGTAAAATCTATGTAATTTGGACTACATTTTATTTTTTTTTGCATTTGTTTCCTCTGATGATTTCAAATCATTTAGATCTACAATCAACTTACCAAATGAAGTTTATGATTCTTCGGCACTCTGGAAGCTCAATATTCTGCAGGTTCTTCAGTGTCAAAACCAATTGCCGAGCAACTCTTAAATCCATTTTAGTTGAAGTATTTCGCTAACTGATTGCAGTCCTGTGGCAGCAAAATTGAAAAAATCGTTGGCAGACTCGAAACCCAACCAAACAATTTCTTCGACTGACAACAACAAAAAGCAGATGAACAAATGAAAATGGCAAAAAGGAAGCGCAAAAGGCGAAAAGTTTTTCTTCTTTTTTTTTCTTCGCTTAGAAATCTGGCTGGGCTTATCCTACGAACAGAAGGTACAAAATGGGCCTACGCCCAAGACTTCCTGTGGGCTGTTGTGTCCTTTAACTGTAAACAAACATAGCAAAGCTGCAAATATTAAAAAAAAAAAAAGAAAACGAAGACGAAGAAGAAATGGATGAAAATGCTACGCAAAAGGTTCATCAATGTGCACAAAGACTGCCAGCGCCAAGGAGTCGAGGGAGTAGTAGGAGGCTGGGGGCAATGGGGCAGGATCTGTAGGAGAGAAAACGGCCTAAAAATGAAAAATAAATAAACCGACTTGAAAGTTGACAGGCAACCAAAATTCGAACCCGAGCCTTGTTGCCGCCCCATCCTTCGCTTCCAGCTAGTCTCAAAAAGAGTCCATTTGGATGTGTTGTTGTTGTTGTTATTTTAGTCGTTGTCGTTGTCTGCTTTTGACAAACAAATCCTTGGGCTGTGAATCCTTCGTTGTGCGTGGTTACGCTCGCCAGGACAACGGCCCCATGGGCCGCCACTTTGGCTCGTAGTTTCTCCTAGTTGGATGGATAACCGTCCGGGCCTGTCCACTGGCCTAGAAAATTGAAATGTTTTCTTTCGACGGCGACGCCGTTGGCAAAGAAATGCAAAAGCGGCTGCTGCTGCCGCTGCCACTGCTGATGCCGAACCAGAAGTAGATTTCATCAACGCGTGTCGAACACTACACACTAACACACTAACACACTAACAGACTCACACTCACTCAGACACAGCAGAGAGGCACACACGTGCGTCCTGTAGGTGTTGCCCCCGCATGGAAGGAGGCTGTGCAGCTGCTGGTGATTGTTGCCTTAGTGTAAACCAATTTTTCTATCAATAAAAGCGAAGGTTTTTGAATTTAATTCACTTCAGTTTCTAGTTCTCAGTTGAGTCCTTTTCAAGGACGCGCCAAGACGAGCGGGGGCGTGACAAAGGCTACTAATTGTGCTCCTTCTTCTGCTGCTGCTGCTGAGGACAAGAGGAAAGCGAAAGCCGCTCTGCATAGCTCTCATATGGTTTAAGCCGGAAGAATGTAATTAGAGCACGGGCCGTCGGCCTGAAGCAGAGGGCCTGTGCTGGCAGTTTAAGATATGGGGCGTGGCACGTGTGCAGCGGCATGCAACATGAATGAGTCCTAAACGGCAGTTAAGATAAACGAATTCGATCAGAATGCAAGCCCCACAATGATATATATATATATAGAGAGAGAGAGAGAGAGAGACAGAGAAACGGGGAACAATTCTCAAAGATTTTTATTGCAGGACATTATTAGAACATGACCGAAGTTACATTATAATGAAATGCATATAGTTTAATAATAAAACCATTTCATTTGAATGTAATTCAATTCCTCTATTAAAAAACATTAAAACTTTTAACAAGTTTCGCAATTGTGGCCAGTCTGTTCTGTGCAAATTGTAGGATTCGTAATGTGAACATGTGAACAGATATGCAGACCTTAAAGGTTTAAGATATTTATCGAAATTGAAATAGAAGAAATTTCAATACTTTTTTGCTTTAAATGTATCTCTTATTGGAAATAGGCAAAAATATTTCCTTTTTGATACTCAGTTTCATAACAATTGCTTTGTGCTATAGAAATATACAGACTTATTGACTTATGATCAACCATTAAGCAATTCCGCATAACTCCTTTGACGACGCGGCCAGTTTCGTACTGTTTTTCTGTATTCTGGACACACAACATTAATCATTTGGCTTTGTATTTCAATTAGACGAGCTCAAAACAAAGCGCACGTCTTGGAAGAATGCATAGCACCCCGGGGTTTTTACAAGCGGGCCAGTTGCAGATACAGCAGCAACTACAACTATAGCTATAACTATAACAGATATCGAAACTCTTTCGGACACTATTAATCAATTTGATGGCTAACGGGGTCAGTTTGCAAAGAATTAAAATTGTAACAAATTGTTGGTTGGCTGCACTTTACAGACACTCAGGGAGTTCAGGTTGAGGTTCAGTCGAAGGGTCCTACACGCAGCGGGTGCTGCACAACAGGCACTGGGCTGTAACGTGGACCTGCAAGAGAACCTGGAGATGGACATCAGCTATAATATACACGGCATAGCATGTGGATGGCCCTTTTGCTATTTATCTTATCAGCGAGTTGGCAGAGTTGGCAAATGTCGAGTTCCTGGAAACTGTTTTCAAATTGCGCGTGCGCCGCAAAATGTTTTGGGTAATACTAACAAATGAACACAAAATGTTTCTGTTTGTCTTGTTGTTGTCTTGTAGTTGGGTTTTGTTGCGCTTACACCTGCTGACGATCGACGATCATCATTGTCGAGAACTCGTCGGCTTCTTGCAAAGGCTCCACTGACGATGACTGACGAGTGTCTTTTGATAAGATTAGTTCGGCTTAGAGTGAAGCAGCTGCATTTGCCACGTACAGGTAGCAAGTCTCATGAGTCTCCTTTAAGTCTATAATCGATCATAAGTTCTTAATTGCTACTAATATGACATGAGCACCAGTTACAAGTCATTTTCATGGCTGATATTTAATCGAAATGCATTTGTAGTGCCCTTTTGAGCTATGCTGTTGCATTTTGATATTCACATATTTAGTTTTGTGAATATGTCGTTTGACTGCATGTAGTTTTGCCATTGTGTCATCGAAAATTTCTCAAATATAATATAAAAGAGTTTGCAGTTAGATTACATGGAAAAAGCAAAGACTTTCAAGAGTCCAAACCACTTTATTTAACTTTAAAATCGTAAGCAAAATGCATATTTTGTAATTTGAGCGCACTATTTAAGATAATTTCTGTTGTTCTATAATAAATCAGAAAGTCATTATGTTTTATATAAATTTGAAGCTTACAACATAATTGACGTTTCTAAACTTGTTTTAATAAGATTAATAATGACCAAGACCACATTTTCTGTATAAATTTTAAGTGTGATGAGTTTCACTCAGTATATCAAAATGTCCTAGCGGTACTTCTCACATTTTCATTTTCCAATTGGCAGTAAGTCCTCTCAATCATAACTCATTTATCAGCCTTTATCCCACATATGGCTCTGTCAACAACTCATGCAACTCTCGAACAAGTCTCATACCGACTGCACTCTTCTGCATGATGGCTAAACCCCTTGGCTCCAGACAGTTTGTGGCCAGCCAACGATAGTATCAGACATGTCTTAGGGCCAAAACTATTGGGATGCCTTATCTGAGCCATCAATAGGCGAAAGGAAAGCCAATCACAAGGGAAAATAAAGGGTACATGAGAAATGTCAACAATGGCGCCTAAAACGTTTGACAGCGCTGGAAACCGTTAGATACTTGTCCGTCGAACAGTAGTCGTTCTCTTTCCTCATCTTCGTGTTTTTTTTTATCCATCTCTGGCAATTTTACGTTTCAATGGAATTTCGATTATGGGCCCGAGCCAATTTACAAAAGCCACGATTGAGACATTTGTGACAGGACGCAGGACAAAACGGTTATTACCAATCCCAAACGCAATCCTTCGCATCCGATTTATCCCCACGCACGCACACACTCACACACAGAGACACACACACGTTCAAGATGCAACGTCAGCGATAATCAAAAAAAAAAAAGAACAAAATAGAGAGAGAGAGGAAAGAGTGAGCGGCAAGTGGGGCAAGTCAGATATAACAAGACATTCTAACGAGTTGAGCTAACCACAAATAGTGCCACACGGTGGCACGGACACACACAAACACACGCACACATTCACCTATATAAGTACTTATATGTATATAAAAATCATTGTTAACAAAGCGCTTTGGTGGCCATAAAAATAACTCGGCCAAGCTGAACCTGAGGTGAACCCAAGGCAAAATGAATGTCCCCCTGCCTGCGCTATGCAGTAGGAACTCGAGTATCCTTTTCATTATTGTGGCAGGCACTTTCACCTGTTCGCACAAGGCCCAAACAAGGCCTGGAATGCGGAGTTCGATTTTTATCTTTGAACCTGCTGCTCCCGATTATGGCACATAAATTTGATAGGAAATTGTTCCAATTATTTCGACTTCGACTTCGAGCCGTGTCCTTGTCCTTGTCTCCAGCGTTTCACTCTGGCACTCACTCGGTCTATTGCTCTTCTTTTTTATGGGTTTTGTGTGGTCGTGTCCGCGTGTCGTTTAAAAGGAGATTAAAGGCATCAAGCCGAAGCCGATCGCTAGACGCACCGTACAGCACCAACCTTGTTATTAAAAACGAAATTATTGGTTCTAAGTCTTGGTCTTTTGTGTTGTCTTATTTATGGAACTGTGTGCTTGCAGCTGAAAGTCTTCTTTCTCTATGCAAGTCATTTCAAAATTATGGTCACGACATTTGAGTACCAATATTAAAATTCGTGCGTTTGCTAATAAAAAAATTGAATATAATAGTTAAGAGTAGAAAATAATACTGCATGTCTACATTCTATATCTTTTGGAGATATTAGCATTTTTAAATGCAATCAAAAAGATTAAAAAGGTATCAAACAGAATTATTAAGGTTTTCGTAGTATAGAATAACATTTTTATAAGTTAGTAACTAGTAGAAATATATTTCTTTAAGTCAATCAGAAAAAAATGATATTTATAGTTTGGCTGAAGAAACAATTGTTAAACTTGTTAAAATTTTTGAAAAAATGTTATTTTTTTTTTGTTTATTTTTTTTAAAATTCTGGCTTCATTTCATTTCTAATAGTTTGACTGAAGAAACAATTGTCAAACTGAAAGTTCATCAACATACTCAAGTTACAAATTTGTTCAAATCGAAAATCAGCAAAAATCGTTGATTTTATCTTGATTCGCATTTTATCTCTGCTCGCTCATCTTAACTAATAGCAGCCTATAATCAGTCATCCTAGTAGAGCCCATCGCTGCCTAATGCCCCGCCCTCAAGTGAATTTCCCCGCCTATAAAGGCGCCATTTTAAAGCCATTAAAGGCTTAACATGCGCACGCAATGTGGCGCCATATGAAGGCGTATTTCTGGCTCGATTTTTACAGGCTCCAACCACACATATTCACACAATCATATACGTATTTGTGTAGTATGAGTATGCAAGCTTATGGCGTGTACTATGTCTACTTATGTACAAATGTACACATTTGTATATGTAGGTGCGTGTGTGCATGTGTGTTTGTGTGTGTGTGTCTTTTATTTGCCACACATATGTCGCCAGCAACTGAAATGCCAAAAATATTGAGGGAAAATTAAAATTTTTACAACTTTTGTTGTTCGTGTGGGTCGCAAAAGTATTACGTGAAAATGACGTGTGGACGAAGCCATAGCGTGAATGCGGGTGAGACAAAAGTATTAATTTTTGATAGTCGCTGCAGCCGTTTCGGGCATTGTGAGAATTCAACATGCTATGCCATAGCAGCCCCCCGCCAATCCATTGAACCAAATCGTTGCAACCACCCACACACATACTCGCATACAAACACAACATAAAAATAAAATACGCATAAAGCGAGAGTCTGCGGCCAGTGAGAGGGGCAGCAAGGGTTTCTGCTACCCCGTGCGCTGTGCAAAAAGAATAAGAAAATAACTATAAAGTCATTTATTAAATTCGCCTTGCTGTGTGGCACGTCATGTGTGTGGCACGCACGAGCACAGGCTAAGCCAGTGGCAGCAGCAGCAGCAGCAACAGAGGAGTCTGGTCAAAAGCAAACACAATCGACAGCAGAGCAACTTTCGGCTGCCATATGAAAACTCAATTTTACCCCCTTATGTGGCTGTCAAACACATACATCACGAGTCCCCCAGCTCTCAATAGCCCCAGCTCCCAATATCCTCAGTCTCCAACTCCAGTACCCTTCGGCTCTGGTTGCCATCAAACATCAGCATCAGCATCAACATCAACGACAGGGACCAAAACGTGGCTCGTCCTCTGCGCCATTTATAAAAGCCTTGATGTCTCATATTTCCGGTTAGCAAAAGCAAAGCATACATAAATGTGGTGTGTATGTGTTGTGTGCCTATGGGCAGGCAGTACATAAGACACATAAAACTTCAAGACGTAATAAAAAGGGTGAAAGCAAAGTGCGTGTGTGTGTGTTGTGTCTGTGTGGCAGCTTTTTATGTACGAGCGAGTAAATGTGCCACACTCACACACACACACACACACAGAAGTATATACACTGAGCACATGTGACAACAGTCACAGGCAGCAGAAACCCTTCGCAAAGTAAGCAAACTCGTTTATGTACATACATTATATAGCTCGCCTCTGAGGTCTTAGTTAGAGTCTGAGGGTCCGGTTTACCCTCCACATGTCTTATAAAAAGTTTTTATTTTTATATGTATGCTCTCCGTTTGGCTGAAACCCACCCCAGCACATAGGTGTCCTTGCTGTTTGCTTGAACTTGAACGGACACGAACCAAACCGGTCTCAGTCCTGGTCCTCGATACAGCTCTTCTTCTCCTTGTCCTGGTGTGGTCTGGTCTGGTCTCGTCTAGTCTCGCTCCCAGGGCCACATGCCGTCTTCTGTTGCTGCGAGGAAACGAGCAAAAAAAGGGAAAAAGCAACGAAAAAAATAAAATAAAATCAAATGGGTTGGCAAGCATAGGGTTGATCCGGGCTGTTGGGCTGTTCTCGTTGCTTTTGCTGTTGCGAGCCCATCATAAGGGTTACTCGCGGCCAAGGGGGAGGCAGTGTGCCACAGCTCGGCCAGTTGCGAAAGGCGAATGTCATCAAGCAAATTCAGTCGCCATCCGGCGGGTGCGTGGGCAAAAACAAAACGACCTATCGATTTATATCGATATTGCCAAGGCATTCAGAGCTGTGTATGTATGTGTGTGAGTGCGTTTAGTATACTGCCTTCGATTCACAGCAAAGGTTTGATAGATTGGCGCCATACATTTTTGGCGAAACTCACGCCCCAGCTGTGTTAACACTTTAAGACAACTTTCTGCAAGTAATGTGGCTTCATTTGTATGGCCGATGTCTTTAACTTAGAAAGGTATAATGAATAAAATTGAAATATTTGCAATCTTTGAATGCATTTAGCAATCAGAAGTATTTTTGAGTTAAATTAAAACATTATTAAATGGAATGTCATTCTGTGCCTAGTAATGTTGAATTACTCATTTTATTCATTATTTCATTAATTTGTCATAATTTACTAATATTTTTAATGCATTCATAAGACCACAAAAATTCTCACCAGCTGCAACTTAACTTTGTTGAGCAGCATTTTAAATTTTAATCGCGATTCATGTTCGCTTCGCCTTCGCGGTGGATGTCGAGTGCCATTTGCTGTATGGCCAGGCAATAAAATTAATTAAAATTCTCTTTGTGTAAATCAGCTGAAGCAAACATCCTTTACAAAAAAAAAGAAGACACCCACACAGTAAGGAGTGTGATACGCTTGTCTGTATGTCTGCGTGTGTTTTTGCGCGTGTGTACCGCGCGGCAGGAAGAGTCCTTGGGCCAACTTGTAGCCGTAATCTTAATGCTAAAGCAATGAAAATGAAACGTCATAAGGTTCTGGACGCAAGGCTCAGGGCACTGCTGGGTTAGGGAGGGGAAAAGGGGCGGGGTGGTTACGCGCTTCGCGGACGCTCCTTGTCCGTCTTTAATTGCAAATTACGTTTTGAAAAATTACGCGGCAAAGGCAGTCAAAGATTAGCCTCGACGAGTACGGGCCCAGGCCGAGGCAGAGCTTGATATGGGGGAAGGTGGGCGTGGGGAGTGGGCCAATGCGGGAGCCCAGCACGGGGAGTGGGCCTCCAATGGGCTGGCCTACGCCTAAGTAGAAAACAATTAGTGCGCTTTTGATCCTTTGTTTACCCCAACAACAAGAACAAGTAAAGCAAAAAAAAAAAAAAAGCAGCAGCAACAAGGACAACCACTGCAGGGACAGTGTGGGTGTTGGCTGGATGGATGGCTGCCTGGCTTTTTCGTCCTGGCTACCCCTCCCATGCCAGGATATACTGGCGGCCGCGTAGTTAGCACCCAACGAGCCGCGTCCTCGAGCTGCTTTTTGAAGAATTTTTTAATTTTCACAAAACGCAAAATTGTGAGTCATGAGCGAGTCCGGGTCGTCCGTTCTGTTGCCTTGGACAAGTTCCTTGCATTCGGTTGTTTCTCATATCCGTTTCATAAAATGCCCGCAAGAACTTTACCAACTGCTCCAACGCTCGCTTTAAAGTTGCCACTTACCCCGACTCGTTGCTGCTGCTGTTATTGTTGTTGTTGTTGCTGCTGTCGCGCGTAAATATTTCTTAGGCGTTGGAAGCGGCAGGAAGACAACTGGACGGGCGAGGAGATAGATAGAAGAAGACGGCAGCTTTCCAGGAAAACGATGTCAAAGTTCGCATTTGAAATAAAATTTCAATTAATTTTGTGCTCATTGCTTTATCGCATTCTTTTTCACTTTACATCTCTCTCTTTCTCTCTCTTTCTCAGTCTCTGTATCAGTCGCAGTCTCGCTATCGTTATCTCATTAGCTGGTTGCTTCATTCTCATTATTAAATTTTAATTTTTTAGGCTTCAAAATAAATGCAGGTTAAGATCAGCAGCTTGCCTTACAAAACAAAAATTCATGTCAAGTTATTTCTATTATAAAATACTCATACACTAAATGAATTTATACTGTTGGCTACAAGTAAACTGTGTGGATCAAGAGATAAACTATTTGCTCGAAAACCACACACGTGCCTATGCATGAGAATCGTTGTGATTTAAGTGAGGGGCTGGATGAATTTTAAGGGTTGATCGATGTATTATTTTTTAACAACAATCGGCAATAATTGTAAACAACAGATAAAATTGCGACGAAAGCAGCGCATTCATAAAAAACGTTATCAACAAATCAGCAACATCATCAATAAAGATGGGACCGAAATCTGACAATGGGTCCCGACAAACATCAGAGCACTCAATCAATAAGCCTTTTGCTTGAAACACTCAATGTACTGTGTGTGACAACAAGGAGTTAAAGGCGATTTCTAGGACATATAGGGGTTGGGTTATTGCGCGACTACTATTGTGGGGTTTGAGTGCACATAATAATTATTACCTTGTGGCCACACTAAAAATATCAACAGGATATCGTTCAAAAAGGATAAGAGGCGGCAAATAATAATAACAAATTAATTTGCGCCATCTCGTCGTGTGCTGTGAGATTTTTTTATTGCAAATTTAGCAGCGGGCGACAAATTGTTTTTGATGCTTGATTTACTTGATGGACAACCACGAGCAGCATAGGGGAGTAGAATGGGGAAGGGGGTTGTTGTATCCCACTCAGGAGAGGACACGCTGTGACATATCCTTAATGACTTTTTGATTAAAAACTATAGAGTTTCCTGTGTGTTTGCGCAGCTTTTTACTAGCCATAATTGCGGCCCATTAATTAAGTTAATGGAAATTTTTATTTAGTGAGCGTCGCCAAAGTGGCCGTTTAGTAGCGGAAATGGAGCTACCCAGTAGCTCCATATGAACCATTTGAGTACTTTTAGTGCCTACTGTTCATATGCGATATTTTCCGCAAGTGCTTATGAAATTTAATAGTGGCCAAAGCCATGGTCGAAATGGGGGCTGCTCTGCAATTAAAGAGACCCACAAGGTAGCTGCGAGGAGCGGGGGGTAAGTGCTAATGTATTAGAGTTGGGGTTGAGCGAAGAACAACTCCGATGACGACCGAAAACAAAAGCCATGTGGGTCAAGATGGGACATTAATCTATTACATGGAAAATAAATTTAAAATTAATAATATATACAAATTAAGAAAAAGTTATTGTCGAAAATAAAATACTATATATGTATATATATACATATGTAATACATCTAAAATATCTTGCAATACATGCTCGTAATAATTTGCCACAATTACAATTGATAAATAATTATAACATGGGTAATATAAATTACGAATAAAAAAATAAATATATATATATATCTCAATAAAATAATATCATTTCTAATTTTTTAATTAATTTAATTTTTTGTTTATAATCTTTAATCTCTCATATAGTATTTCTACCCCTGTGCAAGTTCGTTATTAATGATCATTTATGTACATCGATCCCTTTACGGTGCGTATTGCCATTGGCTACTGTCTAACAAAGATCGCATGTAAGTATTTAACCCTTTTCCTGACACCACATACCCCTTTCCCTGAGGGTTGCTACGTTGCCCTGGCTACAAAATGGCAGCCAAAGCAACCGAGCTAACAAGCACACGTAGACACTCACACTTTCGCTCACGAGGGAGAACTTAAAGGACATAATAACCTTAATTGTATGCATGCCAAGGGGCCAACTGGAGCAGAAGCGTTTAACCCGCCATGTCAAGCTTTTTGGCTTTTAATTAAACGCTGCTGTCAGTTGAGTGGGTTGCCACTGTACCGTTTCCCACAACAACTTGCCTGACTGGGCCATGAATAATGATTGCCGCGTTTAATGGCGTGGCAAGGCAGTGTTGCAACGTTGCTAAGTGCTCACCACGTTTCCCTTCTACTGTGTTCGCTGCGTTAACGTTGGCGAGTTTTGTGTGCGTCGGCAACCCTAGCACGTTTTAACGTTAAAAAGGGGTTAATTGCCGCACAACAGCAAACAACGGCAACGACAATAAAAACCAAACAACTGCCAGCGACTCGGAAACTTGTCGTGTTCTCTCCATTGCGACTTGGACTTTCGGACACGCCTTTCAATTTAAATAGCACGATAAGCGCACCAATACAAATACGAGAAACACACTCAACTATGTGTCCTGGCACTGTAATTAACACAAAACGCGAAAGGACATTTAAGTAAATACAACAGCACACGCGAGGTCGTCTGAGGGCGGCAAAGGAGGCCAAGAACGGGTGAAATTGAATTTGGTCGGTGTGGTCAGTGGGCGGATGGTAAGGAGGGGGGAAGCAAGGGTGTGGTGAAACTGTACTGCTGACAAATGAAACAGCTAAACAGTTGCGACACTGTCCGACTGAAAACATAACAACCAACCCTCGCCAAACTCAAAACAGCTCGAACTCGAAATTGGTTGCAACTATAGAAAATACAAAAAGAAATAGAAATAGACGAATTTTGTATCCAATTTCGAAATGCGCAGACACGCTCGACTAAATTTACGCACACCAAAAAGTAAAATGTTGTGTGCAACTGACCCAACTTTCAATACTCTTTAAATTCAGAGTTTTTCTGTTCGACATTCTTCAAGTGATAAATTCGTACATTTTTTGAACAGGATTGAAATTTTCTTATTTGGATATGTATGTAAACATTTACAAGTATTTGTATGATAGAAAATAAAATAAATAATCGTTGTTAAATGATTAAAATTGTATATCTTCAAACACTTTTAAATTGTAAAAAATTGGATAGTATTGTTATCATTTGTTTTACTTTAATACCAAGCCTCTCAAGTGTCTTTGCTCTTCAAACATACCTTAGGTTAGAGTATTTTGAAATGAAAGCCATTGGATTGAGCCCTCTGGTAGTTGGTAAATGTTGAATAACAAGCTTATATTACATAAGACCGACCGTGTGCTACAGAACAGGGGCGTCCTGCATTTAGGGTTAAGGTCCAAGCAGCTCGGCGTTGACGACGACGACGCCAACAACGACGATGACTACGAACGACATTGACGCAGTGAATGACGCTGAATTACTTGGGAAATGGCGCAACCCTCGTTTAAACTTAATTCCTAATGTCATTTTACTTGTTGTTCCCATTGTTGTTATTACTGCCATTATTGTTTTCCGTATTTTTATTTTTTGTTTTTTTTTTTTGGGGTACACTTCGTCTGGAAGTTGGACATTGGACAGTTTGCAGCAAGACATATGCGAGCTCCCTTGGGGTTCAAGTGAAATTATTTTTATAAATTTTTAAAATAAATTCTGTGGCCATATAATTTATTTAGTATGGCGCGTAAAGAAGCAAAATTGTGGGTACCACAAACAAAATAACAACAACAAACTGAGCAAAAACAAAATAAAGCGAAGCTGGAGAGAAAATTCAGCAAAACAGCCGTAAATCATTTGCATGCAGATGAGCAGCTGGCCGCATTTCAATTATCCTTTTTGGTTCTGGACCGAAACTCGGTCGAATAGCAACATTTGAGCTGTAAAGGTTTAAGACACAAGGAAATTGAGCATGGAAGCGAAGCGCACGAGTAATGCATATGAATGACCAAGGACCCATTTTATACACTCACAGACACAAAAACACACACACACACACGTGGTTATCCTGCCGCATATTTGCACAACAGGAGTCAGAGTCTTGGCTCAGGCAAAGGTCATTTTGTGCATAAAATAAAAAGCAGAGCACAAAAACAGTTCTTATGGATAGATATATGCGTGTGCATACAAATCCTTTACGCAGCCTTTTTCAAAAGGGGGATTTAAGCAGAGCCAAGGACAAGGACATGCACAAGGCTTGGCATATAGGAGACAGCTAGGGATAAGAGTGTATGGAACGTGTGCGGACCATTCGTCCGCACATTCTTGCATAAAATAACAATTTGCATTAAAATTTTAATACTTCTAATATTTCCTTACAATCTTTACATATTTTTTTTGCATCCTCCCTTTTTTATTTTCTTATATTCTTCTTTTTCTTCTGTTTTGTTGGTGCTTCTGGACGCTTAAACATGAAAAGAATTTTAAATGGCCACACAAAAAAGCAACACAGAGCAAAGGAGTTGCTGTTGCCACAATTCCCTCAACCAACTGAAATGTTTCGACCATTTGCCGTGCACTTTCTCTTCTCGGCTTTGTTTTGTCAAAAGTTTGGACATTATTTCTATCTCTTTCTCGTTGTGCGTTCGTCTCCCTTCTCCTCTTTCCCTTTTGTTTTATATTTTTTAGGTACTACAAAACTTTTTTGTGCATTTAAAATAAGCCCGGTGTCCTGCCGGGCAACAACAACTGGGCGATTGAGACCAGCCTACCCTTAAAATCCTTTGGCAGCTATTTCGCATCAGGTGTTTTGAGCCAAAGTGCGTTCTCTCATTATGCCTTGTGCTAAAATATAGGCAACATGAATCTATCATTAGATTTGACCCCTGCAAGAAGTTCTGCGAGTAAGTGAAATATTTAAAGTAGAACGTGTTTAATATAATGCAAACAAAGTCTTGAACCTGAAAGAGGTAAAAAAGATTCAGTGCGTTTCAAATTCGAATATAAAATTGGGTAATTAATATAGGAATTTATGTATTCTAAAGATAAAAATACAATGGTATTTAAAATAACCATTAGAAAAGATAATTTAAATGTATATTGCTTAATATATACAAAGTATTATGAATTAACCCATTTTTTTAATTTAAAATAATATCCAATTGACTGAGAAGCTTCTTTTAATAAACATAGGTGTGAATATAAAGCTCAATATTGTAACTTCGATTTGTAGTAAACTATTATAGTAGCAATCGCTATCGATCTAATACTCTCAACATCTGCATGATTACCTTTTTGATTGTTCATTAAATCCATTTGAAAAGAGTATTTATTATTCTTCATCGCAATTTCATTGTCTGTCACTGAATCTAAACATTTTGTTTACATTGTACGCAATTTAAATTAGCATTTTTAAGGAGACACCTTTGTGGGAATAAAAGCAAAGTTTCTACTTTAATTGAAATGCGTAGTGAACGCAACCCCAACGATTTGACTACACGCCGCTCGTTGGGATCCCGTGCCAATTTTTCCCCTATTGGGGCGAGTAATAAAAGCGATTGAAAGTGTGAGTTGGCAGGACAAAGCATTTGGGTGGTGACCAAGAAATAGAACAGAAAGGCCGAAATAAACAGCTGCTCACCAAGGTTGAGTAGGACTTATTTGTGCGTTCTGTGCGAGCAGCACTAAGTAACCTGCTGAACTGGACACTGGCCATTATCCTTTCGCCTTAACCAAGCCATAAACATGAAAGCAACTGTGGCTCCTGAATCGAATAGACAGTCGACCATTTGGGGGGTCAAGCGAGGTTCGCTGAGAGAGAAGATAGGGAGTGAGAGAGAGTGAGAATAAGTGAGAGGAGCGAGTAAATGTGCAAGTAGGAGAATAGATAATCATCAAAAGGATATTGTTATGGCGTTCCGATATTGTCTTGAGGATTATTAACGAAATTGCGTACACTTTGATTTAAGGGTTGGACAATGGCCGCTCGGCACGCCAACAATGCTCCTCTTCAGTCAGCTAGTCCTCGTCGATGGTGTTGTTGTTGTTGTTTGGGGACATGCAGCACACACCGAAATGAAATCATCTCATAAACACACACCCAGCCCACTCACACACACATTCGCAAAGTTTTACTACTTGTCGTAGTAGTTGCTGCGTGAGGTTTTTGCTGTGTGATTTGATGACGTGGCGCGTCGCATTGACGACTTGAATTGGGCTACGAGGTGGCTTCATCTCCTACTCCGCTCCGCTCTGCTCGGTTCTGTTCTCGTTGATGATGTGTTGCCATTTGCTTTTCGTGTCCTTAAGCTCACTCGCAAATCCTTTGCAGCGCATTCTGAGGCTTTTGTCTTTGGCAATTGCTTGAGCTGAGCTTCCTATTATCAGAACGCTACCAATTGATTGCTTTTTGCTGTCTTTTCCCCCTTCCAGCAACCTTTCCTTTGCCAACTGTCGTTTTCATTGTGTTTTTTTTTTGCCTTTTCTTTCTTTTCACGTTTATGACGCATTTATGGTGAGTGGCAACCCCTTAAGATCGTTTACCCAACGTATGTCAGCAATTAACCCTAGAGAAAAGAGGAAAGCGCTGGTTATCCTTGCTAGAAAAACGAAAGTAACGCCACGGGTCGCCTTCAATCATAATCGTTTCATTGCTTAACTCGCAAGCAAGCGTTTTGTGTTGATCATCGGTCGTCGTAACTAAGTTGCAATACTCTCAACGTGTTCCTCCTTTCACCTTCAATCAAACACATGTTCCTCTTATTATTATTTCATTTCGTCTTTGCCTGTGGTCCTCTGAGTGCCGTGTGTCGTGTGCCGCCTGTTGGTGCTCGACACTTGCCTCGAGTCCTTGGACACTTTCTTTGGCAACAGCTGTGCTGTTTTGGTGAACGCCCCATTTTCACTCTTACTTTTAATTAGTGAAATTCGCTGGAAATTAATCGTCTTCATTTATAACTATCTAACTAATCATAGTTGATGCGTAAAGAAAGCCGTAACAGTTAAATGAAAATAAATAATTCACATTTTTAGCTAAATAAAGTTTTGGAGATATTATTGATATTCTCGGGAAGAACAAATTGAAATAAAAAATGTATTTTCGAAAGGGACATCTTATTTATTATTATGATTTTATGTAGTTATTAATTTAACTATTTTTTTTTTACAATTTCCAAATAACAGATACATTTTCCTAATTGTAGTGCTGCCCACTAGCATTAATTGTGAACATTTTCGAATCGAAGAAGTTTTTATACCCGTTACCCATAGGGTCGAAGGGTATTATAGCTTTGTGAGTCCAGCAAATGTATATAAAAAACAGAAGCATCTCCGACCCCATAAATTCTATATATTCTTCTTGGTCAGAGTCTCCAGCCGAGTCGATATAGCATGTACTTTTCCCAGGTAACCCCAAATACAAAGGGATCCACGTCCTTAAAATCCGCCCCCTAAAATCGAAAAAAAAACGATTAGCAAGCGCAATTTTGAAGTTAGAGTCTCGAGAGAGTTTGTTTAGAGAGTTTTTCTAGAGTCTGGTATTTAAGACGGACATCCTTGATGATTCTCGAGAATTTCGTTGCGATCGGATGAAAAACTTGGAAGTTATTCAAGAAACAGTTTTGTATGGGAAAATCCACGTGATGGAATATGAATGTACCATATATACCAAATATACCGAAAATACCAATACTTTTCGGTATATTTTAGTAAACTCGAGCTGGGTAGCGGTTTTCAAACAGGTAGGTTTCGGACTTATTTTACTGCTTTTAGTTCAAATATGAATTTAACTGTTAGCCAATTGCTAATATAATTTTATTCTTTTTTTAGTTACTTTATTATGTTTTTAGTAATTAAAAAATGGATTGTGGTTTATATACATTATTAATATAAATGTTAAATTAATAGATTATAATTAATGCTGATACAATGCTAAATTAATAGACTAATAAATTAATAAATTTATCTAAGAATTACAAAAACTATAGCCGATTGTAATAATTCTTCGTCGCACTTCTTTTTGTCATTTGCCAAAGGAAGTTATTGCTTATTTTAGAATGATTGTGACTTGGCGATCATTTGTCCAACAAATTTTCCCAGAAACAATGGGCTGTAAACATGAACTTAACACTGTTTCCCGGAAAAGGCCTAAAATAATTTGCAGCCCCGTTGGCAATACGCGCCCCTTCGCTTATCTGGGCTTCACCTGTGGAAGGCACACAATGACATCCTGTGATCCTCGGGCCGAAACAAAAGATCGGCTCCACTGACTGAAGCTTATCTTTTGATTGAACTGCACATACACAGCTTATCACAAATTATACAATTCATAGAGCGGTTGTGTTAAAGCGACAGAGCAAGCGGTTCGTCCTAAACAAATCGCATCTTTGGTTTTGGTTTTTATTTTATCAACCGCAGTGTCTGGTTTTTGTTGGGCAATTAGCGCAAACATCCTTTTCCAGTGCTAACGCGCGCGACTTGTTATCCCTGCGCAAATATTGACGCCTGCGCGTGTGCGCACTTGAGCCACCAAAGCAAAGGGAATCCTTTCGCCGTCGTCATCGCCGTCGACGTCGTCTTTCATCGTGTGTTTGCTTGCGATTTGGGTTAGTCAATAGCAACAATGGATGCTCCGTTTCTGTGCCGATCGCCAAAGCACAAATATTGACGCACTCGTAATTAGCGTCCACAGCCATCGCTCTCTTCTCTTCTCATCAGCCGCCGCCGCCGACGCTGCCGTTGCCGCTGGTGTCGTCGTCGTCGTTGTCGTCATCGTTGTCGATCGCCTTTGGTCAGTTCGTGTGCCGTCTCGGCTAACCGCAGCCCGCATGTGAAAACTCCGGTGCCACTTTTGAGTGCAAGTGACGGAAATACAGAGGGAGAGAGAGAGAGACAGAAAGCGAAACCGAATTGAATGCTGTGAAGAAGCGAGCGGGAAGCTGAGATGTGTGAGAGATCTGGGAACATTTCCATACACAATGTTTTCGCACGCGTGTGCTGTGAGAAATGCCATTGATCGTTACAGTTATATTCAAGTGCATGTAAAGCGACCTGCATTTCAATCGATAATCAGCCTCTTAAACACGATACAAGATAAGTTGGTACTCAAGGGATGGGGAGAGCTTTTCAACTGTGTAATCGTTTAAGTGTGATAAGAATTACTATACATATTCGTATAATTACTGTCATTTAAAAATAGTTTAAAACATATCCTAATGGATATCGCAAATACTATAGTATTTGCTTTAATAAATCGCTTTTCAGTTATAGTCATATTATATAAGACGAGTTTCTTGCAGTTATCAAATTAGTATAATATAATTATAAATATAAAATAGCATTACTTCTCGCTCTGCAACTTTTTTTATTGCTTCCCGGTCGCTACTTTCCTTATCTTACCATAAATCACTGCTCTCTGGTCTCTCACAGACCTACCTCAAAGACCGCTTTGATCATGTTCGAAATAACTTATACATAATGCCTAAATCAGTGCCATCTGTGGCTGCATTCCTGCGACTCCTGTGAGCAACATTACTTGGATCTAGAATCCTGTTCAACATCTAACCAATTGCTCATGCTCGTATTGCAAACGAACATTGATCTTAACTAAGCCACTAAATCAGCTGCCTGTCACAATGTTCAACTTGGTTAAATGAATAATTTGACACGTGAGCGACATGGCCAAACGCGAGGAATGCCACTTGAGTTCGAGGCAGGGGCCCAGCTATGGGCGGTCCCCCACATCAACTCTTTTTCAAGTGCTGGGGCGACACATTAGACACATTAAAATGCCACAAGGCAGCCACAAGATATTTCAATTCAAGAAGCAAGACTCCATTTGGAGAGGAAGTCACGTGTGCTCAGCGAAAGACACAAAAAAGTGAAGGGAAGGGAGTGGAATGAGAATGACAATGGGTATGTGAGCATCATTAGCAAGCCGCTTAGAGATCGCGACCCTTATGGCTTATCAAGATCAAAGGGTCCCAGTGGCACCCTTTGCTCTCGAATGACTCTGTTTGCCCTTCTTCGACTCGCTGCTTGTTTTTTTTTATAAGACGTTCAACGCCTCTTTGATAATCATCTTGTTGTGCGGCGGCTGAGCTAACCCTTAATTTAGTGATCATCATCGAGGTCTGGCGCCCCTCCTGTCGATCTGGTTACGCTTTGTGTTCCTTTATGACTCTTGCATCACTTTCGCATTGTGCTCCAAAGGGGTAAAGATCTTGAGGGGAATTAATGCCGCATGCGTGTTGCCATCAACCGCAGAAAGACAGAGAGAGAGAGAGAGAGAGAGAGAGAGAGAGAAATGAAATCAAATCTGAACATATGCATTTATGATCTCGATGTTTATTTGTTTGCTCAATATTGTTGCTGTTCTCGTTTCGTTGGTTCCACTTAGTCGGCTTGCCATATGGCGTTCATCGCGTTTTGGACCTGACGTGTGTCAGTCTCGGGGCCAGAGTCGGGGGAAAAGTTTCGTGTTGATTTTAGTTGGGGTTAATTTGTTTTGCGACTCTATTAATTGACTTGATCGCTTCGCTGCCTCGTGGGCGTTCAATTCTATTTAAAAGGCCGGCATTTCAATGGAAAACAACTAAAAAACTAATTTGCTTGGCTACCTCTTGACTCCGTCCACCTCTTCTCTTTCCGCACCTCCATCGTCTGTTCAAACTTCTGCTTCTGCTGCTCATAAATAAGTCTTTCCACTTCCTGTTCTTTAGCTAGACCCAATCAACGGTTCTCAACATCACACGGCCTACCATGTTTGATCGCACATTAATATCAATAGATCCATCGCCCCTCTTGCCCCTCAAAAACAGTGCTAACTAGTTGCATGTGCCGCTTGTTAGTCTCAATAGATCGTCGCATGTCTGGGTTGGGGTTAGGGCTTATAGCTTTATAACTCGCCGAGTAGTGCGCATATTACATGACATGGGAACATGGACATTGCCCAAGCTATTGTTTATTACTTTCTTTTCTAACTTGCTTAACTCAGAAAATAAAGTGCTTGTTAAGGAAATTTTACGACTTGTCGTTGTCATATACAGATATTATGTTCATAATATGTATAAAATCATATAATTTTAGCCTAAAAACTTCTATTTAAAATTGTATTCTTAATAATAATTATTGAATTAACATAGAGATAAAGTTTATTAATTTTAGAAAAACAATAACCATATTTAATTTAATATTTATTAATGCTAACTTCAATGAGTATTTACATAATTTGAAAGTGGAATGAATGTCCCAATTTGTTTCAATCCACCAGAATCACATAACAAATGAAAAATAAAGAGTTCACAAGTTTTCAGGGTATTTCTACTTTTGTTTTGGCTATCTTTAAGTTTATAGAGGTTGTCTAGATTTCCTAAGGAGCACTACGTAGTCAGTAAGATTACAAGAAATAAAGTTGATAACATGGGCTCATCTAAATAAATATGACACTAATAATTGATTAACTGGCACACTAGATGTTGGTGCCACTGATAGTTTATTTGATGGCCCTCCAAGTGCTTTTGACTCGACTGATGAACTAAGAGTCCCAACAATAAAACGAACTTCTTAATTCTTTGGATAATCAGAGCCCACATATGGGGCCAGCGTAGTACGCACTTGTAGTTATTCATTGCCAGTCTGTTGTGGCGTATCGAATACCTTCATGTGAGCAGAATGTCCACTTAAGAGTAGGACAAAAGGCGCCAACTGCCGAAGCGGTTGCAATGCAATATCGCTTGCCGGATGGATACCCGAAAATGTGCTAAATGCGGCTTTTGTGCATGAATTGAAAAGTTTTTCGTCACATTTCTTTTTGAATATGCCACGATAAAAGCGACTGATTGAGGCGATTAAAGCGCTGCGAGAGAAACGGATTATCGTTGAGATTTTTGTGTCGTTTCCTGTGCGCGCTTCCAATTTTATGAGTTTGCTGATGAAAGTGGTTCAATTCATCGCCAGCAGTCAGAAGGCATTGTTGTGTGTTGTGTTGTGCGTTGTGTCCACTTGGCGTGTGAGGCTATTTGAGAAGCTTGTACACGCAAACGGGCCCCCTTTTTGATCTCAGTGTGCAGTGGCCATTGAGATGGTTCGGCTTCAATTAACGCCTACGATTTGTTAGGGTTGCCAAGATGTCGTTCAATTAACGTATTTGATATGCTTCGTGTTTGTTATTGCTGTTCGCGTTGAGAAATATTTAAATAAATCGAATATACATTGAGTTATCTGTGGGAAAGACGCCGCTTTACAACATAATTTGGCTTAATTGGAATTTATTCTGGGAACTATGTAGATATAGCTAAACTGGGTGGTGCAACTGCTATATGTGTTGTTGGCCGTGTGTGTGTGTGTGTGTGTGGGGGCTAAAATCATTTGCTTGTAAGGCTGCCAAATGCCTGGACACGGCATGAAGGACGCTCGCCTGGCAGCTTGAGCGATTGTCCAAGAAAGTTGGCCAGTCATAGGCAAAAGTTTGCCACGGATATTTGTGGACTCGTTAATTACGTAGGACGCAGAGCAGCCCAGGCATTATTTGGGTGTTAATTTCAAACTTTCATCGATTTGCCACTCGCCATCCACTGCCACAAGATGCTCACCCACTTGCCACTACTCGTATATCATTTATGCCCAGGACGCTCGGTCTCGACCACAACTCCTTGTGTAATTGAAAACCAAAGGCAAAACAACAATGGCCGACAATATGGGCGCTATATAATATATACATATTTCCTTACAGCTAATGCTATTTGTGGCCGCAGGATATTAGTTATTAATGAACACGTTAGAGGCTTGGGTTTTGCGATTGCGATTGGCATTGGATTCACCCATGCAATGTTCCAGGAATAGAAGAAGGTGGAGGTAGAGGAGGAAGCAGGGTTGTCAGCCAAGGGTCACATATGTATGTGTGGTGAGCGTGTCTCGAGTTGCTCTCATCATTTTTGCGCTATTTAGGGTTGCCAGCTCTTTCATCATCCATTGCATTTGGTTTGCCACTTGACAACCCAGTTGGTCACTCTTTAAATTCCCTTTAGCTTTCACTGCTTGTCCGTCTTCAACGTCCTGGAGATGAAGATGATGTATCTGTTTTTCTGCGTTCTTCCTTTCTCTGGTTATTGTTTGCAGATGCATTTTCTTTACATATGTTTGTCTGTTATATAATTTGGCAAAGACATTTGCAAAGATTTCAATGGTGGCCATTCATCAAAATGTTGTCCAAATTGAGCTACAAAATATGGGAAGGCAAATGGAGGAGGTTGGAGGAGAAATAGGCTGTTGTATCTTTAACTAGAATTTCATCCAAGTTGAATAGTTTTGTAAAGCATTGTACTCGGTGTTTTTATTGAACATGAATAAATAATAAATGCAAAATTGAAAAATGGAATTGTTTATATATTTGTTAATTTTGTAATACAAATTTGTGTATTATTTGAATTAAATAAATAAGAAAGTAGAGTACAATTGAATTAACTATTTTGAAAACAATGTTTTCATTTTTAAAACTTTGCAATCATTTACAAATATATTGTTAATATAAGCATTATATTTATGGGTAAACCAGGTATTTGTATTTTAATCGATTCGCTTTTGCAATCATTATGTTTATATTAGCAGTCTATTCCCGTGTGTGTTAAAGAGTTGGGACGCCATTGCGATGAATATTATCGATCAAACTCCGCCTACCGCACACTCAAGACACACACACATACCCGCACACACAATGACAACACTCTATTCAAACAAGGCGATAAACAAGGCAGAGCAAATGACAGGCGCTGTCAAAATAGAATTAATGCGCGGCCTCTGTGAAAGAGTTGAAGCGAAAGCGACGAATCGAAATTAAAGAGTTGCTCTCAATTATTCGCCGCATGACACACTCTCCCTATTGCGCTATGTTTCTCTTTCTCTCCCACAGTCACACACTCACACTCGCATAAATCGATAAATAGAATGGGTATAAAAGGTGCTCTCACCCCTTTTAATGCGCTCGTAGAAATCCTTTCACTTTCAAATGTGCGCATAAAAAACTGAGTGAGTCCAACAAAAACTCACTCAACTCATCCGAGTGCATGTGTGTGTGTTGAAGGGGTACTTGAGCGAGTGAAAGCAAAGGATTGAGCTGCTGCGTTCAATTTCCCCTTTTGCAAGCGAATACAAAGAGCTCAATACGCACAGCTCAAAACGAGACGGCGAAGAGCGTGCGAGCAGCACGTATGTGTATGTGTATTGAGTGATAAGTTAAGAGAGCCGCCTCGCATAGTGGGGGAGTCTGTTTGGCGAGCGTGCGAGCGAGAGTATGAGGTGGCAAGTCAATGGCCGGCATGTGAGTGCAGACGATAACACAGACGGAGACGGCATTAAAAGGGTTAAAATTGTTGGCATGTGTGTTTGAAAGAGAGCGAAAGTGTTAAACTGGAGCACATGCGTTCTCGTCATTGTTATGACTGTGTGCGTGACTGTGTGTGTATGTATAGGTGTATGTGTATGTGTGTGGGTTGTTGTCTGTTTTGGCGAGTGGGCGGCCATATTTCTTGGTGCACGTGTGCGGCAAGCGAACGGTTAACGGTTTGTTGTGGTCGGGTGTGAAAGCTTTCAGCGAAATTGTGTTGTGTCTGAAAGGAGTAACGAATGGAGAGAGATGGTGACCGAGAGATGGAGAGAATGAGTGAGTGAGTGAGAGAGTGACACTACTCGCATTGTAGCTGTTAAGCTTAAGCTTTGTTTATATTGACACCACTCTCCTCGCACCTCTGTCGACTGTACGTTGTGTGGTTTACGTGCTTTGTTTGTTAGTGGCCATTTGGCGAGACTGTGTCCCTGGCTGTGTCTCATTAAATTGATGAGCATACATTTGGGGATTCCCTTTTTATGGACAGTTGAGCACAACTACAGCTAAGTTAGACAGGAAGAGAGATAGAGACAGAGAGAGAGAGAGAGAGAGAGTGGAGAGAGAGAGAGTGATACAACAGGGAGATGGATAGGGTTGTGTGAGACAATGACGCATATCGCATTGAAAGGATTCCATTTAGGGACCTGTGTGCGTAGGACTTGCGCAAATGATTAAATTGCAATCAGTTCTCACGGCATGTAACCTTACATTTTTTGCTGGGGTAGTCGGGAACATTGTCACCTACACAATTACGGGGAATAAAGGAACATAACGATAAGCCGAAATAGTTGACAATGCCCAGAAGGAAGTAAAAGGTTAAAAACCAACAAGAAAATGAAACAAGCCACACAAATGTCATTCCAAGGTGTTGTTGCCCTCAGGGGCAACTGTGAGCCACAGTCACAATGACTAGTCGAGAAAGGGATGTAGACAAATAGATGAATACGAGAAAGGTACAAAGTCGCTGCACTTGCCAACGTTGAAAGGGTACCGAAAAAAAGGGTAAGTGGAAAACGGCAACGACAACGCCAACGAACTGTAACCGTGTCCAAGGAGCAATGATTGAAATCGTAAGCAGAACAAATTGAGCTATGAGCAGGAAAAGAAGGCGATAAGATCGAGGATGCCAGCAACGCGATAAGATGTTGTGTTAGGGTTAAGAGTTAAATGCCCGAAGTCGGATCTGTTTATTGAAATAATAAATGACTTTTACTTTATGTTACTGCGTCTAATTCCATCTCCTAGTTTTTCTGCGAATTTTCAGCGCTAAAAAAATGTATAACAGACATTTCCGCATCCTTTGAAATATGCGATATTGATTTCACTTCATTTTCTAATATTATTTTTATTTTATTTCTATTTTTTTTAAATCTCTGTGTTCACAATCTGTTTGGTGTGGCAATTCGATCGCAGTGTCCGGTTTTTTGTTTTCCTCTGCAGAAGTAGGACACTAGGACACGTCGCTGATGATGATTACACAGGCGTATCCTCCATGTGTGGAACGCATCGCGTTGTGGTTTCGATTTTCATTGTGAAAGCGAAAAGTGAAAATGCAAACGGATGCACTTCACTCTTCAGCTACATGGATTTCTGGTATTTATTATCAATGAAAGCAATCCTAACCTCAACGAGCTCTATTTGCGGTCTTTGATTTTGGGCTCAAGTGGTTTCGGATTCTCTTTCCTCTTCTTGTCTTGTACATATTTACTTTCTCATTTTGGATTCATGCAATTTTTGCGCATCTCTTGCGCTTTGTTGAACATTCTCACAGGTGTCTAAGGTTGCGATCCTTGCACATGTTCTCTTTGCTGTCCAGCTGGCCAGAGATATCCCTACAATCTGTAGAGAATTGGGCAGTTTTTCTTTGGAGACTTCTTTCAATTCTTTCATTGTTGAGTTTTTAATTCAATTCCAAGTGTTGTCGATTCAACGTAAATGTTTTTTTATTTTCTTTAACTATATTTAGTTGATTAATACAGATCGCTGCTCTCTGCGAGCGCTGAAATCCATTTGCAGTTGTTTCTCATTGCATTGTAAATGAACTAAGTGAAAAGTTGTAGACCTAATGCAAGCTGGCGCGACATCAGCCCCATGCTGTCCTCAGCGTTTCTCCATCTGCGTGGCACGCACTCAAGGTCAAGCAAAGGTGAACAATGTGCAACGCAGATGAGAACGCTTCTCATGTGGCAGCTAAGACTGCAGTTCAAGCAACGAAGAATATCATTTATTTAAATTCATTTGCAGTGGAGCAGCAAGCAGTTTTAGTTTCTGTTCTGTTTTGCCTGTTGGTGCCACTTGCTACTTGCCACTGAGATAGCTGCCGACAATTGCTGTAGTTGTTGCAGGCGTTCCAAAGGAAATGAGACATTTGCTAGGGGTTTTGTCTTCAAAAAACATTTGAACTTTTTAACATTTGAAATGCAGCAGACTGCGAGCGAGTGAAGCACGCTTCCTGCAATGGATTGGGGGATCGCATACAGTAGATAGCATAGCATAGCAGTTGATGGGACATGGTGCATGGGGGATGGGGGAATGATCGAGGGCTCCCAGTCAACCAATTGCAACGCCTAAGCGAACAAAATGAATGAATCGCTGACAAAAATAGCGCCCTCTGCGGAGCTCAGCACATTTATAATTATTTCACTCAGTGGGAGGGGAGCAGAGACAACTTTCAGGTGAAGGAGAGTTAGTCTTCAAGAGGCATCCAATCAGCTACCGAAAGTGTGATGCCGAAGTATATATCGCTTTGAGTTGAGTTTAAAATTTGAGAATAGCTGAAATCAACTATATACAGCTCAGATCTTTGCTTCAATATGTAATTTTAATGAGTTTTCAGTAACTCAAATTATAAATTTATAGATGAATTCATGTAGAAATTCAAATTAAATAAACCAAAAAACTTTTCAATTATCTGCCACTGTAATTGTGTATATTCAAATTAAAAATTGCAAATATATTTACAAAAACATTGAACTTAATATAACAAAAATGTATAAAAAAAATTAAAATATTTAGATAAATAATGTGTAAACATTTCGATTTTTCTTAAATTAAACGTGTATATTTATACATTTAACTAGTTATTTTTCTTAACTTCACTTTTAAAAAATCTAAATTTTGTTTTACATATTAAGAAATTCATTTTTCTTGTTTCACAAATTGTCGAGTTATCTGTTTAAACTCAAATTAAAAAATGGAGAAACATAAAAACCAATCTTTTTAAACTCAAATTAAATAATATAAATGCAGGTTAAATTATATGCTAGACTATATTTTCTACAAATCCATTGAAAAATGAAGTATATATATATAAATATATATATAAATACTCTACTAAAATTAAATTTGCTTACTTGGTATTAAGATAGATATCAGCAAATCAGAGAACGTTGTCAGTTTTAATGGGCAAGCGGTTAACAAGAAAACTCACTTAGATTATATTATCCCTTTTAGAAAGGGAAAGGAAAGGCGAAACCGAAACCAAAAACCGCAACCAAACTGAACCTGCAACTGGAATTGAAAGTAGAAGTCGAAGTGGAAGTGGAAGTCAAAGTGGAACTGGGCGTCAGCAATCCATAAACCTAAAATAACAAAGTCAAATGACAACGGAACTAAGTCTGTTTTTCTCCGCTGTGTGCTGTGGGGTCACTTAATGTCGCGTTTAATGCCAGCAAGGATGCGTAAAGCGTTCAGCATAAAAAACTTGTGTGTGGCGAGTGCGCACCACTCGACTTGGAATAGCTGAGACCGAAGACGAAGCACCACTAATTTGCGGCAAAGGCACGCCGAAATGTCAGTGTGTGGCCATAAAAAGGACGAGCAATGCGAGGATGCCAGTGGATGGTGAGGCAGGCAGCACTTACGAGTATTGCGCGTGTAAGCGAAAAACGCACAAAAAGCGAAGCAAAGGAATGCTCCAATGCTTCAATGCTTGAAGTTGCTGTGCTGTGCTGTGGAAATGTCTGCAGTTGATTGCATTTGCCCGTTTTACGATTCGATGACACTTACCGCCTAATATCCTTTTTAGCACCGCAGTGGTCGTCCTGGTCTTTGATTTTATTTCCGCCACGCCAAATAGTTGGCCATGCCAACTTGTGCATAATTTAGCCATCTATCGAAGAGCTATCCTTTTTCCTCTCTCTCTCTCTCTCTCTCTCTCTCTCTCTCTCTCTCTCTCTCTCTCGCCCTCTCTCTCTCTATAGCATCTCAAGATTTGTTTGTTTGTCTGGGTTGGGGGCACAAGTGATTTATCAAAACCAGCAACTGAGTTGACACTTGTCAGCTGCACGTCAATCCTTTGCAGGTTGCAGGCAGGATGCCAGTATGTTGTAATGCGAGAGACTGTGACCGAGTGAAAGTGTTTGCGTTCCCACACATGTGAAAGGATGCAACATGCCGCAGCACTTGCCACACAGTTGCGTCGCAACGCAGCGTCATGGGAAAGTGCGAGCATGAGTACGCAGTCTTCTCACTCTGCCTGAAACCTTTGAAAGGGATGGATTTGAACATATTACGCTGCAAAAATGTTCATATATATATCTATGTTCTGGCATATAGATACTCGCACTCTTAGCAATTAATCATCCGCTGCACGCTTGACCAACTGCACTCGATTTTGGCATCATTGGCGGATGGCCAGCTGAGCTCTGTCAAGCGTAGATTATGCGAGTTGCATGCCTGTCCAACATGTGGGAGCGGATCGCTTAGAGATCGCCCGCTGCGAGATATGCAAGCGATTCATAGAACACTCATGAGACGCTCATTAGAGAGGACAATGGCGGCAGCTAGCAGGAGCCAGGAGTGCGGAGCGAGTAGCAAGGAGCAGCGGCTCGTCATTAATAATGTGAAACATGTTGCGAAATTTTAGAGCACTCTTAAACCTTTCCTTTTTCCTTTTCTATACCTTCTATACATTGTCCTGGCTCTTAGGACTGCTGCAGACAATATGGCCAGCAGACAAAAGCAATCGAAGGCTGTCCCGAGTCCAACACAAAGGATGTTTCCTTTCTGCTATTTCTTCTTTAGCTTACTTAGTTTTTTTGCAGAGCTGCCCAGTGGCCGGCCAGGCACAAAATGGCTTCGTATTACTTGTTTGTGGTTGCGTTCGAGTTCCAGTTCGAGTTAGAGTCTGCTTCAACATTGCAGAATCGTCGTTGCAGCTGCAGTTGGATTGAGTTGCCACATTGCAAATGTCAAATGGCTGCTGCTCTCAAGGATCGCCAGTACAATGGCGCTGACTGTCAACCACAGAAGGCTGCAGGTTGACGTGGGCTTATCTGCATCTCAGTCTGCGTGTGTGTGTGTGTGTGTGTATGGGAATCTGCCATCTGATACTTTTGAACGATGCTGCTGCATTCTTGCTAGATTGAACAGGTCCTTCCACATCGATCGCTGTTCACTTGGTTCTGTTTTGTTTTCGCGGGGGCGCTAGAAATGTCAATTGATACTTGTCTTGATTGAGGTGACTGACTGCATCCTTATCCTTATCCTTATCGCAACTAGAATCAAACGCAGGATCAGTGATCATCACGGTAGCCAAGACATCGCTGGCATCTAGTGTTACAGTTTGCCAATTATCTGCATCTGAACTGTCTTAATTGCTAGCCAAATTCCGAGTAATCTATTTTAGAACGCACTTAATGTCGTTCTCACGTAGCTCAGGTGATATTGGGGTATAAAAGAGCATTGGAGTTGGAAATTGAGAAGTTAAACTGGTAAAAATGCAGCTGGGTAGCAGCAAAGTAGTGACCAATTAATTAATATCGTTTAAATGCATTTAATGTAACGAATATGCGCTAAAAAATATTTGAATTGCACCCTTTGGTAATGAGTAAACAATACAAAAAAGATAATGGGAAAGCATTGGGAACTGGCACAGAAACCTGAACCTCAGCAATAATCACAAGTCAGACTGCTTTAGTCTAGCGAGTTTGACTAAGAGATACCCTGGGCTCTGGGTCTAAAAATGAATTAATAAATGTATTAGACAGAATCTAATACAAATCAGAAGTTAGGCATGTGGTAAGTAACATAGATTAACATGATATCAATTTTGTGATGTCCCCAAGACTCAGCGAAGAATATGGCGAAATGAACTTGCCTCTTCAAGCAAATCTAAAATATATTTTATAATTTCGTAGCTACTAGATGACTTTCCCTGCATGTTTATTCACACTGCCCTTTACCTTCTTTTCGTCCAGGGTATGGGAATACAATCGCTTGAGACACATACACATTACAGTGTCATTTATAATCGTGCAAATATATTGGATGAGTCGACGGGTCAAGCGCACAGCAATCGCAGAGCTGCAGAGGTAAAACATACAACATTATTGATAACCCCGGGGAAAGCAAATGCATTTCCGGCTCTGTTTACTCAATTGCAATTTCGACTGTCTGCTTTCGACTGCTGATAAGGTGAAAGAAATGATTTTTTGAGGGGGGGGGGGGGGCAAATGCATTACGAGTGCGATAGACAGACGCTGATGACGATGCCACTGATGACGACTTTGACTTTGACTGCGACTCGGACTCGGTCTCGGTCCGGCCTCTGCCTCGGACTTAGACGCAGCGCAAATTAAAATATGACTGAACTTGGCCTCTTTGTGTGGGTGCTGATGGGGGTCAGTTGTCTCTTATCTGGGCAAAGTGACTTTGGCCATTTGGTTGGGTCAAATATTTTCATGTTATAATTCCAAATATGCACTGTGGCGCCAAGAGCCTAAGCCGAAGTTGACACAACTCGAAGGTTGGGCGGAAAGCAAAAGGGGAGGGCTTTGAACCTGCACTGCGAGCACTTTCCCATAGTGCACGATAAGGTGGGATTAGTTTTAAACTGCAGCAATGGGATGAGTGCTGTCAAGTTGTTGGCCTTAGCTCATTAGTGCTCGCTCATTGTCCGTGGGTTGGAATCCCTTCTCAGTGGCGTAGCAAATCTCCGGATAGCCGACCCAAATCATGAAGCGTGTAAATCCAACGCAAAGGATGTGCAATCTTGCGCAAAAGGATAACAACAAATAATAACCATATGGAGAAGGAGACGTAGAAGTAGACGCAGAGAGAATGTGTGGGAGACTTTTCGAACTGACCTGCTGACCAGCATTGAGGCAGCAAGCATGCAAAATGCGAGCCTGCCCCCGTGTGGACGAGGCATCCTTGCGGCATAACAACAAGTTCAAGCGCCAGAAAACACATATGCCTCGCTGCATTTCAGTTTACAATCCACAATTAACTGCTGTTGTTGTTGTTAGGTGTGTGGTGTGTGTGTGTGTGTGCTGGGTGCCCTGGCATCCTTCATGCGTAACTTGACACTTGGGTAACTAGGAACGAATAAATCAGCGAGAGGCATCTTTGTGGACGAGGACGTCAAATACGCTCGGTTGGTAGGCAAAAGTGAAACCATTTCCGGCATCAGCGTGCAGTCCTTCGACTCTCCATCGCTTTTCCTTTTTTATTTTTATTTTCGCTTTTCAATATGATTTTATTAATCGTATGCTCGGAGATTTCCTATAAATTCCACATCAAAATGCGAACAATGGAAATCAAGGACACGCCCTGCGGTACATTCAAATTTCACTTCCTCGACGACGCGAGTGGCGCAGGTTCCGCTTTCATTTTCGATCGTTCTGCATCCGGGGGTCCAGGTAACGATCGGTTATCGTATTGCAAATGAATCGATCGTTGGGTCTACCACAAAAGTGGGCGTGGAAATGGACAATTCGTGGCTTGATTCTGAGTGGCGAAGTGAAAGTATTTTGTCAGAGAGCCCGCATAGCTGTGGATGCTTGTGGTCCGTAGTTACTCTTCGACTTACTCGCATATCCGGCGTGACATTTTCCCTTAACCCCTCCTCCTCTTCAATCCCTGGAGCAGCGGCCACTTAAACTGGCGTCGGTCTGATGATGCCGCACTTTCGGAGTTCCCTCTCTCACTATCCCATTTTTGGTCTGTAATCAAACGTAACTAAATATTTCCGCATATTGTTAATCAATTTTTATGTCCACTCCAAAAGTGAGGGGATAGCCCCTAGTTGCTGCCTAAGTGGCATCTAATTTATGCCACATGGAGGCGTAACAATTGCGACACACAAACCAAAATCGAAACGGTTCGTATTCAAATGAAATATTTGTTTTGTTTAGGCACATTTTCTATTTGGCATTTGTTTGCTAATTGTTATATTTTTTGTCGACTGCATTTTCCTTTTATTCAACGCGTTTTGTTGTGGCTTGTCATGGACATTCGTACTACACGCGGGTCAAGCGAGGGGCCTGGGGGAAATGCGGGCTACAAACTCTAAACCTTCGATGAGGCATTAATTATCGATGCCATACTATTTGAGGTATACACTCTAATGATAAATTATTAAAGAACTGCGATGTGATTATGCAGAAATATAATGTCAATGTGATCTCTGGGTTTGACTAGAGAGTGAGAATATTTACAGTTTGCTTTAAGCGATTTTCGTTCGATTTTGTTTTAATGAAAAGTCTATGAAAATGATTTGTTGGTAGAGTCGATTGCATCAAATAATATTATATACAGCCGACAAAATAATAATATTTCGAATTTATTTTAATATCAATAATTGAATTTTAACATCAAAAAAGATATATTGGCCATGTTTAAAGTTTAAGATAAATGGGGGATTATACATTGTTACAGCCGACAAAATTCAAATATTTAGAATTTACTTTAATTTCAATAATTTAAATAAAATATAAAACAATATAAGATAGAATTCACCCAATCGCATAAAACTCTTGTAATGTAAACTTTCAACTTCTAAATACATTCATATGTTAGTCATGTTTAAAATTCAATTAAAGACGACTAATTGAATGATTAAATTGATTATAAAATATCAAAATGTGAATGTAACTTAATATAAGAAAGTATACAAAATCTTGTTTTTTACGTTTTTTGCAAATTATTTATAACATTCGAAGTTTATCGTTTTGAATTTTTCTAAATCGTTTTAACATGTTCTATGTGTTGTTTGTGTAGTGATTTGCTCCTAAACGAGTTTAAACGTTTGCAATGACCCCTAAAACATTTCAAGTGGTTCCCGACAAATGAGTTGAGAAAAAGGCGGACCTCCAACTACAGGTTCACAAGCTGCAAGTGGCGACAGTGAGGCAAGGATATTGCACAACGATTGAAACAATGAGCATGACGATTGTCTGGCCAACTGTGTAAACAAGAGTGCAACAAAAGCAGAGAGACAGACTGTGAGTGGGAGCAGAGTGTGTCGCGGTTGCGTGGCTGCAACAAGTGGCGCGACATGCCACATGCGGCAAGAGGAAAGGAAGCTGCACTACTTTCGGTAACTCAAAACCTAATTTGAAGTCGGTGGTGTGTGAGGTGGTAGTAACCACATACGGAAGTCTGCTGACGACATCCTGATGTCCTGTTGTCCTGTTGTGCTGTTGCCCTGTAGTCCTGTGGAAGTGGCGTCAAGACAACACGAAGCCGGCAGCGAAGATTTGTGCGCAGTTTTTGCCGTTTTCCTTTTCATTTTGCCCGTGTGCCAATTCTGAGCCGGATGACAATGGACTTGAACTGGAACAGGTCACGTCATGGCCTGGACTGATAGTTGGCCCGGTTGCTAAGCTCACCCGGCCACAGAGCGAACACGTTCTCGCTGGTGTCGCCGAGCAACAAATTGAGTTGTCACCTTGCGGCATTAACATACAAAATCGATGCAGCAACGATGATTCTTACGTGATATTATAACAAATTAACAGACACGCATGCGAGCATGATTATCCCTTTTCTATTCGCGTCTCTTCTATTTTTTAGAGCGTCCTTTGATACTGTCGTTTGATCCTTTGCCGCCGTCGGCATCTTTTGGATTCGGGTTTGCATAATTTGAGTGACAAGTTGCCAGTTCCGGGCATCAGTTGCTTTCAACGATAAGTCTTAGATGTGCCGTAATCCTGCTGGATGCTCGAATTGCACGATGTTGTTCTAGAGCTAGATATTGCAGAATCATGGTCGCTGCGAAGAGGTGAACTATTGTATTAAATATGTAGTGATTTATTAAATATGCCTACAATTTAAAATCGATTTTTGAATATTTTTTTTTTGCAACCCTTTTTAAATTCTACTGCTTCTCATATTAAAAACTAATGCAAAAATTATAATTTATTTTTACTTTATTAAATATGTAATACTTACAAATCAATATTTCAATATATATTTAAAAAACCGAATTAGTTATCAAATCAACAATATACATGTCAAAATTGAATCATTTAGCAATATTATTAAATCGAGATCGATATAAATATAATACATATTTTGAGATTGCTATACCTATAATAAAAACGAACATTAATGAAACAATTTAAAAACAAGTAAGAAAGCTACAGTCGAGTGTGCTCCACTGTGATACACTCGCTACCCAGCCCAAATATACTAAAATATACCAAAAAGTATTTTTGAACTGCGTAGGAATAACCAAAATGGTAAAGTTTGGAATCTCTAGCTCTTATAGTCTTGAGTCTTTGTGTATAGGAGAAGAGGAATCGACTCGATAATATATATCGACTCGATAATATATATATATCGAATTATTGAATTTCTTGATTACATATTGTTTTAATCACTTTTTCGAATTGGGTGTTGTTTGAGCGCGAATAAACTAAAGAATTGTGTTTAATACTGAAATATTCTTAAAGTTTAGAATTTGATTCGAGTTTGTAGAAGATAATTTCTCCTTTTGTGCGTGTATATTTTAAATACTTTTAGTCACACATCAATATTTCCAATAATTGTTTCCACCTCTCGGTGAAGAGAATAAAGTTGGACATCTGCAATGAGTTGTTGAAAAAAACTGAATGGAATATTTGCGGCTGTTGCTCCTCTGAGTTGGCCTTTCATTAGGCCAAGTTGTATAACTATATCGACGTCGCATGACGAGAATATTTGACAAAGTGTCACAAATAAAGAGGAAGAACAAGCAAGAGAGCAAGCAGCAAAGAAGAGAAAAGTAAAATAAAATACGAAGAAGTAAGAAGTAGGAAAAACTCCTCGAAACTTTTGAAGCATTGAAAATTCTTGAACTGCAGTTTTTTGTGTGTCTCCTTTGCACAAGAACAAGAAATAATCTGCAACGGCCACTGAAGTGGAGAGGCAGTTGGAACGAACAGTAAGAAGAATTATGATTAATGAATCGTTTGGCAGTATGAAAGTTGGCCAACTGGCTGGCTGTCCTGGCCAAGTGGCAGGCCGAATTTTTAATGGTCCTCGACGATCTAAACAAAGCCAAAGGCCATTGACAAAAAAAATACAAATAAAAAGAAATGAAAACTCGCAACGATGTCAACAAAATTTCTCTTTTCCTAAAGTGAGAACTGCCTACGCAGGTCCATAAATCATGCAGTTTGATTAAAAGACACGCAGGAGACACCGAAGCGGGAGACTGCTGTAGGTGGCCCGTCGATGGATTTGATTAATTGTTCGACTGGTTGGACTGCCCAAAGGATTGTGTCGTAGTTGGCCGTTAAAAATCGCAATTCGGCGCGCTTGTTGACAAGTTATCCTTGCGAATGTCCCAGGCTTGCGACTGTGTGGCCCACTTAGCCGACCCAAACGACCCTGTCGCCGACTGTCCGCCGCTCCTCGTTATCCTGCCTGTCAATTGTGCTAGAGCTGTCAACGAGCAATCAATGCAATTTACAGCTTCATTTTTGCAAATTTAAGCGAACAAATTGACGTGAACGAGGCATCCTTGTTGACAGGCCCAGTTACAGCAAATACAGCAATAACTGTGACAAAAGGACATGCCATGTCCTTCAAGTTTGACTTCAAAAGCTGCTCATGCGTGTGCAATGCGATACTTTCATTTTTCGGGTCCCCCTCCCAAATCTCGACAACTTTAAATGCCTCTTTTTTAGGTGACTTTTCTACGACTTCAGCGGCGTCTAATTGCCAAACAATTGCGCCTGATTATCCTGTCAGGCGTCAACTTTTGTGCGGTTTCTTGCGTTGTGGTTAATTGGATTTGCTGGCTTGTGGGCTCTGTGAACATGTGAGTGACATCACGTCAGCAGCGAAAACCAACCTCATCATCATCATCGTCGCACCTTTTGCACAATCGCCAAACTGCTTTTTGGCGCCTCAAAAAAGAACACGAAAGCGAAAAACGCGGCTGGCCATGAACGGCCATGACTGGGACCCTTATCAGTTGGCGAGCTAGCGAAAGAGAGAATCTCCGACAAATATGGAATATTCAATTTCAAAATAATCATCACACAAGCAATGTGCGAATAAACAAAATTTAGCAAATTATTGCATTCTTTCCAAACACACAAATCGCCATCGAATCAAATCTCGACTCTGATTAACCCATTTAGTATACAGCGAATGCAAAAGAAATAACACGAGACACCGAAATTGTGTTAATCTCTAGGTAATGTTAAAAGTTAATGCTCATTCCCCATTTTAATTGCCTTGTTGTGCAGCGCTCGTGAATGATAATGAATCTATTTAAAGTATTATTAAGCATGTTTTGGTTATATTTTAATCGCCTGATTTATTAGATCAAAGTTTGAATATTTTCTAAAATGGATGAGCCAATGCAGATAGTTTGAAAACAATATAAAATATATAATAACTATAATAGTAATATTATTATATGCAAGTAAACGTGAGACCCTGCTTATAGATTGGGAACAAATTGAACAGAAAGCATGTCTACAAGCAAATATTATTATACAAATAATTAATATGCGCTATTACGATGAGAATTTTATTGAACATAAAATATCTCAAAGAATAATTTAGTATTCTAAAATACAAGAGCTACGTGGTGTGATGTGATAGTACATAATATTTTTGAAGTTTTTTTTGTTGTTTTTTTTATTTTTTTTTTTTTTTTTTTGGGTGTTTGTACATATTTTGGAAGCAGTTTCAATTTGAATATAAGAGTAATATTAGTATAGAATCAAATTATGATTCTAAACTGCATGAGTCATTACAGATAGTTAGCGAACAATTTCGACTGGAAAAATTAAAATGTACAAATGCTACATTGTTATATAAGTAGAGTATATGCTAAATTAAGTTAATTGCTGTGGCTATTGTAATTACATTTAATTAATTTAATTTACCATAAGTGGAATTTCATTTTAAGATGCAACTATTTTTAAGTAATAATTAAATATAAAATATAGTTTATTTTACAATCGTTTATTGTACAATAGCACGAAAGAATAAAGTTTTCAATAACATTATTTTGTATTGGTTATTAATATATATATTTAAGTAGCTCGAGAATAGTGTATACTATGATAAACCTATATACGATTCTATCCACAATGATTAATGCGAAAAATAATATTACCAGTTAATACAATTTATTCTGAAATCATTAAAGTGTTATCCTTTGCAGTTATTTGCCATTGACCTACAACCAGAGTGTCTTCATTAAAGGCTGCATTCTCAGTGTTACCATGCGCTTTCTCCAGCGATATAGAATAAAAAATTGAATTTTTCGTTTTGCGAATTTTGTTATGGTTTTGCAAAAGGAGCGGCGAATGTGTGTTGATAAGAAACTCGTTGACTAAATGTGGACTGGGTGCATTGCTCGACCCACTGATAAGATGACGAAAATCCTTGATCTTGAGCTGCGTTTCAACTGGCTGCCGCTTAAAAAAAGTGACTTTAATGTCGACCTTTTTGTCTCTAAACAACTCGTAGGTGCCGGCAACGCAAGCAGGGAGAGACCTGGGAGGCTGGGCACGCATGGGAGATGCAAGGAATAGCAACGAATCAACTGATAAGAAACAGCCGAAAGAAAGACATACAACAACAAAGTTGCGACGCATCGCCGCGAGCCAAAACGTAAAAAAAAAACAAAAATAAATATGAATTTGTTGCTTTTGCTGATAAGCGACGTGGAGCAAGTGACAACCAGACGTAGGTCGCTGCTCAACCGCCTAATTACACAACGGGGACGCATTTGCATCTGCTGCCGCGATTATGCCAAGCTAGGGGCAGCTGCTCTTGGTCCTCGGTGGCTCCTCGCCCGGATTCTGTGTCGCAGGTTCAGTTTGAACCACAGATCCAAGGGCACGCGTTGGAGTTGGTCCGAAAGCCGCTTAAGCAGCTACTGCAGCAACAGCAGCAGCAGCAGCTGCCAGCATGGCAACAATGTTGCAGCCACCAAGTGGCACACAAATCTCACTCAATTACGACGTAGGCCGCTTAGAAAGCAGCGCAACAATCAGCGACTTGACTGCTTCCCTCCTCAGCCTCAGCCTCAGTTCAAAGTGAATTTGGTAACATCTTCACAATAACACACCCAGTTGAATAATCTCAGTGATCGGGGCAAATTGAATGGCAGCTAAGCCAGGAAGTTGCAAACGAAGTCTTGGACAAATTGCGTGAGTCCCAAAGACAACAAAGAGCCAAATACACTGGCCGTTGATCGAAACCAGCTATAGCTTTGCCAGAAGAGGGGCAAGCAGTGGGACTGATCCTACGAGGGCAGTGAGCGTCTTTTGTTGCTGGCCAAAAATAAAATAGAGAAGGCAAACAAAGACCCCAATTGAATAGCCCAAAAAAACAGTTAAGGAAGCAGATGAGTGACCCAAACGGAAGTGATCGCAATTAGCCAGAGAATAAAGAGCACTTGCAATTGGAGGGACTTTGCCACTGAGGTGATTTCATCTTCATTATAACTCTGCAAACATTGCAATCTCTGCTGTAATACGTCGAAAATGAAAGACATTTTCAATAATTTTCCTATATTCCGTAAGTGCGTATTAGAGAAATTAAGGAACAGATTATATATACTTGATAGTGACGACGTTTGTCTGTCTAGTAGTTTTTGGATCAGCCGAATCTCACAGAAGCAGCCTTCTATATGCCAAATATTAAAAAAAAGAAAAGAGGAATAACCAAATATGTTTTTATTATTTGCATTTGATTTGATAAAATATAGCTACAAAATTAATAAAATTTAATATGTATGAATCAATTTCTTAGACCAAAAAAATTAAAGATTGATAATTATACTCGTAGTTAAATATATATGCATTTATTATTTTTTTTTAATTAACGATGTTGTAAAGAAGCGATTCCAATATTAATTAATCGATTATAAATATCATAAATTTTTTATGTTTAAATTTATATGTTACCTAGTAAAAGTATTTGAATATAATTCGAGTTATATATTATATGTTGTTGTTTTTAAGATATTCTGAGGATGAGATTCCCATTTGTATTAATCAATTATAAATATCCCATTTTTGCCTATGTTTAAATCCATATGTGACCTAGAATCATGTATTTGAATATATGTCTATTTAAATATAATATGTTGTTGTCCTTAAGATATTCTGAGGATAAGATTCCCATTTGCATTAATCTATTATAAATATCCCATTTTTGCCTATGTTTAAATCTATACCTAGTAGATATAGTAGATATATGAGAATATATTTCTAGTTAAATATTATATGTTGTTGTCCTGAAAATATTCTGTGGATTCGATTCCCATTTGTATTATTCAATTATAAATATCCAATTTTTGCTTATGTTTAAATCCATATGTTACCTACGTCATAGCCTTAATTTTCCAACTCGCACGCCATTCTCTATCTTTGAATTTTCCCACAAGACGATGTTCATTCTGTGTCGAAAACTCACACGCCACCCACAAGCGTAAGCACTTCCTGGCGGATCTGGCTTTAATCCAGAGATTAAACATCACAATCCACGCGGAACCTGGACTTGTGGCTGATTATTGCGCCACAAATCTGTTGATCCTGGCGCTAATCGCAGATCAAGTCAAATCGCCCTTAATCGCATGCCTTAAGTTAACTATAATCCGACTATGATCCACTCGCTAAGCACCATGTTCCGGACAATCCTTGCAGCACTGTGTCCTTGCTACCTGCTCGATGATGACCATGCCTGACGAGCAACTGTTTTTGCTTAATCCCAGGATTTAACTTTTTGCGCTGGGATTAAGCCTAGGATTATAATAAAAATTTGCATATTGCTACAATTTGCAAATGCATTTTTTTGTTGCACTTGGCTTTTACCTCTTTTACGCATCAAGATGAGCAGCTGACCCCCGGATTAGTAGAAAGAAAAAAACAAGAAGGTTGCACCTACCTCGGGCGGAGGGCGGATTAATTTTTTTCAGCAAAATAAGTCCGCTTTAAGCACGGCGATTAGAGCTTGATCCTCCTGGGACATGGGCGTAATATTGACGGATTTTCCTCTAAATCCCTCTGCTAATCTCCGGCTTAGCGCGCGACGCGATTTTTTTCGCGTCTCCAGCCTGTTGTGTGCATGTTTTTGTGTTCACTTTTTTCGCTAGAAGGCAAACCGATTCCGCGTCGCCTATCCCGAGTGTGAACGAGCGGATCATAATTATGGAATTCCTAAACAAGACTGAGCGCTAGCAGTCGAGCAGCGAGTGTAGCGAGCTACCTGTAAGCGTGGGTTACCTCTTTGCCAGGTCGATAGCTTAGCAGCGCAGCGATGCAGGTAGCCAGGTAACCTCATGTCCTTCCTCATGTTCATGTCCAGCCTTGACGCTGGCTAGCTGCTGGCTGGTCGGGCAATTAAGAAGTCAATTTTATGCCAAAAAAGACAAAAAGATCGCGCGGCCATCGGAGATCGTTGGCATGAAGAAAAACAATGCAAAAAATGTGCAAAGCTGAACTAAATCCGGATTAAGAATGACTATATTGCGATTGTATATGAGCAAGGACTTGCGTCATAAATGTCGTCACTCATAAACACGGTGCACGCTACATTTGCATGTCCTGCGATCGTAAACTCAACTTGAATTCGCCGCAACGCGAGAGCAGCTCACTCTGACTCGGTCGCCCACCCTCCCGCTCTCTCTCTCTCTCTCTCTCTCTCTCGCTCGCTCTCTTTTTTTGGACGTGTCCTTGACTGGTCTGTAATGGGCGCGGTTTGACTTTTTTGCGAGTTTTTTTACGAGTGCCGTTTGTGTAGAGCACTTCCGTTTTTTAGCCGACTTTTTTAACCAGGGTTTATGATCGCAACTACCTGTTTTTTTACGACGCTCAATGTTGAAGGCTTTTTGCCAACAGCGTTTTTTAAGCGCACAATGGCAAGGTTAGTGAACTGCTCGGCACGCTCAATGGAAACCGTATCATGTTAATCACAGCCGCTTAATTAACCAGAGTAAGAGACTGGGAGATGAGCGTGTGTGACCTTGCAACATTCGCAACAATTCACAAGAATTTCTATAGACTGGCATTTGGTGTTGTATGTTTGTAATTAGAATTAGCCCAGGACCAACCCACTAAAGTGCCCAAGTGGTTGGGCGAGCGAGCGAGCGAGGAAGGTAGCGCAGAGCGCAGAGCGCAGAGGCGGATTAGCCGCCTCTTAATCCTGGCGAGCATGTCGTTGGGTGTTCTATTTACACGCATTACGTCCTTTCTCAGCGCATTGTGAGCGCGGCCAAACAACATTAGCAACAATTCTAATGAGTTAGACGTGCACTGACAACTGTAGTTACCAGGAACGATCATAAAAAGCAGACTTGCGAACATTGCGACTGTTCTCGACTCTTCTCAGAATAGTCGCAGAGCGCATAACAGTACTTGCCTCGAGAGTGAATCATCGAATGGAGCTCACAGCACTCCCTGCTCGCTCGCGATCTTGGCTGCTAATCCGGGCTGCTTAGCGGTTGCCTAATCTTAATCCCAATAGGAACAAGACAGCCAGGCGACCACAGGCTAGGTCGGGACAGGCCAGTTCACGGCTTAGCTAATCCAGATCCGGGCGCTGCTTCCGCGATTCCTCAGTTCCTCCTTTGAATCTGGCTGGCTTAATTAAATCACTCGGATTAGCTTGATCCGCGTCTTCGTCTCGGGTGCTGTGCGAGTGCCATTCATTCAAGTTGCAATCAATGATGATAACCCATTTGGCAGCCAGCATCCTGAGTCCTGTCGTGCGCCAGGCATGCGCCTCACAACTCAAAAAACTCACAGCTGCTGCACCCAAGACTCAGCGCAACTCAACACAATCAATTTGATATCAAACAGACCTCAGGATGTCGGCGCCTGTTGAGTCGCCCTAACAACTAGAAAAAAAACCAAATAAAGAACAGTTTTTTAGGGATGCTGATGGCTGTCAGCGACTAGATTGCGAGGAGCTTGTTTACACATATGCCCGGGTAAGGAGCAAACTGCCACACCCCGTTGAACTGCACGCAATGCGAGGGGACAGATTAAATTTCATGTCACCTTTTTTGTTGGCATTGGCTTGGAGAGGGAAAGTTGTGGCATGTTGCATGCGCATTGATTCGTGGAAGTGCGGCTTAGATAATCTCAAGAGTGCTTCGTAATTTCCACGGCCAACTCTTTGAGCACATGTTGCTCTAACTTGCAATTCCTCTAGTCTAGTCTTTAAGCCCGGCTCATTAGAAAGGGTAGGCTAAGTCGCACTCAGATCCTGATGCGGGGGGTTTTTCAACGCATTAAAAAGCGGATTTGTTGCAAAAATAATATTACCATTAGCTTAAGCTCAAGCTTGGCTGTGGCTTAGTCTTTTCATTCAGCACCCATGAGCGTTGCATGCGCTCCTCAAGCCGACCATTTGCTAAGCCGCTGGATTAAGGTCTAAATCACGCTGCATTTGCATGGCAGTTCATTAAGCGCCGCAAGGATGCGCGTTCGCGTTCGCGCTGCAGCCGCAACCAATAACAATTCGATTTGCCATGTTTATCATCATCATTATCAAATCAAATTATCGTTGTTCGATTGCCTATAAATCAAAGTAACCCCTCGATCGCGTTCTCGATCAAGTGTTACAAATGGTTAAAAAATTTGTGGGCACTCACATATCGCATGACAGCCCTCAGTGGGCGCACCCTACCCTACCCTACCGTTAATGCTAACCCTAACATATTCCTAACCCTAACTCAAACCTAAACCTTTCCCTCGTGCTGTGGCGCATGCTCAGAGTGCGCTCAGCGTTTGCTTTCACTTTTTATGGGCGAGTTCTAAGGGCTGTCTTTTTACTCAATATTTGTTCGAAATTTGTCCTCATTTTTGGATTAAAAATTGCACATTGTTTGACTTTAGTCAAGGAGTAGAAGCATTTGTATGATGGCAGCAGATGCAGTAAAAAAGAGT
The DNA here is from genome assembly GCA_035047445.1 of Drosophila siamana. Taxonomy (NCBI): domain Eukaryota; kingdom Metazoa; phylum Arthropoda; class Insecta; order Diptera; family Drosophilidae; genus Drosophila; species Drosophila siamana. The sequence goes on from JAWNPP010000002.1 coordinate 2,378,547, forward strand.
TGCTCAGCTATGCTGGTCTGATCTCTCAGCTTTCATTCGATCACCAGACTTTGCTCTGATCGTCAGTGTTAATACTCAAGTTTCAAAGTGCGAATTAGCTCATCGTGGTGTGGCTGGCTTTATAAATAGCTTGGCGACTTTCCCATCGAATTCAATGTCACGCGGACTACGCACTAATTACAACAATTTGTTTATATTGTCTGAGGTTAGTTTTAGTTGCTTCTACTGTTGATAACGGTCACGCACAAATCCTCGGCTACGCACTACTGCCCCACTTATGGGATTTGGCAGTTAGCACTGATCTTTGAATGATCGGCGCACAACTCTCTCGTTTTGACTATCGCATTAACTTTCTCCCGGCAACTGCGAGTGCTGATAATGGGTTGGCGGCTTTGACATTGTGTTATCTGTGACGACCGGATCTTTAAGTCGCAGCATCAATCTATCTGACTAATCCGCTCGAATGGTTGGATTTTTGCATATGGAATAATCGGGTCAAATCTTTGCATATTTTCCTTCCCTTACTTATCGTTTATCAATTTTATCAGTTCTCAGTGCCAGTCGCAGCTCAAAGTCAAATGGGAACGGCGACGGTTCTCGTAGTTTTTAATGCTTTCTGTGAATCGCTGAGAATTCTGCAAAAATTGCTTAATCCATCGGGAATTGTTTCAGCATTTCACGAGTTTTACGTAACATTATGCAGAGCAAGGATGTGACACAAACACAAACGCAAACACACATACTCGCACTCAGACAGACGTGGCCATTGTAGTTTTCACTTTCGAAATTTCCACGGTAGTTGCTGGCATCGTTGAAATTAACATCCCGTCGCGTCTAGGACGTGTCCTTGGCCTACCTAACAAATAACAGCAGAGACTCGCATGGAGTGTGTACGCTCTGTTTCTGTGTTCAGCATAATTTTTGGTCCTTGCCATAAAAATCTACATAAAACCATTTAAAAGTCAATCCGCAAAAGTCAACAGCGAGCTAGTCCAGAGCAGAGAAAATAAAAAACATTCTTCAGTTGCTCTCTTCACATTTTTTTCTTCAGTTTTTTAGAAAGGGTTTGCTAAAGTTGCACAGTTTTTTGTTGCTTGAATTGTTTACCTGGCTGGGCGGTTTAGTTTCTTGCTATTTTTTATGGTTTTGGTTTTCTTAGACGTGTGCCGGCAATTAGTTGGCCGTTAAACGCCGCTCAATGGCCACAAGGAGAACGAAACTTCTTCCTATTCTCCGACTCAACAGGCTAGCAAATAGCTTCAGCATAAAAAACTCACTCGATCTCAAATGTGCTCGTGTTGTTGCCCCTCTTTGTGTCACTTTCACTTTGGCTTCGCCCCTTTTGCACCCCCATAGGCTGAACGACATGGCGGAGTGAAGGTTTGGAGTATTTTGTTTACTTCCTGTTTACTCTTACAGCGCACGCTCCTAGCTCACAGCACCAGGCCCCCTTCCCCCCACTCCAGAAAACACTCTCCAGCCCGAATGCACATCTCTTTTCGGTGACTTTTGGCGTTCGCTCTCTCGCTTGCTCTTTCGCTGCATGGGTGCGAGAGCGAGTGTGTTGAGTGCAGAGTGCTTCACTCGGCGAAGTCGCCTTTATCATCCCCTTCTTGGATTTGAGTTCTTTTTCACTTTATGTACAAAGGGGAAACGTTGGGCTCCTCGAAATGAGTTAAATAATGAGCTACATTCGGCTGCAGCTCGTTCGGTCAACTAATTTGGCAGTCGAATTCAAACCTAAACTAATGTATTTTAGTTGGATGCAATATCTATTTCTACTGTATTAAACTAATTAATATTATTATTATTTCTTACTACAAATAGAGGTGTTCTAATTTTATCCAATCGTAATTGAATCACTTCACACTGAACTAAGTGGTTCACTATGTGTTTTAGCAAAAACCTTTTTTATGAAGGGTCTAAAAAACGGAAGTGCGTACAAGTTTTTTAAGAGCTCATAGGTAGCTGTTAGTTTGGTGTTTTATTTTTGCTTTTTTATGGCAGACATCAGAAAATAAAAAACGCCTCTGTCATAAAACCATAAAATTTTTTACACCCGTCACATTAACTTTTTAGGATATTTGGCTAAAAGTCAACTTCGTCTTTTTGTTCTTCCCATTTGGATGGTGCTGACATAAAACGAAGTGTATAGTTTAGTTATAGGATCTAAAGTGCTCTGAATGCATGTAGTTTGAGTTGAGTGTTTGCTGTCTCAGTCGCACTGATTTGCATATATGCAGAATCAAAAATTGCTTAGGTAGAATCGGAAAAAGCAAAAGTAGCAAAAAAGAGCTGAGATATTTTTGAGCTGCTCTCGGCTGAGTGTTTAGTTTTTTTTACAACTTCTCACATACACATACACACACATACGAACCACACACATACACAGTCGAATTCAAATACGAGTATCGTCTTCGTTCAACTCATAAAGGAGAGCACGGTACCTGCTTTGGTCGGGGCATCGTCGGGTTTCTTGTCGTCGTCGTCGTCGTCGCTTGTCGTGCTTCTTCCCTTTGGCTAGCGGTTTGCTTCTTTCATGCGTGTGCGAGAGTGAGCGAGTGAGTGAGTGAGTGAGCGATTGAGTGCGTATGCTCTATGTGCGAGAGTGTGCGTACGTGCGTGTGTTTCTCTGAAGAGAGGGTGAGTGCTCCGAGCGTACTTATAGTTAGCGCACGCGGCGAATTCGTATCATTCGTGATTTGGCTCTGACAGTGAGAAGAGCACAGTTTCTGGTGCCAAACAAACAGCAAAACAAATACATTCACACACAGACACGCACACAACAAGACATACAATACACTCACTTACGCTCAAGCAAAAGCAAAAAAAATCTTTTGCTTCAAAAGGATTTCTACAGCGCAAAGGATATAACTACTCCGCTCAGCTCGCAGCTCAATATAAGAACGTGTTGCAGTCACTCGCTTCATATCATTTCTCAGCGACAACTCGTCACAGTCACAACTCAGCAACAAACTGAAGGAAATAAAAAATACAATTTGGTTGGTCAACGAAAACCAAACAAATTGTTGTGCATTGAAACGTGTGACACAACAACAAACCAAATACCTCAACTAGAAAAACTAAAAAAACATAAAACATAAAACATAGAACATAAATTAAATTTAAATGACTATAAATTAATTGCAACTACCTCATTTTGTAAATCGCGAACTTTTGTAAACTGTGCAAAAATTACCTCAAAGTACAAAAAAAACTAGAAAACGAAAACCAAAAGTGCGCGAAATTGTTTACGAAAATCGCAGCTCAAATGAAAATTTGTGTTCAGAACTGAAAAGAAAAACAAAATTAAGAACAAAAATATTTTAAAGTTAAGTGAAGTTTGAATTGCTGAAGTGAAGCAAGGACATCGTCACGGTTATGGCTATATCAATGCTGCAGGACGCGCAAACACGAAGTAAGTAGCAAAAAAAAAAAAAAAAACTAAATAAACAAATTAAGCAGACAAGAATAGGCAGCAATTCAATGGCTGAGAATTAGTTAAAGTACAACATTGGTTTGCCATTTTTCTTTTGCGACACACATTAAAGCTCTCATTAAAGCGCATTAAAGCAGAAGCCACTCACACACTCAACGCACGCAATACGCACAGCAATAACGACGTCTCAATGTGCCCGAGGTTAACATTAAGCGCCATTTTGGCAGCAATGCCAACACACAACACTAAAACATACACACACACGCGCAATTTAGTTTTGTTTACAAGTTTTGCTGGGCAGCAGCTGCAAACCGGCATTTAACTCGTTTAACGCAACGCCCACCAAAACAAACGACAACTGAGCGCAAGAACGATTGAGAGAGAGAGAGAAAGAGAGAGCGACAGAGTGCGAGAGTGAATCACACACATACGTAGCTCACATATGTGGCGCTCTTAAGCTTTTGCTTTACGCGTTCTCTTTGCTTAAAGTGCCTTTGTCCCCTTCGCACACACGAACACACGCACACACGTGTTTCGCCTGCTGTGAACTTTAAGTTGAAAGTTGAATTTTGCCCGGCGGGCAACTGACCAAACATACAAAATAAAAGAACTGTTAGTGACAGCTCAGCTGGACGGTGAAATTGAACAGAGAATAGGCGAAACTCACTTTCTTTCGAATTCCCTTTACAACTTTTCTAACTTTCAACACTTTTCTTGTGCTTTCTTTTTCCTGTGTTCAGGCCTTGCAGCCGCATTAGCTGGCATCAAACGCGAGGAGATCGTTGTGGACCGCGCCATGTCCCTGTCACCGCCCATGTCCGCCAACACCTCAGCGAGCAGCCCAGTGGCGGCCACAAACTCGCACCCTCACTCACATTCTCTGTACCCGGCTATGGGCCTGCAACAGGCTGCGGCGGCGTCCGCCTTTGGCATGCTGTCGCCCACACAGCTGCTGGCTGCCAATCGGCAGGCGGCCGCCTTCATGGCCCAGCTGCCGATGAGCACACTTGCCACCACACTCTTCCCCCACAACCCGGCAGCGCTCTTCGGCGCCTGGGCCGCACAGCACCAGCAGCAGCAACAACAGCAGCAGCAGCAGACAGCGCTGCCCGTGCCCGGCACCCATCTGCACTCTCCGCCAGCCAGCCCCCATTCGCCGGTGCCCAGCAGCGGCAAGCATCCGCTGAGCTCACCCAACAGCACGCCACAGCACCACAGCCACCATCATCTGGGACTCGGTGAGCCGGCGAAGAAGACGCGCAAGTTGTCCGTGAAGAAGGAGTTCCAGACGGAGATCAGCATGAGTGTCAGCGACTTGTACCACACGCCCGGCGGCCCCATCTCTCCACCCTCCAGCGGCAGCTCGCCCAACTCCTCGGCGCACGAGGCCAGCTCGGCAGCAACGGCCCCCTCAGCAGGCGCGGGTGCGGGCGCAGCAGCCAAGGATCCCTCCCGCGACAAGAGCTTCACGTGCAAGATATGCTCGCGCAGCTTTGGCTACAAGCACGTGCTGCAGAACCACGAGCGCACGCACACCGGCGAGAAGCCGTTCGAGTGCCCCGAGTGCCACAAGCGCTTCACCCGCGACCACCACCTGAAGACGCACATGCGACTGCACACCGGCGAGAAGCCCTACCACTGCTCCCACTGCGACCGCCAGTTCGTGCAGGTGGCCAATCTGCGGCGCCATCTGCGCGTTCACACCGGCGAGCGTCCGTACACCTGTGAGATCTGCGACGGCAAGTTCAGCGACTCCAATCAGCTGAAGTCGCACATGCTGGTGCACAACGGCGAGAAGCCGTTCGAGTGCGATCGCTGCCACATGAAGTTCCGGCGGCGCCACCACCTCATGAACCACAAGTGTGGCATTCAGTCGCCGCCCACGCCCGCTCTCTCGCCGGCCATGAGTGGCGACTACCCGATGGCGGCGGCAGCGGTGGCTGCGGCCTCGGCGGCGCTCGAGTCCTCCACGAACAAGTTTGCCGCCATGTGCGCCAGTTACGGTGGTTCTGAGGAGTCCGTGGACCTGGCTAAGAGCAGCATGGACGAGGATGCTCCGCTCGATCTGTCCGAGGACGGCGCTAGCTCGGTGGACGGCCACTGCACCACAAATGCGCGTCGTAAGGCGCAGGACATTCGGCGCGTCTTCCGGTTGCCGCCGCCGCAGATTATGCACGTGCCCAGCGATATGCCCGAGCAGACGGAGCCCGAGGACTTGAGCATGCACTCGCCGCGCTCTGCGGAGTCGCACGAGCAGCAGGACGACATTGATCTCGACGATCTCGACGATGCGGCTGCGCTCTATTTGCGCCAGCAGCAGCAACAGCAGCTCAACTAAATTCAGAGAACCTCCAAAGAAATTGTAAATATATAGTTTAGCTATATAGAGTCGAAGGGTCAGCGCTCATCAGATGAAGCTGGCGGGCGCATCAACAAAATTGCAAATTTTGCTAATTGAAAAACGTTTTCGGAACAGGAATTTATGCTAAGTACAACCGACACCCCAATTAATAACACACACACACACACACACCTACAATTAAAAGAAAAAAAAAACAAAACTAAGAAGATTATTAGTCATTAGCAAGCAGAGTTGCACATTAATCAAAAATTCCTTTCAACAAAAATTGTACAAAACACATGCAACTAAACTAAGACAAATTTACTCTTAACTAACCCCAGCAAATATTGTGCCATTCGAATGTTTTAGCTTATAGTTTAATTAGTTTCTATCCCTCAGTTGTTGTTCAGAGATTGTAAATAGCCAGCGAAGCGATTGCAGCTGCCAATTGTAAATTACACAGCGCCCCAAAAACACAGTCACAAAAATCAAATCAAAAACAAAAAAAAAAAAAACTCAAAACAAATAAAAACGATTAATTCTAGTTTTAGCTTTTATTTTGTTTAGTTTCACAACCAATTTATTATTTTCAAAGAAAATGCCAATGATGAAAACCAATCGAATCGAAAATCAAAATTAACTTTAAGTTATGCAACGCAAAATAAATTCTTTAATTAGTACGCCAATTGTTTTGTTTGCCACATATTAGATATATATATATATTTTATAGTAATATTATTTAATTTAATTAGCTTAAGTACGTTTTATTGCATGAATCTTGTTTTACTGCAATCATTATCATCTCTTATTATATTATTAGTGACTTTCTTTAGTTCTCTATTTAAATTGTATTTAATTAACGCTTGCCAAATGTTGCCGCATGCTGCTCGTGACACTTTGGAGAAAAATCAATGGAAAACACCCTGCCAATAAAACAGATCAAAATATAAAAACAGAAAACAAAAACATAATTTTTTCATTTTATGTTATTTTGCATTTTTATGATTTTTCAGTCTGATAATTTGACGATTCGACTTCCACAGTAGTTAAACTAAAAAATATTAATATAGCTCAATATAAATCGTAACTAATTAATCGTTAATAGTTAAGTCGTGAACCAAGTAAACAGGAAGAACTACTATAACCGAATACCTCCAATACCTCTTTGTAAAAACAATTGTTGTGATTGTCATTAAGCAACACACACAAAAACACTAACTAACACTAAAAAAACACACACATACGCAGTTCGTGTATAACATAACTAGTTATATATATATATATATATATACACACAATAACAATTTGGGCAATCGTACAATTCTGAAACTGAATTTATATACAAGTGAAGCGGAATGGAAGATAAACCAAATTTAAATCAATATCGAAAGTTTTATACACATACTATATATATATAGCAATTTTTATGCATATTTTTTACGATCTAAGTCTAACGAACGATTTTCAAACGCATTTCTAAAACTCATATTTAAATATATATATACATACATATATCTATATTTAAGAATTAACGATATCATAATGTAAATATTTTGGAATCGAGTCGATCTGTATATAGCCTTGTACTCTGTATATACTGAATAACTTACACTACAGATTAATTTTAGTGCAATCTTTGGTTCAATTTATCGAGGTGCGGAATACCCTCGATGCATTTTTCGTTGGCTCGTTATTGAAAAAAAATCACAAACAAAAATGCAACAAAATATTGTGTAATTTTCTTTGTTCATTCAAGTGTATGGTATACAAGTTCCTCAAGATTAAATAATTACAAAAATAATAACCAATAGTTAACGCATTTCAAGGCCCCGCCTCGGACCTGAAATCTGCGCATTGTACACACACCTCACATGTTTCATATGAATTATGTATGTATATTTAAAGTAATATTAATCGTAATCGTACTTAATCTAAGTGTACAAAATATCACCTAAAATCTTGATTAATCGTAACGTCAATTTAAATGTAAATAACGTGAAGATATTAGCCATTATAATGCTCAATACGTGTGCAATATATAAATATTTAAATATAGTCCAAACAGCACATACCAAAAAACTATATATACATATACATATACAACTAAAGAAAACTAGCAAAATTCATAAACGAAATTAATTAACAATTATTAATGTATATCTAAGGCATGCGCTGCTTTGCATATTGATTTTCTAGTTTATTGTTGTTGTCTTTTCAAGCATTTTAAATATATTATACGAAACATTAACATTAATATTACATTTAAAATAATTCATTAATTTTGAGATGCAAACAAAAAACCTCAATGTACGAGCAAATCTATTATGTTTATGGCGAATTGTGTGAATACAAAGCGAAATATATATTACAATATTGTGTTAAAAAAAAAACAAAAGAGAAAGCTTCGTTTTTAATCAATAAATGTAAGGGGGGAGCGCCTCCTATAAAATTAGCAACTGGCTGAGTTCATGCCCCCAATCCCGACGACGTGGCTGAAGCGACAACGGGCGACATTATATAAATTTTTAATTTATGCAAACGAAGCCCTTTCGCATTATTTTACATTTGCCGCGAGACGCCCCACTAATGCTGTCGCCGGAGCGGCACAGCCCACAACACCCCCAACACCCCCAACACAACACAAAGGCGAAGCGCCAACCCCGAACCACGCAGTTTTTGAATTTTTGTGCGGTGGCGGCATGGGCATCGGCATCGGCGGCAGCTGAGCGCAAGACGTGAAAATGTATATACATATATATGTAGATATATATACAGGAGTAAATGTATGAGTTTTTTGTATATGTGTGTATATAAAAAACGCGCGCCTCGCGCAGCCAGAAAATGTCACAGTGTTTTTCCCATTTAATCTCCAGCGAGCAAACAACAGCAACAACAACAACAACGACAACAATAACGCCAACCCTCCCACAACGGAAAAACCTTTCAGCCACCCATCAGACGCCTCTTTGCTTTGTGCCCCTTTCAACAGCAGCAGCAGCAGCAGTCGCCGAAAAAGGCTTCGCTTTTAGCAGAGCGCTGTTTTGCTCTATGTACAAAATGGCAGCATGTATTACATAAAAAGCGTCTTATGTCCTTACATAGAACCAGGCAGCCCTTGTCGTCATCGGCGTCTTCGACGAGGACTCAGCTCAACTGGAGGGGGAGTCCTGTGCTGCTTATTAGCATTTCAGCCTTTCTTCGCTGAGCGCCAGCGTTGCCTTTCGAGTAAATGATTTAGACTTGGGTAGCCAGCATTTTTTCCAAATGAGTTTACGAGTGTTTGCCTGCAAGGATTTTTGTAAATACCACGCGTGAGCGCTAGCTAATGTGGGGCATATTCACTCAATACTAATTACACACTTCAACTCTAGCCACAGTCCACGTGCTGAATACCAAAATATAGCCTAATTAATGGTTGATAATGTTTTAATAAGATTGTTTATTTTACAAGTGTCTTAGCCTTATTTGAGATACTTCATATACATGTGTTCTTGCGAGATTCTTCTTCGAAATTCATAATTAACAAATTTTCAAGTCCTTGTGTCTCATTTCAGCTACTTTATAAAAATATTTACTTTTGAGATTCGTTTCCATAAGTAACTCATTTTGAAATCAGTTTCAAGCAAGTTACTTTATATATGCATATGCATTTTACAGATCCTTGAAGAACTCCTGCGTTTCATAGGGTAACTCACTTTGCAGCTAAGTCCACGTTCACATCCATTCTTATTTGGCGTTGTTGCGCTGCGAGAAAGTATAAAAAAGGCAGTCGAAATAAATTTTAAAGGCTTCTTCGCCAAACCGCCAAGCGTTGCTCATTATTCAAATTGAAAAATTATGATTTGCGCTCAAGACTTGCGAGTCCGAAGTTCGCTGGTGTCCAGCGAAGCAAGCGATTCTAATAAGCTGCCTCAAGTGCAATAGACTGTGGCATGGCGGGGGGTTGGTTGAGGGAGTGGTGGACGGGGGAGGTGGGGGTAGCTGATGCCGCATTGGCTGTCGCTTTCATTATCCTGCGGCCATTTGCCTCAATTAAATGGGTAAAATTATGAGCCTTATTAATATGGTAGCGTCGTTTTTTGGCAGCGCTCTTTGGATATCCTGGAGGTTTCGGGTAGATTTACTTGGCTTTCTTGATGTTGAATAATTGCAGCTTCGAGCATTTGAGAGCGGAGTTTTCCAAAAACCGCTTTTTCAATCTCGAAAAAACAGGAATTCGCTGCAGGCTAAATGAAGACTGATAATAACTAATACTTCTAGTTACAGGAATATATTAGACTTATACTATAAATATACATCGTAATACTCAAGAGTTCTATAGCAATAGTCTCAGCCTTTGCTTCGTATTATTGTAGTCAACAATAAACAATGAGCGTTAAGAAGAAAAAGAGGGTTTTGAACTGCATCAATCAAGCGCACTAATACCCAACAAATGTTGCAACAGCATCAGTGTAGCGAAGAACAAAGGGTTAAAGCAAAAGAGTGAAAAGAAAAGGAGGAAAGAGAGCAGCATAAATGGAATCGCCGCATGAATGAACTCAAACTAAAGCCAATTTGCAATGTTCTCAATTGCCCTTTGCTCCGCATGAGTTTCGACTGCGCAAAGAAAGACATGCAAATTTCTGGCACAAATACATACAAACATATACACAAACACACACTAACATACTTGCTTGCATAGACAGAGAGCTGCTGCAATTAGCAGACAGCGGGTAGGGAGCAAAGAAGAATGAAGAAAAGGCCTTTGAATGTAAACGATACCAGTTCTCAATTTCCACGCTGGATTCGCATTGCGAATCTTTTGGCCAGCACAGCAGGCGCTAGGAGAAAGTGGCAGAACCTCAAGGACATTCGAGCGCAGCGTGCTGCAAGGAAAAACAAAAACAATATTTAGCCAAGTGCCCCGTGGACATGCAAGCGAAAGTCTCATTACAATTTCACATCGGGAATTAACGTTTTACTCCTTTACGCTTGTGCTCATAATTTAGCTAGCTTCGCGCTTATCAAATCAACCCCATAAAGCGGAGCTAGAACATTGAGAAAAATAAAACAACCCTCTCCGCCAACCGCAACGGTGCCAGTAACGACAGCAGCTCAAGCAGCAGCAGCAACAGCAACGAAGAACAACAACAGCAACAACGATGGCAGAAGCACAGACAGCGATAACGGCAAACTCATTTACATACGAAGTGCTTTCGCTTTCTCTACCGTAGCCCCTTCTGGTTGTGCTTGTCTTTGCTTTTGCCTTTTGCCTTTGCGTTTGCGTTTGCGTTTACGTTTGCTTTTGCGAATGGCGTCGCAGCACCTGCTGCCTTTGGGTGCGTGCGAGTGAGTCGACTGACAGTGGCATCGACCTAAAGCGCTCGCTCTTGTTCTCGCTCTCGCTCCTGCTCTCGCCCTTGGCTTTAGTCAAAGAGTTTAATGCTGGGTGAACACGACGCGACGCAACGCAAACGTAACGCGTCGTGGCGTTTCGTTTCGTTTCCTTGCCTTGCCGTTGTCGTCTCCGTCGCCATCGCCGTCACCGACGCTGCTGCTGCTCTGATGCTGATGCTGCTTGCTCATTATCAAGCAAGCAGCGTAAAACTCATTGAGACGTTTGCAGCCCCCACAAGTAGCCCCCTCTCCACTTTCCCCACTCAATCTCCGCACTCGTCCGCTTTTAGCTTTGCCTTTGACTCATTTTGTCTTTTTATTTGTTTTTCTCAAGCTGCACGAAAATCAACGTAAAAGCGAAATGAAGAAAATTTTGTTTAAAAAAATTACAAACAACCCCTTTGGCTTTTGTACGTCGAAGACAGCGACAGCGACAGCGACAGCGACAGCGATAGCAGAGGAAGCTTCTGAGCAGCAAAGAGTGCGGGGATCGAAATGAGGAAACACCAAGGCGAAAGCAAAAGAAATGAGCGTATATTATTCATGGTATTAATGTCGCAAGCTTGCTCAACACGGCGCTCCATCCAAGAGGATAGTGGAAACAAGCCAAGAGTGGAGAGGCAGAGGCAACGCTGTGGAGGACAGCATTCGATTGTGGGGGTAGCACTTTTGCCGGTTGGTGCTACGAGTACTCAGCGTTCACTCACAATTTAAGTTTGCAACGTTCTTGAAGTGCAAGTGTTCAGGTTGATGAACCAGTTGAAAAAAGCGACGAGACTGAAGGGGGCAGAGAGAAGGGAGTCCAAGAGACGACTACGAATAAGCACAAGCAGATTTCAGCTCATCCTGTGGCTTTTACTCAAAGGCTTCTTCGTAGAATTCGGTATTTGCATTCAGCTAAGTCTAAGAATCCTCCATCATAATGTAAGAATTACGAAGCTTAATCAATGAACATTAATAAGTAACTCATAAAATACAACAAAAAAATTGATTCTTAAAAAATAATCATAACATTTAAACATTTAAATGTTTTATTCAATTTAAAAATCTATTTAATAATATTGTATTTTAATGGGATTTTTCTTAAATATGAATAAACCTAAGAGTTATTTATGTTGACTAAAATCTAGAATTCAATTTGAAACTTATTTTCCAATGCTTACATAATAATATTGGATTCTTCTTAATAAATATGTGAATAATCCTAAAAGTTATTTACTTGTATACTCACTTAAATGTTGAATTAAATTTTAAACTCTTTTTCCAATGCTAATTAAATAATATTATATTTCTATTGGATTCTTTTAATAAATATATGAATAATTCTAATAGTTATTTATATATTTTTTTTTTTTTAATATATTGTATATATTTTAATAAATATATGAATAATAATAATTTATTTAAATTTACTTAACTTTCAAACTCATTTTGCCTATTTAATAATATGTTATCGTATTTCATTTATATTTTTTTTGGATTTATCTTCTAGATATTCCCACGATATTCGCAAAACAAACACTCACCCACACCTCAACCCCCATATCAATTTCCATAACAGCCAGAAGTGCACAACTATGGTATATCCACCCATGCGACCACCTCGCTCAACAACAATAATGTCAATTCTATAATAAAAATGTTGATGATTACGCGAACATTAGACAAGTGCCTGCCGCAAAAAAAAAAACACACACACACAAGAACACACTGACACCCACACACCCCGATTTAGACTCAACACTCGCCCCCTCATATGTTTCCTTTTATTTGCCACAAAATTTCGACAATTTTAGACAAATTTACATGCCTAAATCGCGACATGGGCGTCGGAAACGGCAGTTGCCCGACAATAAATGGCATGTCGCTTAAACGGAGGAGACAGAAGTGAACTGAGAAATTCCCCGTAAAAAATTAACATTTCAGACGAACACATTTTTAAGGTTGTATAAACCAATTTAGACTTTGTTAGCTGTATTGAAATACCAATATCTGATATTAATGTTGCGGTTGTAAATATTAAGAAAAGTATGTTGAATTATTAAAAGAACGAATGTCCTTAAAAAACAAATAAAACGAATTATTATTTATATATAATTTATTATAATATATAATATATATATATTTCTTTTAGATTATTTAACAACGTTTCATACTAATTCAAAGGTAAGTTATGCTAAGTTAGGATAACCAAACAAATGGATATAATACAGGGTATATGAAAGCAAAACAATTTCCTTGCGTATTGCATGTTGTCCCATGGGTCGCTTAAAGGCCGACATGTAGGAACATTTTCCCCCTTTTTTTTGCCAAGTTTGCCCAGAAATTTGTTTAGAGGAAAATCAAGTGAAAAGCTAGCGAATAAAGGAAGCAAAACGTTTGAAATCATATGCATAAGGTGCTGGCAAAAGGGGTGTTCGGCGAGGGGTAACCGAGGCGGGGGAGTGAGTGTGTGCTTGTTGACATTTCGTGATTGCATATATGTGAGTATGTGTGTGTGGAAAGTGAGCTATCAACAAGCTATCGTTCACTACACATATGCGAGGACCTTTCCTTTCTGCTCTATCTGTGCGTGATAAGGGTGTGCATGTGTGTGTGTTCGTGTTTGGCAAACTGTTGATGCGATTTAAGCGATTTGTTGTGGGTTTTCCTTCGTTTCTTTTTTTTTTGTGTGGCTTGTTTATATTTGATTTGGCGGGTTTTTATGCAAAACCAAAACCAAAAAAACGTAGCATACTTTTCAGCATATGCTGTCATGTCAATGCCGTGTGTGTGCTTGCGTGCGTGTGCGAGTGTACATGTGAGTGTGTGGGTGTGGCTGTGAATGCTTTTGCTCGACTGACAGAGTTGGCAGAGGTCAGTGCTTGTTTGGTTGGGGAGAGGGCGTGTCCTGTGCGGCTGTGCTCGGCACTTTGGACAGCTGATTCAATTATAACCCACATGCCTGCGTATAAAAGGATTTGCCAGGATATTCCACTAGAAGCACATTATTTAATAATGTCGGATACACTTTCACTCTCTGAGAAGCTATGACACTCTTTGAGCTGCGCCTAATGGGTTTTTCTAATTCGGTTAGGTGACTGGACATTATGGCCCGCCTCCTCACACAGGACATGCGTGTTGGCTTAACTTAAGGCTGAGCCTTTTTACTTGCCAGCCTTTGAACTAATTTGCAGCCATATATCTGTGTGTGTGTGTGTGTGTGTGTTGACCAACCTAATGCAATTTCCCAAGCACATCAAAGCAGCCAAGGAAGCAGCGTGCGGAGGTTGGGCTGGGCAGTGGCCACAAAATATGCAAAGCGCAATTTAACAGGGCAATAAAAATTTTTAATTACCTCTCATATCCGGAGCCTGGATGAAAGTCGCATCCTTTTAATAAGCAGCTCCTTTGCATAACAACAAGGAAAACATTAATTAAAATACAGACAAAACGAAAAATCAGCGCACAAGGAGCAACGACGGCAACGACGAGGACCAAGCAGCGAATAAGCGAATTAACAGAGACCAGCGACTTTGCATAAATGAAAGGATAATCAGCGCAGCAAGGATATCAACAACGACAGCAACGGCAACAAGAACAAAATGGCGAGCAATTAACATGGAAATGATTCTGTTTGACACCAAAACGGAGGCGACTTTGTTGGACAAAAGGCAAATGGCGGCCGCGGCCGGCAGGAAGGGGGCTAAATTAGCAAGGATCGAAGGCAAGGATAAAAGCCAGCCGGGCTTGTGCAGTGCAAAAGGACAAGCCATCAAAGGACAATGCAGCACATAATTTAATATTGCCCATTAAGAGCGGCCATTAATGAACGGACGGATGGGTGGAAGGACGAAGGGCGCCCTTCTGCGCCTGCGTCCAAGTTCACATCCTTCGTCCGTCGCCGTCGCCATCGCCGACGCACGCCTCATTTCCCCCCCGGATGCTGCCATGGCGAGTAATTAAGTTTATGCGAAGTACAAAATTTAATTTCGTTTGCCACCCTTTCTGCAGCGCACATCCCCTTGGCAGGACCAACGGACAGCGGTGGACAGCGGGCGAGCTGCGGGGGGTGCGAGGTGTGCTGTGGCAAGGGGGTCAGTTGGCTTTCATTTTGTGAGCGCTTTTTGTTTTTAATGCCTTTTGAAGTATTCGTCGTTCTGCGGAGCTTGCTATAAGCATCTTAACGGCATCATTTGGCGCCGGTTTGCGCAGGTGGCAACGCACTTTTCCTTTCCTTCTTCTCTTCCCCTTCGCCTTCCCCTTCGCCATCTCCTCCATTCTTCTTAATGTACAATTTACTTTTCTCTCGTTTCTTCTCTTCCTTTTTCTTTTCTTTTTGTTGATAAAGATGGTATTATATGCATGTGGGCATCGAGGGGGGTTTACTTTGCGACCGTGGAGCCTGTTTATAATTTTTAATTGGTGTTTGAAGTGCGCTTTCAGGGGCGGAGAAACTGTTGCCCGAGAGCAAGTTTGGAGTGGAGGACGCTGTTTTGGTGGCCAGGGGCTCTCAAGTGGCAAAATCTTCTATAAATTCGCTTGGCCAGTTGTGCTTGGAAACACATAATACAAATTTAAACTCTAGCTACGCTCGTTATACAGTCGAATATATACTAAGAATAGATGATAGAAATTATTTTGTATTTGCTTCAAATTACAATGATTTTGGTGCATTTTACTCGAATAGTTTCTGTAAATAGAGCTCACGAATTTTTAACTTAATTATTTACTTCAATATTAAGGAAAGATTTTAGAATTTCTGTATCAGATTTTATTGGCAAATTATGATTTCTTTCATTTATGAATAGACCACAAATTTTCTTTGCTTCAATAGTTTCTATACTTACATTTTTACATAAATACTTATATATTTAACCTTTTTATTTACTATAAATATAAATGAAATACGTATATTTTAAAGTTTATTCTTTACTTAATTATTTATTTCTATGAAAGATTTGTTTAACAAATTATCAGTCTCTTCAGTTAAAGCAATCAAAGACAAAGTGGAATTCAATTTATAATAATTAAAAACACTTTTTATCAAATGTAATTATCTCATATTAATTAGTTCAAAATCCATCCAGGGATAATTAAAATATATGATTCTTCATAATTCCTCGTAATCGAGTTTGTGTTGATTTTCAACATCTGGCAGGTTAAGAATTTCTGTTGGTATTCGCAGAATTCTCTGCACTATTCTACACAAAGAGAGAGAGAGAGAGAGAGAGAGAGAACAGAGTTTATAGTGAATGATAACCATATTGCAAATCGTAAATCAATAATTTCCAATAAAGCCAAAGGATTCCCATCCACGTCGACATCAGAAGCAAAAGCAATAGCAACAACAACAGCAACAAACGGAGCCCATCAAGCATCGCATATTTTTCAAATTAAAAAACCGAACGGAACAGAAAAAAGAAAAACATTTCGCTCTGCTGTCGCATTGCATAATCAGCTTCAGTCGCTGCAGCTGCCGCTGCCTCAGTCGCTGCCGCTGCCTCAGCTGGCATCGCTGCCAGTGCCACGCTTCCAGCTTCGCGAAGCGCATAAATTAAGTTAACCCCTCGCAGAAGCGTCAGAACACAAAAAAAAAATGAAAATAAAAAAAACAACTCGCGTCTGCCTCATTTTTTCAACGTTCATCTATTTTGTGTTGCCGTTATGTATTTTGTGATTAACTTTCGTTTTGCATGCAACGCTGCGTGCTTTTCTACTTTTTTTGTTGCTGCTGCAACCCATTTATCCCAACCTTCTCAACCCTTTGGCTGCTGTTTGTGGCCCTGCTGCCAGCCCTGTCTGGGTATGGTTTTTTCACCTTGTCTAGCAACTGATTTAAGTATTTCTGCGAGATTTTTTTTTCTTTTTTGTGACCAAGTTTTATGAATTTTGAGTTTTTTAAGCGGATATTACGGGTAGTTTTTTGTGGACTGCTATACAGGGTGTCCAATAAAAGTTTCTACAAGATAATACGAGCATTCAGTTAATTAAATTTAAACGTAGAAAATAAATTTATAAGATATACGCAGAACTAGAGAAATAGTTTTGCTTTGGGTTTATTTCAAGTTAAAATAATTGTAAGAATTTCCAATTTTTAAATGCATTGAAGAACTTTAACTACAAATTGATAACAACAAGATTGAATAGGAACTCGTTTAAAATATGTTTTCTTTATATTTATGATAATCTAATTGCAAAAGTTTTAGTAGTACATGGAGGCCATGATAATTAAACTAATTCATTTTATTCCACACACCCTGTAAAGTATTAGCTTCAACTCTTTTTTCATCATATGCACGTACATTTTTTGCGTAGCCAAATCAATCCAAATTATTCTGCCCGAGCACATGCTGGAGTACTCACGTTTTTTTTTTCTGTGACTGAAAAGTTTTTAACCCTTGCTGGGATAAAAAAAAAAAATTACATGAATATTCACTTGTCAAATACAAAAAAAAAACTGTACCGCATAAAAAACGTGGATGGCTCTGAATCGGGATCTGTCTGGGGTAAGTTTAGAACTTCATTTCCGAAATTCCAACAAAATGCAAATTAAAAGTGCGTCCAACGCAACGAACTTGTGGAAACCCCTTTTACAGAGTGCCAAAAGGGTTGTCCGCAGCCGCAGGACTGTTGTCGCTGTTGTCTGGGTAGCAAACTGAGAAGCAAAAAAAAAAAAAATCGTATCGAGGGTTGCGTGTGTTCGTCGAGTGTCCTGCCAGGCATAGTCTCATTTTTTTGAATAGTTAATTTTTTTTACTGTATGCAAATGCCAACTGCCAGAAATGAGAAAAAACACGGAACGTAAATTATACCCAACACAAAAATAGATTTTGAAAAGGGGTTTCAGGTTTGTCTATTGACTTGCCTACAGTTTTGTAGTTTCTGCCATTTTCAATTTGCATACGACAATAATCCTTGCTTAGGGGCCGCACACGTTGTAGGATTGGGCATGCAATTTTCGAAGCTATCGGATGCATCTGGCACACGTCCGGGCTGAGACTGAGACTGTCTCTGAGCGACTTTGAGCCGACGTTGTGGCTGCAGGACTTGGCCAAAGACATTGACATACGCTTTGTTTGCAGGGCGGCGGCGGAAATTAGTTTTCCTTCAATGAGCTCGTCTCATTGGGCGTCTCATTTACGCCTATTAACATTTTTGACAGCTGCTCTAAAGGTGAGATGCTGCCTCAAAGGCTTGGCATCGACTGCTGCTGCTGTTGCTGCTGCTGTTGCTGCTGCTGTTGCTGCTGCTTTTGCTGCTGCTTCTGACAGCTGCCCAATGGCGCCGGTCTTTTCCATGTCCTGCGGCGTTTTTATTTCAATTTTTTTGTGTCGCTTTCGTTTTTGCTCCTCTATTGCAAAAAGCTCGTCTGCTGAGCCGCCCCCTAACTCCGGAACATAGTACGACCTCGCAAAACGCCTTGGGCAAACAGTTCGTCATGGTCAAGCTGACGGAGTAGACACATGACCAAACACAGCAGCAGGACACACACAGAACATTGCAGTTTACACAGCTCCACGGGCTGCTGCCACCTCCACACCTCCTTGGATTTGTTTTTGCAGAAGAAATCAGGTTACTTCCGTGCCACACACACACATGACGCAAATATTGATAGAACTACACACGTGCACAGCAGGTAGGCGAAGCAAAGGAAAGGTAAATGTCTTCTTGCTCGGACTGCAAGTTACCCAGTAAAGCCAGTCGACAATTGACATGTTTTTAAAAGCTTTTAAATTACAAATAAAATGGTTTGATTCCTTTCAATACTAAATGAAATATTTTCAAGTTATTTCTAATGTCTGTTTATAGACGAATTTTAAGAATTTAAAATTAGATTCAAAATAAAATGGAATGAAAATATCTGTATTTAAGCTGCAGTGTGCAAAATACATATAAATAACAAACCCTTATTGTAATTAGCCAATCTTTTAGCCCATAGCTTTAAGTCATGCACTTAGTCAAAGCCAAATTGTCACCAGCATTTGGTAACCTTTAACTTTAAAATTTTACGAGTTTCAGGTGCTCAAACAGAAAAAAACATCATTATACTCCATTTCTATATATGTATTCACTTTGCCTCTGAGCGCACTGGGTAAAATATTTATTTCTACTTGTGCTTTACTCTACAGGGTATCTAAAAAGCAGAAAATACTTTCGTGAGCAGCTCTGAGGGATGGCAATCTCCTCCATGGCTTATCTGCTTTATGGGAGATGAGATCTTTTCAAATAGAAAGAGTTGTATTGGGAATGGAATCTTATAAGGTTTTATCAGTCATTGAAAATCATGGGAGACAATACATTCGAAAGGCAGATACTTAAAAGTATTTGAAATGTCCTGTCCAACCAAAATGCGCACACACGTATTTTGAGAATAACCATCTTTTGATTTCAATCCCCAATATTTTCAAATGCACAATTTTTTTCTATGTAAAATATGCGTCTTTATAGAAAAAATATTTTGTTGCAGCTTCAGTGGGTTGTCTCATTTGGGTGGCAAATTTGCTTGCACGGGGATTTTTGTTAAGGGTCTTTCTTGTTTGCTGACTTTTGGTGACATTTTTTCTGCATTCTTTTTTTTTTGTTCACTTTTTTCTTTTTCCACTAATTTCATTTCACTTTTTGGACGCGTGGCGATACCGTAATTGACGGTGACTTTTCATTAGGCATCCAGCCAAAAGGAAAGGATGCGTAGTATCAGCAGCAGCAGCAGAAAAAAAAAAAAAAATGTTGGAGAGCTACCCTTAAATTAAAAAAACATTGTTGAAAAAAGCTGCGTATGCTTCGAGTTTCCTTCGGTACTTCTTTTGTGGACCTCAGACAGGGTCGACGACGGAAGTGTGCGTCTGTCCTATTTTTTTATTCTGGCTCTCATTGCCAGCGGCCTATTTGAGACATGTTCCGGAATGAAAGAACATAGCATAAAAAAATTACAAAATAAAAAAATCGATGAAGTAATTTGTATTTAAGCAGCTGGATAAAGGAATAGTCAACAGCTTCATATTAGCCCGACGCACGAGTTAAGTTGAGTAGCGATGATACAGAAAAAAACATAGAAATTAATAGGAGGTACAATTAGATTCAATAATGAAACTTGCTGGCTTGCTAATTACTTGGATTGAGAAGCATTGGAATTTTTAAAGCAAATATACATAAATATAAAATATATACATTTTAATGCAGGAAACTATTACAAATAAAAGGGTAAATCACGAAAATTTCCCTTTTTGATAATTAACTAGAATTTAAGCCTTCAGAGTGCAAAAAAAATAACATTGGAAAAATGCTGTGAGAAAATTCTTTACAGAATACATATTTTGATTATTTTATGTCATCTATGAACAAATTACTTTAGTTGCAAACAAATTAAGGTAACACACACTTATAAAATATGATTAAATCGTAAACAAATATAAATTGAGAAAATTTCTAAGTTATGAATTATAACCTTAGCTTGGGATAATTTTGAATTGAAAATCAAATAACACAAAACGTTTTGATATCAAGTTTGGTAAATGTTGAAAATATTCCCTGTCGATTGTTTTACACTACTTATTAGAATAAACCAAATAGAATATTCCCTTGGTTACTTCAGTTGAGTTACAAGGTCTCCCACTGAACTCTCTTCCACACCCACCAATAGCAACTTGACTTCAATTAGAACCCGTTAAGCAGAGTTTCGGCGCTGGCACGAATTTGAATCAGCAAAAAATAAGGGAATAGAAAAAAAGCACGCCTGTCTCCCTCTAGGAAAAAGGCAGGCTCAGATGTTGTCACTGACACTGTGCAACCCTAACGCATTTTTTTGCTCTTGGCTTAAATATAAAATTACACTATCAACATTAAGTTTAATACCCGCAAGTGCGGAAGGGTGTGGGAGGGCGTTGGACCTGGTATCGCAGTTGAAGTTCGAGTTGACGCTGGAGTTGGAGTAGGAGTTGAGGGAAAGAAGGCAACTTTTTGTTGAAGCAAAAACGTTTTAAGTGCCGAGAACCCGCACACAATGAAAATGGCCAGGGTTGTCGTGTTGCCATCGGAGAGAAAACAAAAACAACAACAAACAGAAAAAATATTCAACAAAAAAATGTGCCACCCTTCGACGAAGGCAGCCGCGAAAATTTCTCTAGCTATTAAAAAATGTAAAAGCGAAAACAAGGAAAATCGCGCGTGCAAAGCAAAAGTAGCAAATTTGAATAGCGTCGACAGCGACGGCGACTGAGGCAGCGACGGTGACGGCGACGGCGACGGAGGCAACGGTAGACAGAGTTTGAAATAATGTGGAAAATTTTGTTGTACCATCCTGTGGGCTGCGTGGCCCCCGCGCACCCGATCCCCGAGCAGCTCATTTGCAAAGGGTGAATGAAATTAAGAGAAATGAGCAGAGGAAAGATACCGCCGTGGCAGCAGAAGCAGAAGCAGATGCAGAGACAGCAGTGGCAGCAGCAGCAGCAGCAGCAAAGGATAACAGCCAGCGTTGTGCGTCCTGATGAATTAAGCGTGGGGGTAATGCCACCCCGGGTAACTTTTTCTTCGTTTTTTTTTCTTTGATTTCTTCCCAGTCACCCACACAAATACATACATACGCACATATACTTTTACATGCCAGTTCAATTTCCTCATCAAACATGCTTTTAATTTTAAGAGCGCACGTCGAGGACATGCACAGCACCCCTTGCCACCTACCCCTTCCACACAGCTCGCCCACGTCGTCGTCGACGTCGTCGTCGCCGCGTAAGACAAGCAGCCAAGCAACGAGGACGAGGATGACGACGACACCGAAAGCTCATATCAGAAGCCCTTTCGTCTGCAGTTCTCATTTGAGCCCCAACTCCCCTGCGTTGCCGCGGAAGGGGTTGGAGTTCGTTAGCTGATGCTGCCGACTATTGATCGATATTTTAATTTTATTTTTTCGCAATTTTCCTTTTTCCCACTTCCAAACACTGCTTCTTCTTGGGATGCGTTTCCTTAGCTTTGGCTTTCGGCTTTTGGCTTTTTCTCATTTGGCGCTTTGATTTTCCTGCCAAGGATGTTGACGATGATGTGGCTCTCTGGCTCTCTTCTTTGCCCTGGCTTGGTATGTTGCCTTTTGTTCATTTGCATTTGCCTCGTTTTCATTATGAGCCCATCGTCGCCCCCAATAGTCCTTATACAGTCCTTATACGTCTCCCATCCCTCGACGGGCCTTTGTTATTAAGTTTGCAATTTGGCGCTTTGAGCGTTGCCGTTGTTGTTGCTTTTGTTGTTACTGTTGTTGTTGTTGTTGCTGTTCCCAATTCCAATTCCAATCGTAGTCTGAGTCTGCGCTTCCTGTCTGTGCTCATATCCTTGGCAACTCTTTTGATGTGCAACAGAAAATGCTGTGCTAATGACTGAATCGCGATGAATCGTGATTTGTGCGGTTACCAACTAGAAATTCTTACAGCATCTACTAATAGATAATACTTCATATACTTTCCTCTGCGATAACGCAAACACCTAAGTACTGTGAGGTCTCCAAGGACAGCAAAAAGCTTTCAATGCCGGATCTGAGAAACTACGAAAACAATTACGCCAATTATGACGGATAATAAAAACTTAAAAGCCGCTACATAAAAAGCCGTAGAAAACAACAAACATCGAAAATGAAATCAGCGTGTTTCATTTTTGTCTCGTTCGTTTACAACTCGCGGACATTTGGCCAAAATCAACGTAAAAGCCAGCACCTTAGGCCCATGACTCGAGTGGCAGAGGAAGGCAGGAGACTTGCCGCTGCCAGTCATAGGTGCGTTGACATATGTCCCAGCTTCTTGCCACCCACCGGCAGCACATCGCATCGCATCGCAGCAAATAAAAATGTCATAAAATTTGAAAAGCTCAAGACAGACGAGCCACGTAAAATGGGAGAGAGGAGAGTAAGACATTTGAAGCGACAGCAGCAGCTTGAACAGGACATGACAACATGTGCCTAGGCATTGCAATTCCTTGTACATATCGCGAGGGTGGCACTTGCCCCCTCCACCCACCTCTTCACATACAAGAAACTCCCATCCTGCTACCTTATAATGCAATTAGATGAGTGGCAGCAACTGCGACTCAATCTGAGGTTGTGACTACGACTGCGACTGTGACTGTGACTACTGGGATGGCGATGGAGGCCACGTAATTCGTCAGGATACACAAATTTGTTAATGTGTTTTCTTGGTTGGCCCGGGAAAATGCATATGAATATTTTATAGTTAATAATAATATGAAGCAAGTTGATGTAATTCGTTTGTTTACCTGTCTGTGTGTTAACAACTCAAATATATTAACAAATTACATTTCTTTCATATTTCAAAAGGCCGCGCCAAATTCTTATATTCAGCTTAATACATATTTTAATAACACTCATTATTGTAAACGCTGTTAAGAATTTAGTAAGTGCCTACATTAAAATTGCATTTTAAATTCAACAAAACGATGACTTGCAGCAAATCCTTGACATTTTGCACTTCACAAAGTAGTATTTACAACTAGTTTAATAATGGATTATATTTACAATTTTTTTCGAATTATTTATTTTTACTAATTTTGTACATGAACCACAATCATATTTTTGTTAATTAATAACTACCTATCATTTTTATATAACCCATTAATTAGAAATTGAATATAAATAAACAAAAAAAATATTTATTTTCATCATATTCATTTAATCTTCATACTCGTATTCGTTTAGTCTTTTTTATTAAATGTTTTCACAAATTGAACCACTGTCCAAGAAAACAAACCATGAATCTTTTTCAAATGCCAACAAATTTGTATATTTTAACACATCTTTTATAAATGTATATTTTTCTATTGTTTCGTAAGTACTTCTAGCATTCAAAAAATCTGGGCAAAATATATCTTGTTTATTAACGTGCTTACCCCTTTGTGTGTCGCCTAATAATATTAGCAGCCATGGGCGATAATATGGCATTTGGTGGCGCTCCATTCCTCTTATCCATCCATCATCAATCTGATGAACTGAAATCAAAAATCAGCACAAAGTGTTTTACAATCGCCAAATAAACAGCTCACTCAGAATGCCCTTCGAACAAATTGATAAGCAGGGGTCCTTGCTTCACTTCCTTATATTTCCATTTGAACGCTGAACCCCGTTCGACTGTCGAAGGGTTCGAGCAGGCCACATATGTGCCCTTGAAAAAGCCGATCAAAGTGGCAGATAACAAACACACAAAGCAACAAAGCAACTGACGGCGAAAGGAGTAGTTCAGTTCAGTCTCATCCTGCCAAAACATGACATTTATTACGCTCTATTAACGGTGAAAGGCAGCCAAAAAAAAAAAAAAAAAAGAAATGTGGAGGAAGGATATGCTGAGGGTAATGGTTAGTCAATTCGGCGCGTGGTTTTTATGCGTTTTTTACACACATGAGTAGCAGTATGTATGGAGTGTGTGTTTTGCGTGTGTTTTGTGTGTGTGTTGTGCAGGCGTGCGAATCCTTTCGCCGAGGGTGATGCGATTGTGTGAGTCGAGGAAGACGGGGGCAATGATTTGTAATGCGACGGGTGCGAGTTTTTTATGCATGTTAATACAACACACATGCTACAAGTGAGCGTTTGTGCGAGTGTGTGAATGTGTGTGGTAAAGCAGTACTAAATGTCGACGCGTGCTCCTGTGGTCGACTTATGCACACACATATGCAAAGCTTCGGCAGTCCGCCTTGGAGTTGGGGTCAACGGAGCGGCGTCGGGGCGGGGCGGGGCTGGGCGCGGTCGGAGCCTTCGCCCGGGGGCTGTTGTTTGTTTTGCGACTCGCTGAAAGGTTAAACGCCGCCTCCAGGCACATAATTTTGTCAAGTGCTGTCAGGACACGTCTCCAACTACTGCACCACTTCCATTCACTCACACATACCTGGCTGTTGTTGCTGTTGTTGTCGTTGTCGTTGTTATTATTGTTGTGTGTGCTTTACGTGCCGGTCGCAATGCTTAATGGGAAATTAACAACTTAATTAATTCTATTGCCATTTATCTTCGCTGGCAACACACAGAAAAACTTCAACGCGTCCAGCCACGAAAAATCAACAAATTTCATTGGCAAAACTTTCAGCTCACAGACACCTCCTCAGACTCCACAGCAAGCCGCCATTGTCCATCCTCCAACCCCTGCCCCGCCCCCATTCTGTTAGTCTATCCCACCCCCAGGTCTGCTCAAATGAGTTTTATTTATGCGCGTGTAGCGAAGACAAACAAGGCGTCCATGCTCCGACCCCAAGGCAGCAAGAGGGAAATACACAGCGAACGGAAGCTGGCTTAAAGTACTACAAATCTATTGAAAGGCGCAAGCAATTGGACACAAATCGGTTCTCAAAATCCAAGAAAGTCTGCCATAGAATTTAATATAACTATTTTTACCATTGTAAACTTTGTAATATTTCTGGTTACATATATGCTAATAAGAATCAATTGTAAAATAAATGATGTTAAAATAACTATAAAATCAGAAAACTAATACTCTTGTTGTTACCCTTTTTAATGAACATTCAAAGACAAATGAATTCAAATCTTCAAATTAAAGCTATTTAATTTGTCTTACAACTTGTGCTAATGCTAAAGCAATTTCTACTGTTAACCTACTTTGTTTGCACTTTCTGCAGTCAACATTCCGTTTTTCTATGAGAATTCAGGGTTTTCAAGGAACTCAGATGAGCGGTCAGCCGTTACTCGCTCAGGCCCTAACCACAGTTATTTCACTTGATTTCTGCTGCTGTCCATTTCCCTTGCTATCGTGCACAGTCCCTCACAGAACGCCATTAAAACCTTACAAATTGTAACTTATATCTAGCGCTCAAACAGATGAGTGGTTAGAAGTTCTACGCGGTGGGGGAGGAAATACTGTATAGGCGGAGGTTTTTTTTTGGGGAGAGCTGAACAGTTAAAGTGGGGGCGCTGGAGATGAAGATGGGGCAGAAAACCTTTTGTTTTTATCATTTTCCAATGCGCGTGCTGCGCGCTAGCCTTGGTCTTCGCTTCGTTTTGGTTGTCCTGGCCGTCCTGACTGCTCACCTCCTTCGCGATGGCCGCTGCTCCTGGCGCCCGTTGTTGTTATCATTGCTGTTGTTGTTGCTGTGGCACTGCTACTTTCGGCCTACGTGCTCTTTGCTTAATTTTAAACACCCCTCATTTGCATAAATGAATTATTTTTCAACCCCAAAAAACAACGAGAGCGAAAAAATTAAGATTGGAAAAGCGAAGAAGTGGAAATGGCAAAGGAAGCCAAGAAAATGAGAAACGAAATGAAAGGCACGGAAAAAAAGAAACAAGACGAAACTCGAGACAAGAAATTGCTGTGCAGGCGAAAAAGAAAAAAATATATATTCAAGTGCACGAAGACCAAGCGAAAGGGGGGCAAGGACAGCATGGCACTTAAAAGCGAGCTTAATGGGCTACCGGACAACTCAAAAAAGGGGCTGGCCAGGAGAAGCGCTGGCTGGCATGAGTGGAGAAAGAGGCGAAGTACGATGCTGAAGCACCGAGCCACGTCAAGAGTTCGAGTCGTAAAATGCCAGCAAATGTTCGATAAATTATTTTTCTTGCAGCTCGGCGCAAACAATTAACATTGACAATGGAGAGGGAAGCGAAGTACACAAAGCGGAGAACTCCTTGAGCCAGGTGTGTCCTTGCTTCTCCTCGTATGCATGCGCCCACGTCCTAGTCCTGGGCATCTCCTTGGCAATGGCATGAAATGACACAATTTCAGTTTCAATTTTTATGGCGAATTCCTCGCTTCTTTTTGTTTGGGTGAAAGGGAACACCAAAATGCAACAGCAACTGCAACTGCAATTGCAGTTGCAACTGCCGATTGTTGACCTGCCAGACAGACTCGTCTTGCAACTTCTACTCCCTCCCTACTTCGTTTGCTCTTCTTGGTCTGCCTTTGTTTTTGTTTGTTTAGCAGCCAAATGTCAAGCGGGCGTGGGTTTTTCGTATTCCCTTCTGTTGCATTGAGGTCCCGTTGCATGCCCCCGTCCTGCCTACATCGCTCAAGAGTTAACACCATTGTTAAGCGAATATCAAAAAGAAAAATAAACGAATGAAAAACTATCCGCTAGGTTTCTTAATGCCCTAAATGTGCGTAAAATATTAGGCAAGATTGTGAGCAAGGAGACTACCTGACTGTATCCTGGCAAGGAACTCCAATCAATCATATTGACAAGCGGTTTGCGAATGAATCGCAATTCCTATGAAGAGACTTGCAATTGCATTGTTGACTTGCGATCCTTTCTAAACAAACTAAAGATGTCTCTAAATACCAAAATGATTTTCTAAAGTTATTTAAACATTAATTGGATTATACAATATACTACTTCTTAGCTACAAACAAACTAAAGATGTTTCTAATTGCAAAAATGTTTGGCCTAAGTTATTTACCTATTAAATAGACTACTTCTGAACTTCCTAAAAAAAAAAATTTCAAAGTAAAGATATCTCTAAACACCAAACATATCATTTTAATACTTGGACTTTGTATCTTGAAAAAACTCTATATTATTGTTTTTTTGGGGGAGCAATAATTTTGGCGAACTTAGCAGTGAGGCTGATTATGTATTGAATTGTAACTCTTAAAAAATGAAGAGTCTCTTAAAAAAATAAAATTTATAAGCAGATGAATGAACAATAGGTCAGACAACTGTAAATAAATCAAATTGATAACTTTCCCAAATACTCTCGTTTTTCTTTAAAATAAAATTATAGAAAAATAAGTGAGAAAGCTACAGTCGAGTGTACTCGACTTTGATAACCGACAGAAATATATAAAAATATAAAAAGGGTTTTTGGTATTTTTGGTATTTTGGTTTTTTTAAAAAAAGAAAAGTGGTTTTTTGGTTTTTTTTTTTGGGGGGGGGGGGGGGGGGGGGGGGGGGGGGGTGGGGGGAAGGGGATTGCATTTCTTAGTTATACTTAGATGATCAATAATTTAATATAATATAATGAAATTAATGATTGTATCCAAGATGGAATAAATTTGTGCATCGCATCTGCTTTGCTGTATAATCTATTTGAACGATCGCAGCAATTGCTTCAACTGCCCCCCGCCATTCCACTCTCATTATACTCATTGCATCCCTTCCTTTGTAGCATTTCGTCATTTTGCATAACGCAGTAAATCTTAAGGCTGAGCGCCTCGAAATCTAGTCTTTGTTGCCCTGGCACTTCATTTGCAGGACACTTGGCGGCACTCAGGCGTGAGGCAGCGCAGGGCAGGTGTGCGGCAGCGTGTCATGCAGCATGCTGCAAGCTGTTGTCATCGAAGTACTCGCAATTCGAGCCACGAGATTTACAGTTGGATTTCGATGATCAAGATACGTGATGAGGCACGCGGCATTATTCATACGCTTTGTTCGGCTAACGGTGAACAGGCTACAGACTGCTGCAATTAGGAACCATAGCAGCGATTGAGTGGAAGTGATTAATGCCAGCAGCCTCTGCAGGTAGAGGTTTCAATAATCAGCACTGCGAGAGTATACGACGTTCTTTTATAAATTACAGAGTAGAAAACATGATGTACAGAAAGTTGAAGTTTTTTGAGCCAAAGTCCTTGGCAAATTCGTGCGTCCATCAAAAGCCAGGACAAGTGGCACAGCAGCGGCAGCAAAAGTTGTAAGTCCTTTCGACAGCTGCTGCTGCTTACATGAGTGCCACGCGGTTGCAGATGGACCAAATCATGGCGGGAGGGCGCTGCTGATGGTGGCGGCGGGAGAAAGGGAGGTCAGTTAGCAAGTTCTTAGAAAAAAAGTTCATTAAAATTATGCCCTTTTCTAATTTTGAATCGCTGGGCGCGCTGCTCTTTGGGGCCCCCACAAGGGGCAAGTTGGGACCGTTGATAGGGCACTTGTTTTGCTTCCTCGTTTGCTTTTGACAATAATCAGTGGACTGTTAATTTGTTTGCAGCATATTTCTGCCTTCTCATAATTTATTTCTTTTTCTCAACTTGCTCTTGTTGCTCTGCCTTCCGGTTGAAGAAACTTTGGCGCATGTTAAGCAAATCAAATGAAATCAAAGTTTTGACCCAACACAAATACCAAAAAAATGGAAGAAAAAACAAAAACAGAAAATACCAGGCCAAAAAAGAACTGTAGAGAATTTGAGCTTGAAATTGAGGGCGGCATTATGTGGCCAGCGGGTGTGGCAAGTGCCCCAGCTCACCCTCAACGAAACAAAAGGGGTTAGATGACAGTCCATTGGTCGAGATGCGGCGCCTATCAATGTCCAGAGTAGGGTAAAGGGTTGAGCGTGAGAGTGGGTCGTCAAAGGGTTAAGCGCAAAGTTGCTTGAAACAAAACAGCGCAATGGTCGAACCAACCCTCAGACTCCTCCCCCAACCCCTTGTTGGACTGATAGCCTGCATATGCAATTAATTCAATGCTCAGTCATTGCCCCATTTTGAGACCGTCTAAAATTTCTACCCTTCCAACTCGTTCTTAATGTAATTTTATCTCACTCTCGCACACTCACTGTGCGGTGTTCCACTTTATTTACGAGCACGAAAGCTCAAACGTGCCAACAACAACCCCATCTGGAGAACGGCAGCCGTCGCCACGCTGAAAATATGCAAATTTTTTCTCTTTACACTTTTAAATATACAGATTTTATGGCGTCTATGTACTATGTTTTGCACTTTGAAACACGTTGAGGAAATTCCTTTAATTACTTAATGTTGGAAATTAAACATTCATTCTTCAGAGAAAAACTATTCACATTAGTAAGCTGTGCTTAAGGAATTTAATGTAAACATGCAACTATTTAATATTTTATAGTACATTCATATAGAATTTTTCTACCTCGATACCAACGATAATTGAGAGAGTATCGAATCATCGTCATATTTTCAATTTGCACGCTGCCATTCAATATTATTTCAGTTTCGTTGAGCTGTGCAACGGCAGAAGTCGCAGGGCTGCCAAAACACGCCGGCGGCGGTAATAAGCCCACCTCCAATTGCTGCCACAGCATCCTCCTCCCACCCCACCAGTCTGTGGCACTGTCGCAACGGTTGTTGCCATATTGAGCACCCCCATCACTTAATTTATAACAAATGCCGCGACTTTGCCGTCTCTCTGCTTCTGGCACTGTAAAAATTTGGCCAACGCTTTCCAAGGGTTGGCTGTGCCGCACACACAATAATTTATGACCCCCGTGTGTGTGCCGGGTTCTCCATCTAAATGAACGTTCCCGTTAGCTCTTGCGCTCGAGCTCTCATCTGACATCGGCTTAATGAGAAAAGGCCATGAAATTTGCGTCTTAGCATCGACTTTGACAGTATGTATGTATGTGTAATATATATATATATATATATATATGTATGGTATGCATATATATGTGTGACTGTGTGGCTGTTTGCTCGTTGCATACGAGTGTCGCTCAGAATCATAGCACTCATTTGCGCTTGTGTGCGCAATGCCATAATTTAAAATTCATTAGAGTTGGAGCAATTCCGGCTAAGCTTTAGTCCCCACAACAACCCCTTTTATGAGTTCTAATAACGATAGGACTTATTTCGCAACAACCCTCAGTGTGGCGTAAAAATTTGCAAATCATTAAACAGCAAAATCTGAACATTTTTGCCAGTTGTTGCTTAAATTAGAATATTTATTATGCCACCTAATTACTGTATAATTTAGCTATATTAAATACTTTTTATAATCTTTCAAAAATGCACACATCGAATATTCCATTTCAATTTAAATTCACTAAAATTAAACAATAAATATATTAAATATATTAAGCAGTCGATACTTAAATCGTTATAATTATTAAGCCAAGTGCGATAATATATGTATATCGATGCTAATAGTTTTCGCAACTCAATAACTGATTCTGTAGGGTTGTAATCCGTATCAATTTTAGTGAGTTTAAATTCACTGATATACAATGTATACTTTCAAGTTTAAACATGATGTTCTGTCGATAATTGTGCTTTGAACCGCCGAACCACCAAGAGACAACTTGTGAGGAATGAAAAATGTAAGAGAAAATTTCCATTCATTTGTAGCTGGAGATGCTTGCAACGCACACACATAGAGCAATTAAAATTTTCCATATCATTCAACTGAAAACGCAAAAGCTATCGAACAAAGTTTCAGCAGTGTCTTCATTTCTTTTACTGCTTTAATACCCGGCAATCTGGGAGTAAGTGGGGTACATTCGCTAACAAGAGAATACTAAGTGCGATTTAGGTAAAATTTCAATTTTCGGTGAACCTAACAAATTCATTATTTTAAGTGGTTTTGACAATTACGAACATGCTTAATTAATTTATTTTTTTTTAATTAAAATGCTGGCTACCGAGTATTTCATATTCACACCCATTTAATTGCAGCATTTTCATTTGAAATCTTGGTGTTTTTCCCAATGTTTTTGCTTTTCTTTCACAGATTTGTTTATTTGAAGTTTTGCCGAATCTTTGGCAGCACAGGGCTCAAGTTTGTTGCCTGCCGCCGACTGTGGTTTGTGCACCACCCCCATCCCCTAGCTTGCCTCCGCTCCCCTCCCCCTGCTCCGCGGTCGCTTACCGTCATTGCCACCCGCCCCCGCTAAGCTGTCAACCCTCATTGGGGCCGCTCATTTACACTGAATTAAGTTTATCATAAACATGGCAACCAGACCTAAGTTCGGTGCCCCAACCCCTCCGCAATCCCGACCCG
The DNA here is from genome assembly GCA_035047445.1 of Drosophila siamana. Classification (NCBI taxonomy): domain Eukaryota; kingdom Metazoa; phylum Arthropoda; class Insecta; order Diptera; family Drosophilidae; genus Drosophila; species Drosophila siamana. The sequence continues at coordinate 2,410,349 of JAWNPP010000002.1, forward strand.
ATTCACGTCTAAAAATAAGCTGCTGAAGTTGAAGAGGAAGAAAAATTAAAGCGCCTGTCATTTGCAATTATTTGGCCAGCAGGCAGCTTCGCTTCACTTCCTGTCACTACACCAAGATTCCCAACCTCTCTCGATTCTTATACTCTTCGCCAGAAACCACATTAACCAAATCCAACCAAGCCGCTGAGTTGTCTAAGCAATCTCAGCGAATGTTGTCCCCAATTGCCGCCATCAATTATTAATCGTTTGCAATTGCTGGTCGAACCCACCGATTAATTAATGAGACTCGCCGCCAATCACCAACACACGACTGCGGGGGCATAGAAAAAAACATTTTAGCTATATCGATCAAGTATCGAAGATAAGAAATAAATTGTTAAATATTGGCAAGAGTAAATGCACGATGAAAACTTTTCAATTTCATGCACTACCCGCTTCTAACTGAACTGGGCCATGCATCGGCAATTAACATATGAAAGAGTTTTCAAGGCACGCGTCTCTAACACTTTTTTCAATATGCTAATTTATAGATAGTAAAAAAATGACACCGCACACTTTTTTTTGCAGCTGCACTTTATGATAATGAAAAAAAAACAGGAAATTAAAGGGTTGATAGAAAAAATTTGAATCCACCACTGTCAGAGCTGAAGATCGAATAACCAGGAATTAAAGTGATTTACAGTTTGCATTGCTAGTTTTTTTCTGATTAACCCCACGTAAGTTGAATTAATCAAAAAGGTAGGATGCAGCAATGCAACAGCAAAAAATATTGTCACTGGTGGCGTTTATGGAAACACATATGTATGTTTAAAGGGCTGCAGCTAAAAAAATAACAAGTAGCACTTAGCTGACATACAAAAAAAAAAAACGGAAAAAATAAAAAAAATATACCAATGAGTATTATTAATAGTAGTTAAGTTAAAACTAATAGCACCATTATTTGGCATCAAACTTATAGTCTTACGTATTACAGTTACTCATGCTTTTTTGCCCATTGACAGTTATTTCGCCATCATCCTATCGCAAGCAATTATTTAAGCAAGCCTAATATAGTTTTGTATATTGTTAAATATATCTATAGTTATTATTTTGCCTAAAAATATCGGTACTTTATATATAAAATAAAGATACATTTTCAACACAAAATAACAGACCCTTCTTCCGAACGGACAGCGGGTATATAAATTCGGACAGACTAAGCCAGATATTGTACAACCATCCTATAATTGAAATTCTTATGCAACTGGCACTTTTAACAAAATACGAGACGGTCAGCAAATTTGAACTGAGCGCCACAATTTCTTCAGTGCGTTATTCAATCAAAGAGCACTTGAAAAAAATAATCATCACTATCCATATTATCCTTTATTAAATTTATTATGCTGTTGAAGAAGTTCACATTATCACATTTTAATGACATCCCAAGGGTAGCAATAACTCGGCCCACATTTGCATGAGAAATGATTCAAAACTGACAAAAGCAGGTTAAATTGAAGCTCAACGTTGAATCTTTGAATTTTGCTGACCAAACCAGGTGTTGGCACTTCACACATCCCTCATGTTTTTTGCATTTATTGTTATTATAATCTTGTGCCCATTATGGGATATTTATACATTTGCGGCTAACCCGAAAAACTTCATAGAATTATGCTTACAGGTCATAACGAAATTTCTTTTGAAATTGAAGTCAGCTTTTAAGGTTTCACTGGACGGTTTCACACAACAAACGGACAATTTAAAGCAGATTTTTAATAGGGATACGATTTGGGATATATATCCAGACCAGACGGGGTCGCCAAGCGCTCCTCGAAGGATGCAAAGTGTCGCTGACGGTGGATGAACTCGAGGCTAACAATGTCGTTAAAGCGGCGATATGGTTTTGCACCCTGTGGCATAAACTCTTGAAAGAGATCGCGCATGATTTCATTGGGATACTTGAGACGATTAGGAGGAATGGGGAATGGTGTGACAGCATCGTTGCATCTTAGTTTCGGGTCATCTAGCATAACCGACACCCTCGCATTATCATTCTCCCACATGCCTTTCTGAATCTGGCCTGTGTGCACATGATAGAAGCTGCCCTCGCCATTTTTGAAGTCCCGTGCAAAGTGGCCCTCGTAGCGATTGCCATTGGCTGAATTTTGTCTGACGATATAAATTTGTTGAGAAGAATCAATTGGGGTGGTACTTACCATAGAATAGCACTCCCAGTCCATGCTTGAAGCCCGACTTCCAGTTGCCCACATAGATATTTCCATCTGCATACCACAGTATGCCCAAGCCATGACGACGATTCTTCTTCCATTCCCCAAAGTAGACACAGCCATCCGGATAGATCTGCTTCCCCTTGCCATACTTCATGTCATTCAACCATCCCCCCGTGTAGATCATATGTAAGTCGGTACCCCGTTTCCGCAACAACGATCCAGGGCCATCACGCTGCCCCTCCTTCCACATCCCATTGTAGACGAGCTGACCTTCTGGATTTTTCTTTCCAGCAAAGTCACTTGGTTTCCGTTCTGGCGTCACTTTCACTCCAAAGCCATGATTCTTGTTGTTCAGCCAGTAGCCAGAGTAGGAGCCTCCATTTGGATAATGGAATGAGGAACGACATCCCGAGCTATTCACGGGCTTGTTAGGGCAAAAGTAACGCTTCACGCAAGTCTTCATTGTAAGTATTTAATATCCTAATATTTATAAATTATTTGGGAACAAAACTAACTTAATATTTCTAAAGTGTATTAATATATTTATGAAGAAATTATAGAGGAGTACATGATTTACAAATAATTTTAAAAGGGTTGAAACCTTTGTTTTCAAACAAACAAAGCTAAGAAGATTTTGGAAGTCAACACAGTTTTATATATTACTTAAAGCATAATAATATTATAAAGTAAGAATCGTAAAATATCTGGAATAAAAGTTTTTTTTAATGTTACAAATCAAATAATGTTAATAGAACCAATTAGGTTTCAATTATTATTAATCACACTTTAATATAAGCAATAAGAATGATGGTGAAATTGACTTTTGTTTTAATAGTTTTTATTGTTTTCTCTTTCTAATTGCAATAATATTTTCAAATTGTGTTTTCCAAATTATTTCACTCACATTCATTTTTAATTCCAATTGTTTTGCCAGCATATTTATCAATAATTAAATTGCCAATTTTGATCATTGTGGAAGTTTGTGACGTTCGCGTATTTGTAAAAGAACATCATACTTACAGCTATTTTTTATTTATAATTTTTGTTCCTCTCATTGTTATCAACTTTGCTCCATCGACACAACCTTAGAACTTTAAGCCGACAGCGCGTCCTTTTTGCACTAATGGCCGCAAATACCTGTGCAAGAGCTTGGTCCTTCGGTTTTTCGGCTCCAACCCCAGGACAATGACGACAATGGCAGCTTTGCCACGCCCACCAGGACGCGGCAATGGCACCAGCAACCCCAAGTCGCCCACGCTGTCTACTTAATGATAAAAGAAAGGACATTAGCGGACCGCGGCGCATCTTCACGTTTCAAGCGCCTTTCAAGTGAAAAGCAAAGAATTAAAAAAAATTAACAACAGCAGCACAACAACAAAGGCGAAGCGAGAAAATGCTACCCAAGCCTAAAAAAAAAGAAAGGAAAAAGGAAGCGCCTGCCAAGAAAAAAAAAATAAGAAAATCGAGGGGAAATGGCACAAAGGAAAACAAAATGTGCCACGTGAAAGATTTCAGGGCTCCCATTTATCAAGTTGCTTTTATTTTCGTGCGCGGGCGTAGTTAAAAATTAATAAATGAAATTAATGTCGGCGACACTTTGCCAGCGAGCGCAGTGTTCGCCATTCGCCATTGCCAATGGGATTGGTCAAAGATGTTGCCAAGGGTTTCCTTTCAGATCGCAAGGACTGCGAGGATGTGGCAACTGCCGATGCTAATTCCGAGTGTTTACATCAAAAACATTTTCATTTGAAATATTCAGCGCCTAAAAGTCGATAATGCTTCTTTCCTTTTTTTTTTTAGGTCCTCGCTTCTCCGGCAGCTGTTTCGCATGAATTTAATTAGCGACGCCCAACACTTTTAATTTTTTATTTTCATTGTTGATGCGAAGTCCAAGTCGAAGTCTGAACTAGAAGTCCATCTACATCTAACACAATTAACTGTCCAGGCGAAAGTAAAAACTTTTCACCACACAAAATCTTTGTAAATTCATCTTTGTCGTTGCCGGTGATTAATCACAACCTGCAAAGAGAAGGGCGCAGCAACGTGAGGCACGTGTCCTGTGCCACATTGAACAGGTGTAAAACGCAGAGGTGTTTGGCTCTGTGTGGCTCTGCCCTTAAAGTGTCCCCCTGGTGCTGTTTTGTAGTCCCAAACTTTGCGCTTAATATGCAAAACTGAGCTTGTGGTGGATTAAAAAGTTTGCCGAGCTCCTCAGCTCAAAAGCAAGCAAATGGAGTAAGACATTAAGCGCTCTTAGCCAAATTAGCGCTCGGATGAGAAGGCAACTGTACCCAGAGTAGTCAGGTGGCAAAGAACCAGCTTCAGTCTCGGCCGCTTTCGAACTACTTAAGTAGTTCGATCCATTAAGGCGCGGAGGAATATAATTAATGAATCCAACTAACTGACTTAAAAAAAGTGTATATATTTATAAACAGTATAACAATAATTTTATTGCAAGTCTGTTTCGCAATTTCATTTTCCATTAATACAAAGGATTCTTATTCAATCCTGCGCCTCAAAATATATTGCAAAATTCCATAGAAAATGATATTGAGCAGACCTCAATAAATGTAAAACAATGTATTTGCTACATCTCAACTACCCAAGTTGAGCCTGGGATCAATGATGCCTCCCCCTGGCAACGACTCGCCGAAAATACCGCCCGCTGGATTATTCACAGGTTGCGGAGGCCTCTGGTTGTGATTGTGACTGTTGCTTCTCGGTGGCAATTGATCCAAAATGCCGCCAGCTGGATTGCGAGAGACGAATGGCGTCTCAAATATGTTTGGACCCGCTGTGGAGCCAGAGCCCGATGCAGGATGGGGGAAGGCAATGGGATTCACGATAGTGCGACTAGGTGGAAACATTTCATCAAACGTGGCTGTCGCCAATATCTCGTTGGCAACGTCTAAAAACTTTTTGGAGAGTCCACGCTCGAGACCTGGCACGATCTCATTCAAATAGAGATCCTGGTTATCATTGATGAGTGCATTGCCTGCTTCTCCTAAAAGGCCATTTCCATTAAAGAGATTGTCCAACTGCAGCTTGAAGTCCTTGAATTGTATTCTCATCGTCATCTTGGTGAACTTGACATACTCCAAGCCATTGCGCAAGTAGCGAGTACCGCGCATCTTCACAGCGGCCTTTGCGCTGTCTGCGGAATAATGACAGATCAATTGAGACATTGAATCGCCTTGAAGTAACATTAATAAATACCACAGTAACCACGCATCGTGCCCTTGCCCTGAATGTCCAGCAACAGCAGATTAAGTCGCATAAAGTATTTGCCATTGAATACAATGCGTGGCAGCGTTATCCACAGATCATAAGAGATGTCCTCTGGTTTCGCACTGTCAATTGGAATGGCATACAGTGCATGTCAAACTGTAAACTCAACAGCTACCTACATAATACGATCGATAGTGAAGTTGCTGCCCCCTCTAGCAAACAGATCCATGAATACGGCCTGGAATTGACTGCTGCCGCCCAGCTCAATGTTGTCCAACTGAAGTGGCTCCAGCGGCGGGGTTCGATAGCCATCACCCAAGTCGCCATGTACCAGCAGCGGCCTCACCTGGTAGACGGCATTTATAATGCAGCGTTCCAACTGGGGATCGTCACGTGCGCAGGGTGTTATGCTGGACGCTACAAATGGGAATCAAAAACAAAAATATGGGGAAGACACAACATAACAATAAATGGGTTAACCACATCTTGACCTCAGTCAGTGAACGTGGGGCTGCTCACAATGCAGCGTTTGCAATTCTTTGAAGCGCTTATGTTTGTTTTTTGACCAACCTTCGATGTCGCGACGCGTTCAATTAATATGCGCAACAGCTGTAATCAACCAGCTATTGTTATTCTTGCAGTTATTATTTGTTTTTGGTATTTGACTCAGGTCAGTGGCCCTTTCATTGTAGTGATTAAAACTTTACTAAGCGATGGATTAATTAAGGACACACAGATGCGATGGATCTTCAGCTGACTGATTTCCTTTGGCAAATACTTACGCAATTTCGCACTGCTCCAGTGGCACATTGCCAGCAGCAATGTCAACATTTTGTAACAGCGATTCGTGAACATCTTGGCGTTGCATTCACTCCGGGCACACGTATTAATTAAGCTTAAGGAGCGTGATTAACTGAACTAACGAACTACTATTAAATATAGACGAGTAGCGCGTTTTGGAACGGAAACGGCGATTGTGAACCGTTGTCGTTGCGCTCGAGTGATCGACTAAAGATTCGTCAAGTCGCCCGCTGGTCTTTTGATTGAATTAAATGTCGCATCGTGAGCTAAACTGTTGGATCGCAACTCGTAAGCTCGCAGCCCAGAGCTCACAGTTCGCTGCGACAACGTTTTTCGTCGTTTCAACGAGCATTCAAGCGGGCGTAGATACATTTGTATCTTCGTATCTATTGGAAATGAACGTCAAGCTCACACATAGCTGGCCCTGAGGCACGTGAGTCGCGCGGCTTGCATGTAAAGTAAAATTTATGTAGTTTTAAGTGAATTAAAACAAAGCTTGAATCGCGTCTGTAATGTTTAATAATAAATGCAAGCAAATCAACTGAGGAAATTTGAATAATAAATTTAGACACCTCTCACTACTCACCTCTCAGCCACACAACTTACTCTATGCAACACAATCACTGCTGTCACCGTGTCGCAATTGTAAGTCAAACACTTGCCCTGGCGCTAAACTTTTTAGAAATGCAAGAAAATATCAAAAGAATAAACAAAATACAAAAGCAAAATAAGAACCACAAAATGTTTATGTTCTTCCTCAATGCAAATTTCGACTTTGCTAACGAAGCAAATACAAATGATGCAAATGTGGGGAAACCTCGCGATGACGTAATCGACAATACAATGACAATATATGCGCTGAAAGAGAGACTATTTGTAGCTTTAAATAATTATATTAATTAAAGTATAAATACATGTATTTTTATATATACCAGAATTACCTTAAAATCTGATTATATTTATGCTACAGCCTACTGTATATGGATGAAGACGATTTTATAAGATTTATGAGAGCTCTCAATTAACACAATAATTTCACTACTGTCAAAATACAATCCAGTGAATAAAGCGAAGAGAACATCGCTAGACAAAGTTTAACGACCTTGCTGTCTATATATTATACTTAATTTCCTTTCTGATAAATGTCCTACAATTCACATAATCGAGCATATTAAACCACACGGATGAAGACAAACTTAAAAAAAAATCGTACTTATAAAACATTACGCATTTGTAAATTCGACTGGTTTAATTGGAACTGTAGAAAGAAGTCAAATGGAATTTTCAATGTACTTGAAAAAGAAAAAAATCTCTGCCATTTGAACAGAAATGATTGACACTATCAATACATTTTCAGTATTAAAAAAAAGTTCTAACAATTGGACCCTCATTTGGAAACCAAGTAATTGCGAAAATGTAACGCATTCAATGCATCTCCAATGTTCATGTTATTCTCTTCTATTATTTATCAAACTCAACAGCACATTTAGTCAAAGGACAACTATTCTCAAATCTCAATAGTAGCGCAATGCAAAACAATTGCGTATTTCAGAGACAAAAACCACATTTGTGCAATCACAATTATTACAATATTAGCAATTGCCAACCCCCTCACACCTCTTGGCGCTTCATTGAAGCGCGCTGACCCTTGACACCCAATGCATGCTCGAGTTTTTTCTAGCACAAGGCAGGGGTTGAAACAACGCAGAAGCAATCCAAGAAACTAATCCCCCTCCAATGTAGTTTCACTAAATGTGGCCCTTTAATATCCGGTAGATTTTGGTTTGATGCGAGGTAAAACTCAAAAGTTACCTAGCCATAAGACCTGCCAGGAATTTAAATGATGGCTGTCTTTCAAGAAAAATAAAAAGAAAACCGTTGGCAGGCCATCAGGAACAGCAGTTCCAACCCTGCCCCCTCCTTTTAACAACTACCCCAACCCCTCGCAGAAGTTTTCTTTTATTTATGCCGTTTTCAAGAAGATAGAAACACATCAAATTTGGTAACAAATTACATTTGATGCATGTAATAAAAATCTCGCACAGCTTGATACAGAGCAAAAAAAAAAAGGAAAAAAATAGGCGTTCACACCGCATTTTGGCCTAATTAAGTTTTCAAGTGCAATAAAATGATGGGTCGGACACTCGCCATGTGAGCTGCGAAAGGTGGCAACGGCAACGGCAACGGTGGCAAGGTGGAACGCAGTTTCTCTATTGCGTGCGGGCATCAAATTTGCGCAAAAGTACATAAAAACACAAGTTAAAAACTTAAATGGATTTGGCAACGAATGACGACGATGTTGATGATACAGGCACACGCGTTGCTATTGCCCTTAAAAATGCCCCCGACTCATCAAGCATCCACCATCCAAACATCCTCACAATGATTGAGCACAGAGGCCGCTCTTATTTCCTGGCGGGTCGTCCACGCCTACGTTTTGGCTGTGACTCCTCCGCATTGTCGTTGGCAATGCGCCGTTTTCGCTGGGTTTTGCGAGTGTTTTCCTGTTGCTTTTTCAAAGGCGGCTGCTGCTCATCCTCAACATCAACTGACTCTGCCACGTTACTGGCCCGCTCATCGTCGCTGTCCAGCTCTTGCTGCGCCTTCTCCTCCTCCTCCTCCTGATCTTCCTCGTTCACTGTGTTTTCCAAATTACTATCGGACACCTCAATCTGACTGCTGTGCGAATAAGTGCGTTCTATAACGGCTTTTAGGTCACCCGATTTGATGTTAAAATCACGCACAGCTCCAAAATGCAGATAGTTTGCCAGTCGGTCATTTGTCTTGGCCTTCTTTGAGAGCAATATGATGTGCTTGTTAAAGTTCTCTATGGCCAGTATAACCTTGGGTATGAGCCTCGTTTCGCGAAGTACTTTGGCGCGCTCTACCTGCGGCTTACGCTTTGCTACCGGCTCCTTTGACTGATCGTCTAAAATATTGTACTCCACATAAGATATCAACTGATAAATGTTTGCAGGCAGTGGTTTTCCCACATTGCGCAGAAGCTGCTCAAACCTAAGAGCCAAAGATAAGGGAATTAGAGAGAGGTTTAATAGCATTTCGGGCAAAGCTTACTTGTTACTCAATCCATCGTCTGACGTGTAACCAACCAGATAATGTCTAGCCAGATTTTTAAGGCACGTGTACAGTTGTATTAGGAGCTTCATTAAACCATCCATGTGGGTTCCGAGCGGTATGCATACATTTGTGAGTTCCAACAGTGTACGCGTAATCAAAATCAACTGAGTGCAAATAGAACCTTCTAATACCTCAAGGTTGCCTTGATAGTAAACCCTATCGCTATCGGGCACAATGTTGCATTTGTATTTCAAATTGTTGGCCTTGTTGATAAAATACTCCACATCTTCCAGTTGCTTCTGTACCACTGCATACAAATACTGAAGACAACTTGCTGTTGTGGTCAGGTCCAGCGTCTTCAGTCGCAAATCCAATTCATGGCTCACATTGTCATCATTCTGTTTGCCCAAAACTTGGCCCAGCTGTCTTGCGACCGCATCAAAGAATGGACCCGAGTGCGTTTTCTGCCGCTGCGTAAATAATACTCGGTGCACAATTCCAATTTCAGCATTGCGAACTTGCCAGCTTTGACAAAATTCAAGCAGCCAACTGTAGGAATCAATTGTCGCCCGCTCTCCAAAACCAATGTGATCGTACAGAACTTCCAACGCTTCTATTAGGTAAACAGGAAGCTTGGCGCCATTTGCATCATCGCTTAGAGCTTCAGCTGCATTTTCGTTGCTGGTATCCTCATTCATGTAATGATCAAGCACGCCTTGCAGCACATATGTCACATATTTGCTTTTGTTTACTATGGCCATATCTGGAAGATTTACATTTAACCGCATTAAAATCCGTTCAGATCGAAACGACTTTGTCGGCTTCTTACCAAAACCTTTCACAAATTCATTAAAACGTTTTGCGTATGTTTCATGGGCTGTACGAACGCACTGCATAAAGCATTTGGCAGCCAGAGCAGCGCTCTCCAGATCAAAATCTCGCCATAGCTCAGGCAAACGTCGAATGCATCTCTCATAAATCACTTTGGTAATATCGGTCAGCAGTTTCAAAGTGCGCTTACTGTAAGACAGTTGCTTGTAGTCGGGCTCCTCCCGAATCGTCTGCACTTTTTGCGCAGTGATCTCAAGAACATAGCGAACCAACGGCTCATAACTTCGCAGTTGCGTTGTATTATTAGCAGCCGCAAAGAGCACTTGATCGCTACAAATAAAATTAGAGGATGATGCATACAAAATACATTATCTTAATATCACTAAAATACTCACTCGTGCAGCACATGAAGTAACCTTTCTAGTATATTAAGATCCCAAATATTCTCTGGATGCTTGCAAATATCCTTAAGTTTAGCTGTATTCACGCTGACATTCACAGTCAGATTGCTGTCATTCGTATTTGACTTTGACTGCTTCTGAGATTTTTTCGTGGAGTCAGCTAAGCCGTGGAGACCTTTTAGCAATTTCTCATGTTGTTTGAAGAGAGGCAAAACGTGTCTTATAGCATCGTTATTGGGCTTAGAAATGAGCAGTGAGTGCGAAATTAATCCCTCAATAAGGTTCAATTCTTGCTGAATTCGTGCGCACTTAAAATGTGTTGCTGGCGGAGTCTTGAAAGACAGTTTAACGTTTTGATTAAGTTGGCTCGAATAAAAAGTGAATTTCATTGTCTCTTACCGTGTCTTCCAATGGCAATCGGTTGGCCACTAACCTCCGTATGCATAGAGTCAGTAGTCTGTGCATTTCACGCACATCGCAGCCAGAAGGTGCGCGTTCAAAAATTGCTAAACAGTAGGATACAAACTGCACTAAGCAGCCTAGATTATCCTTCAATTCAGCTTGTTCATCCTTCGAACTAACTAGCTGCTCATAGTTAATGGTGAAACGTGTATCCAGATCGTCTCCCACCTGGTCGGCGGATGCCGTATCAAAAAAGCTACGCAAATGAAAATCGACGAATTGCAGCACATGCGGAACCAGTTTAGCATTAAGCTCAACTGCCCGTTGGAGATCTGAAGAAAAGCACAATTGAGTTAATGCATTTTAAACAACGTCATCTACTCACTCTCGTAGAGTGTGCGTCGTATCTCTAGTTGTTGGTCGAAACAGCTGCGAAGAATGCCAATTATCTCCAAGGTAAGCATATCAAAATTTCGCTGAGGGTTGCTGCGGTTACCCAAAGAACTCTGTGTCATCATCGAGTAGCCAGAGATATTGTGCTGTGTGCAGAAGCTACTCGCATTCTGAGATTGACGTACAGAATTACTATTGTTCAGCTGCTTGAGGATCATACAGAATCCAAAGATAGCCATGCGACGTATACGAAGATCCCTAAACAATCCCAAATTATTGTTGAATTAAAGTTAATTTCGATAGTATTTAAGAATTAGGTAGTCAAATTGTTACTTATAATTATGCATTACTCACTTATTTATAGCTTTACGAAGCACATCAATCAATGCATCACGCACACGATTTGACAGTTTGAGCAATGGCAAAATAAAGTTCATCATGCGCATGGATTGCTCACCAGGCAACTAAAATGAAACGAGATCTTACATTTAGGATATCGCCTATATGAGACAATTAAATAAGTCATTTACCCATAGAAAATCTTCCATAACATCTGTGATAGTTTCCAAGCACTCGGAGACAGTGTAAGTATCTGCCACGCTCAGCATTGTAAGACATTCTACAAAACAATTGTTTTCAACAAGCGATTGCATACACAACTCAAGCAAATTAATTACCAGAGAACTGATTTTGAAGCTGATCCACAACCATCCATTCAGCAACACGTTTAATGATGCCCTGGCCAAACATAAATCGCCTGCGAATGAACTTGGATAGAAATGTTATGGCCAGCGTATTTAGTTTAGGCGAGTTGTGTGCTTTAAGTAGTGTAAACGCCAAATGCACTAATCCTGGTGTTATCACATCCTTGCCATCTTTATTCTGATCAATGAGCACCGTAAACACTTGATGCAAATCCACTTGCTGACGTTGTAGTGTATCGCGACACCAAACCGAGTGATCGGAAAGAGCGCGCTCATCCTCGTTGTGTTTAATGACGTTGCGAAGAAATGGAAGCAGAATGCAGCTGGAGGAACGCGCAGATTCAGGATCACGATTCACAGATGTCATCGAGATGATTGCACTGAGCATGAATGGTGTTAGTATTACATCGGGCATATAAAGAAAGTTCTGAAATTAATTGAAATGTTGTATTATTAATTATATCGATTTGATTAGTCTTACCCTAAGCATTATAGATATATGCTGCTCGTTGAGCAAATACATTGTGCAGTAGTTTAAATGATGCAGAATTGTCTCCTCCGCCTCGCGCAGCTCCTTGTCCGAATAGTTATCTACATAAATTGAAATTAATTATAAGATTAGCAAGCAAGCTTGATAGCCACAAATTCAACGAAGCCATTGATATTTATATATCTGATTCATGAGGAAATCAACGTTGAGCTATGTGAAAAACTAATGGTTATTGTCATTAAATTTGGTAGCTCTAGACATATGGTTTTAAATATATCGTCTCCACTCTTCACGTCGATCAAGGATAAATGTATAAGTGTATAAGTGTCTTGCACACTTATTCTGTTTGCAGTAAGTTATAGCGCTCTAAATTACAAATATCAGACATAGAAGTGATTGAGTGCTTACCAATGCTGTCAAAATCTGTGGAATTGCTGCACATGTCCGAGAATAAGCGCTTATAGTAGTTACGATGAAAGTACTTTTCCAATGCCAGCAATGGAATGATAAGATGTGCAGCGCTTTGGCACATGGAAAAGAGCTGGTAACATAAAGCTGGGAGCTCCATTGGCGATAGCTCCTGCAGAGCACCTGCAAACTTATTGAGAACTGTCAAACGATCCCCATTATTTAATTTTAACATGCTGCAAAAAATTAAATTATTTTATTTTCTTGGATTCACAACTGCTTATGCGGCACTCACCTGAACATATCGGCAATCGGCGTTAAGACCGTGGAGGGCCAACGCATGGTACAGAGGTTTCTCACAGTGTTGTCCCGGAGTTCGTTGCCAGCCATAGCAATGCCGTTGATGACCAGGCGCGGCTTAGCTATCAGCACCAGCAGTGTTTCTGGCAACAGATCCTTCCAAGCAACACATTTCGCATCTCCAGCACGCATATCGTCCACGCAGTGCTCTAGGATCCAGTTTAACTCATCGGACGAAAAGGTGGGCAAGTCCTGGTGAAGACGTGTAATCAAATCAACGCTTAGCTTATAGCTCATCTCAATGGAGCGCAATCCGTCCAGAAAACATTTCACACAGGCAAAACGTTTCTCACGCGTCTCCGCATTGCTTCCATCGCAAGCCAACAACAAATAGTTCCAAAAATTAATGGAGTCACTCCTCGGCAGCCGCGCTTTGAGTGTGGTTGTCAGCTGAAAAGTTAGCTGGTGAAATCTTTGTTGCTTTCTCTATTAAATGTGACGCCACTTACTTCCTTAATCGTAGTCTTCTTTATGAGCGCACGCAGCTCATCTACTTGATTTTTCTCACCAAGCTTACAAACCCTAACATCGAAGGTACTGGACATGATAGCTGACAGCTTTCAAAAGCTTCCAAAACAGCCCCAAATTTAATATAATTTAAAAACAACTCCGGCACAGTTTTGGCGCTGGATGGATGCTAGCGATGGACGTTGGCATCTAATTGATATCAATCGCTTATCGATAGTTAACTGCTATCGATGTAATTATTCACGTTCGAGGTATTCCGATTATAGAATGCTCCATAATAAATGAATCCTGAAATTATTAAATTAAATTATTTGTAAGAACTAAGTCCTTAAACCATTTAATATTTTTATATATCCATTTATGTTGTTGTGGATATACTCAATGTCATACTGTCAATGTCCAGCACTAAGAAAATGTGTCATTCACAGTGAAATGCATTTATTGTTTGTATACGTAAAAATGAATGTAAAATTGGTATGGCGCGTAATCCGAAATTGAATGGTAAATCTAAATATAAATAATTAATGAAAGATCTGAAATCTGATATGTGCTTCTGTATATAGGTTTAAAGCGAGAGCACTTAAGTGAAGTTATAAAGAATAGGTGTTTTGAAATTAAGAACAAAAAAAAAACGCCTGTCGGCCTTACATTGTCTTGGTTCACATCTACCGTTTACAAATTAGCTTATAGAAATATTGCTATATATTAACAGTTACAAATATAGTGCTAATTGTTTACTTCAGATGTAGGGCTTAGTTAAAGGTAATTACTATAGTTTTTAAGTTTTGTATAAAAAATAAAAGTGCTTATATATTAACGAATATATACAAATTGAGTTTTATAATTTAATATGATTTGAACAAAGAATTTGTCTCTGGTTCCGATAAAACATGATTTCAATTAATATCATTAAATATTTTTATTTTATCGTTAACGTAAGATTATTATTATTAAAAAAAAAATGTGCAATTAATTTATTTATTACCTACTATGTATTATTACAATTAGCAATATGATTTGATTTACCGAGTGTTTGCGAATCAAAATAAATCAATAATAAATCATAAATCATAATACATAATATTTTCTTTAATTAAACAATAAGAATGCGAATTCAATAAATATTAAATATTTAAATTCTAAATATTTCTAAATTTTAGCAAAAATAAAAAATCACAAAAAAGGCTGACGTTATATTCTCTTTAATATTTAAAGAATGAAAGCTTCTATAATTAAGAACTTTAAACTTAACAATAAATAGTATTGTGTTCGGATTTCTTATAGGATACGATTTTAATCGATTGCACTAATTCTTCATATGAATATACATCAACTAAATTTATACAAAATAATGATTCGATGAGCAACGTCCCTTAGATGTGTTTTTATAATCCATATAGCATTCTTTTATATTAGTCGGCAGTTTCCATCTTTAGCATAAACTTCTCCATTATGGCATTAAGTCGCTTGCGTTCTTTTAGTTGCTGTTGCATCAGGTCGGAGATCTGTGTCCCCATGGCTAGTAAAGCCTCTGTGTTGGCTTCCGTACGCTGAGCATTTAATCTAGTTTGTCGATTAAGGTCACGCAACTCCTTGGCTATGTCCATTAGTACTGTTTTCTCGCCCATAAATGATCCATTGAGATTATCGTGCTCTAACCTTCTTTTTTTGGCTGTGGAATGTTGATGCATTTGTTGTTCTACTTTAACGCCGACGTTTCGAATGCTGACTGATTCATTAGAGTCCTCATCATCGTCTTCCTCCTCTTCATCTTCTTGCTTGCCGTCTTCTAAACAATTCAATGATTAGTTATTGTCATTATTACTGTTAATTATTATCACCGTTCTCGAATGTGTCTTCGTAGCGACCAGTTTTAATGTCTTGTAGACTAATATTAGAATTTGACTCGTTGCGAACTTTAGGCTTTGGCTGTGACTCTACTATAACGTCGGCCATATCATACAGATCAGATATGGTTGCCACCGCATCCTCCAAGGGTGTCAAAGTGTCTTGGTATAAAGAACTCTTTCCAGTAGCATTCGGTTCCAGCCTGTTGTTCGCTATCTTCTTTCGAATGCAATTCTTCCAATCCTTCCATACCTTTCAGAATGCATTAATTTGAAACGATGCTTAAGTAGTGAAAATAATTTTTAATTATTTACTCGTTTCCATTCACCGGATTCCTTTACTGGCGGCCCCACGCTATTTAATTCTTTGCTCAGTCTTTTCCAAGCCGCTTCACTGGCCAATTTATCTCCCTTATAGTAGTTTTTGGCTATAATCGGATGTCGTTCCATGAATGCCACAAATATCGCATCCTGTTGTGCAGTCCTGTGTTTCCCCCTGCAATTTGTTTGTGCTGCATTATAATATTTAATAAAATAAGTGCACGATTTTTATTTACATTTTGATATATTGATTTTTGTTGTATTGACAGTGTCTTATCAGGGTGACCACAACTTCATATTTCATAATATACTGTTTTGCCGACGCTAAATATACTAATTTATGCCACTAAGTTGGTATTGAAGAAATGACTGTGTGTAAATTGGCGCCACATTTAAAATCCATCGTATATATTGGAATTTTGAAAATTTGAGAAAATATCATATTCCGGTCAAATATATTTTACAAAATTGATACATTTTCATTATTCACACTTGGCATGAATGGATGAAGGTGAAATATATATTAATAAGCAAAACACTCTTCTGGTGTATTACAGTATATTAATACCGCAATGTATCGATTTCTATCGATTTACGTACATCGAACAAATATTGTGAAATATTAAGCGCGAAGCAAGCAGTGCAATTCAATATGGCGAGAGAATAGTGCTTTAGTTGCTACCATATATAACTATATTATTGGCGTTCATATATATTCCTTGTTTAAATCTTTTCTCTTGTCATTGGTATAAGTGAATAAAAAGTTCTAGTCTACACAATATGTAGACTGGTAAGTATATAAATTATCGTTTTATTTTGATTCGCACAGTGTGCTCAGTGTAGAGTATTATTCACTCAGATCCAAAAGACCCATATCTAATCAGTGATATTAGTATTGGGGACTGATAAGCAGGTTGACAAGATTACAACACACTACGCAACTCCGCAAATAGGTGAGGCACCTGTGTTCCCAAATACTGTACAATCAGTACAAATAATTTAGCAGGTGGAACAAGGTAAAGCGGACAAATCTCGGGTGTGAAAACAAGAATTATAAATACAGTGCCAAATAGATGTATTAAAGATTATGACGATTAAACATAGTAAATGAATGCAGACAATTAATCTGATTTCAAAAAAAAGAAATTATATCGTTTTATTGGTGTAAACTGTACAAAAAATGTTATGGAAACAGAATACGCCCCAATTATAACGTGTGCTAAATTCTTTAAAAAGTGCTCAACTAACTGTGCTTAAACAATTAAAATTTATCTTATCGCTTCGCGTAAAATCGCAGTGTAGTGTAGTGCACACATATAAGACTATACAAATAGTGTTTATATATACATACATATATTACATATGTATATGTATATGTCATATATGTATATGTATGTATGTACATATATTGTATATTCTCAACGAAAAGGGACAATTAGCGGTGCTGTATGCCACATTCCATGACAAACTCGACTGGAAAATCTGACTCACGTAACACTTGTCGATACTTGGTGTTTTGTGGTTGGTCACTAGTTTCTATAGAGCGCACAAACTAACGGTATTGTCTAGTTTCGGAACATATGAAATGATGGGCGAGCAACTATAAATTTGAACAAATTCTTTGCGAAACTGATAATAATTGATAACAAGATATTGATTTTATATACGGCATATCAAGGTAGCTTGACTCATGCGCTAACAGGCCTTTTATTATGTGAGCTTTATTTCACTTGATAAGTCCATGAGTGTTGCCTCCATGACATCAGCTTCCGTTGTCCATAGAAACTTTCTTTGGAGTATGCGATTACAAAGCCGTATTACAATTGGAATTGCAACCGGAAGTGACACATAGCTTTTGGGATATTACTATTATCGCTAACCCATTGTAAGAACTGGGCTAGGTCTTATTATGTGTGTTGTTCAAAGTCACAGCGGTCACAAGCAGATGGGGGCTTCACAGACACCTGAAAATATATATTTACCATTAGTTTTCACAACCATCCATTGTAATGGAAACAAAAAACTAGCCTATGTACCCAGTATAGCGATATATTCGAATTGGAAACCGAATCAATAACCACAAATAATTTTTATAAACAGAAACTGAGACTAAAAGATGATGAACCAGTTTATATAAAGAACTATCGAAGCCCACATAGCCAGGTGAAAGAAATACAAAAAACTTGTTCCTAAGAAATCATCCCCCGGATCAAATGTAAAGAAATGGCGATTAGTAATTGACTACCGCCAGATTAATAAAAAATTACTATCTGATAAATTCCCATTACCTAGAATTGATGATATTTTAGATCAACTAGGTCGAGCAAAATACTTTTCATGTCTTGACTTAATGTCAGGATTCCATCAAATTGAACTAGAAAAAGGTTCAAGAGATATAACGTCTTTTTCAACGAGCAACGGCTCACCTAATTCGTTTCAGAGAATGATGACCATTGCGGTCTCTGGTCTAGAACCTTCTCAAGCATTTCTTTATATGGATGACTTAATAGTAATCGGTTGTTCCGAAAAACATATGCTTAAGAACTTAACAGATGTTTTTGAGAAATGTAGGAAATACAACCTAAAGCTACATCCAGAAAAATGTTCGTTTTTTATGCATGAAGTGACTTTTCTAGGTCATAAATGCACTGATAAAGGAATACTTCCAGATGACAAGAAATACGATGTCATTATGAACTACCCAGTTCCGCACGAAGCGGACAGTGCTAGACGTTTCGTAGCATTCTGTAACTATTATAGACGTTTTATAAAAAATTTCGCCGATTATTCGCGGCACATAACAAGATTATGTAAAAAGAATGTTCCTTTTAAGTGGACGGATGAGTGTGAAAATGCATTCCAATACTTAAAAATAAAACTTATGGAACTTACCTTGCTACAATATCAATTTCACTTATGAATTCTGTATAATAACAGATGCAAGTAAGCAAGCATGTGGAGCGGTTTTAACTCAAAACCATAATGGTCTCCAACTTCCCATTGCATACACATCAAGAGCATTTACAAAAGGTGAAAGTAACAAATGTACTACTGAGCAGGAATTAGCTGCAATTCACTGGGCGATATTAAATTTCAGACCGTATATATATATGGAACACATTTCTTAATAAGAACAGACCATAGACCTTTAATATACCTTTTCTCAATGACCAATCCCAGTTGTAAATGACACGTATAAGGCTCGAACTAGAAGAATACGACTTTACAGTCGAATATTTAAAGGGAAAAGATAATCATGTAGCTGATGCGATATAATCAATGATAACCATCAAAGATCTACAAAATATAAGTCACTACTAGATACCAAGATAGACAAAAATTCCGCGCGGAAAATAAAGAACAAGAATTGCCAATGCAATCTTTAAATAAAGCTTCAAAGCCCAACGTATACGACGTCATAAACAATGATGAAGTACGTAAAGTACTGACCTTGCAGATAAAAAATATGTTATGTTTATTTAAACAAGCCAGAAAAAATTACTGCAAGATATATATTAGAAATATCTTTGAATATACTTCAATAGATAAATTCAAATTAATGGGCAATAAAATATTAAAAACATTAAGAGTAGCGCTACTCAACCCGGTGACCCAAATAACAAATTTAAAAGAAAAAGAAGCAATTTTGTCTACATTTCATGATGATCCAATTCAAGGAGGCCATACTGGCATATCAAAAACTTTAGCCAAAGTAAAAAGACACTATTACTGGAAAAGCATGTCTAAAGATATAACTGAGTACGTAAGAAAATGTAAAAAATGCCAGAAATCCAAAATAACTAAACACACAAAGACCCCTTTCACAATTACAGACACACCAATAAATGCTTTCGACAAAGTGATAGTGGACACTATTGGTCCACTGCCAAAATCAGAAAATGGCAATGAGTATGCAGTCACTTTAATATGCGATTTAACAAAGTATTTAGTTGCCATACCTGTTCCGAATAAAAATGCCAATACTGTCGCTAAAGCAATATTTGAATCTTTTATCCTGAAGTACGGTCCAATGAAGACGTTCATTACGGACATGGGATCAGAATATAAGAATTCAATTATAGACGATTTGTGCAAATATTTAAATATTGCAAATATTACATCCACAGCACACCACCACCAGACAGTTGGAACAATAGAAAGAAGTCATAGAACTTTCAATGAGTACATACGACCCTCTATGGCACATACTTATTGTCCATATGAGCTAGTATTCGGTAAAACAAGTAATTTACCAAAACATTTTAATAGCATTGATAGTGTAGAAGCACTATATAATATAGATGACTATGCTAAGGAGAGTAAGTATAGATTAGAACTAGCCTATAAAAGAGCTAGAGTTATGTTAGAAGCAAATAAGAATAGAAATAAACTACTATACGATCATAAAGTAAGATATATAGATATATCAGTAGGTGACAAAGTTTTATTAAAAAACGAGACATATACTTTTAATAATTTAATTTTCTTTGATTTTAATAACATAAACCAACAAAAAAAAAATTATAAAAAAAAGGATGTATTAATTAGAAATTGTTATTATAAAAATAACTTCATTATATTACGTGTTTTTTCAAAAGGAGGGAGATGTAGTATGCACATATATTGAATTATTGAATACCCACTGTACCGAAAGTACTTAAAGGGTGCGCACTGTAACACTTCGTTGCAGTGTTTACATAATCCAAAGTCCCGGTCATAAACCCTAAGTGGCCGAAATATGAACCGATCGTTATGGCTTAGCCCGCACACAGAAAGTGCTAGTGTCGGCATAATCGTAACAAACGGTCAGCATATGCATACACCTCGCGCCTCCACTTGAGAGTGCAAAACAACGTATATTATTATATTCCTTTATACATAAGTACATAGCCGTCTCTCTGCCGCCGCCTGCGAGCGGCCTTACTTAGACTTAAAAAATATTGTAAAAAGAACAGAGGCATTTTGATCGTGGGGAGCTCCTTCTAAATATAAAAAAAAAACGAAAAATAATCAAACCACGGAACAACTGAATTATCCTATGACAGACTACATTTCTTTAGAGAGTTGTCAGTTAAGACAAATTTAATAACAATCTGCTTGTATGCTGATAATTAAAACAGGTACAATTGCTGTATGTATGAGTTGATGAAATGTTCTTGTTTATCATTTGATGACTTCCTGGTCCACAAAATGCATTTTTGTTTGAGTTGTTTTTTAGATACATATCAACATTTCTACTTTCACGCTTTCAAACACCTGTACCTCACCCAACAAATAGAAGCGGTGAATCAAAACAAAAGCAACGAATTTAATCGTTTATCAGATCAATAACGCTTGCACCCACTACATCTTGAAAAGCCAGACTGTGCACTGTTCAAATGTTTGTCTAACGATAAGGATAACACAGTTTACACATGCGCGTAAATCAAACATAAATTGAGAGCTGCGCGCCGAAGTCGCCTGATAGTGGCAGCGGATAGAATCGGAATTCTTATCAGTGGACAGTTGTAAGCCCTTCGGACGCTGACTCAGCGGCTTAGATATTTCTCTTTTTGGGCCAGGGCCAGTTTGATAAGCCAAGAGGTGTTGTAACTACATAGTGGCAGTAAATTTAGCTATTGAACGACATTTGGACACGTGCGGGGTAGGGGGAGACGTACAGCACTAACCTGCCCAAAGATATACGAAATTAATGTGTAATTCCGTGTTGCATTTCAGTTTCCATTCAACGATCCCAACACACACTCACAGTCCCACCCACACACACACAACGCCAACGGCAACGCGAAGCAACGTCGGCATGCAACTCGCAGAGTTTCAGGCAGCTGCTGTCTGCCTTTGCCTGGGTCTGATCCTGACCATTGGCTCGGTGCAGGCTCAGGAGAACGCACAACTCCAGATCCCACCCTCGCTGATAGAATGCTACAACACCTCGTATTTCATGAACCGCGACAACCGTCTGCCCGCCAACATGGACACACTGATCTCGCTAATTGAGAAGGTCGAGAACAGCTACGTGGCGACTGGCTACCAGATGGACATTAGGCAGGTGTCTGTGGCGCTGTTGCATCGATTCCGGCAGGATGGAATCAAGCGTGCCGCTGGCGTTCAGGCCGTTAGCGGCGTCATTCCCTACAGTCCGACGGGCTTTCAGTTCCCCAAGCTGCGCATTCTGCTCTCCCGCCTGCTGCAGGGCAATGCCAACACCTTTCCCAACAGCTCGCTGACCAGCACCGAGCGCTGCTCCCTGCACTTCATGTTGTCCAGTACCTTCGACACGCGCATTCGTGGTGACGAGAACACCGTTTGTGGCCAGCTCTCGCAGTATCGCGCTCAGCGCTTGCCACGTGGCCTACACAAAGATGCTGGCAATAATTTCATTGGCGACGCCGAGTGGCTGGACAAGAGTGCGAAGCGTGCTCGCTCTGGCTCGAACTATGTGCAGATGGGCGAACTGGACTACGACAGTGACTGGGGCTATGCGGGCACTGAGGGTCAGAGCCAATGTCCCGTTGAAGACGGCCTTGTGCGCACTCCTTGGGGCACCGTCTCGGCAGGTGCTTTGATCGCTGGCGTTGCGACTGGTTTGCAGCAGCAAACCGTGCCTGTGAATACGCTGCTCTCGCTGGCATCGCAGCGTGGACGTGGCCGGGCACAGCAGCAGACGACGGCCTCCTCGATCGACAACCGTTGGGCGGCCACGCTGGGTGGAGATTTGGCCGAGGTGACGCTGGTGCAGGTGCCGGTTTCGCAGAACAATATGGCTTCTGTAGGGGCCACTGGCGGCTGGAATGACACTGTGCTGCCCCACTGGTATTTCCTCTCCCAACGCACCAATCTGGAAGCCACCGACGCAGAGATTCGCGGTGGTCTCGACGGCTTGATCATTGCCAAGAACATTGCGCAGTGGCGCACACAGGCTTCCAGTCTGAAGTTGTCGCAGCTGCTACGCATGTACTACTCGACCACAGGTGTCCTGGGCACGGGCATTCAGGCCTGCAGTCGCCAGGCGCAGTTCCCCATTGTGGCGCCCACCACCGAGATGCAGGGCCAGGTCAGTGCCTTTGCCCAGGTGCTCGACCGCGAGATGCAACTGAAGGTGACGCTGCAGCCCGATACAATTGCCACCTTTGCCAGCACTGCGTCGCTTTCCTTGGTCACCTATGTCCGTAAGTATGCGACGCTATGTAATATGAAATGGAACCACTTGGGGAGCAATAGTCTGGGTAATACAGCAATAAGAGTATTCTGCCTCCATATTACGCATCATACTAGCTTAAAATTCACTTGGCGACATATTTTACTCGCTTAGTGATCACACAAAACAATTCGGTTGCTTAAAGACCTTTAGAGTCTCACTCGGTAAATAAAAAGCTAAGTACATATTGGCATTGCTAAATGCATCTGCTGTATATTTATAGTGTGGAATCACAGGTAATTTCATCATACATAAAACTAAGTTAAATTATTGAACATGGTAGATATATTCTGTGGTTTTCACACTTTCTGCTTCGTAATCGCGACCTCTCATGGGCAAATTTCCAATCTTTTTTATACCCATCTCTGCAGCGCAATCCTTGAACGATGTGTCTTGCTCCGCTACCACAAACCAGGACTTGTCGGCTATTATTACCCCCATGACAAATCTGTTCATCTTCCTGGACACCTCGTGGCAGTACAGCTCGATTGTTGACTACGTTGCGTGAGTCTGAGACAAGCAAACGATATAAACGTCAACCTGAACTCTCTCTCTCTCTCTTTCTGTTGCTCCGCAGCTACATCCTGCAGCAGCTCAACATTCATCCCTATGCCAGCTCCGTGACGATGCTCTCAGCTTACGATGGCTCGGTCATTGTGAACACCACGAACTACATCACCGACGTCTATCAGCAGTGGAATGTGACCACTCAGGCGCAGTGTAAGTGAATTCAAGCTCCGACTCCCCGACTTTGGCCTAATTGCTTTGCTCTACAGATACTCAGGGATTCAATCTGCCCACCGTGCTGCGCACTATTCAAAACTTGACCCAGACCCTGCTGAATGGCGAGCAGACAAACTCCTCCGTCGGCGGTCGCTCGCTGGTGGCATTGATCATGCCGAATATGGGAACCGTGAACGATGGCGACTCCAGCTATGCCACAACTGAGTTGCAGTACATCAACGAGCAGATTCCGGATCTGCGCTTCATCTACTATGGCGGCGGCAGCATTCAGCGCTTCGCCAGCTTTGTGCGGGACTCCACGAAGGATCTGTTTTCGCTTACCACGGGCAGCACGGTGGCCACCTCGGCCGGCCCCGTGGCCAAGCGCATTATAACGAGTAAGTTCGAGAAAGCAATTGCGCAAGAGAAAGATATTCCTAACTTGGCTCCACTTACAGTTCCGCGCCGTATCATCAATCCACGCTGTGGCTCCGCCTGGTACACGAATAGCTGGGGCACCGATCAGATGTATCAGTATGTGCGTCCTGGCACAGTCAACTTCTATCGCATGTCCTCGAACTACTTCTTTGGCACTGGCGCCAATCGAGTCGTGACCGTGCAGTCGCAGAATGGCGGCAGCTTCACCGTCTGCACCTCGCGCAGCTACGAGTGGCCGCAGCAGAACTCGACGACATCCTCGACGCAGACAGGCAACACCGATTCGAATTGTCAGCAGATCAGCGGCAATAGCTATTCCTATGATCTGTCGAATGCCTGCAATGGCTACTACACCATCACACAATGTCCGCCTCTGTACTTGTCGGTGCAGCCGGGCGCCATCAATACAACGTCCTGCACGCAGGATCAGTGTCAAACGCCGGACCAATGGCGCTATCTTGTGAGCTCGGTCAACATGGGTTGCTACAGTGGCGTTGCCGGCTTGGCGGGCAGTCTCTTCACCATTCTGGTGGCCCTGCTGCTGCAGCAATCCTTCCAGTAGACAGTCCACAAGTGTAACAAAGTGCAGTCAGTGTAACAGAGTTCAAATTACCCACTTCTTGACCTAAATTATTATTATGATTTTTTTATTTAAGTTGTAAGTTCGATCGACAAGAATCGCTAATAAAGACCCCCACTAGAACTACAGAGATTGGGATTTTACTTCATCAGATCAGACTTCCTTGAGTGGTTCCTGTTAGACTAGCAAACAAGTTCATTTCTAACAACGTAAGATTCTTTTGCACTTGCAGGCACAATGGACTTCTTTCGGTTCGATGAACCCTTGGATATATCCAATAGAACTACGATTATGGCCGATGTCTTTGTGTTCGTTGACACCAATTGGCCATACTACTGGGTGGTTGACTACGTCTCGTAAGTGACTGAATCTATCTATAGTCCTGAGCATGAGTATTTTAACTAGTTTCATCTCCATTCCATTCAAGTTATGTGCTACAGAATCTGAATATTCATCCATACGCCAGCACCGTAACGCTCTTCGCGGCCTCCGATGCTGCAGTCATCGTCAATACAACCGACTACATAGTTGACGTCTATCAACAATGGAACTTTACTTCCCACTATTGGCGTAAGCATTTCTTCTAACAAATGTGGGCTGTAGAGCTAACAGTAGCGTTTTTTGTATAGATCCACAAGGATTCAACTTACCCATCATACTGAATACGTTGAGCACACGAGTTGAGCAATTGCTGGAGGTAGAAAGATCATCGGGTAATCTTGGAGGGCGTTCTCTAGTGGCTCTGCTCGTGCCCAGTCCAACGTCCTTTGTGGACGAGGATGACTACGACTATAGTCGACGTTACTTGGATCAATTGGTTTATCGTCTGCCCAACTTACACTTTATTTACTATGGCGGCGGTGCTTTGGTGAGATTCCACGACTTTGTGAAAGATCCGAGCAGGGATTTGTTGTTGTTAAATACTGACAAAACCGCGGAGGAGTCGGGAACCCCAGTTGTTAGACGCATTCGACAAGGTAAGCAAATTACAGATATTTATTTTATTATTATTTCAAAACTTCCTTTTGGGGTGGAACAGGACTTGTCTTCTTGACATGCAATTTCTAAAAAGGATGAAGATATGTGTACATATATCTTATTTGAAAATATAAATGTGTTTCACTTTGGTTTCAGCACCTCGTCGCGTCTCGAATCCACGTTGTTATTCCAACGGCCTCGTCAGCGAGTTTGGCAGCAACTCCCTTGTGCAGTATGGTCGGATAGGTAGCATTAATTTCTATCGCCTGGATTCGCTCTACATGCCCCAAAGACGCAGCATGCGATATCTGAAGATTTCGCCGATTAGCCAGGTCACATTTACGGTGTGCACCTCCCGGACAATCGAGTTGCCCTTTCGCAATATGACGTCATCTTTGCGGCAGGGCGAGAGTTGTGAATCCACGGCCTTGGGTGCATACAGTTATGATTTGACAGACGCCTGTGTTGGCTACGACTATGAGCCTTGTCCTCCTCTGTTTTTCTCGGTGCAATCCCAAAGTTTTGGGGATGTCTCATGCACACAGAACGCCTGCCAAACGCCAGATGAGGCCCAATATACGATAAGTCTAAATAATCTTGGCTGCAATGGCATTTCGTCACTCCAATCGAGTTTGGTTTTTATTTTAATGTCGGTTACTTACTCTATTTTAAGTTATTACACCTGAATGAGTACAACAAAATTAAAGTATTGTAATGCGTATCTCTGTTGGACATCCCACTAATTAAAACTACGCGTTTTTATTAAATATCGTAAGGTTTTAAAATAGAATAAATGTATGAAACTTTTTTCAGGCGGGAAATATGTACATATGTCTATAATAAATAATAAACAGAAAAAAAGTACAACAGTTTTAATTTAATTTCAGTGTTGTGTGAAAATGAAATGAGAAATGTCTTAAATGCAATAAACAATTTCCTAAATTAAATGAAAAATGTCGAAATGTCAGCAAGAAAAAATTGCCCGTAAATATTTCATGAACTTTTGGATATTTGTTAGGCATTGCTTAGAAACATTGAGGGAACATAGCAATATTGGCACCCTATAGCGGCGATTAGAACCTCAGAACGGTCAGCTGATTTCGAATTTCGGACAACTCCGAATCTTCTGCTTAGTGCCTGAAGTCAATCAACAGCACCATCTATTGTTCAAATACCTTTAAACGAACAAATTTCACCGCTATTCGCCGCGTTGGCAATTTTGGCGCATAGAAACCAAATTGATGTCAAGAAGAAGATGGCGATGTAATGTTTGTGGCGCCATCTATTGTACAATGTTATTGAATTTAATTATATTCGAAATCTTTGAGGACTTTAAACGAAATACTTTCTTAGTTGGTTTTACTTAATATCAATAATGTTAAAGTTAAAGCAATGAATATGGAATTGTGTTACTGACAGCACCATTGCATTTTTATACGATTAAAGAGCGTTTACTATTCTGATTGTCTGACAACCTGTCAACATAGAAATTTATCATTTAATTCACTCAACATTGAAGACAATACAGTAAATGGAGCTGGTTGCTAGGCCAACAATTTTGGTTAGGGAGAGGATTGAGGGGTAGAACCAGACGTAGTTGCGAATTGGTGGGATCCCAAATTATGCCCAACCGCATGTTGACTTAACGTGCTGTCAACAAAAGTGTCGTGTCTTGTCTGCACCGATTTCGCAATTCATTTTTTCGTGTTTTTTTCACACTTTATGCATGAATTAATATTTAATGCAAAAGGTGAAAAAAAATTACAACGACACCGGCTCAGTACGAAAAGCAACAAAAAGAAAAATGTAGCAACTCTCTTTAATTTGGCAAATGTCAAAATATGTTAGACTCCTTTGTGACAAGCGACGTCCTGTAGGAGTCGCTTTCTCTCTCTATTGTAACGTTTTTTTAATATTCTAAAAATCTTTTGAATCTGAATTGCACTACCTCCTTACGCCCTAAATCGCAGCAAATGCTCAAAAATTGAATGTAAAACAAAAATACATCAATTCACATTTGCCATGTTCCGTGACAACCCTCAAAATAGGCAAAATTTATCTGCCTCTTTTGCCTTGGCATCAAACCAAGTTTAAACTCAACATTTCCTTTGTTAGACCTAAGGAAGGGTTTGAGTATCAGTCGTACTTACAAAACCGTGAAGTTCGAATTCGCTGCGGATCTGAGAAATATTTATGTTGTTATTTCCACTTATATTGAAGATATCCGGAAAACAGAGGTATACATAAAAGAAGTTTGTGCTTTAGTTAGTTTTCACTTTAAAAATTTGGATGGAATCTAGTATAGTAGTGTGGCGACATTAAATTGAAAAAATGTAATGGAATGCGGAATACTCAATGCCGATACATAAGATTTATAAAGCTCAACAGACAATTGTCTAAAATCAAACACCAAAATGCTTCGGCATGTTGCAATGCTGATTAGCAGTGGAAAATATGCTTTTATTTTAGTCAATAAAGGATATCTTTTTGAATTCACATCGAATCATTGAAGTTGAAAGCAAATTGTTCCTATTTGAAACGCAAATGAGATTGCAATCTGTAATCATGACTAGGGTAGAAATAATTCAGGCAGATAGAAGAACTGAGTATGAATATGTGGCCACCGCGCTTGCAGGGTATCTAAATTGCATATCAACATCAACACGAGTTAGCATTCATCAAGAACTGGGAATTTCCCATTGCCGAGCAGTGCGCCGAGTGCATTCGGCACCCTAAATAAGACTCATTGCCCTCGGGTGTTGCACATGCCAAGCGTTGCATTGGCCCCTATTGAGCAAACAAAGGGCAGGACCACATGCAACAGATACCCGAGCACGAATACAAATGGAAGAAAACATAAACATGAAACAGTAAATGAAAATGTCATGCAACCAATTGGCAACACCACTGACCCCTGTCCACGACACACAGGACAAATGGCAATCCTTGAGTGCAGGCTCGTGACCGCGCTCCTTTTCAGCATTGGTGGTTGCATTCACCTAGGGAATGGCAGAGGGAAGCCAAAGAAAACAAACCGGTTGCTTTCTGAGCCATTGTGGGCACGCGCGTATAGTCGGTTCCCAAATGACCTCAGGTCAGCTTTAATGTTGCGGAAAATTGAACAAGGCTCATTTACAAATTTATCAACTTGTATAATGGACTTTGAAATACCCGTGATCATACAAACACATACAGCAACGGCCAATACGCGGTTGGTGGTCAGCTAAGCTGGAGGCAATTTGCTGCTGTGTGTTATGTGTTATGACACATGTTTAGCAACTGGATAAGTGGACAATGGACAGTGGACAATGGGCAAACGAAACTGGTTTTTGCGTGCATTAATCTTTTAAAGAGTTTCTGCTTCACTTCCACCCCAGGAAAGTCAACTAAACGAACCGCTGCTAAAAAGTTGAAGTATCATTATGAAACTCAGTTGCAAAACCTGCTGCAAAATGGGAAAAACTTTTCATAGAAAAACATGCAAATAAAATTCTATTAAGAGAGAGGTAGGGAGAAAGATACCAAGTCAAAATCACAGCGCAAAATTTAAATTAACAAATATGAAATAAAATTTAAAAACTTTTTCCACCTCGCCTTTGTATTTTTACCCGGTCATTGCAACGTAGAAGGCGGTGATGTGGTACTGTCAACTAATGAACGCATATTTTAGGCTGACGAAGAGTTTTTATTGTCAACTTGAGCTCTACGATTCTGAGATAATTCGTGAGGAGTTAGGTTATCATAAATCAAAATAAATCATCTCGCAGAAGTATTCGTAAAGTAGCATAATGTAAAGGATATATTTTAGTCAACGATACTCGACTTTTGCTCACGTTTTCATTTTTTATTTGTGTGCTTTTAGTTAGTTTTTATTGCTTTCTATTACAGCGCAGATTTTATTTGAGGTGCTTTAGTTTCAGCGTGTCCTTATTTATTTTACTTTTATCCTTTTTCATGCTTGTTGCTAATTAAGAACACCTAAACTTTAATTTAAAAAATTATTTTTTAGTTTGTTTTGCAGTTGGATGGGCTACAAGCCATCATAGAAGCTGCTAATAACTTTGCACTGTTTGAAAACTAACTGACTACAAATTAAAATGGAAATTGAATCGAATAGCGATTTAATATTACAAGCCATCTATTAACTGTGACCAGTAATGAATAAATTGAATGTTTTTAACGGATTTATAAATATTTTCTATCAAATATTGGATATAGTGGAGAATCAGAGATGGTAAATATCAAATTGTTTAGAAGAAATTTGTATAGCTGAAGTAAAGTATTAAGAAATAACATTTCACATATATAAAATAATGAATCTATTCACTTTAACAAAGTGCTTGCACAATACTTGTCTATGTATTTTGCTTTGCTGTGCGTAATATTCATGGCATATTTTTTCAAGACAGCGCTCGGGCTTCAGTTAATCAGTTGCAAAGTTGTGAGGCAAAATTACAAGCACTTACTTAAGCGACTACATCCACACCTGCCGCACTTACAACATGTTGCAAGAGGAGCGTGTGCAAGATGTGTCTGACTGACGCGTTAACAACTCTCACCCACTCTCACACACTGGCTCTGTCTGGAGCTTGCACAAAACCTTTTTTTTGTTTTGTTGGCCCAACAGATTTCAGACAAGTCTTCCTTTCTCCGCCCCAACCGCAGTGGTCGTAAAGGCGAAGCGGCAAAACGTATACAATGGGTTTTTAATCGAGCGCAACATTTATTGCCACATTACGTATACGTAACATGGTAATGCGAACTTTACTTGGATGCGAAAAAGTTTACCATTGCCAAGCCGTGTGTTTGCTTTTTGTTTCCCTTTCAATTTTCTCGCTGTTTTTTTCTTGTTCTTGCACAATATTTGGCTCGAGGTTATTTTACTTGCGATTAACTTATTTCCGTTCAGTAATTTTAAGCTTTTCTTATGATGTACGTGTATATTTATGTAAATATGCTTTCTCATCAATGGCAGATTGCTGTAGTCTTCGGATCACTTAAGTTATGTTATCTTATTCTAAATTGATTGAATATATATTATATTACTTTCGCATGTTACTCACACGCTCAAGTTGTTCAGGCTATTAAATAATTAAATCATCTAAAATGGATTTTATACAAAGTATTTTTTTGTTGATCAGCTTAAAGAGATGTCAGATTTATTTAGAAATGCAAGTATTGCGTTACCCGGTCGCCCATTCGATTGTCAGATTGAGACACACACAAACTTAATCAAATCTTTTGGGCAACCGCAGCCCAACTCAAATCTCAACCCAAGTTGACTCGACAAGCAACTCTCAACAGGCAACTGACTGACAAATGTCGCCGGGAGATACAAGAGTCAAGTTCCTATATGCAGTTGAGTACATTTTACAAGTAGCACAAAGGCGGCAACCACAAAACAGTTGCTGCACGCCCAAGCCTCAGCTCAACCTGTGGCAAGTTATGCGTGGCATGCACTCAAAAATCATCTTTAAGAAAATAATATTGCTGACAGTGCGTCGCTAGTTTGGAGAGTAGATGAGAGATTGAGAGCTTAAGTCGTATATCAGTAGCCTGACAGTCTGGCAGGACACTCAAGGATATGTGCCGTAGGCTGGGGCTGTACCGCAAATCAAACTCGTCGCAAAAGTTTTTGGGTCCAACGTTGGCAACATGTGATAAGTTTATTGTCTTGCCGCATGACGTGTACGGTTAGGACCCAGGACTCAGGACCCAGGACACTGTGCGTGAAAAAAGGACTCACAAGTATCGCATTTCATAACGTAAAGCATATTTCTGTTTCTTATTCTTGTTCTGTAAATTAAGTTGTGTTGCCCTCAAATATTAATTGCCTAATTAGCATATGCGACTGACATGACCAGCACACAACACAAGGCACAAGGCACAATGCTGCCGGATACAGGACATGGGACCCTTTGGCAAAAATAAGGACAGCAGTACAATACAAAGTTGACATTATGCTTGGAACATATTTCAAGTTCTTGCTTCAGGTCTTTGTGCCCAGCCCACATGTTGCCCAAGAACACGTGACTTTATTTGGCTTGTGAAAACACCTAGAAAGTAAATCTGGATTTCAGTATCATTCACAGTTGAGGTTAACAAATGTATAAACGCTCTGGCAGTTCTAAGTTTTTCAAAATCATCGGATTCGTGCTTTAAGATAGACGGTTGTCATGAATGACGTGAACAATGGTTGTCCGCCCAGATCTTTTTTTGGAGTTCAACGTGCTTTGTGTCTTGTTATTATCTAACTGCTTGGCTGGCATATCCTTCGTCCTGCGTCCCGTTTTCCCGTTCTGTTCTAATTAAAAAATACACACACTGCAAGACAGTGAAATTCGCTGTCGTAATTGAGGGTTGTTATGCATGCTGTGCTTCTAATTGTTTGTTGCTGTTGTTGCCTTTGTTCTTTATATGGTGTGTTTTTTTCCTTTTGGCATTATCCTTACGAGTTTGAATATATGTATTTTTACTCACAACACATGAAATGTAGGTTATCGATTTTTATTTCGGTTATATTTTAAAGTTATGCTTAATAAGAAAACAATTTGGACTGAGGATATTAAATTGTGGATACGCAAGGAATTTCCTGAGTTGAATCAATTGCCGAAAGACCGTAGATATAGCCTCCGTTAACATTTCATCATTGGACTATTAATGTAACATTTTGCTGGTGTTCCAGCCAAAACTCATGTGGCAAAAAGTTTGGCGACTTGCCTCAACCCATTTGGGAAGACTGGAGTAACTTTTTTGTAAACACTTATTGTGCATGGTTCGTGTGAGACAGTTGGCTTGGATCAAGGATATATTTCAGAGCGAGGAGTGCACTTATAACAATTTCATTAACTGCAAACGAAGCACAAGTGCTCCAAGATGAGGCAAGCGCTTTAATTTCATACTAAGTCGAATGGAGTGGCGGCATGTTGCACCCAAGGAAACCGCAAGATAACAATCCATTAACTTTTTGCCACTCAACTTGGGCGAAACTACGAGGCATGCAACCAACCCCGCAACTCGTGCCGCAACTTGAGGCACCTAAGGCAGTTGCTTTGCATATTAAATGGGGAATCTTTTTTTGTTGTGTTTCTCCTATTTGGTGCAGCTGGTATGACTCTTCATCAACCGTCAAGAGCAGCAGCAGCAGAAGCAGAAGCAGCAGCAGCAGCAGAAATAAGCAGCACCAAACAACAACAACGCTATTAACCGTGCAAATTATAAAGGAAAGGCAGGAATACGAGCTCACATTTCCACTCATATTCAGAATTTGTTAGTTTTCTTTTTTTTACCACTTGAAGCAAAGCAAGTTTTTCCACTTTTTGAGTTTTTAAATGGAATTTTTTATTTTACTTCTTTTTATTCTTTGGTTTTGTTATTTTGGCTATGTAAATAAATATCATGGGCTGCTTTAAATTAAGAACGTAGCAATTGAATTAATGGTAAAAGTGTATTTTTTAAATTTTCGGGAATTTAATTATTTAAAATTTATTTTCTAGAATATATACATATATAATTGATATATATAGAATACTGTTATGGAAATATGTTCATTACTTTGAAATTTACATACTGTTAATGCTACACAATATTTTAAAAATTACATTTTTTTTAACTGTTTGAATTATTCATTTTTTCTAAGTATTCATCTGACTGGTACAACTGTCGCTAAAGTAACCCTATATTATCAGCTGATGGGTTCAGTAGAAAAAATACCCTTAGAGAAGATAACCCTTTTGATAATATTTACGGGTAAACAGCTGTTTCCTGAATTTCCCTGAAAAAGTGAAAGGAAAAAATTGAAAGGATCGTTAAGCGTGCAACATAATGCGTAGTGGATGATGCATAAAATCTACGCGATCCTCAAAGACGACAACAGCACGTCAGACATATGCAAATGCCTCCGCTCTCTGGTTAGTTCAACCCCTTTGCTCAGGTCGGACAGGATGCTGTGTGCGTGCTTCGAAATAGAAATTGAATTGAAGGGGCACTAGGAAAGAGAAAGCGGATGAGCCTTGAAAAGGGTCGTTCTCCGCAATGTTCGATAAAGCGATAAGGTTGTAATAAAACTTTCGACAGGCATACTCACACACACATGTGCTTGACCACAGGAGATTAGTACGTGTGTGAAATATGGGTTTAGGAATGAGAGCAAAACACAAGAACCCGAAACACTTTTCATTTGGGCGTGATTAATGAAGTGTTGACCAAATCAAAATTAATGCCAAACTTTGCGTCACGACGATAAGAAAACTGACCAAAGTCAAAACCCTGAGACGCTGATGCTGAGGCGAAGCATGTGTAGAGCTACGAAAAGGGGTGAGATGTGGGGTGCACAACATGTGTTAAGTGGCATGTGGTCGAAATGGGATTCGGGCTCGAATTCGGACTCATGTCCTGGTCAAGAATAGTTTCAATTTACGCCTTATGAGCAAACATTCATTAAATGTGTTTTCTTGGGATAGCAGTAAAAATTGTGAAATGTCAAAAATACACACACCAACCCACGCACATACACACACAAACACACACATACCCACCTACATACATATTCAAAATATATGTGCGTTGCGCAGCTGTTAGTGCAACCCTTTTTCAGGGCGAAATGGGTTAACTGTCCGATTGCCAGAACGAGAGTTAGAGCTGAGTTGACTGTCCGGTTTCGGAATAATTAATCACAGGTTCACATGCGATTTGTAAAGTTAATTGCCGTGGCGAAAGCGCACGTCGAGAAGGGTATGCATCCAATCCTCCAAGACTCCTGTTGTGGAAGGGGTGAGTGTAAGGTTGATGGTGAGGGATGGAGAGTGGAGGGGTCTGCGCTTAAGTGCTTTGCATGTCTTCAATTACTGACAGTTTAGCACATATTCCAATTGCCTGACCAGGTCGACTCTGGTGTGTATATACATTTAATATTTATGCCCCAAAGTCTCTCTTTACATCATCTTCTTCTCCATCCTTTCATCGTCACAGCTCAAAGCTATCTGCAGCATCCTTGGCTTGACTGCAATGTGTGCTGACACTTTTCTCAGCCAGTTAGCAAGTTCTTTCGAGTAGTCGAGTAGTGTGTTTGAACTGCAAAAATGCCATGAAAAATTCATGTCATGCACCGCAGCAAGGTGCTTAGCTAACAGGATAAACAGAGTCAGCTCTTGGAGCTTCTTCAGAAAACGTGTGCAAAATACATACATTTTTTGTAAGGAAGTATTAAAGAGATGTCACTTGGAAGAAATCTTTTATATTTTACATAAAATCCATTGGATAAATTATAAGTTATTTTATGAAAATGAAGTAAGCGTTATTGACACTACAAAATCAATTTCAATTTCATAAATTCCATTGGAGTAAAATTATTGACACTACAAAATCACCAGATTCTATTTTTAGTTATTTTTTATCATTTCGTTAAAATTTAAATAAGTGATACTTTTCTCACAATAATTTTAACATTAAAGAGCGCTTTAATTTTAAATAATAATCAAAATTCAATTTTGTAATTCCATACCAGGAAATTTAAAGTAACCCCACAAAGCAAACAGACAAAGTTGAGAAGTCATTTATTGATTTTATTACTTTGCAAAACTTTGTCAACTATTCTAAATGGAAAAGGGATTTTGCATGACTGGGTGAGAAGTAGGAGAGGAAACGGAAAAACAACAGAAACAATAGAAATCTAGTATATCTGAAATCATGACATTTCAAATATGTGCGGGAATAAGTTTTCACTTTTAATTTGATTTCGAAAATAGTTTAGACCAGTGTGTGTGTGTTGGATGAAATTAGATGGAAGCGTCAAAAAGGTCTGCACCTTCTCTTGAGTCATCATAAATGTGATATCACGATTTAATTTATTTGTCGATTGTACGGTTGGATTTAAAAACTTATAATAACCAAGATTGTACTGTCTTATAGCCCAATTGTCATAATTGCTGCTCATATATTACTTTGATCGTAAAACCAATGAGTCTAATGTTATTTAATTCCGAGCAATTACTGACGATAAAAGTATATTTAGAATAATAACGAAAATTTCGCTCATTAAAGTTGAACTTTTATGGGAATTCTTGTTGAGCACGCGAACTGGACTCATGCAGGCATAAATAATAAAAATGTATAAAAACAAAACAAAATTTCACACGAATATTCATAAATTAATCAAAAAAATATTGTTTACCAAACTGTCCGAGTAGCTGGGGAGGTCAGAGGTGAGGCGTTAACAGTGGCTACAAGAATACATCGCCCACACGCGACAATTGACCCTTTTGTTAATTAAATTTCAAATAACATTACGTGTATGCCTTTCACTTAATGTGTGTGTATGTCATAATATGCAAACAAGAATGGGGAAGTGTTTGCTTAGCTAATAGGGAAAGTATCATTCGTTCCTGTAGATACATTAGTTGAGATAGCGTCAAGCTACATTTTGGACTTGAAACAGTCAAAAAATTGCCTATAAATTTGGTCCACTATTTTTGGGTAGAAAAAAGAAAGGGTTGATGTTGACAGGCGACGCAGTAGACACATTTCTCCCCCTATTTGCTAGCCCTCCGCATAGAGAGACTGCCTGTATATGATGTTTATCCAGTGGGGTCGATTAGCCCACATAAATTATTAACGCGCATTCTCGATGTGCATGTAGTTTATTAGCACTTGAGACTTGTGGCCTGTGCGTGCTATGTGTCCTTGTGACGGTGTCCTTTCGATGTCCTTTGCATGTTTCGCCTCTCGCCCATTTGAAAATTCCTCACTCTTCCTATATGTATATTAGCTGTGTTCTTTGTCTCTTGCTATAATTTACATACGACACGCATTCTCGCACTTTCATCATTTGTATAACCCAAAACCAAATATCGTATCCAAATGAAAAAATGCCTCTGAGGCCCCAATTCTGTGAATGAGTTTAAGAAATATGCGTGTGTCAAAATGATCAATTAGCGCACTATATTAACGAATACAACTAATGGCTTGTTAGTCTTAAATAACGATTATATTTTATGTACAATAAATGTATATACAGAAGATATTTTCTAATATTGCCAAATTGAATTTTCATAGTTAAAACATACACAGCATGTATTTGGCCAAGAGTTGAAGTCAATAAAAGTAATATAATATTATCAGATAATTTCTTTTGGCCATAATGGTATCAACGCTTCTGTTCGGGTCGCTTTAATGTGGACGGCATAGCAACTGCTCGAGGGGAGGCCGCACTCAAATCAAATCAACGACCAAAGGAACGGAAAGTAAAACGCAAACGATGGCGGCCCACATTAACGAGGAAGGACATTGACCAAGTAACAGCAAGAAATAGGTGGCGAGATGGAACTGAAGCTGAAGCTGGAGCACATTCTATAGGAAGCTGGACAACGTGGACTGCGTGGGTTGTCGTTGCTGCTGCTGCTGCTGCTGCTTGTCGATAATTCAAGTTATCACCGGCGGATATTAGAATTGAAAACTCAAAGGACAACACATCCGGCGCCTCAAGCGCGCATCAATAAAAACACATTTGAATTATCTTCCTCCCGCTCTGGGCTCTTGCAGTCTCCCTTTGACAATCTATTGAGGTGTTCATGTTTATCAATAGCGGTGATGGGTACACTTTGATGGGGGTGTCCACTTTGGCAGCATCTCAAGCAACACTTTTCAAGTGAAGACCTCGCGCACTTCAGGTCAAAACTTGTGCAGCGGTCCTGTATCCTTCCAGTTGCTTGAGGGTTGTCTGCGCTTTGAACTTTCCATTTGACTTTCGAGTGTCGTGAGTCGCATCTTGCAGTTGTCAACCCTCCAACGCCATCGCTAACGCTATCGCCTTAGAGTTCCTTTTGATTCAAAGTATAAAACCGTAAAAAAGCAAAACAAACTCACCCAAACCAACAACCCTCGAAGTGGCTGACATTGAACTAAACCAAACCAGGAAAAAGCAAAAATAACATGAAATGAAAAAGTGCTAACAGTCTAAGTATTTACTTTCGTTCAGTTCGAACTGTATTTGAGTAACTTTTTCGGTTTTTTGCGATCCACATGGTGCATAATTTAAAGAGCAAAGTTGTTTAGGAGCGTTCTTTTCAAATAAATTTAAAATGATTGACGATAAATAAATATTGTAATAACCATTTTATCTGAGAAAAAAGTTCTACATTACGATTTTTTTTTTTATTGAATAAGATTTAAGAGTTCATGGTGTTGGAAAAACTTCTACGACTTTATCAGCACTTTCATATGCCTTTGATGGTATAGCATTCTTAAGCACACATTAAATATAAATTGCACAGACAAAGCACGAAGTACATAAAAAAATGAAACGAAGTACATAAATAAATGAAATTTGTTTATTTATTGGTTTCTGGTTTTCTAAATTGCAATTGCTGCAATTCTAAGAGCCCTATATAAATAAGTTATCGCCACCAGCCGCAATATCCCTATAAATGACTGGTTGAGTATAAGAGAAATGAGTGAAGAGAAACGTCGTTTAATTTTCGAATAAGAGTATACATTTTGAAATATGAAAAAAGCGAATCCGCAAAGAAGAAAGCATACATTATAAAATATTAATGCCAAAATGGCGTCAAACAAAACATAACCATATTTTATTCTCAAGACGATTAATACAATGGCTCATATGATACTCTACGACATTTTTCAGATAAGTCTTCCATTTAGCTTTGATGCTGATTTTGTTCGTCAAGTGGTTGGAAAGCAAGTTAGTAATTTTCAAGACATTTTTCAGACAACAGTTTCCACGCCATTTTCATTCCGGCGCCATAAATTTGATGTCAAGTATTTATAAATCATATATAGCATAGGCAATTTTACTCCCCTGCATGTTGCTGAAGATTTCCGGCAGCAACGACACCATTTACATATATCATGCTTGGTTCACTGGAGTCTTGTTCATTTCTACTTCCGCTTTACAAGCATTCTCCATTAATATTGCACATTTTACAGTTTGGGCATAAAGTGCCAGAAATATTGAAAATTAAGAATTATTACCGATGTTAAAGCTAAAACTAGAGAGGGAAGCTCTTAAACCAGTTTAAGTTTTTGAGTAATTTCAAATGCATTGATATGTTCGCAACATGTAAGATCGCAAGACATTCACATATCGATCGAGTTATTGCTCTAGTTTATATACTATATAGAAAATTAAATATTACAACCAAATAGATATGATTTTTATTTCGCACCCGATTTCAATGCTCATGTGCTCAGTATGAATTTCTTTCAATCTCAACCCATTAACGGAACGATCGTTATTCAAAAAGAATGATTTGAATAATCGTCAGAGATACAGAAAGTGTCTCTTCTCTTCCTATTAAAAGCATTCGATTCGCGTGGAATTTGTTTTATGTCACGTGAAATCACAAGGTTAATACCAAGACGAACCCTATTAATGCAAGCTGAACTCGCGTTTTGCATTTACAATTGTAAAAGTATCGAATCTATAGTCTAATTACATGTTTCAGATCTGCTATAAAAATTGACGATGTTTGTTTGGAGTGACAGTCGTCGACTTCACCTAGCGATATAATCATTTGTTTCCAATGGCACGATTGAGTGTAAGTTCGTTGATAATTTATCTACGTTGATTATGGTTAGATTTTCGTTATTGTTTCAGCTGATTGTCTTTGCGCTGGTTCTGCTTATGAGCACCGCTAATGCTTTAATAACTGAGGCAGTGATCATCTCTATAATAGTACTCAATACAATTCTTGGAGCTAACATCATGGATATGGTCTTAGCAGGCGTCATTGAAGATGCGGGTGCTTTGTCTTACGCAGTCGATTCTTTTTCCAATAATGCGCCAATAGTTGAAGCCGATAATATCCTCCCGCCGAATGCTGTCGATATTGTTCGAAATCTGAGAAGAAGACGCCAAGTAATAGAAGAAAATTTGAATCCCTCAAATGACCAACCCGAAACAAGCCTGGATGAATCTATATTAGAATTACGAGACGATATTTTCAACAATTTGGAAAGCATTGCCAAAGATATGGCTGGTGAAATTAGTGTGCACTTGGGGCTTCCAGTCCACACTCTTGAAGCAATATTTAATGGAGAAAAGGATTCACCAAACTTGGAAGATGTCGTAGATACAGTCGCTAAGCACTTTAATGTCCCAAAGTATGTGATAGCTGAATTGCACTCACTATTTGAAAGAGCCGCGAAGTATGAGGACTATTATGATTATGGTAAAGCTGAAGAATAAATGGCTTCATCATCTCTAATCAATTGAAAAGGATTTCCAAAAAGTTGATTATAAAAATGCTGAAAGATCATCTTACTATCTGGAACGAGCACATACATGTATAGTTAACATATAGCTTTATGGGTTGCTTTCAAAATAAACATTAAAATACATGTTTTACTCTTATATCAATTATAAGAGCTTCAACAAACACGTTCATTATTCCGTTTATAATTGTCTTGAGGTTTTGTACATTAAATGCTGTAATTGCTTGCTGTGTTTCTGCTTTAATTAAACATTATATTAACTTATGATAATTATTACAGAAACTATAGGAATAACATAATTATTTCGAAATTCTATGAGGAGGTTTAATGTAAGCTTCAACTTAGCTGATCTTTCATTTACTACAGACCTTAAAATACACATTTGCATAAATATAGTTTGAAGTGTGTAAATTCATATTTATAGATTGTCGCTTGCTCTAGAGAGCTGCAGTTTTGCGAGTAGTCTTGCGGCAATATAACGAACTTTTGGAATGTCGCGTTGGCTTGTAAGTTCTGCTTCTTATTTTTTATGCGTTTTCATCTTATCAGTTTTCCGTTAATTAATAGATATTTAGCCTGATAGTGGCCCTGGTTTGTGGTACTTCGTATGCAGGCTTAAGAGATTGGCTTGATCGAGCGGATGCCATAGCATTAGCCTTTGAAGACTTTAGTCTCTTTCCATCTAGAATGATGTTTTCAATACTGGGTACTCGGAAAACTCCACCTGTACCAATGAAACGGATAACTGCCGAAGTGTCGGATATTAGTGATCTAATAACAATTATCAGAAGTCCAGTGCAAAAGTCCGGAGCGATTCCGCAAATAAATGGGGGCGGACCACTGAGCGGAATACTAGATCAAATATTGCACAGGATTGACAAGGTGCAGGAACAAATTGACAATAGTGTTAATACTGTGGAAAGGCTCGGTGGTGTCGGTGTCAAAATACGTGACGGTTTCATCAATAGACTGAGAAGGTGCGACCCATAACCAGTATATTAATGAGGCAAATTTTGTAAATGGAAATGGAGGTGACATTTTGTCCGATCAACACATAAGAGGTCAAAAAACCGCTTTCAAAGCGACAAATATGAATGGCGGTGGAAAAACAAAGAATGCATCTTTTGATGTAGTTGGCCATTTGGTTTCTGCCATTACTCAGCCAGTGTTTGGAATTGGTAATCAATTTCTAAACATGCTTGGTTGATCGTATAAACATGGATTGATTTGATAATTAAATAATAATTAGTAGCCTGCGAAAATTTGATATTGGCTTAGCTGTTTATAAAACTTAATGAAGAAATTAAATATGATCATATTGTACGAAATTACGACATGTTTTAATTTCAGTGTCAGCATATATGGCAATGACACGGAGGATAGGGCGGTTTGTTTGCTATCGAAATAATATATTTATATTTAATATTTAATATTTAATTATTTTTTTCATATCTTCTATCCATAAAATATAGCCAACAGGCAGAAGTAAGTATCTGTGACATTATGAAGAGTCAGGGTCAGTGGGCGTGAGGATATAGCAAACTTGGAAGTTGTTAAAAAAAAAAACAAATCTAAATGCAGTTTCACGTGCTTTCTACTTGCTATGATATATCTTTGAACGTTTTGGTATATCAATA
The DNA here is from genome assembly GCA_035047445.1 of Drosophila siamana. NCBI lineage: Eukaryota > Metazoa > Arthropoda > Insecta > Diptera > Drosophilidae > Drosophila > Drosophila siamana. Next base: position 2,452,071 of record JAWNPP010000002.1, read on the forward strand.
TTCCAAAAATACCTAAACATATCTTTTGGTATATGTTAGTATATTCCCACACAACTTTGGTTTATTTTACTTTTTTTTTTATTTATATATATATTTAAATAAAATCATGTGTGTCTTATCGAAGAACTATTAAAAATATTTTTAAGATTTTTGGGTAATTTGTAAAATATAAGAAAACATGCTGATTATTTTGTCTTTACTTTGCGTTATTCTAAAGTTGTCTACATAGCAACCAAAATTCTTTATTTTAACTGACTAAATTGTGAACGCAAATCAGTAAGAAGCTGTAAAGCGTACAGGTCCCAATATCCCCGTCGTTGAAACAGCGGTCGAAGCTCAAACTTGTTACTATAATTATTAGTGGAAAATAGACAAACTGCATAGTAATACAAATTCGTCATAGTTTTTTTATGTCAGAGGTTTTATTGCGCAACAACATGTTTCATTGCAATTAAAATCGGGTTATTTGTAGATAAAGTTGGTATGAACCACAAACCAAAGTTGTGCAACATAATAATTGTAATATATATAAAGATAAATAATAATTGTTTAATGCAATAAACATATTTTTTAAGATTGCAAAAATGCAAGAATTTCCTTTACTTGTTTTAAGATGGGCTCATATGTAGTACCGTCATTGGGTATGATTATCACCATTTAATTTTAAATATTCCAGTTGTTAAAACCCATAACAAAAAAAATATTAAACAACTCAGACAGCTACAATTGAGTGTGCTCGACTATGAGATAAACGCTACCCATTTAGAATATACTCAAATATACCACGAATAACTCAAATATAACGTACTAACTATCGCATAAAGCATAAAATATACGGAAAGGGCGTGGACAAAATCTAAAATCAACTTGATCTGCGTAGGACATACACCAATACTGGTACTAAGGCATACGAACATGACTGTATCGACTCGACTGTTGGCCCTGACCAAGAATATATATATTTTTTATGGGGTCGGAGATGCTTCCTTCAATCTGTTACATATATTTCCAGGAGTCACAAGTTATATTGCCCTTCTACCCTATGGGTTAGTAGGTATAAAAGCGTTATGTAATACATTTTTTTGTATAATGAATATTGTATGAAGTGTTAATTTTATTCATTCATTTATTCATATATATGTATATATGTATAATTTCTCAAAAGTCGTAAATGTCTACGCTTTATATAGAGCTTGTAACTTGTCGTCGATTTAGTTGTGGAAATTGTACAGAAAAGATGCGATTCGAGGTAAATCAGTATCTCCTTCAGAACAAGACCTGGACGATTATTAATACACTAAATTGTTTCACAGTTCTTTATTCTGACTCTGGCTCTACTTTTTGGCAGTGCCTACGGGGTCTTGTCATTTTGGTTAAATCTTCTGGGATTAGCGCCCCCAAACCCACCTCCTCCAATGCCAATTGCAATGCCACCACCTGTCGTTATAGGCGGAAGAGGAGGTTGCCGCTCACCTTGCGGTGGATTCGACGCCTATGGACCATAAGGAAATATCGAGCCATTAATAATCGGCGCATTGATCATATAAATTCGGCGTTAATTATATAAAATAAAGTGTATAAATAAAACCTGTTTATATAGCCGATATGGGCCTGAGAACCATTTTAAAATACAAAGACAAATAGTAAATATAACTTTTGTTTTTCTATTTGAGAGAAAACATTACCTGGTTTCATATATATATATGAAGCATATAGTGATAAATATTGTTGGTGAACATTGAGCTGCACTATACGAGTTATCTGATAGTAATACTAATACATTACTCTCTAATATAGCGAATATATTCATGTCTTCAATATTGATACCAAATAAGATTTTTACATGAACATAAAATGTACGTTGTTCGCTTGGTGTCAAATTTCTGCGACTTTAAATACTGTTTGACAACTATACTCGATATTGGCCAATTCACTTCCTTCAATGGAATTAGTATAGAGCATAGATTTCTATTTTTTTTTTTTTGTCACCTTCACATATTCCTTAAGTGCTCCTCCACTTCTAGCTGCTTTAAGTCTGATTATATGGAACATTTTACAGTTATTAATGCCGGTGAATGTGGAAAATGTCGTCCAGCTTGTAATTAATTTAATGCTTGTGCAGCAATCATCACAAGTATAGAATAATTGCGAACTTGAATATATTTGTAAGACAAAGGCCAAGTACAAGTGTAGAATTGACAGTACATGTTATTATAATATTATTGAATTATATTAAAAGTTCAGTTGCAATATTAAAATTGGTATATGTTATTGTCTTTAATATGTGTATCTAATTTTATTTATACCTGAGACCCATAGGGCAGAAGGTTCTCATAACTTCATGATCTTAAAATAAATCAAGTAAGATAAATAAATAAATCAATGTTAATCTTTAGTGTAGATAATCTGGAAGTCTGATGAAAAACTAGAAAGTTATTCAAGAAACCATTTTGTATGGCAAAAACCCACTGCAGTGAGAAATTCTTATTTATTGATCAGAAAGGTGACCGTATATACATATATGGTATATTTTATACTATATTAGGTGCTTTGAAAGTAATGGAATTTAGATATACTAAATAATAATCCAAATATACCTTTGGGTATATTTTATTATATTCAAACTGGGTACAAACAGCATAGCACTTTTAACTGTAAGTTACATATTGGACTTGTTTTAGTATGATAATGAAATGTTTACAATAAGAAATGTTAAATCTTTTCATTTGCATATTTCTAATTTAAAGTATAATTTTATGAGTCGTAATATCATTTGCTTTATATAGTGATGTCAATCTTTTCTCTGTACTGTTTAAGATAGTTGTATAGCAAGCGATGAGGTTTGTGGTAAGTGAGTATCTTTTCAAGGTCATGAGCTTGAATATTATTAATATATTGAATTGCTAAACAATTCCCTTTTTTGACCTTGGTTCTTCATATTGGCAGTGCTTATGGCAGTTTGCCATACTGGCTTGGTCTTCTAGGATTGGAGCGCGCAGCTCATCCTGTTCCTAGGACTGTTCCACTCCAACAACCTGTTATTGTAAGTAGTGAAAGAGGAAGCGGATGTTGGCAACCTTGCGGTGGATACGATGCTTATGGGCCATAAGGATGCATTGAGCTATTACATGAATTTATGTTTATATAGCCGTTATGGGATTATGACCAACTTCCAAATAAAAATGCAAATGATCAACGAATACGAAATTAATTTTAATTTAATTTGGAATCTTAATTTGTGTTGCTGAATAAAGTACTTACAATCTATTCTCGCCAGGATCCCACGTATTTGATGCTCTTGATCTTAAATGTAAAGTTCATTATCCATTTTATATAATATACGAGTTTTAGTGAACTGGTTGTAAAGAGCATATTACTCCATGAAGTGTTTCGGAAGATAGGAACCAATTAAAACTATGGAAATTCAGTACTTTAAAATATGCTAATATATGCCGAAAATTATTTGAAATGCAATGGATATAGGCCAGATATCGCGGCAGCTGCGGCAAATTGTGGAAGAGTTTCGTTATAATGCTAAGATATACTTAAGTTGAAATGAGTTTGCCAACATCAATTGCTCCCTATTGACCCGTAGCTCTTTTGATAAAACCCCATTATATTCATTAAAAGCTTTGAGGATAGCCTACAACAATGGGGTTTCACTATGGTTATGGCTATGTGTTATGGTTGGACGATGTACGAAAGGCTACTCGTATATTGGCCATCCTGAATGTGTAACGATTGCTTTGAATGCCCTGCTGTTCGTCGATCCGCGTCTTCCGCTAATACAGCTTCCACGATAAGATAACACGAAATGTAAAAATTGACACATAAAATGTAAGCTGGTCGCCATTCGCCATTTTACTTTGCCACAAACCGCCATCACGCGCCATCAACATCTCCCCATCACCTCCCACTTCCTCCTACTCTGATTCTCCTTTTTTCTCATTCTATCATGGTTTCTTTCCTTGCGTCTACGTTCAGTTTTGTTCAACCACTTCGTTAGCTATGTAAATGACTTTGTTTATCTCTCATTGTTGTCGTCGTAGCTTTCTACTTTGCCCAGATAACTCTGCTGACAAGCTGGCAACTCTGTTGTCACATACATACACACACACACACACGCACACGCACTTACGTACACGTATACGACTCACGCATGTTGACGCAGCTCGCGTAGGCTCAGATTTTTAACCCTTTGCTCGCAATACCACCCCAAAAATCGAAGGTCTTCGCTGCTGCTTATTTACATTCTATATACAAAATCTCACACACACACGCACGCACACGCACGCAAAGAGGGGAAATTTTAAAGCACATCGCACGCATCACAGTCGCGATTTCGTTATTTACATAAGTCCATAGCTCTGAGCTTGTGTGTTTTTGTATATATATATATATATACTATATGATATGCTTTTTAGCTTGGGGCGAGTACATGTGGTATGTGTATCCTTTCGATTCTCGCCGTTTGTCCTTGTGTTACTACGTATATCTTTGATTTATACATTTCAAATTTCGTCACATTTTATGAAAAACTGTCATAGTTTTTAGCGAAAACAAATACCGGGAAATGTTTTTTCTGATTAAAATTTTGAATTTTGTATTTTCATCCAATTACATTCAGAATTATACATTCGCTATTAATTGTATTGGAATATATTTGTAATGATTTTTTAGTAATATACGTAGAAATGTGATTATCAATCATGTTCCGGTAACATTCGTTAAACAAGATTTATTCAAACACATAATTTTATGATTTCAAAAAATTATTGTTGTTCATTCATTTGGAAAAAATATCTAAATTTAAGTGGTATTAAAATAATTTTTGAAAATTTTATAAATCGTAATATTTAAAGGTTTCTTAAAATAATTTTCTTTTTTTTTTATTAATAGTTTTTAAATATTTATACAATATTTACAGTAGTTTGCTTGATTTATTTAATAGATATTTGGGGAATGGTATATAAGTGCACAAAAGCGTATTTTTATTTTATCTGAAGGTAAGAAAATGAATGGGAGTAAGCAGATATATGGAGTATTCGTAAACATTTTTAAAAATATTTCAACTGAACTTTCGGTCTGATTAACTTCTAGTGAGTTAAATCAAACCATCCAGTCTAGGCAAGTAATTAATGAGTATTTGTTCGCTTTTTCAAAGATACGTACTTATTCATGAGTGAATACTGTCTTTGGACTGCTACAGTCCCAGCACACAAGAAGCGCAAAGCGAAATGTAGAAATTTAAAAGAAATTATACCCTAAGGACAATGTCTCTGTACTGGTGTGCGCAGTCCTGAATTCAGTTGAAATTTCTTGTGTATTTCTCCACTATGTTTCTGTATTCTGTTTTGATTAACATTCGTCGCTTGGTTGCTTCGTTTGCTACATCTCCAGCGACGACGATGTTTTTAATTACTTTTGGGGGTAGTTTAGATATTACTGCTTTTCCATTTCCTTTTTCTTTGTATTACTCATCAAAGAAAGAGAAAGCCTTGAAAACTTCGCAGTGACTGAAAATGTAGCTTTAAATCCCCTTAAAATTATTTATATTTATACAAACAATCCTAATTTCAATCTTTTAAGCCATCGACAAATTTTAAAATATTCTATTGTATTAATATTTTTAGCATATGTTGCGGTAATAATCTGTCCATTGCCTGCTTAGCCCAATGACCTGAGGGGAATGCTATTCAATTACAATTTCCCATTCATATTATTGTTTTGTAATCGAGGCGGATAAAGTGTACGTAACACAATATAGTGCTAAGGATGTATGCAATATGCCGTGGGGTTTATTTTGCCACGGATTTAACCACTTGACCATGACACTTCAATATTTTTTTACTTGTATTTTGTTGCTGACCACACGAAACCGGAAATAACATAATTGACCTTAGGGAACAACAGACTGCTCACACAAAAAAAAAAAAGGTATCATTGCAAATCGCATCAACTGACCGAAGTGAACCTTAAGTGATTTGTATCTGACTCTCGTTGTGCCGGGCAACAGGCACAATAGGGGTTGGGGAAGTGGTCAAAAGGGCGGGGTTGGACAGTCGCCAGTGGTCAGTTGTCAGTTGCGTGCCCGAGTTTCCTCATTCTCCCATTTGAGTTTCCCTTGTCTGTGTGTCTGTCCGCCTATCTATGCGCCTTTCCTGCTGGTCAGTTGGGTCAGTTGCTCGGCTTTTTTTTTGTGTTAGGTAATTGGTTTTCTTGTTGTCATGTCTGCGTGTCGCGTGTATGCTTGGTGTGTGATGTGTTTGTGTGTAAACAAATCAATTACCGCCACTAAATGCATTTTATTTATGCGCTCTCAAATTTGAATTTTAAATTAGCCGCTTGTCGGGTTTTTTATGGTCAGCTTTGTTCACACCTCTCTCACACCAACTATAGTCTTTGGACTCTCCGCTCCTCTCCCCTCCCCGGACCATTGGTTTTCATGTCCAAGGGGTCAACGTATTTAACGGCAACTTAAGTGGATTTTAAATAGCTTAATGATCAGCCAAATGTGTGGTCACACAACATAATTAGTCTTTTGTCTGATTTTTTAAACTTTATTCGAAGAGGTTTTCTTCAGTTTGTTAATTGATAATGAAGGAGCAATAATAGCGGAACTGTTGTTGATAGTAATTTTAGAAATTGCATTTGAAATGGAATAGAATCCACTAGTTGATTAATTACAAAATATTTCGTGGTTCGATTAAGGGCTATGTGTGATTAAATATATTATTTACATAAAACTAGAAGTCAAGTTTTTCTACTTTTACCTTCTTAAGTATTTCCTTAGAAGCAAGAGTTCAGCTAATTTCGAATCCATTCCAAAGCCCTTCCCCAAATGAGATTCTCGCCACGAAAATGTATTGCATGTTCATTGTTCGACCTCATTCAAATGACGTGGCCCACAAGTGGTTAACAAGTAAATGCACATGTATATTCTGTCGGCATATCCTTTTTCATTTGCATGACACCTGACTCGGCACCCTCGAAAGCAATGGCAATCCATTTGATTGCAGCAGCTGAGGGCTTTTGTACTGCATCATTGCTGGCTCCCGCTGCGGTTGCTCCTCTTTCTCCAGTGTTGATTGCATTCTCGTCAGGCGCCTGGCAAATGCCCTAAATAGTCCTTTATTACAGTCAACTGCGAGTGAAACGAAGTGCAGCTCAGCTTCAGCTTCATCTCGAGCTCCGTCAGTCAACATGTTTCTGCATATGCAAAAAAATCCCTTTTACCCCGTGCACACTTCCTTGTGTTCCTCAACCTTAGTCGTACCCTCCGTGGACTGCAGTTTCATATGCATTGCAACTGGATGCATTATATTTTAGAATTTGAATGCGCTTTGTGTTTTATTTTGCACTTGAATGCGCGATGGAATGAGAAGCGCAACAGGATGCGGATGCGTCGACTGCACATATTGAGGTTGTGGCCAGAAAGTCTTTATAGCATGACTGCAGAATAAAGCAGGAGGTAGGTGGTATGCTGAGTGTGTATGGCACGCCTTTGAACGTCACATCGCCCTTTGCAGTTTTCACACTTGCAAAAGGGCTCATCAGGTGGCCACTTTAGCTGGGAGGATTTGCTCTCAAGTGATTAGGCTGCCAAGTGGCCTGGGATATAAAAGAGCATGCCGCAAAGTGTTTAAAATAGCTTTTAATAAATTAACAATGAATTATGATTATAAATAAGAAGTGAGAGACAGTAGGTGGGACATGTGTATGCTATACAGACTATTCGGAGATCATCTTTTCAGCTAAGGTACGGACTACGTTCTCATCGTAATCTTCGATTTCATCCTCGGCATCGTCAATGTCCACTTCATTGGGTCGCACTGGATATCCCTGCTCGGGGGGCACGATTTTCACTCCATGATCGCCGAACAAAAGGCAGTCGAAGTTCCTGAAAAATAATATTGATAGTTGTTGTAGAGATTTACCAATCGGAATGCATAAAAATGCTAAATTTGTTTTCTTGTATTCAGTAATATAATCACTTATTAATCATATTCTTCAATTGTTTTTGCACTTTTTAAATATTCTTTTTTCATGTGACCTTTTGCAAAAAACCTTTGGCATGGTTTATTGGTGTATTGGAAACAGAATTTTACCTCTCAAAGAGCTCAAAGCCCTGAAACTCCCCGGACATGAACATGCAGACATGCATATTTCGCCCAACGAACCAAATGTCATGGAACTGAATGCAGGCGCGGGCAAAGTTGAAGCGCGGTGGTCTGAAGCAGAAGGGTGGCGGATTCTGGCCCGATACCTTGCGTCGGAACCAAATATTGTTGTTGAATCGCATGCGCAACTCAAAGGAGAACTCTTCCGGGCGATAGGCGACCTCGGTGCAGCTATTCATGCCAATCACCGAGAGGAATCCTAAGTGACAAGAGCAAACAGTTTGAGTGCAGTCTGTAGTCTAATCCCAATGTGAATATTTACCCGCACAACATTTACAGAGACCCGTATCGCAATTACATGGTATACGGCTAACCAGATTGTTGATCGTAAAGTTGGTTAGACCAAGTTGACGGGACTCTTCCTCCAGAGCCAGTTGATTAAGCCGATGGTTTAATATGCCCAATTGAAGCGTTGCGTCGTAGGCCAAGTCCTCGGCTGGCGGCTGCAAAGGAACTGCGAGCGAATTGTGAAAGGATGTGAATGTCGAATGGAATGAAATGTTTGAGCATTGAAATGGTTGTGTGTTAAAATGATACCGTGATTTGATAATGAGTTTTTCATTAGAAAAATAAACACACTTCCCAAACAAAAAACTTCTACGCCAAATCAAGACCGAGATTAGTAGCTCAAGTTCTTTACAAAACAACAAAATATTCACATATGGACAACTAGAAACACAACAACTACCAAAAATAAACAAAAATCGAATTTTTTTTCGCCTAATCATCTTCCGCGAACTTCCGCATTTTAAACAGTTCCGCGTCAAAGCCACTGACGCAGCCGGTAAGCGTTGAGCTTGTTTGAAAATCAACAATAAAAAGAAGAAAACAAAAACAAAACCCAACGTCTAACAGTTTCAACTATTAACCTTGACTGCTTTCAAATGAAGCAAAATTGAGCAGTGCTGTCGAGGCTTAGGAGTATTTTTTGATGTCAATGAGATCGCATGCATTGCGAACGAACCGAAACTGATCGCAGCAGATCAATTTCGAGTTTTGTCGTCGTGGTCAAGATCATGGACAAGAGTGCCATAAATAGAGAGAGAGAGAGAGAGAGAGAGACAGAGAAAGGTTGATAATGAGAGCAACAGAGTGAGTTAAAAAAAACTGGTAACACTTTAAAGCTCTCTCTGTCTCTCACCTGATATATGAATGCCTCTCAATATGATAATATACACGTTTGGTGACTCTCAGACAAGTTTTATTTTTTGGAGGCACAGCTGTTGCATAGATCATTCAGAATGCTTGAAGATCATGTGAAAAAGGTTTTCTTCAATACGTATATTGTGCTAATTTGTTAAAGTCACAAAGTCAAGACAATGTCAAAAATATGCTTCAAGTACGCCGAGAATGTGGACTGTTGATTAATGTTGCGCTGCGAATATGTTTAACGTGTGATTTTAAGTATGCGATTTATGTGGTCGATATGCGGTATTCCGTATTCAGTATTCAACTATTGTTACAGTTGGAGTCATGGATTGGCATTGGATAGTGAAAACGTCGCAACAGGTCACGTCTTTTACTGTAACTTGTTATGGCCCTTGCGACCAGCACTTAGTCACCACTTTGGTATTGTAAAATATTTAATTGGTACTCTAATCTTTTATGAAGTGTTTGGCATTCGTTGCCTCGATCGTTGATTTTTCAAGTGTTTTTAGATAATAACAATAATCAGCCAAAAGGCAGCAGAATTGCCCCTTTTCATGATTTTAGCCAGAGCACAAGGTTAAGTAAGTTGGCCAAATTTAGTTTTAAAGGAATTTCTAGAAGGTCTGCTGAAATATCAATTCCGGCGATTAATAATGAAATAATGAATAATGAAAGAATGTAAAATGAATAATATTTACAAATAAAACACCATCACATATTAGCAATTTGTACACATTTTATTGGAGTATTCTATTATCAAGATTGCCTCTAGGAAGTTATCACAAAGTTGCAGGTACAAGTATAAAATACTAGACAAAGGAGTTCCATTATAACTAATTATACACAACAACCCATTTAACCAATCACATTTGAACTCAAATAGCAGTCTTACAATAGGAGATATTTACAGTTTTTTAGCTTGACACATATACTTAACTTAAACTTAAATTCGTATAATTCGTTGAGTCAATGCCTTTGGCCCCCGTTGATTTGATTTATGTTAGGCAAACATTAACAAAGCGGTAAAAAATTGGCATTGCGAAGGGATTGATAAAATTGACAACCAGATAGTAGAAATACGACATAAAATAGGAGTTCTTTGTACTACCGGTATCCGACTTGGAGACTGCCAGCAAAGATGCCACACAGAGCAGGTAGAAGAACAGGCGCGAATGCGAGCTGGCTGATGGCATTTTATTGTGTTGTATATCCACGATGGTTGGAATTGATGATGTTGTTGTTGTTGTTGTTATTGTTGTTGTTGATCACCCGAAATTGCACACTTTTGTTTGTATTTTGTATTTGTATGGGGTCTTATATGGGTTTTGGTTGTTTAGCTTTTTAAGGCTCGCTTCGCACGCAACTTTCGCTTTCACGGGCAGTCAACACAAGACACGAGAAGACAAGACAAGAAATCAAAATTCACCAGCCAAGATTCAAAAATCACTTTTAGTTTCTACTAGCATTTAGTTGTGCGATACTTGTCGGACTCTATGACTTCACACTTGAGGCGACTCGACTCGAGGCGAGATTCCAGCTCCGAACGTGCTAATGGCTAAAATACAACTGGCCAAGAAAACGGTAGCGCATGCGCATGCTAAGTGCCAAGCGAGCCGTCCGGCAAACCAGCCAGTCTGCCAGACAACAAGACATCACAACAACAAGGTGAGAAGACCAGACTCAGCCAGCGGCTAGAGAGGTTTGCGTGACGGGGGGAACTGCTTGGCGGGTCTCTTTGGAATGACAGTTTTATGTTTCTGTCTGAATAAGCGAGTACCAAAAAACCAGTATTCTCAGTTGTTATTGTTGTTGTCGTTGTTTTTGTTGATTCGGTTGCTGTTGTTTTTTAAGTGAAGCCTCGTTTTGGGTCTGGGCCTCTGTTATAATTTCTCTCCTAGTCGTCGCCCCACTGGACTCTCACTTTTCATTGGTAGCCACTTCTCCTATAGTTCGTTTTTATTGAAATTTCCTGCTCCTAATCGCGACACGACTCGCATATTATGAACACTTCTCAGTTAATTACCTTACTTGTGTTCTTTTTCTGTCATTCTGTTTGGAATTAATTTGCAATTTAAGCGAACTGGTTCTACAACTCTCCCAAATTACTGAACTATTTGCATTGAAAGTTGTGTGTAGTTTGCAGGTGAAACTTGGGTAATATGCGAATAGTTTTCTTTCGATTTAATGTTGGTTAAGATCGTGTATTTACATCAACCGAACACACATAAATGAGAACAACTGCCTGAGGATATTTTCGAGGAATCTGGTTTGCATTATTGTTTTGCTCTACATTACATTGATTTCAATTGGCAAGTCATGAATTGGGTGTGTACTGAGTGTATTCGGAACAGGTTTGGCTGAATGATTTGCAAAATGTTAAGTAAATCTTAATTAAGATTTTCTCTGACTTCAAAGATCACACCGTTTTGCTATTTATGTCAACAAGCCAATCCACAAGAAATCGAAAAGTTTACGAACGCGATCATGCCAAGCCTCTTTAATACACTACCAGCAAAATAATTTGTTAAAAGAATATGATAGAATGAAGCTAGTAAGCCAAGAGTAATGATTACGTAGACTATTGTTATTGTGTATGGCTCATAAATAATTATACCGCTACATAAGTTAGAAGGGTATTATAGCTTTGTGACTTCAGGAATGTTGTAGGGGGTTTTTCCTTTTTTTTTTTTTTTTTTTTTTTTTTTTCTTTTTTTTTTTTTTTTTTTTTTAGTTTTTTTTTCGTTTTTTTTTTTTTTTTTTCCTTTTCAAAAATTTTTTATTTTTTTTTTTGTAATTTTTTTTGTGTTTTTTTTTTTTTTGGTTGTTTTTTTTTTGTGGTTTTTTTTTTTTTTTGTTTTTTTTTTTTTTTTTTTTTTTTTTTTGGTTTTTTTTTTATACTTGCGTAATTGGTGAAGCTATAAAGTTAATAAATATATAATATATGTTGATCAATATGAAAATAGGTATGATGAACTTGCTTGTTTTTAAAGTCTGTTCACACTGTTTAGAATCGCGTGACCTTCAAGTCGCTTATATGGCGAACAAATAAGGAGCGTAACAGAAATAACAGTATACAACAGTTATGCGTATATAATTAAGTATGCAAAATTCATATAGACTCATTTAATATGCAATATTTGTCTGCTCACTATATTGTCAAACTGTTATTAGTTTTTATGACGTTTGCATTAATTTATCGCTTTGTTGACATTGACTTTGCGCATCGTTTTCTGAAACTGTATTATAAAGCGACTTCACAATTCGACTTTGACATTTGCAAGAAGCGGAAGTGCTATTGCAGTGCATTGCCTGGCTGAGTTAAATTGCTAATCAACGGGTCAAATGAGTTGCATGCTAATAAATTCGGTTCATGTCCAACTGGCCGACTGACCAACTGCAGACAGTTAGTGAACTGTCTGAGCCTGAGTTGATCCCACTCCACGAATCACTAGCGCCATCTATTGACTGCCTAACAAGCTCAGATTGATTGTTGCTATGGCATGTGATTATCGATTTGTTGTTGTTGTTGTTGTTTGTTGTTGCTGGCTGTGAGATCGCTATTGATTTGTGATGGCAAACGACTGACCATGCCTCCTGCTCCTCTCTACTTGAAACAGCAGTCCCAACATGACATTAGAAATTATTTTTGGCTGCTGTTGGTTGTTCGTTGTTAGATGTTGGTTGTTCGATGTTGCGAAAACTTGCACGTAAATCATGTGAAATCAATTTCTCTTGCACAATTTTCCACTTTTGGCAAATATGACGAAAAATCCAAAGCATAAAGACGACGCGAAAAATCGTGAGTAAACATTTGGTTAGACCAATCCTCGAACTGCTCTTTTTCCAAAAGCGATCTCGGTTGCCGGATGCTATTGCTGTTGTTGCTGCTGCTGTTGTTGTTGTCGATGCTGTTGATGCTGCTGATGTTGTTGGTAGCATCTTGCGGTCTAATAATAGCATGTTAACTCATAACATGCTATCAATCACCACAAAATTCATATCTAGCAGGGAAACTGCGGTGGGTTATGCTCCGGCTATATCGTTATGGGAGGCTGCCCATAATTCGCATGTGAAAATTGGAAAATTGTTGAACAATTTGTTGCTATTCGCTGTTGTTGTTGCTCATCTGGGATGGAGTTATTGTTGCATGCATGCTCCAAAAAATTAAGGCTGTATGTGAGTATGATTTATGGCATTTCTATGGCGCCGTTTGGCTGCCCAAACTCAGTTTTCATCCAACTGTTTATCATTATAATTCACGGAGGTTGATTAATTGAAAGAGCTCGTATGAAGACTGCATTTTTGAAAGTAATTACTATAGTCTACAAAAGCAATATAGAAAATCCTGACATTTGTTCGAGGTTTATATTTTTGATGTGAGATGATTACATTTTTAAATGTTCCTCTATTTTTTTTGGATTAATATTAAGTACTAAAATAATGTTAGAACATCTCTTTTCAAAGAAGTTCACGTACAATTTTCTCTGCAATTCATTTGTAATTTGAAGTCTACTTAAGAATGCCCAAATTAAGCACAACTCTCTTCATTTTGTAGACAGGGTGGCGCCTCCTTACCAAACAGGCAAACTCAGCATTCACACTGACTGAAACAAAACAAATCGAAAAAGTACTAATTCAAAGCACCCTTTTTTCCAAATCAGTGTTGAACTTGGGGAAATGCATTTAGTGTTTTATTTTTCGTACATTGGCAATGCGTTGTCTTTTCCTTTTTCCGTGCTTGAACATTTTCTTGCTTTTTATGTATGTAGCCGCTCAGTATGTAAAGAGTCGACTATAGAAATTTTAATACAATTTTGTTGTTCATTTGTTTGCAGGAATGAAATACTAAATGTGAAATGTGAAATGTTGAATGCAAAAATGAAAAGAAAATATAAATATTTTTGTAAGGTTTCAACGACTTTGCATGGGGGCGCCAGAAGGGGCAGCTGCCAGACATTGTGAGTGTTTTTGCCTCTTCTATTTTCCCACATAAGCTACTCGCCCTCTCTGCGGCAGGTGGTAATGCAAGATGCCAGCTGCTTTATGGGCCACCACTCCATCCCCATGACACATTGTGTTCCGGCAAAATTTCACTCTGCATAGAGGATACTTAAATTTTGTGCTCCTTTTACAACGTTGCCATATTTGTTAGGCTACGCTTTGTTCTGTTAATTAAGCAAAAATGTTGTTATTACGGAGCAGAAGAATCAGGCAACTGGCTTTCCACAGGGATATTTAGTAAACGAGCCGAATTTATTCAGCTCTTTGTGCGGTAACTATGTTCATAGTAATGTGTTGATGGAATGTGGCTGTCATAATAATAGATGTGGAAAAAATAAATTTATTACAAGCGACCAAAATGTTTGGTATTTTAATATTTTAAGTTTAACAAAATTCCCCAAATATCTTGTTGCTCCCGGCCAACGTTCTTTGCCTTTAAAAGCTCTCACCATCAAAGGTCCGCATGGTATAATTAACCCTTTATGCATCGGCAACATGCTTCAAGAGATTCCCATCTCCGCTCGGTGTCACAATTTCTGCTGGCAAAAATCTGTGCACAGCTTCAAGAACAATTAGTTTCTCGTGTTTTTATTTTGGGCATTGCCGAAAAAATGAAAGAATTGCAACATGCAACATGCCGCACATATTCTCCAAGGATACTTGACTTTCAGCTTGCATTCTTGGGCCGCTGGAGGCTGCACTGGGGAACACTGGGGTTAGCTACCAGCTTCCTCTAGTTTCTTTTTTGCGTTGTGTTGACAGCTGTCTTGTTGCACTTTTTGGGGCAGCTTTTGCCTGGAGATGGGCGCAAATGTCATGTTCTTTTTTTTCGCAGACATTTGACGCTACCAATTAATTAAGCGAATAAAGCCAAAAGGCACAGACCCGCAAGGGGACCTGGCAAAAGCTTTCATTCACGCAAGTTGACAGGGACGGGAGGCTGGACTCCTGTATGGGTAATTCAATTTGGCCGCATTCAATTTCTTGCCCTGAAACGCTGAAGCTTTAATACGCAATTAGTGGAATTCAATCAGCGTGCAATGCACAGCTCTCAGGCCCAGATGAGCCAATGTCGCCTCCTCTGCCAGCTGCAGTCGAGATAAGCAAGCGCCTTTTACCACCTGCGGCTCGCGGTGATTACGTGCAACATGAGCATAAAAATTGCTTACGCTTCGTAGGCAAATGCTAGTCAAAGAGAGCCACAGTCGGGCCTCATAGTCAGAGTCTGCGCCACAGACAGAACCAGAACCAAAATCAGAATAAGAATCAGAACCAGAACCCGATATCGATTCCAACCTTCGACCAGGAAGCGCACTTGCCAATGGCTCTGGTGCCGTTTATGGAAATGTGTAGGGAATCAGCGCGGGAATGGGGCGTTGTCGGCGCCTTGCAACTTGTTTATGACACATGATGCAGCTGATGGAAATTGCTATTCAATCGTTGCCTAGCGAGAGACATCCTCTGGGTCTTTCTGTCTCCCTGTCTTTTGTGCTGCTGCGACTGGCGCTTAATTTAGATTAAACGACTTACTGCAAATAATTTATTGGCATAGAGTTTAATTGAACAACAACTAAACAACATCAGCGAAAGGAGGAGCGACTGCATCGCATCAGCAGCGAATCCAACGAATAGAACTCGTAGCTAGCCCCGAAAACAAATACTTAGTTGTAGGTGGTCAGTGCAACGGCAAATAACGTTGCATGTGCGATACAGGTTGCAGGTTGCGGTTAGCTTCGTGGCCGTTGATCACGACTCTATTAACTGAGCACAGTCAGCTTCTATTCTATTCCTATCCATGCTTCTGCTCCGGCTAAGGCTCCCGCTCCTGCTTATGCTCCTGCTCCGACTTCCTGCTCACGGCTCAATGGTCAATTATTGACCCTCAGTGCGACATTGACGAGTGTCCGGCTAGTCGTTGAATTTATTTTTCATACTTTCTCGCATCTTTGTGGCGCCGCCATTTCACAAAATCATTTGCTGACATGTTCTGGGAATAGCTTACATGTGAACTGCCCACTTCGGCTGTGCTTGGGTTTGTGTAGGAGCCGCAACATCTTGCCAGCAACTTGTCACAATTTCAAGACAACACAACTCTTACCACCTGTTGTGCGGCATGTCGGGGTCATGTCTACACTGGGCGCCTTCGTCTTAGCCTTCGCCTCCAGTTCTCGTTTGGATGCCCAATAAAGATTTCGATTTAATGCGAACACATTAATCTCCGGATGCTTTTGTTCGTAGATGCTAGCAATATTACACACAAGGCACTATTTAATATATATGCATCAATTTATTCTACTTCGTTTAATGTGCTTTTGTCATTGTTGTTTTCGCATTCCGTTTTCACATTCATCTTGAAATTAGTTCTCTGATTCGATTAAATAGATTAGGAAAGTGGGTATCTATGTACTTTGTTACTCCCTTAGCCACTTGCAAGAGCATCAGGAGTATTAATGATGCTGTCCACCAAGTCGGCTTGAGGTACTTGAATTTGTCCATATTCGAAATTTTGAGTCGCTTGCTTGAAATGGGAAAAGATAAATTATGAAAATAAAGAGTCTGCAATGCTTACTTAGGTAATTTTTTTTTATCACATAGTCAGTAAAATATTAAAGTAACTTATATTGCAAACAGAAGGAAGCATCTCTCTAAACCACTGTTATAAAAATCGAGACTATAAGATATAGTATATATAAAGCATTTGCATATAAAGCATTTGTATCCAAACAAAAACTATAGAAAATCCTAATATCGTTAACATCAAGTAATATTCATATAGAACCTAATTAAGTTAGATCGATTCTTGTATGCTTAATTTTAAAATTATATTGAATCACACGTAATCTCTATTTAATAATGAACTTTGTAATCTTTAACTATATGTATGAGTTCAACATTCACAGATGTCGGACCTCTTAATGTCAATTTGACACGGTTAGACAGTAAAGAAAGCTGAAAGTGAAGTGTTTTAATACGAACTAAGTTTAGTTTATAGGTGATTTGAGATGTTTATAGAAATAATGTTGTCAAGAAAGTTTGGATAAGGTAATGTAATTTTGTTTAGTTTCTTTTGTAGATTAAGATTTAAAAGACTCAGAAGATTTAAAGTATTTCAAATTTAAGAACTTTACTTATTTTTATAAATTAAAAAAAACACAGAAATTAATTTTATTACTGTTATGTATATATAAATGAAATGAAATAAATTTTAGTACTAATTTATTCGTTATTCTTGGTTTATTTTGATGAGTTCACTAAGAGTATTGTTGCATAATCTTGGCAACACACCAAATATTGCATGGCCACAAAACTATAGTAAGCCTCAGTCACGTCGCATATGAAGCGATGATAGTCATACACCAGCAATCGCAGAAGCTGGAAAACCAATCAACCAGCTGCTCGGATGAGTTGAGGATAAAATAATCTATCACGTATGTAATTCCCATGAAAAATGCATATAGAACGCAGAGGACGAGTAAGACACTATCTGATAAGAGGGGGCGAGAAGTAGAGACAGACGAGTAGCAGCAACTCATGGAAACGGGAGCCAAATTGTTGTAGGTGAAATTATTATTTCGTGCACCAGTCTGTGGATGCAATCGATTGTTGGTCCGTAGCGTGCAGTCACATATTGAACGGGGCCGTGAATTTGGCCCTCAGGCGTTGCCAATCGATTCGCCAAACGCAATGCACATGATGGAAACTGGCACTTGCTGTGTGCACTACTTTAGATCTGGTATTATTTCTGTAACGTATTTATTGGCCAAGTTCATGCCTGGGTTCAAGCCACAATTTCGTGGTGCAACTAATGAAAAGCTATCGCACGATCTCAACCAACCCATCGTCGATGCGATCAATGTCTTTTGTTGTAGTTGTTGTTGTTGTTTTTGATTTAGAGTGCGTTCAGGGGCCAACACGTACAGCCCAATTGCA
Source organism: Drosophila siamana (assembly GCA_035047445.1). Classification (NCBI taxonomy): domain Eukaryota; kingdom Metazoa; phylum Arthropoda; class Insecta; order Diptera; family Drosophilidae; genus Drosophila; species Drosophila siamana. Next base: position 2,470,331 of record JAWNPP010000002.1, read on the forward strand.
AAAACATTTCGCCAGCTACTTGTTACGGGTCAGACTGCAAAGGGGGGAAGGGGGAAGGGGAAGGGGGCAGGCATAGAGTGGCATCAATTCTTTTGGATTGCAACTGTGGGCTTGCAACCTCTCATAATCCCATGTTTGTTTGCATTAGGCACCGCAGACAGGCTGCAATTATGTCGTTGAATCTGCAACTCTTGTCTAATGCTGACAGCGCGACTGATCCACCTCCAGCCCCATCCTCAGCTTCATTTCGGAGTCGAAACGTGAAGTCGTCCCAAAGTGGCTGCGGTTTTTGGCATTTTGATTGCTTTAGACTTTGTGGCGCATATGAATTATGGTCTCAGTTTTAGGGTTACTCAGTGAATTGAGTCACATTCCTTGGGCCTGCACTTTGGCTTCGATTGTGATTGCGTTTGCGTTTGCCGTTTGCCGTTTGCATTTACCATTGTCGGTTAGTGGACCATGGGAAATGCTAGTTAAAGGTAAGGCGCGTTTTAAAGTGCGCCAAACGCGTCGAAACATATGCGCGCTTCGCTGCGTCTATTTGAACACACTTTTTCTTTTTTTATTTTCTGCTGTTTATAATGCTTCACATTTCTCGAAATTAACACTTGGCGAAACTCAGGGTACCACCCACACCGTCCCGCCTGTCTCACATGCATAAATTATGCCAAAAACAGCGGCAACCCTCTGACGGTTTGTGGTTATAATATTTGGTTTTTTTTTCGCCCAACATCTCTTTAATGAGTGCAAAGTCGTGTTAAGCATTTAATACGCATGTTGTTGTTGTATGTGATAAATTGTGGTTGGGTTTTTCCAAAAATGTTGTGTATGTTTTGATGATGTTTTTTTTTTATAATTTATGGGTTCTAAGTGCATTGCGCGTTTTGCCCGCGATTTTTTCATTAACGCGTGTCGTTTGTCGTCTGCCTCTGTTTTTTTCGGGTAATTGAATTACTTTTTCCATTTTTTGCTTGTATTTATTATTCGTGTGTAATGCTTGAAATTGGCTTCATTTCTGCATCCTTTTTCTGTTTGAATGCTTTTTTAAAATGTAATTCTAAATATAATTAACATCATTTTCAGTAGCCTTTAAATTGAATTAAGCTTATGTTCTAGCGATGGCTCAATTGACAGAAACTCCAGCAGACAATGAAACAGTAACTCAATAAACTGCAAATTATCCTTAATATTCGAATGATTACTATCGATTTCTATCAAATACAATTTCAGCCGAGTCATCAGCAGACCGAAGTACTCAAAATAAAAACAAGTAAGAAAGAATCAGTGGAGTGTACCCGGGTTTCAAATACCAATTGGAAGCAAGAAAACTTATATAAAATTGTATATGTATATAACCACGTATATCTATTTGAAAGAAAGAATTTACTCTTAGGCTTAGGAAAAAAATAAACCATTGTGTTATTCAGCTTTTAAAAGTTTGACATTTTTTGAGTCGTATTAATCATGTATGTATGTACCATTATTTAGTGTGGCTGCAAGAATATTTATTTACTTTGAGCTACGTCGGTATACCTTTCATACCTTGAGACAGGGTATTGTAATAAAAATCATGACAAGCCGAGTACCAAACGCAATGACATCTTCGAAGGCTGTGCAAATCTCCAAGGAAACAATTTAAATTGAGTGTTGAGCTGAGGACAGGACTAAAGGCAAATGACAGTCTAGGTGCTCCTAGATGCGGTGTCTAGAACACAGCAGGGATAGGAGAATGACGAAATGTTGTCTATAAAAATGGTGAAAAGAAACTTTATGCTTTCGAATGTTTTTGGCTGAATGAATTTTTGCATTTTGTATTGAATTTAAATTACGTTCGTCTACTTAGAAAAAAAAATCAAAAGTTTCATTCGGTAAATGAATTTGCAATTTATTTGTTTAACGTTCTTTCACCACGCAAATAAATTCTAATGAATTTTCAAAATCATCGGCAGCAGCAAATCGATGGATAAACTCAGACATTTCCCTGGATATAATACGCTTTTAATGAAACTGTGTGGGCAGGTGTGAGTAAGTCTGTCGACGTTGCCCAGACTCAGTGGGGCAGGCTCTCCTCCTTGACGAGGGGGGATGAATTTGTCTGTGTCAGAGTCCGCGTGTAGTCAATTAAATTAAATGCGAGACTTTTCTTAATTTCGATTGCGTGCCTCCCCGTGCTTCTACCCCAAATACCGTTCCACCTCTCACACGCTTTACATATCTGTAGAGTCATGCAATGACAATACTTGATTGCCATGGACACGCTAGGAGCAGTTCGTCCTTCGAGATCCAACATGAAATTGCATCTGAGTTCGGAATCAAGTTTAATTATTTTCTCACATGCAGTGAGATTTTGTGCGGTTCATTAATTTGTTTATCCAAATTTGTAGCATGCTTTAAGGCGTCATTTGGAGTAAGTCTGTGGATATGGAAAATACATTAAATGTACTGGGGCATTTATAATCTAAATACCACATTAATAAACTGAAATACACAGAATAAATAATCACAAGCAAGTATCTTTTGTTTATACCCTTTCTTTCAAATGCTTACCAGTTTATGCTTGTAGTTTTCGAAATTTATGTATAACTTTATATTTAATAAGTTTAATAAAAGAAGCAGAAACAATATAGATAATAATTAGATATTTCGGATTATAGTTTAAAATTTTAAGTTATGTATAAATATGTTTATATAATATATATATGTAGATAAAAATTAATTCAGTTAGTTTGACTTTCGTCGCAAACGGTCTGATAAAATCATTAGATCTTTTGGAGCGTAGTTAAAATTAAAATGCATTATGATTTTTCTGAAATTATTTCGTGTGCTTCACTGCCTCCTTTCAAAGGTAGCTCCAGCCAAGTTTCTCCTTACATCTTTTGCTTTTTTTGGGCAATGCCAAAATTCGTTGCAAGGGGTACGAGTGCCATGTCAGACGATGGTGCTTTTTCTTGATTTCGCCTCAAACCCATGGGAATTCTGAAGTCAGCAGCAGCCAGGAGTATAAAGTGGAAATTATCGCCACATGTAGACCAGCAACGATGCAGGCAGAGATAGAGGGGCAGTCAGTCACGGCCGTTGACTTTGGAGTGTTTGCATTGCCTGCTCAATTTTGCTCAGGTCCAAGTAGAAATCCAAGTGTCTATGTGTTCGACGCAAGGGCGATGCTAGAACATTCGGCGTAGGCGGCGTGGCTTGGCTCCCCTTTAGGCGTCTGCAAATCTCAAAAATGCTGGCAGACTTGGTCTATCCGCTTCCGTCGCCTGCCGTGGCTCCACACGTATCTGCCGTATCTGGAAGTCGCATTTGTATCCGTGAGATGCAGCTACCTTTTGCTGTGGCTCTTGCTTCATCTCCAACTCCAAATCCAAATCCAACAACAGACGACGACGACGTCTGGAAAGGCGATTTAGCAAATTAAAAGGTTTTTAATGCATGGAGTGCGCTTTTACTTATTTTATAATTTTGATATCAACTACTATACACGAGTATTTGTGAGTACGACGGGCTTCCTGTTCCTTCGTTGTCTTTTATTTTTATTTCCGAGTTTTGTATTTTTTATACCCGCTACATAGGGTGGAAGGGTATAATAACTTTGTGTAGAAAGTATGTAAAATTATTTTGGGGGGGGGGGGGTGGGAGGGGGGGTGGGGGGTGTTTTTTTGAAAAAAAAAAAAGAGGGGTGTAAAAAAAAAGGGTGGGGGGAGGGTTGGTTGGTGGTGGTGTGGGGGGGGGGGTGGGTTTTTTTTTTTTTGGGGGGGGGGGGGGTGAATAAAATTTGTTTTGTTTTGTTTTTTTTTTTGGTGGGGGGTGTGTTTTTTTGAATTGCTGTAGATTATGCTTTGGTTTTCGGAACTGCTTTTATGGCTGGGGTTGCGTCTCTCCTAAGCGCTTTGTAATTTCCGACAATTTTCCTTGAAGAGTTCGGAGGTTAAGTGAATATAGCGTAGGTGAACAATTTCTACGGATATGAGAAGTAATTTTAATTGTGTATTGCAAAGTAAATTGTAAATTAGGCATGCAATGATTTCTATTTTCGATGGAAAGTACAATTTTAAAATAAAATTGATAATGAAATTGAAAAATTACAATTGCAACAAGAAACTACTAATAACAATTAACAATTTGTTAAATAATTCAATAACTGCTCTTTTTAATATATGAAGAAGCAGAAGAATCATTATTTTTGCACAGTTTATAACTATTTATTTTAGCAAGTTTAGAAAAACCCAACAAATTTAAATTATATTAATTTACAAAATATATATATATATTAATTAAAAAAATAAAGAACAACAGACGGAATTTAAATATGAAAATAAAAAAAAATACAATTTAAATAAATCAATACATTAATGCATTTTCTAATAACAGATAGAAACAATTATAAATATAAATAAAAATATTAATTAACTCAAAATTATTTATATAAAATTAAAATTTATTTTTTTGTTAAGTAGTAGTTAAAATATACTCCATTTTTAATCAAAGCAAAAAGATGTTAATTAACTCAAAATCACAAGTGTCAAATTAATGAATTAAGTGTTTAATCAAAATCAGTAAAGCTGAGATAATGTCGCTTCGACTGCTTTCAGCTAATTTCATGCTGCCAAAATACATGAATCCATTGACGTTGCGTTATCTTTCGCCCTTGTCCTCTTCAGAATTTACCGCGAATTACACACTTGACTGCGGTACAACGTTCGTCAAATCGAGCATTAGGAAAATGGCAAATGCAGAATTTTCGCAGCTAGCGTTGATTTGTGAGGGGAATGTGGAGTGAGAGTGCGAAAAAAACAGAACAATTGTCACGTGTCGTCACCGCCCTTTCGCGTGTTATACTTGTTGTTTGTGTGTGGCTGGAAAACATTTTGCAAAGGCATATCAAAGATTTTCACTTGCTCATCGGAAAATTGGGAAATGAAAATGAGAGGGTATGGTTTGTAAAATGCCTCCCACTCCTCCGCACAGTTTCCCAACCCTCCGAGCGTTGCCAATTTTGCGAATTTTGGGTTATTTGGTTCTGCGGTATGTGTATTTTTGTGGGTTCCACAAAAAAAGAAAAAAGTCTAGGCTTATGAATGTTCAAATGTGTTTTCCTTTGCGGGCGGCACTTGGAAAATTTAAAGAGGCAATGCGTTGGCAATAAATGACAGTTGAAATTTTTGATAAATGTCAACGCGTGCCGGTTGACTGTGACTGAGACCGGTATGTCAGTTGTAATAAGTGGATTGTTTGGCAACTGGCTGCAGTGGTGAAAGTCCTTGCTCGTTGTAAGTCCTAAGTGTTTTGCCGTAGGCAATGCTAATGTGATTTAAGGGCGTCACTTGGCTGCAAATGAATCCAATTTACAGCTGAATTTGCATGTAGGAAATTCGCAAAGTGCGGGTAAATTAAGATAAGGTTCGGGGGTTGGATACTTTAATTTGGTTAACCATTAAATGGTTTGAATAGTAAATGTAATTATTAATTTCTATAAAATCGCATGAATTTCTAATTGCAAAGATGTCTGCTGTAGGAAGATCAAAATAATGTTCTCTACTTGATTTACAATGCCAGCGGTTTACTCGGATAACGAGTAACGAGCTAGTCGTCGGCTCCCTAAACAATCACTTGGCTGAGACTTAAAATTCCTGAATCAACAATAATGGAAATAATAACAGCATTGTGCACAATAGTTTTGCTCTTGCATATCGCCGCAAGCCGTAAGTTTTTGTTTACGACGCACTAATATTGAAATCTGGATAATTGCGCAAAAGGATATGAAAAACCGCAAATACTTTAGCTCGAGCAGCCCATTCATTCCGAAGCGAAGATATCTTGAGCACAATTTTAGTGCTGCGACAATAAGAGAAGCAAGCACCAAGAACAAGGCGGAGGACGAAATCCCGTTGTCGAAGAACAAGTCAGGAGCTCCGGCAAAATGGTCAGCACCAGCACTAGCATCAGCACCAGCTGCTGAAGTGGAGGGAAAAGTGCTGCCAAGCAGAAAGTGGTCAACATTTTTGCCAGTGCCTCGAGCAAGCATAAAGGACATCGTCTCTGGAACAAAAAAAAAAAAACACACACACACACAAACTAAGAAATTCAGGGAATGCAGTATGCAGAATACGAAATATGGAATGCACTAAAGGTAGCAATCATAGTTCCGGTCAAAAGTAATAATAATAACCTCCATCTAAGTTTTGTTGGTCGGCTGCTGTTGGTTTCTGCTGCCTTTTGTGGTAATAAACCAAAGACATTTCAGTTGAACTCGTAAAATCGTAAATGCGTTTTTCGTCTGAAAGCCAAATTAAAAGAGCACCCGACACAAATTAAATTCAATTGCTCAAATACAAAGCGAAATTTTTGCGGACTGAATGGGCAGCTTTATGAACTACAAAGAAGGAAAATTTTCAGAATTAAGAACAATGATTCAATCTCAAAATACGAGGTAGTACAAAAAAATTAAGTAAGAAAGCTGATACGAGTCTGTTTTTCAATGAACAAAAACTTTTTTATGAGATTAGCAGTATCCCGCAATTACTCGTGTTATATTGACACACGATCTATATTTGTTATAAAAATATAACATTATATTCAAAATATACAAATAGGTTGAATTCTGTATGTAGTAAACACCGGCAGTTGGACTTCAACTCAGCCTCGCAATGCAGGGAACATTTGAGGTTTTAATATTGATATTATCTACGTAGATTACACATACATATGTATATGAGTACTACGTTAAGTTCGAGTTTTAGATGCTCAACTCTGGAATATTATGGTTATAACGAAAAGATTGTTAACATCAAGTAAAAATGCTTTAATATAATAAATTCCTTTTTACTCTATGGCTATACATATGACTGACTATAATAAACAAGTTTATCAATTCTGTAAGAACGGGGAGTCCTGAAGTAGAGCACTTCCAGCCGAACCTTGCCTACTTATTTTGCTTGCTTCAATTTCTATATTCATCATACCATCTCTAAGCACCAATGTCAAGTATTCCAAAATTGAGCAACAAAAATAACATTTGCTTTCATATGCAGCGGGCGCATAATTCAAAGCACCTTTGACTCCAACCCTCTGTCAACCCCAAAAATTAGCTACAGCTGAGCGGGAGCTTGGCTCTATGCAGACATCTCAGGCCGCATCTCATCCGCATTCGCTATCCAGAGGTCTTTCATTTGGTTCAGTCATAATTAATACTCCGCACTCTGCACATGGCAATGTTCAAAGATATTTCTCCAGCGCTCGTCTTTTGTGCGAATGTCAAAAGCAACGACAGCTCAAAGAATAAAAAAAAATAATAATAATAAAAAAGAAAAGTAAAGTAAAAAACAAAAGCGCATATGAATGAAGATTCGTTTTCTTCAAATTTTTCGAGCGTAACTTTTTTTGGGCATATGCTATTGATTGGGCAGCTTTATTCGGGGCAAGGTGAGCAGTTTCTTCGCATGTGAAATGCATTAAGAATCACAAGTACTCCGATATGGAACTGGAATTGGAACTCCTACGCTGGAACTGTTGTCTGTTGTCTGCCGTCTACTGTCTGCTGCTGCTGCCTGCTGTCATGATTTATTTACTCACGGCGTGCGCGTATTTATCAAACTCTAATTAATCGGTGATAAACCGATCAAGACGCTAAATGCTGAGCTACACGAAACCGCCAAGCCAGCAAAAGAGCAAAAGAAACAAGTTTCTTGGCTCCCAACTCGTATAGCTCGCCGACTCACAACACCCAGCCTTCAGCTCCCAGATGCCTGCTTGCGGTTTCTGATTCGCAGTGCATCCATTACCATGTGATTTGCTCTTGCTCAGTTCGTATCCGAATCGGCGAGTATATTGTTGTATTTGCTGAAGCAATTTGCTTTTTTCTCCAACTGACCGGCCTCCATCTGCAGCTTTTACTCACTTACCCTCTTGCGTCTCCCTATGCGATTGGCGATCCAATCAATATAGTATGTGCTCGTGTCCAGCAAATAATAGACCTCAAACTGGCATTTTGAACCTCTCAGCTCTCTTGCCTTCCTCCGTGCGCCTGTGGTTTGGGTTTGGTTATGACCATCTCATGTTTCTGTGTGCTCAAACTTTTCTTTCAAATGCACACATAGTTATGCCAAAAATAGTTGACGCTAAGCGGTGGAAGTGTCTTGCCATTCAATACAGTATAGGGTGTTTAATATGATAAAATAATAGTGATGAAAATTATGAAATTTATTTGATTTTCTTTTATTGTGAAAATAAACAAAACATTACGAAAGAAGTCAGAAAGCTACAGCGATTCCACCAAAAAAAAACAAAATGTATTTTGGTACTTTTAGGTTCATACATATTCAATCACATCAATTTCCAAAAGTTAAAATATACCATGCACTCACATTGTCCACAAAACAAACATCGGTTTTCCAAGACAATACAGTTTCTTGTTAACTTCAAAGTTTTATTTTTTTTTGACACCCTGTAAATAAGATATTTAATATTTAAAAATAATATAATTATTGTTTATATATATGAGAATATTCAACAAAAATATATATAAACAGTTTTGAACTCTATTTTAAAGCTCGCTCAGAGCCCTAAAGAACACCCTGTGTGTATAGCAATGACCTCTAATCCACTTTGGCAAATCAATTTATTAGCCACGTATGACTTATGCCTTTTTAAATGTGCGCTTGCATGTGTTGCCTAGTTTAAAGTTGAACGTTTATGGACTGCACTGAGCACTGCATCTTCCCATTCCCGCCCTCATATGCCGACTGTCCATATTCGCGCCACACTCGCAACCCGTTGCTACAACAGCATTCGAGTTTTGGGGGCAGTCCGCACAGAAGAGGCGCAACAAATTTATGTTAACATGGACTGCGTAGCGCCCTCTGGTGTGTAATTTAGCGTTGTTTAGGCATCACGATTAAAGTTTCTTCTGGCCATGGCCATGGCCAAGTGCCGTGACGGTGCTTGGGCCAAGCGAAAGGCAGGAAGGGCAATAAAATATATGTGTGTCTAAAAACGGATGCATGGGTGTAAGCCATGATTATCGCGGCTATAAATGATATGTGTGAGCTGAAGTCTAGGCAATAGCAACAACAAGCACAATAATTCTCAATTCTCTGGCCTCTTTGTTGCCAGTTTAGTGTCGAACACGAGCGTGTGAAATGTTCAGTGGGCGTGTCAGGAACGGTTAAGCGGTCAACCAGCAAATACACTGGTAGTCTATTAATTTATGGTTTTTTAATTACAAGTAGCCACATTCTAAGTTGCATTGACTGCCTGGGATAAATTGACTCAGTTGCCAAACACTACAAAACTGCAAAGCTAAAAATAAAAAACATTCAATATCCCTAGAGGCGCCACTTGTTGCCAGCCGAAAAAAAAAACAGAATAAAACAAACAAAAATTGTTAGTTTTTATGGCTGAAGTTGTGGGCGAGACGACAAGGCGTCACTTTGAATATAAACGTTAAGTATAAAATTGAAAAAGCCATTTTGCTGCCAATTTAGCAAACACTTAAACCAATTTCGCACTTCAATCCACCGACGCACAGCCAAAAAAAGAGGAGAACACAGTATCACACTCTTCTTTGATGCTGCTCTTGTCGTCGTAGTCGCAACACATTTACACATCCGAAGTCGAAGAGATAGAGATAGGAGATAGAGTGGAGTGTGCAGGCATTGCATTGGCATTGACGCCGGCTCAAAAGGCTACAACAAGGACACAATCCTGGGGTCGCTTGACTTGGCTCAAAGTCTCGCCATAGTCTGAGCACCGAACGTTTGCCAACAAAGTGTGAAAATGTCAAGTCGTAAAGTGTTCAGAGCAACGAATTCTAGGTTGGGGGGGGGATGGGAGATAGCCTGGCAAATATATACATTAGTTGTGCCAAGTAAAGTGAGCTGTGTGAATATTGTCAGAACATATACGGCAACATTTCAACTACCACACAGTTCTGATTTCAATTTATCGTCAGAGATTAAGCATCAAAACAAATATCATAGAAAAAGGAACAGTAAATTTTCATTCAAAATAAAAAAAATGTCTTGTATTTGTCAATATATTATTAATTGTTCGCCGCCATTAAATGGCATCGAATTGTTGGCCTCCGTTGCATTGCCCGGAGCTGAAGCTGATACCGTAAACGCATTTCCGGCTGCGACAGATGCCGAGACTTTCGATTCGTAAATAAGACTAATGAGCAGTATTTGCTATTGAATTCAATACGACTTACATTTCATACCTAGTTGCAAAGATGCGGTGACTGATGACAAAAAGATCTCCGTGTGTATCTCGGAACTGGCCGCTTATCGCTCAGAGAATTGGTTGCTGAAGAAGAAGCTGCATGAGTACGAGGTGACCATTAAGAATCTGGAGCAATTGATGACCACCATTGTGAACAAGCAACACCAGGTACTAAACGACATGTTTGAGATGCGTCAACGAAACCAAGATCTACAAGCTGAGTGTATACTGCAAAGGGATTTTCATTCCGTTGAGCGTGAGGCACTCATGAAAGAGCTTCATGAGATGAAAATGCGATCTCAAGTTCTTGCCATGGTAAGCAGTTTAGCAGAGACGTCACATTTATCAGTGTCACTCTTTTTAGCAGGATGTTGCAGAAGATGAGGAGACTCGCACTGGGGGTAGTCGAGAATTTGAGAAACAACTGACAGCTACTGATAGCGAGGAGGAGTGCTCCTATGATCTGGAGAGCGAGGAGGATGAGCAATCTGTAGTCTCGTCTGCCGAATCTTCTATGATGTCTTCAGTTGACAGTTCGCAATACTCAACAGAATCGGAGACCTATGACAGCGAGGAAAGTGAGGGGGATGGTCAGGACGATAATTCTGAAGCAGAGACCGATTCAGAATAACACTTGAGATCAGAACTTTAAACTCTACACACCTCACAATATTCCCGTTAAAAAACTTATCAGAAATCTCGGCATGGTCCACCTTGGAGCGCATGCCATATTATAAATCTTTTATTTTTATCAAATTATTTTGTAAGTATTCCATTGTTTTGTAAGCTTTATTATTATTTTTTCATGGCATTTCCATAAATTTACATTACCCGTTTTTAGTCAAATCTAACACATTAAATAATCAACAGAAAAACGTGACAATCAAGCAAAACAAACGAAATAAATTCAGAAATAACGTGACATCGCTTTCAAAAAGGACGTCAAAATGCAAAGGACAACGCATTTAAGGCTGCCAAGTACTATTTGCATATCAAAATGCGATAGTCACCGTCCCACTCTGGTTGCCAAAGTGATTGAATGCCATGCAAATAAATAGATGTGGCGGCCAAAGGACAAAAGACGGGGCGCATTTAAATCACAGCCAAAACAAAAACGTGTTAAGTAAGTGTTTACCCATCGCAAAAGTTTAAATAAAAAAAAATGGGAGTCAAGCCCAAAGGTATTCAGTCTGTTCACATGTCTGGTATACATACATATATATTTTGTTTTTGCCCTGCAGCAAGTGTATGGTGTGTGTGTGTGTGTGTGTGTTATTTGGGCAATTTATCAAGCCGCAAAGTTTTTAATACAAATGAGTCGTGGCGAGGCAGTTAAAGGTCCTGCCTCCGTTTACTGTCCAGGATTAATGAGTCTCGTGTGTTTTAGCGTCGCGCATGCTTTCTTCCTCGCCCTTGCTCTTGCCCAAACCTTGCCGCACATCCTCCAGCTGGAGCTTGCAACACGTACTAATAATCCATCATCACTTGCAAGTGGCAACTTGTGTGTTTCTCTCTCTTTGTGTGCGGTGTCGAGATCGCTTATCGCACAGTTATAAATATGCGTATATTGTTTGTTTGTGGTTCATGTGATGTGGCGGCTTTTAGGCTTGCAGCTTATAACGTTATCCTACGTGAATAACCGTTTAAGTTGTGAGGTAAGTTGATAATGCTTTTAACTAATCATGGTCCAGCGTATACTTTTCAAATAGGAAACCATCAATTTATACACACGCAATTTTTGAGATTTCCTGAGTTAGACTAATACATTTTTTGAGATTTTCCTAGTTAGTTAAACAGGAATATTAACAATACGTCCTACAAAATATTGTATTTTTATAATGATTAAAAGTACTTACCATTTCTAATTAAACTATGAATTGTAATTATATTTATGATTGAGAATATTTTAATTTGTGCATTGTATTTAATTTTGAAAACTTAACGCTTAGCTGCATGTTGTTCGAAAGCCTCATATCTGCAGATTAAAATAGCATACTATAGTACTATGCGAACTCCTCATTGCAGTTGAATGAGCTTGATCCTTGCGTGTTGAGGCAACAACAAAGGGGCATCTTTGTATAACAATTATTAATGACCTGAGCTAAGGTCTCTCTATGCATATCGAGTCAGGAATTGTGTGCGATATCATTTATCAGAACGCGAACTTGTTGCGCACAAAAAAGATTTTCGTGTCACGTGAGAAACTGAACTTAAATTTGGCTGCCGTGCGGCTACCGATGCGACGATTACCGGGAGACTCAACTCTGCACCGGGATCTCTTAGAGATGTGTAACCGAACATGGCATAAAAGGATGGCGACTAAAATATTAATATGCGACGTGAGGCGATGTGATGGGTTGCGAAGCGATGCGATGCGGCAACCTAAACGCTATGCAAATCGCATCATAAAAGGTAAACAGATACTGAGAGACTGTGTGCTGAAGTTGTTGTTGTCGGTCAGCAGAAGGTGTTGCTTTGTGTCTCCTTTGTGAAAGACTGCCACAGAGGCAGCAACAAGTAGCACAAATTGCATGTGACCAACTCGAGACTGTGTCCGTACTTTGTCTTCCTTGGGGGAAAGGCGCAGCTGGCTGGGAGAGATTAATGGATTTGGTTGTTGAACGACATTGAATTATATTGAAAGGCTTGTTAAGTGCAGACATATGAAAACCGCTACTCAAGAAAGGTTTCCCTTCCCGCTGCATGGTAGACAATAAAGTCAACTTTCGGTTCACTTGTTGGCGTTAAGAAGTCAGACATGTTATGGCTTCTATATAAGGAAATGAAGTGTAGCTTGTTGACAAAATGTTTAATGAATGGTCGTTCGATGTTCTTTAAAAACTAAACAACAAAAAAATGTTTAATAATTCAAGTTGTATTTTATGGAATTATTTGTATATTAAATATCCTAATTAATGCGTATTTTGAGCTAAACCAATACAAGCACTTATAAATTTAAATTACTTCAGACTTCTAACGTTGTTTGATACTTAATAGAATCTAGCTGAATTATTGAAAATGTTTGACTTTGGTGTTAAATTATTGAAATAATAGATTTCAAATGATTTAACAATCATTTTCTGCCATTATTTCTTTTGTAGTTTGTTTTCACATACTTGCATTGAGCGAATCAACGCCTACCTATTTAGTGGAGCGTATAAAGAGAAAACAAGTAAATAAATTCGGGCAAAAGCCTGTTAAAAAAATGCCGCAGTAAAATTCGCGTGTTCTAAGCAATTTGAAACCAATAATCGTTGGGTGTTTTTTAAATTAACTAACCGGAACCATGCAAGCCAAATATTAAACCAAATGCAGTCCTCGATGAGTGTATTCTGCCGTGCCTGTCAATAGAATGTCGATGACAATGATGTGTGGATGGCAAATGCCAAAAAAACCGATGTGCATGGGGTGGGGGATGTAGATATTGCTGATATTTGTTTTATTATTTATTTTCGTTTGTATTTTTAAAAGCTAATCTAAAATTAAAATCGTTCTGCGAGTGCGAGCAGGAGAAAACAAGTCTGCCGCTAACCAATAAATGGTTAGATAGATGGGACGATATATGACGATTGTTTTCCCTTGACAGGGATACAGGATATGGATACGGATATGGAATCGAGCGCGGCTACAATATTTATGCACTAATGAGAATGACAAACCAGCAATGCAAATATTACCTAAAAATAAAAACGAAACCAAACCAAACGAAACGAAACGAAGCGAACACAAGAAAACCCGAAAAACTCAATTAAACAAACACACGCAGACAACAGTTAACTGGCAGTTCGATTGTGGTTGGTGGCAGTGCCTTTAGACTGGACGGGGGAGGTGGAGAGGTTAGTTCTAACCCCTTGCAGGGGTGGCGCTAATAAACAGTTTGATTTTAATCAATGAACCGCAAAGCCAAATACATGGAAATGCCATCTGAAGGTAATCGAAATGAAGGCAGACTAGCAGTCAGGACTACACCTTTAATTGTAAACCTTTTCCACTGACTACATATATGTTAGGGTATAGACGTGAGTGAGTGTGTACAAAAGAGGAGTACCGAGGATTAAATAGCTATCGTATTTACTTACTACACGGCAACTAAGCAAACAAAACTTTCTATCTATTCTCGCTGTGGGGGTAGATTCACGAATCCACCAAAAACCTTTCCTTCTTTGTGAATTTTTATTCCAAGGGTTTCCTCATGCATATTTATGCCACTTAATTTTTGTTTTCATTTCATTTCGATTTTTTTTTTCTGGTAAACGAGCTCAGCGCATTTCAGAATGCCTTTCATTTTTTTTTTATACGACAGTCGCAGACCCTTGGCGTAATTAGAAGAGGCCCCTATCGACTTATGCATTTCTCGACGGCGGCATGCATATTTATGAGTATGGATTTAATAAATATTTTTATTTATTTGTGCACGAGACGAGGGGGGGTTCAAATGAGCAGCCTTCATTTTGTTTTTATTTTCCTATTCCATTCGAAAAACCTGACTCGCTCCACAGAAAATTTCTCAGAATTGCAGCCATGCGGAAGCGCTGCCAGTAAACATATTGGGGCCAAAACATATGTTGGCTAAGCGTCTGCAATTTTGTATCCGTCAGATGTGAAACTGTAGTTAGGCCTAACGAGACGATTGTACTTACGTACGATAAATGCAATCATGGAATCATACTAATTTGAGTAGTGAAAACTATTTTCTAAATTAGACAAAATAATAGAGTAGAGAAGAGTAGAGTGGAGGCATGTCAGGCATGCGAAGGAAAGGAGTGGAAGTGAAGAGAGATCGGGGGCTAAGTGCAACATGTGTTGCACCTAGAGTACCGCTACGATTACGATCGTTATCACCAAATCAGCGGCAGCGGGGTTAATAGAGCTGTACCGGCCAGTGAGTCTCGGCACAAAGTGCGATTTCGATTAACGATCTTCGAGCTGGCCAGCACACATGGCCCCAGCTGTTGCCCTCGAGCGGCGATGAAGAACTCAAGATGCAGCCACAGCCACAGCCACAGCCACAGTCACAGAGTTGTGTTCGCTTTGCCACATTATTTACAGATCTCGCACCTTGGCTACTACAAGTTGATCGATCTGTTGCGCTTGCGCTTGCAGCACACAAATCCATCTTTTGTGGAACAAAAATGTTGTGATAAAGCTTGGCGATCGATCCACAAAACTGGCGAATCTTCCGATCGCTGAACCATACTTAGATTACGCTTAAGTAGACAGCAGGCTGCTTAACCCGCAGCGAAAGCGGTTGACTTTGACCAAATGCCAGCGATCGCAGCGGAGAACACAATGATCAGATATCGTTTCTTGGCAGCATCCAGCAGCCGTTCTTTTGAACTGGGCGTCATTTTTTTTAGTAAATTACTTTAATAGTATAAACATAATCATTTGTATTGTGGCTGCTGCTCAGAGAGCTCAGAGAGTGAGCTGCCTTCGCTCGCCAGCATATGGCACTTTTGTGGCAACTCAAAGATGCACCTCGAGTTCTTTTTCGCGGTATGGGGAACGGGGATCAGAGAACGGGGAACAGCTCGTGCCATGGCCTGGTAGTAATTTCTATCTCGTTATGACGCTGCGTTGCCCCAAATGGAATCACAGTTATCTGTCTAACAGTGAAAAATTGAAAATTGTACATGTGGACGGCCACTTGGCCAGGTTGTTTTCTGTTCCTAGTTAAGATCTTTTTAGTCGAACATCAGATTTGATGGCTGTGTACGCAACGCATAAAACGAAGAACGTAATTGTGAAGAGAGTTTAGAAAGGCTGTCATGAAGTCGGAAGCTGGACCGAAAGTATACCAAGTTGACTGAAGTGAAGGGAATATAATTCGGCTTACAAATGCCTCCAAATTGAAAAGACATCTGTATCAACTTTTGCTTACAGTCTTACAGTCAAAAAATTTATGTTCTCAGCAAATCGATGAAGTAATTTGCTTCCACTCGCCGCGAGTTCAGAAGGTGAACTAAGCCGAATGCATGGCGGGATCTCGGAGTACAAATGTGTTAACTGTGAGCGCAGCTGTCCGCATTTGACGCACCCTTCTCACCAGTCGCGTCGGTCTCAAAGGTGACCTGTGCCCCCTAGTTGGCATTAGGGGCATCTCATTTAAATATTTAATCAAACTAATTTGCATATGAGTACGCAAGTATATCGCTTACCTGCGCACCTCCGATCGATAGACAAAGACATGGGATCTATGATCCCTGAAAAGGGTTGAATTGGATTGGGATGCTGGGGCATAAAAGGGTTGACAGTGCGACTTATTGTACTTCCCTTCGATGTGTACAAATACGAGAACATTACGTATGCTTTCCTGTGCTCTACGTTAAATTTTGTTTATTTAGCAAATAAAAAATGCACGCAAATTTGAATAAAACAGCAAGTAAAATGTTGCCAAAAATAAAGAAAGAGACTGAAAAAAGTCCCTGAGCTGGATGGGTGAAGCGAAAGGCGAAAAACGCGAGAACCACGAACATTTTTGCATAATTTATTGAAATTTCGTGGCACAGACAAAGGAGCCAAGTGGGAACTGCAAGCAGGCAAGGACTAAGGCGGAAAGGACCCAACGAAAACTGCATGAAATGTGTTTCTATTTTGCGGCTCCTTGCGGCTCTGCTCCTCTCCGGTTGAGTCTCTGGCTCGGCATTATCCTTTGGCTTGTGTGCATTTATTTTTCATTTGCATGAATTTTTCATTGTTTTCACAGACGCCAAAGCGAACTAAGCGAACTGTACTTTACGCTCCGTAGGATCAGCACAAACACGCGATATTTGTCAGTGGGAAATCAGCTTGAAAATTCAACTTTTGCGCCAACCACCGAACAAACCAAGCGATAGTCAACCACACTGGCACCTCTCAAGCACACACACATATATAGACATCTATAACGGATAGTAAAATCGTTTGCATTTGACTAAACCCAGAATCCTAGTAAATATTTTACTTTTATAATGCAGCAGATTCCATATACGCCTCGGGGCTGCTTGTCTGCTCTGTCGACTGGCGAATATTGCTGCGCATAAAAAGTAAACAATTTTTATGCAATTTGTTGCCACTTGTTGACAAAGCAGTGCCGTCTCTGTATCAGGTGAGAACGGAAGTGGAAGAGGCTGAGAAGTTCGCTTGGCATACAAGTTTTATGTCTTCTATATGCGGTCTTCTATAAATTGAGGATTACTTTAATACTCCAGAATCAACAAAAGTTGCAGTCAACGAAATTAATAGTTCATTTCTAATATTTCATTTGCTTTTCTTAATCTAGCTTCAGCGAAAGAGCTCAATTGCAAAATAGTAGAAAACAAGTTTCAGATTTTTTTTTAAAATAATTTGATTCAAATTCAAAATGAAGATTAAGTATATTGATTATAAAATCGAATTTAAAAGTTGAGTTTTTGGAAATAGCATAGTTACATTGAAATTAAGATTAAGTTTGCTTTTGGTTGAAAGTTTTTTCGTTTTTCCAGGTTTAAAAATAAACTTAGTGTTTTTAATTCACTGTTGTCTTCGAATATAGTATTTAAATCTTATTTGACCTTGTATATAAAAGTATTCATACAAACAAATAGACAGAATAAGGGATATAAAGCGAACTTAGACTTTGTAGGCTAAATAATTGTTTCTGCAGTGTTTAAATTATATGCTTAAAAAGGAAACGGGTAACATATAAAATGAATTTTAAAATGGATTGTTCTATATATGAATTTCATAGGTATCAATTTATATGTTTTTGTTGTTTATATTTTATTTTACAATCGTCTATTTTTGCATAAAAAATATTGGATCTCAATCAAAGTTTTCTCGCATATTATTTTGAACGCTTGCGAATGTTAGCATTTTAAATTAATGGAAGTCAGCGAAACTTTAAGTGCTGATTTACACATCTGTCATATATGTAAACGTGGGATTTACCAAAAAAGAAGCTTGTTATTGCAGCCATTTTGGTTGCATTTGTGAGGGTTAGCATCAATTGCAGAACCAAATCGAAAGCGGAATTCTTTTTTTTTGTCTCAAATGGAATAAAAATAACAACTAAAGGGGCAAACGCATGTGCGTAGACACACACGCGTAGCCAACCCCCAACTCCAAGTCCAATCCCCTGAACGATATCTTAGAGAGGGTGGTGGTGGGTTGGAAGAGGGTGGCGGGAAACGGCGTCGGTGGTGGCTAAATGCAATTTATCATAAAAGGCAGAGATAGAAGATTGGAGTTGAAGCAGACGATGGGTGGGGGGAGTCAAAGTTCGCTATAAGGACGAGACACACACCACAGGGTAAACATGCCACACACATACACACACATGCACTCTCTCAACACACAGCTCATCTAATAAGACGCATTTAGCGTCTGGCCAACTCGAGTATGGAGTGTAGAACTTGGAGGGTGAGGCCATCGCCAAAGCAAATAGGAAAAGTTATGGAGCTGTAATAAATTGGATTAGTTCGAGTTAGAGTCCGCCATTTTGACTCACTGTGGCAACACGCGGTGTGTTGCACGATGAAATTTATGCGTACATAAAAAAAGAACACAGTAAAAATTCCAACTAAATATTTTTGGGCTGGCAACACGCAGTGTTTCATTTAGAAGGGATTACCAAGGACTCAAGCACTGAATTGGGGGTCTTTTAGCAAAAGATGGGATCGCACTTAAGAACCCCACTTCTACTGTGGAGTGCAGGGTAAAAAACACAACATTCGTTTTGTAGGCTACCTGTCAAAACGCTACGTGCCAAATCAAAATCAGCTTTTCATAAAATTTCAATTGTGTACTTCGCATTTGCATATGAAAGCGTTTCATGTTCGGTGTTTCCATATTTGCCACCTTTCGGGTTTTGTTCGTTAAATGATTTCCCATTTTTCTTCATTCATTCCCCGGCTGTCATGTGAAGTGTGCAGCATCCTTTTTTTTCTTTCTGTTCTGATACAGCAATTGGTTTCATATATGCAAATTTTCTTTTCCCATTTCCATTTATCCCCTCTCCTGCTGTTTTTTGTTGCATTCTGTGTGACGCAGCTGCCTCCGATTTATGGTATAGCTTCATCTATTTACTATTATGCTGCTGTTTTGGGTTGTTCGCATTCACGTCCTACATCCATTTTTTATCATTTGAATCTGATGCAGATGCCAACTAAAACTTTCTGTTTCGCAGCCGGCTAATTTCAAATGGACTCCAAACACTGATTTCAAAAACAAACCTTGATATTGCAAATTAAAGGTTTTTTTTTAATACACTGATTTCAAAAACAAACCTTGATATTGCAAATTAAAGATTTTTTTAAATAAATAATTTTATCTTAGCTTTTTACAAACTGTGTGGTGTTAACATCTGCATAATTTTTAAATATAAGATTCTGTAACTTATGACATTAACAACCAAGTCATTAACGCAAATGTCAAATGTGAAAAACGTAACTTTTAAATTAAACTAAAATGACCAATAGTTGTTTAATTATTGTAATTTTGAGAGTAAAATATGTATGTTATTGATTATTGCTGGGTCTACAACAACAATTAAAAAGGCCAAAAATTCCGTTTTATAAAAGTTTTAATTTCAATTGACATAAATACTACTATAGTCGGAAGCACTTCTGACGATTTTCTTGCAATCGAGTGACAAAAGAAACGAATTTAGAACGTATTCATGAAACTATATTGTGTGCCTAAAATCAACTGCTTTAGTAGTTCATTTATTTATAAGTAAAGGAATATATGCCCCTTTTATTAATATAATTTGAAAAGTTTTTATTTTCTCAGGACAAATTTTATATTTCGCAAATTTTAAAAATGTGAAATTTACTTTTTTTGTTAAGATTTCCTCAAAATTGTTACTATGTAACTTTAACTGAAGTTGAGCATACAATTTTACTGAATAAATGAAAAGCATTGTTACTAAGAGTGGCGGAAGTGATATTCAAATTGAAAATATATTAAATCCGCAAAATGGATAAAGAATACTTAAAGTGTGTATCTATGTGTCAAGCAGTCTCTATTGTCGTTTGTAAGTAGCTATTTAAAATGAGCGCGACTTTCACTTTCACTAATTCACTTTCACGTTAATTAGAATTCATTGCAGTGAAATATTTTATTCAAGTAAATGGACATCGTAATGCTCAAAGTCAGTCCCCTAGTGATAACTTCTGCACTCCGGCATTTTAATACCCCCAAACCCCTCCCACAATCATGTGTCCCATGCCCACGTTCCAAGCCTCACTCTCCATGCCAATTCCCCACGCTCAAGGTGCGCTCCATGTGGCCGATGGAAGCTGGAGGCTGTTAATTTATTTAACTACCGCACGCCTAAACCACGTGAATCGCATATATCAAAGCTTCGTTTGCCATCAAATGGATTTCATTTTGAAATCCAATAACTGCCGAAATGAAAATGAAACATTTTCGCTAAGGAGCTGTGGAGAGACAACCCTTTCAAATCACCGGGGAGACGAGTACAAACCAGAAGCAGCCAAACTGCGACAACTACGCAAACTTGAATGTGTGTGTGCGTGTGTATCCTAAAATGAAACAGTTTTGCGTACATAATATAGAGTACATAATGTGTGTGTGGTACATAGGGCAACACCAACACCAACACTACATAGCGTATTTCGCACTTCACGCAATTTTCCCCGCCAGCGCGAAAAGGGTTGAAAAGTGCGTATGGAACAATGAACACCCCAACTCATATACTCACACTCACACAGTGAAAGAAGTACACGCACAAAGAGATAGCAGAGCGTTGCCAGACTGTTGTCGATGGCTTTGTGAGGGCATCATCAATGCTGGGCCTAAGTTTCCACAGCTTCCGTTCGAACCCTTTGACACCACCACACCACACCCCGCCCCACCCACTGCCACAGTACAATCGCCTTGGCGGCCATTATTATTTTGCTCTTGCTCACTTGTTTTGGCCCCGGCACTTGTCGCCTCCACGCCGTGCCACCGCCTCTTCGCGACCACAACGTTTTCTTTGACGTTTTTTGGTAATTTTCTTGAAAATATTTTGGTAGTAAAGTTTTGCAGATTTAAGCCCTTCACCGTCTATTGAGAGCTTTTGCGGTTTGCATTGCTTTCGCGGCGGCCGACCGAGCAATGAGTGATGGATGGGGGGATGGCGGCAGCTCCCATGCCAGCGTAGTCGCCTTTTTAATCTCATTTTATGAAATGAAAATTTTTCAATTTTTCGACAAGAGATAAACTTTTTCTACTTGAATGCGTAATTACTTGCCGGGACTGAAATACTACGAATTTTCGCTGCTCTTCGCTTGACTTTCGGCGGTCGACGTCAGCGACAGCGCCAGCGTCAACTGCGACGTCGTCAGCACCACTTTAACCGTTAACTTTGATTTTCAAGATGGCGTCACTGGCGCGCAAAACAGTTATTAGGATTATGAAAATTATTAAAATGTACTGAAATAAAAGCAGACTTATGATGTGGTTTACTTCACTGCGGCGAACCAGGATTCGCATAAAAGATAGAGCCTGTTTGCGCCCCTAGAGATTGGCGGCTCAATTGACAGGATTTGCCTTATTTTTGAGCCTCATCAAAGGCAAACAAAGCTAACTAACTTACAGTTAGGCGGATTCTAGTTTCCCAATAGAAACTCGAATTGCGTCATTGAAATAATTACGTTCTTTATATTAAAATTAAGATACCAAAACATTATTTCTTTAGTAAGAAAAAGGAAAAAATTAGCATTTAAATTCTTGATTTAAATAATATTAATCTAATCCAGCATTCAAGGATTAAGGCAATCCCAAAAATATTAGATAATTGGTTAATTTTTATTTGCATTACATTATTATTTTGGTAGCTATCCACTGAAAGTGAAAAAATATTTACTACTGATCAGCGGACGGTAGATAACACATTGAAAACTGTCAAATCAAGCACAGAGAAAATCTTCAAGCTTAGAAAGTTCTGCATTTGTTAAGAGATAATTGCTATTACAGATACTGTCGTTGTGGATTCTGTGTATCTTCTGATTGGAACTGTTTATAGCGTTTTCCCTTTTGTGCTATCTAAATGAACTTATGCTCAGAAAGTAGCTATATCTTCAACTCGCAGTCTTAGCTTCGTCAGCTCATTATTGACGATGCCAGCAAGTTTACAGGCTCGCCACTTTATAGTCTCCACTGCTGCATACACATACATACAAAACTTCAAGTGAGCACGTAGATAAACAAGTGCCAGAGAATATAAAAATGGTTTGACTTCAAGATAAGTAAAAATTAATGAGGGATCTCAGCTACAGTGTGCAAGGTCCAACTCACTGTGCTATGGGTAGTTAAACAGGGTGCCACAGTTGATGCAAAAAAAAACAACAGATAATATCAAAAATTGTCAATAAACAATCCAATTTGAATTACTTCAAACTCGTTGTCAACGTAGTCGACGCACCCTGTATTCCAATTAGAAAACAATGGCCGCACCCAGAAGCAAAAAAAATAGGAGACCAGAGAGAAGTCCTCGACAGGACGGAATAAAGCAAAACAAACGTAAAACGGAAACCCAAAAAATGTCTGAAGATGTTAAAAAACTTTCGCTTAACTTTGTTTTTGCTTAATGAGCAAATACACATGAACACACGCACACACACAGAGTTGCAAACACACGCGCAGAGCACATTAAAAAAATGCGTTAAAGGCGCGTAACCAAGGACCAAAGAGAACAAATATTAATGTCTGGGCCATATACTCATGCGACACACACAAACACTAACACACACACACACGCACACATTGTAAGACTGCATAGAATGCTTAAAACTGTAAAAAACTGTCTTGGCCAGGGAATTTGGGGATGGTGGATTGGGCGCTACTGACTGTTCGAAAATTACTCTTGCCACAGGGGTTGGTGTTTTATTTTTTTTTTTTTTTGGGTTTTTGGGTGGAAAATGCCCAGATATTGTCTGGCCCGGCAACAACAACAACAATTGCAACACAAAAAAAAGTTAAAAAATTAGAAACGAGCAGATTTGACGCACGCACATGTCGCAGTTAGCCCTCGCTCCACTCACTTTGACGCCCCCCACCTCTCACACACTCACACTTTGCGCTTCGCATAAATTATTTGGACTCATTTAATGTTTTAGATGCTGTTGTCCTTACTGTGTTTTGTGCTTCGTCTTCTTTCTCATTTCGTTTTACGATTTTCAATTTTTATATCGGCTTTCCTTGGCCACCCTTCGGCCAACATTTCAA
Source organism: Drosophila siamana (assembly GCA_035047445.1). Classification (NCBI taxonomy): domain Eukaryota; kingdom Metazoa; phylum Arthropoda; class Insecta; order Diptera; family Drosophilidae; genus Drosophila; species Drosophila siamana. The sequence goes on from JAWNPP010000002.1 coordinate 2,493,743, forward strand.
CGCTATATTTTGGGGGTTTTTTCTGTAGAAACACCCAAAATTTTCGTTGGTGAAATTTAAATATTTCGTTCCCAGTCCCCACCATTGAAATGTATTCCCCTCCATCGTCACATGATAAGTACGTTGAGTACGTTGAGCGTCTATTGCGTTTATCCATTTATCGTAGACGTGGGAGATGCCTGCTGTTGGTCGATAATTTTCTCTATTGTTTCAATAGCAGTGTGACCAGTTTCAGTTCATTCACAGATAGCTCTATTAAGTCCGTCAAATTATCATGTTTTGATCGGGAATTTCAACCGGTTTTTCTCCACTGACCTGCGGTCATTAAACAAACAAATATACTCCTCCTTCCAACATCGCCGGTCACACTTATCACGGGTAGGCAACCCCTGGCTGAGTAGCTCATGTAATAACAATAGGAAATGATAATGCGATTTTTATAGCACCTATATGTGTGTCCAGTCTTGTTTGCACCCCTCTTTGACCAGGGGTAAGTGAGTGGTCAGTTGAGGTCGCCTGGCGCTAAATAGTTTTATTTGATTTGACTTTTCGCGTCCAGCAGTGAATAAATTAGCATTGTGTGGTCACCATAAGTTTATGGGAAAGAGGGGGTTTTATGACCGCTTGTTGGGCAATTAGTACTGAGCGTAATTAATACTTAAATATTCTAACAAGGTTTATAACATGAACATTTTTTGGCTACAATTGCAATTAGAGTTAAACATGCTTAAAACTTTCCTGGAATTCTTAAGAAATGCGACATTTGACATTAAAGTCCTTAAGTAAGAAATGCAATGTAATGTATCTTTCATTTCATTAATCAATTATTATTCTTAATTTCAGATTCGACAGCACGTTTTTTCACATACCATTAGACAAATGCAAATGCATGGGAATTTCAAAATAAAATCTGCACCTTTTGCCAATTCACGCAATTGCAACCCCTGGTTATTGGTATAACATCGACAACACGTCATTAATAAAATTCTCATACTATATACATTATCTGTACGCAATTGTGGCCTTGCACTTTTCAACAGGGTTGCGAAATTCATAGATTTGCAATCCGCCGCATTCTGAATAACCTAAACCCCATGTAAAAAACAAAGCCAACAAGTGCGACCTAAGCAAAACTGATTCAGGGTATGAATTCGGGAGAAAATTCGCATTGTTTGCCATTCAGCTTATTATTGTCTGGGTGCTGACGTCCTTGAAATACACAGGACATTGTTTACTACCTTTGGTTGGATACAAAGTGATTGTAAATACACTATAAAATGCAAATTTTGACTACGGCTAGTTAAAAAACAGCATTTGCTGCAAATTTCCATAACAATAGGGAATTTATAGAAAGTCGACCTATTCATAGAACATTCGATTTAAGGGTGTATATAAGGAATATACAAAATGTTAAATCAGATATCACCAATATTTGAAAACAAACTCTTTGGAAAATATTAATTTGCATTATAAATTAATATTTTATAATTTATAATGAAATATTTATTAATATTAATATATGTCTTGAATTATTTAAAAATAATAAAAAGCCCAAGGAAATAATACACAATCAAATTAGTATAAAAAAATATGTTTGTCAAATGATTAGACTGGAACTTAATAGAATTTTATAAAGAAAGTATTCATTGGCATATTTTGGACGTTAGAATCTACCTCCTAAGCTTCTCACAAATTTCAGTAATTTCATTAAGCAAAAGTGTTTGCGACGTAGTATATTATTTATTCGCATTAAGCCTATGAGCCCAGCCATATGAGGCTACATATTACAATATTTGTTGCTTAGTTTCCGTTTGCAATCAGAAAGTCATTTGGTAACAAGCCGAGATCGCCTTACGTGTTAGCCAAGTAAAACTACAGGCTACCTTGCATGTCCTGGCAGCAGGTTTTCATTAATTTCGAACAGCCCTAGCAATGCGTAATTTATGCAAATCAACCAGAAATATTTAGTGGATATATATTAGGAAATGAAAAAACTGACCAAGGGCGGCACATTTGGGTAATTAGCAAAGGTTGAGCTGCATGTCCTACAGGGACATGTGGCCTCGCACTCAGCCTAGCACGCGTGCTACTTACAATAGTCCATTGTGCAACCAATTGTAGGACGGATGAGAGCGGGGAAGCAGTAGGTGTAGGTTGCAAGGTGGCGGCAGCACATGTAATACCCAGTCTAATGACCGCTACGCACTTCCGTTTTAGCTCAAGGACTCTCATGCGTATTTTCGGCTCTGATAAATATTCAAATTAGTACAGCGCGAAAAGTCAACGTTCCAAGCTCGGCATAACGCGACTGAAAGTATGTCGCATATTAAAAAGTCATTTTCCAAGCAAATGATTCAACATTTTCTTTAATTTTTTTACGATATGAGATTAGAGGGAGCAAACACAACAACGTGGGGAAAACACATGCTGTTCGACATGAGCTTGACCGGAAGTGGCATACGTGACGGAAATGCGTGATTTTTGTTATGAACTCCATTACGTGTGCAAATCCATATGAATCCAGAAACATAAGAACAAGTTTTGGGAGGCACCAAAGTATTTAATTCATAGTAGTAGTCAACAATTACTAAGCTAATTTTCAATAGGTGAAAATTAGCAAGATACATAAATGTAGGATCCATTCTATAAGATTTTAGTATAGTAGTTGAATTATAAGAACTTTACTAGGTTCAAAAATACATTTCAAGGATATTCAATCAAAGGAAAGGATAAAAAACATTTAAAAATTGTAAAATAAGATCTTACAATGTGAATATTTTATTTATATAATATATATAGATATTTAATTAATTTTTTATAAAGTTTTAAATATATATTTTATCAACTAATGTTCCTCACTAGGCGAACGTGAGATGTCCACTTTGAAGGAAAACAGAACACCTGTATATTAGTAAACAAGTAAATGAAGCTAGTCATATAATATACACATATTAAATTAATATCCCATAATATACCAACTATATTCCACACAGTCAGAAAAAGAGCAACTAAGAAAGTTCGGTAGTGCGCCAAGAAGAGATCCAAGAAAATTATTTGTTAAATATATTTTAAGTATTTAATCCGATTCTAAATTAAGACATTAAAAAATCAATGGGACTAATTTAATTGATGCGTATAATTATGTATATCTATAATGTGCGATTTACACTTGTCAAAATCGAAAACTATCTTTTTCTGTCTTCCACAATATCTCATGAAGTCCCTGATATATAGGTATTCCTGCAGACAGATGGGTGGATGGAACGACAAACATAATTATATATATGTTCGTGAAAAAAAATTGTTTTCGCTTTGTTTGTTTTTTGTGTTTTTATTTTTTCTTCTTCTTTTTTTTTTCTTTCATTTTAGTATATGCATAACAATTACTTTTTTTGGTTTGCTATTGTTATAACTGCAGAATGGGATGAATATTAATGATTTTTACTATTACGCATCTTGTAAAAGTCGCTGTTGGCGTTTCTGTTTGCATTGCCGTTTGTCTCAGTCGAATATGTTCTTTTTTTCTTTTTCGCTAAACGTCAACTAGAAAATCCTTGAATATTATAAATATTCCCAACACTGTCTGCGCTGGCTTCCTTTTACCGCATTTGATGTTTGATGTGGATGAGGCTGAGAATGTTGACGAATTGACGGAGGGAGAGGAAGAGATAGAGAGACGGCTTTAAGGAGTTGTGTCGAGTCCTGCCCACAGGACCCAAACAGTTCTTTACCCCGGCTGTAAATTTTAATGATTTTTGTGTAGTTGTTGTCTTGTGGCACACACGTCCTCCTTCTTCTACTCCTGCTGCTGTTGCTATTGTTGCTTCTGCTTGTTGTCGCTGTGTTGCGCTCTGCTGAGTTTTTATTGGATTTTCCAGTGAAGCGTCAAGCGGGCAGCCAGCCTCGAGGTGCCTGGACTCGTACTCGTGGTCGTACTCTTCAGGCTGCCTGCTTGCTTGGCTTGTCATCTGGCTAAGCTCTAAAAATTAATGATGCGCAGCCCATTCGTAAGATCCTGACGCTGTCATTGGCTGGCCGTGTATCCTCGCATATGCAAACATTCACATTCGCCGCTGTAAGCCGCGGCTCAGTTCCGATCGGCTCATTGATGAAAATTAATGAGTGTGCGTGCTCTACTCACAGTATACAAAAAAAAAGAAAAAAAAATATATACATATATATACTGAAAAATATGTATGTGAGTATATATACAAATAATTTTGGGAGATTTTGCGTTGCGATATAGAAACTTGTTTGTATTCGTCCTGGCACGGGCTTTCACGGATGACTCGAGAAACTAATTTGCATAATTACAGCCCGTAATTTTTTCTACATTTTTTGTTGTTGTGCTCAGACTGAGCGCTTGTATGAGTTGTATTGCCTTGCGGCATAAGGGACGCAATGTCCTTTTTATGTATGTATATACGAATCTGTGTACCCTCATGAAGTTACACAGTCAGAGACACAGGATCAGACACAAATACAGATGCAGAGCCACACATGAGCAGAAGTACGCACTTTTTATTTGAAATTCGAAAGCCAATACGAATAATACTTCAAATAGCCGAACGAACATTTGAGTATGAGTTGCCGATGCCTACATTTACATATTCACAATTCGCCGCTTTTATTATTTTGACAATAAAGACTTTTTTGAGAATTAAGTGAGCTTTTGTTATTGCTCCGCTTTTATCATTGAAATCTAAGTTGTTGAGAAAGGGACCTTGACTAAAAATATTTCATATTTTCAATTAATAAAATATATAGTTCTGTATACTTGAACTAAAAATCTTCTTATGTTCTTTTTGGAGACAAAGAAATATATGTCATATCGTCATTTATTAAATTTATGTATAGTATATATTCGTAATCATCAAACAACTATGTTATATTTATTATACTAAATACGTAGAACAAATTCTGTATTGAACCAATTTAAAATGCGTCGAAGCACTGCTAAAGACAAAGTAGGCGATGGCTTTCTCAAACTTGCGGCTATATCTCGAGTTCATTCCACTCATTAGCAAGGGGCTCCGACGTTTTCTTTCTCTGCCTTCTGTGTTCCTGCGTGTCCGAGTCTCAATCTATGTGAGAGGGAATGATTTCTTTTGGAGTTTGTTGTTTTTACTTAGTTCTTTTGTGCGAGTATTTTCCTTTAATTTTATCGATTTCCAAGGATGCCCGGCACTCTCCTTCACCGTTAGCCAGTTAGTCAGTTAATGAGCTCCAGTTGAGCTTCGCTTGACATTGTTTGCCCAACGGGATCCCTCCTAGAATCATTCAACTTTGTCAGCTACTGATTATAATCAGCATTATAATGTGGACTCTCCTTACACTTGAATAGTTCACGCCATGGATCACTGGACTCAGAAGCTCGTGATGCTGACGCTGAATAAGTAGCTGAAGCCATCTGTCGACTGCGTAGTGGAACGAGCAACGCATTGACTCCAAGTGGAGTTGGCTTTTGAGGCACTTTCTTATAGGCTCTAATACCCATAATCAGGTTAACGTTAACGTTCAGTTTACCCACTGATTTGCTGGCACTTCTTCTTGGAGGAGCAGCTGCTACGACGCGACTCAACTCGAACTCTGGTGAATGTGTGAACATTCTAGCAGCTTCCTAGTTAGCGAAGCCAATTGCAATTTGCCCTCAAGTAGTTGTTGGAGTTCTGCAAGTGGCAGAGATGGCAAGTGGAAACAGATTTTAATCAAAAGTCAGACCGTTGTAACCCGAATCCAAGAGACCTTTCTCCCGCACGTTAGCTGTTTATATAATTATGATATTTGATTTAATGACGACTTGCTTCCGAAACAATCCAATCAAAAAATTTGATTGAAGTGGGCGTCCCATCGGTCGGTCCATTGCTCCTATAGCTAGGCGTGAAACTATTCCAAAGGTCAAACACCCAAAAGAAGCACAACTCTTATGCATTGCCAATCGCCCCTCCGAATCGTTTCATCTGATTTAGTATAATGGCGAACTAGTGCAGGCCAAGGCAATTTCGCAGCGAATTTATAACCACATGAAGATCCATCCATACTCGATCCCTTACATGCCGTCGATGGGCTTGCTCCACTGGGGATCCTATGTCGATATTAAATTCTTAATTTGCAATCATTAGCAAACCCGTGAGCCATGGAACATGCCAAGGCGGCAAATTTAATACCCATATATTGTTGAATGCGTTCCTCTACACACGACTGCCAATCGCGACTTGTTCTCGGGGTAGCTGCTTTTGATTTTTAAATTGAAAATAATAATTTTGCGCACTCAATTTTCAGCGATTTGTCAAAACATTGTTTATTGTCGACGCTAGAGCCGGCAAGTCGCCAGCCCGCAGTCTCTCTAGTCAGAGTCCCAGTCTGTTGCCCCAGCCTCATCCTCATCCTCATCGACATCCTCAGACCATCTCCAGATCATCCAAGTCGTCCTACTCGGCGGCGCACTTTAAGTTAATTGAAATATTTCAACGATTTTCGCCTCTACAAATACTGCCTGTGGCTTCTACCTGCCTCGTCCACTGCTTGCCACGTTGAACTCGGGACTCTTCATTTGCTTGAGCCTGAGCTTTGCATGCGGCTTGGATCAAAGCGCTTTTTTCTTTTACTTCTTTTTTATTTTTTATATTTTGCATATTCGTTTTAATAGAATTCAATGCTCTTTTCTATCGCATGCGATTTATTTTCTACGTATTTAGGTTCACGAATCTGGGATCAAACTCGATTCATTGCCCAACCTCCTCTGCCCCTCTCTCTCTCTCTCTCAGTCATAGTCTGCCTGGAACCCGAGATCAATATTGATTTTTTATTGCCATTTGACCACTAGGCGCCATATTGCTTACAAATTGAGTGATTGGGTTTCTTTTCAAGATCCCGCACAATTGCTTGGAATATTGATATGGGAACTTGTGAGCTTTGCTAAATTCAAACAATTTATTTTAACAAATTTCTGGACAACTGCATTGAGAGCTTGACACAGCTAATGTATCAAAGTAATAGAATCCAAGTCAACAAAAAGCTTTAACTTATATAAATTAATGACACAGCGGACTTCAGTAGATTGTGAGATAAACATTATAAGGAAAATGTATTTATTAATAAACTAATAATAAAAAAAATGTCTAATAATTGGCATTAATAGTTTAATTGTAGACAATCAAGTATTAAAAAAAGGAAATATTAGTTAAAGCCAATTATTACTGTTTAAATGCTTCCATAATTCAAACCCAAGGTTCAATATAATTTTATAAATAATTGTTTGTCTACTCTTATTATTTACCTTAGTTGAAGTTGCTAAACACTATGCTTATTTAAATTAGAAATATTTATGTAAAAAAATGTTTAAATCTAATTAATTATGTCTTTTAATAAAGCATGCATAAGTGTATTTATTGAACAAGTTAAGTAATTTTCACCTAAAAGATAATATTTTTCTTTACTCGGTCTCACTTTCGCTAAACAAAGTGAAATGATTAACTGCCACATTGGCTGGAATAAATTCTACGCAATGTCCTGCCACTTGCCCATAGGCCTTCTGAGCGCAATTCTATGTAATCCTGCGAGCTTTGTTAGCTTGTGAAACAAATTTTGGCTGTTTTGTTTCTGACAACCGCCCAGTTACTACAGTCTATGCCAACTGTCGCACAGTGGGCACTCCAAGCAAATGCTTACTCCATAAACTGAGTGTATGCCTGTCACATGCGTTTGGCGTCCGGCTCCGAAGTTTATGGGCTCTGACGGCAAATGGCTTGTGAGTGGGCAAAGGAGAGCGAGCGGCGGGTGAGTGAGGCCGCAAACGCCCACAAAAAAAGTTGCTGGGTCCCTTGAAGGCAAGCGCGTAAATCTTTTGCATAATTCAGTGGCTGCTGAATCTGCTTTCGCTTCTGCTGCCACTGCTTTTGCTGTTGTTGTTTCTGCTTCTGCTTCGGCTTCTACTGCTGCTGCTGCTGCTTCCTCGCGTCTCTCCAGCCTCGTCATGATGTACACACTTTAAGGCGGATTCAAGTGGCGCACTTACGACTCAGAGCCATATACCCAAAGCAGCTGCTTGTCACACCAATAGTCCAAGTTCTCTGTCCAAGTTTTTCGCCACCAGAGCAAGCCTGCTTCGTGTCCATTGAGTCGAACAAGTTGAGACCCCCTGTCTGTGCCCATTCCTGTGTCCCCACGGCAGCTCCCCTTGAGCGCACATGCAAATCCCGAGCTGTCCTTCATTGGTACCCACCCTCGTCCTCGCCCTCGTATTCATCTTCAATCTCATCGGCGTCTCGTTTTATAGTTAAACATGCCACCCATTTAATAATCATCCCTCTACGCATTGTCTCCCTCGTCACATGTAAATGATTTTTTTTCTCGTTCCTCTTCTTCGGCTGCGTCTTCTTCTTACTCGCTTTGTTCGTCTTTGTGGACTTTGCTACTTTCTTAGCTTCCGCTCGCACATATCCGGGACGTTTCTTATCCATTTTTGTTGTGGTTGTTGTTGTTGTGTGTGCGTGTGCTTGTACGTGTGCAGACTGTTGTTTAGTTGTGCCTCTGCCCCCTCTTTCCCCAACACTCCCTGTTCCCTTGGGGCGTCATTTGTATTAACGAAGGTGAAGGATTTTTCAATTCACATTTTTATTCTCTCGCTACCTTGACTCACTCCTCGATTGTATTTCTTTATTTTCTTCTTCTTTTTGGCACCGTGGTGAGTTTTATATGACGTACTAGTTCATACCTGAAATTGACATAAATAAGCTTTTAGCACGGCCCTTTCTTGTATACCTTACCAGGTGATTATCTATCTGCATCTGCTTCGGACACTTTTCCTTCTTTACAATCTAACACAATATATGTTTTTTATTACTGGCATTTTGTTAAGATTTTCATAAAAAGATAACTAAAAAATATTTCTATTTATTTTCAGTTGGTATTCAGGTTGTATTTTAAGTATTCACTGATTCTTATTTGGCAAAGCTAAACTCACAAGTAAGTTCCAAAGTCCATGAGAAAAAATTTACTAATCCATGTTCCATATCGATATTAGCAACAAGTCAATTTAAACCAAAGTTGTCAAAACAACCGTCAGTCATAGATCAATAGATCTTACGTGCAATTTAACGAATTTGGCAAAACACTTACAAAGAAAAAGATGAAAAAGAAAATACATGACATTAAACAGACAATAGACAAACATGGGCATAACTACGCAGCTGCAGCGCATAGAATTCCAAGCCTGTAATTTCGGCCAAGCACCAAATAATTCCATATCCATAGCCAAAGCTATAACTACGGACACATCCACATCCCAGATGTTGCGCGTGCGAGTTTGCCGTTCGGCATTGCGATTATATCGGAGTGCAGGAATCGATGGCTGGCACGAAATGAGTCTCTGGCTAGGCTTAAATATAATAATATTTGTATGCGTTATGGGCACATACACACATAGCTGGCGTGTGTCGAGGAAGGGGGGACGGAGGATGTAGTTGGAGGAGTAGTAGCACTCTTGGCAGCAGTTGCAGAAAGCCTTGTTAGCTCCGTGTGCCCAACTGACCAGAGGCCCGCTAAGCTTGTCTTGTTCTTGGCTAAGCAGGCATTGACTTGTGAATAAGTGAGTGAGCCAACGCCAACGCCAACGCCAACACTCGTCTCACTCTCCGCCGCTTTACACTGTTGCGCTAGGAGGGCGCCGGAGGTCATTTGGCTTCTTAAATGCAATTGAACGGTGTTCGTGCGGCATTTTGGGGCAACACTTTGCAAGTGATTCTTGTGGCTCCACTCGCGGTGAGTGGAGTTCGTTTGCTATGCTTCCTGAATGTGCACAATTTGAAGACCAGGGTTGTCGAAGCATTAAAAGCTGGAAAATATTCAAGAAACTCTATCAGAAATATTTAAAGATTATTTTGCAGACAAATTGAGAAATTCCAATGTATTTTTCAAATTGAAAACTTTAAATATAAATTTATTTCATCTCAATAAATTACAATTAACATATATTCTGAATAAATTAAAATTAATATGATGTAAAGGAAATTTATTGATTTTAAAACTAACATTAAAGCGCAGAAATTTTTTCCAATGTTAGCAAATCAAAGCTCTTGAAATCTTCTAAGACAATTTGTTTTTGATATTCAGAGTTAAGCACGACAACTCAGTTCGACAATACTTACTAGTTTGAGATTGATAAAGAGACAGCGCCGCAAAGAATTCTCAACTAATATCCACTAAATGGTTGAGCAGATGATCGCCCAAAGCTTATGCGCTGTCAATTTCATTGTTTTCCGGTGTCTAAATTGTAATCCTTTTCTGCCCATTCCCCTCGCTCTCTCTCTGTTTCTTTCTCTCTCTATTCTAGTTTCATCCTTGCAGCGCACAGAGCGGCTTTCACTTTGCCATTCTATCGCAGCAGTCATTCTGGACTGGGTGAGAAGCGATCGCTGTCCCTGCTGCCCCCGTGCCACATACGAGCTGGGAAGTTCGAATTCGCGTTGGGTCCAACACTGCGGCTCTTGGATCTCGAGTCTTATGGTCTGGGGTCTGAGGTCTGGGGTCTGAGGTCTGGGGTCTTGTTCTCTCTTGTGTGTTCGCTGGTCGTTTGCGATTTAGTCGCGATTTGACGGCGAATTTGTTACACCCACAATTGTTGTGGCAGTCACCTTTTCAGCCTGGTAGTTTCTTTGCCACTTGCGGCACTTTTGCACTTGAAATGAGATCGCCATGGATTGCCCAACGACTGTCTGCTTCCCTCTGGCTGCTCGGCAGCTTAGCTGCTTGGCTGCCGTGTCTTAGAAATGATTTATTTGAGCACGCGCGTTTCCCAGTTCGCAGAGGCCACACTCCCGAGCTGCTGGTTTGTCGGGCGAGCTCTCGTTATCGCCTAGCAATTAATCCGTGTGATTGGTCACTTGACGCCCATGTCCAGTTGGCAAAAATATTCCCAGTTACGCTGTCTTGTGATTCCAACATAATCAAACTAATGTTCGAGTTTTCGGAACACTTCATAGGTGATTATTTATTTTTTTTATTTGTAATTAGCAGCTTAACAATGCTCGCAGCTCTATCAATGGTCAAAGTAGAGTTGAAATATACTAAGCAGTAATTTGAATATAAATTAACCAACAAGAAGTATATGTAATAGACGGATGAAAACTACATCTAGATTTGTCGAGCTTTATTGTCAACACATGTAATGTTTCTGAGCATTTTGAGGCACTCAAAATTAACTATTGTCTTTCGAATTCCAAATTTTCATTCTTGTATCAACAAAAAGCATATTTGGGTACATTGATATGATCTATTTTAGCGATCAAGCTTAAAAGCAGCATGGCACACAAGTATGCATTTTATACAAAACGAGTAGCGAATTTTGTAATCACTTTAATAGCTCAATCATTCAATTCCATTCGATGTCGTGAATCGAGCTATAAATATTTTTAAGATTTGTAAATTTTAGGGGATTCTTCTTCCAACTATTTTCTTCCGATTATTGTTATTATCAAATTAAAATGTTCATATTCAATTGCAAATTAAAAGTTTATTTAGCAAGCATTTAGTAAACGGAAATCGATTTGGGCAATTCGACTAACGCGAAGAAATATATTTACTTCTTCTTCAGGAAGGGGCTGACAATAGCAGGAGCAGTGTAGGTTGTGATCGGAGCAGCATAAGCAGGAGCTGAGTAAGTAGTCACAGGTGCAGCATAGGCAGGAGCACTGTATACTGAACGGGTGTAAGCGGGGTAGGCAGCGGGAACAGCGGCAGCGGAGTACGTGGTAACTGGAGCAGCAGCCGCATAGGTGGTAACTGGAGCAGCAGCAGCATAGGTGGTCACTGGAGCAGCGGCAGCATAGGTGGCGACTGGAGCAGTAAAAGCAGGTGCGGCGGCGTAGGTGGTCACAGGGGAAGCCAGGAATCCAGCTTGGGCAACAGCCAAGCAGAGAGCAAAGCAGATAAGCGACTGAAATTGAAACAAAATCGAGAATTAGGAATCTGAATTAATTGCCAAGGCTCTCGAACACTTACTTGCATGTTGATGGTTTTGGGTTTGCTTTGTTGGTTCGTCAGCAACTGATACTGATAGCCAATTAACGTGACGCTTTTATAGCAAATTTAACAACTGTTCAATTGCGTTGGCGATCGAAAGCAGTCAGCCACGAGTATCAGTCTGAAACAAGTTTTTCGGCTTAAATTCCGAACTAGAACACAAAAGATACATTTCTATAGGGTACTCGCAAATGCGGATGCTGTCACACCACTTGGCATTATCTTCAGTTCGGCTCATAAGTGTTGGGTAATTGACACCGTAGGCGTATCGAATGGATTAATTTATTTCTTATTTCAAATTTTGAGACACAAGAACTATTTGGAATATAATAAATAAAAGTATTTTCTATTTCTTCATGAACTAACAATTCACATTGCGCGATTTAATATGTTGTTGTGATAAATGGTTTGAAAGCGGGGAGCACTCAAGATTATATGATACTTGTATTTTACTGTATATTGATTTAATGTTAATTACATTCATTTAAACTACTGAAATTTATATATATTTTTTTATATCGATAATAATTAGCTTTTATTTCTATTAGATAAGTTTGCGTTTATATTTAAAAGTCTATTACTGACACATTCCATAATACTTGAAATTGTTTTCCGAAATCAGGACTTTTATCATTGAACTATTTAACGAACTATATATTTTTTTAATTTCAGTAGTATGTCATCACATTCCTTCTCGTTTGTATCATCCGTAATTATATTATTGCTTGTAAGATCTTAATATCATATCGCTAATTATTATTACTTATTGTGGCTACTGTTATTCATTAGCTCTTTACTCTTGAAATTACACAATATTCACAGTTCACTTGACTTCACTTTTTCGCAGATATTAAATTTAAATTTTTGAATTTGTTGAACAAAACCATTTACCTATATGGGTAACAAATAGTTACAAATTCGATTAAATATGTTATTATTTGCTATACTTGGTTTAGCTATAAAAGGCTTTAACTATAAGAAATTACCTGTTTATTCAAATATACTAGCGAAGCACGTTTAGATCGATTAATGTTCACTCAATTGCACCAATCAAAAGTCGAGTTCTCAACTCCTTCCCACTCTGCATTCTCCCCACTCTACACAGAGCTAAGCGAGTGACATGTTGACATTTCACGCATTTGGCAGTTTAGCAGTGTCGCCGAGCAGAAACCACTAACAAGGGCAAAAAGGCAAACACAGACCAGCAGAGACAGCAAGCATTGACAGCCCCGGACAAAGAAAAACAGTTTTTCCAGTGGCTTTTCCACGACATTGCGAAAAATTTGCAAATCCCACGCACTCGTTCGTCTGCCAAAAAAGGGACAGTCAAGTGTGTGTGTGTGTGTGTGTGCACAGCTTTTGGTTGGCTGCACACACACAAGCAGTCTCACTTTCGCAGACTTTCACCGCATGTCAACACCGGGAAGCAGGAGCAGAGACTTTCACAGCGCACCCTCTGGCACACTCCCCCTAACACTCTGCCCCCCAAGCCATTTACAGCCTCAGTCCTTGAGCTGAGCTCGCCCGCATTTCGCATGTCGTATTTTGGCTTTTGCCAAAATGTTTTTATTGGAATTTTATTTTATTTCATTGGATTTTGATGGTTTCATTGTGCGTCCCAGACCCTTAATGGAGTCACAGTCTGCCTCCCCCTGCGACCGCGCTTTCCCACCCCCGATCACCCGATTGTCAAACGTTGCAGGCAAAATGCGTATGCAAATTTTTGTTCTCTTCTCTGCCCCAGCAAAGAGAAAACCACTAAGAAACTGCGCTAGCCGGAATTTTTGGCAATGTTTGATGGTGGATAGGATAAGGTCGACTCTTGGATCAAGAGACAGGGGGATGTGGGTTGTTTTGGGCGGTCTTTGCTGTTTTGTTTGTTGTTATAAACACAACACGAGGCTCAGCTGCTGTGCCACACTTGCAACGAGGCGTTGAACATTTGACATTTACGGCTAATGAAGTCAATTGCTGTCATTTATCTTGTTGTTGTCATTTTCGTTGTTGTTATTCTTATTGTGGGGGCAGCAGGCTTTAAAGATGTTCGATTTGATGGGTGACACTACATGAGAAAACATACATAACATGCTGCTAAAATCAGCCGAGAGTTGGGGGAGAAGTGCAATATTTGCAATTGATATTTGCTGAACATTTTAAACTGAGATCTAAAATCTTATTTTACAATTTAAATTCAGTTAAAATATGACAATACTTTTGCACAAATTTTTAGATTGACTGCAAAATTTATTTTATACTTTTAAAACGTAAGCTCTTAAGTTGCTTCTTTTGCAATATTTAATTGTGCTTGTTACTATTTTTGCATTCAAAAAGCAATCGACATTTCTTTTGAATAAGATTCTTTTTGTGGAGGCATTTTTATTCTAATACAGCAGACATAGCTTCAGAGATATCTCTATATATATTCTTTTGATCCTAAATATTATAAAAATGTTATTTATTTTTTACTTACGCACTTGATATATTCTTTCAGAATTCTAACCGAAGATTTGTTGTTATTAAGTTGCGGCTAATTTGCAATCTTACAAGGTTAATTTTTTGGAGCGTTTCGTATAAAATGAGGCACAAAGCGTAGCCACAGAAAGCATACAAGAATGCCACACTTAAATGCAACATGCTTTGCTGAAGTGGCCAATAAGAGGTGTGGAGTGTGGAACGAGAGAGCGAGAAGCATGGAGTTGCTCCAGTCGCATGTCTGGCATGCAGCAATAATTTGCACGAAACGTGCAGCGGCCGCCTGTAAAGCGATTACTTCGCATAATGTTACCTGATCTAAATACTCCGACCTCACTTGGGAATCGGACTACAACACTGGCTATTGGCAACACATGCCAACTTGAGACTGAGACAGAGTGAGACTGGATATGTGTGGCGTATGTCTCTGTATGTGTGTGTGGTGTGTATGTTTGTTGCTGTATCTGCACCTTTAACTGTGGCACTCGCTACGATTCTGATTTCTGTAAGCATCGGAATTGCTCTTGATTATGCTCATGGACATGGGGGCATTGAATTAATGTATTTGGTTGCAAATTTTTAATAAATCGTGAAAATGCTGCGAACGTGACAAAAGAATGTGACTATTGCGTCTACTGCAATATGCTCTAGAATACAATAAAGAATTGATGGGTGCAATTGGAAATCACAGTAGAAAAGGGATGGAAAATATCATATAGAAATTAATGTCTTTGTTTATCAACAAATACAAACAATAACGAATAAACAAACATAAATTTAGCATTGAAACGATAAATAAGAATAGTACTGACTATATTGAAAATAAAGTAAAATTATTAAAATACAACATTACTGCTTTATAATGGTTTGTAGTTTTTTTTATGATTAAATAGATAAAAAATATTTTGTTATTTTAAAAGTTTTTAAAAAAGTAATTTGTGTAGCTACTTACCGTTTGAGGTGTGTCTTGATACCATAGTTACTAACTAAGTAAGTCAGTCAGTATTATATTAATCATGCGTCTAAATTAAAATAATGAACCGTTGTTTTTCAAATATTGAAAAATTTATTATATATATATTATTTTAAAATACCTAAAATAATTCAAATACTTGATTTAAATTAAGCGTTACCTAACACTTGTAATACAAGATTTTGACTTTAGTTTCCTTCTTGAAATTTCACCACTTTTCAAGGACACACACTTCAGCAAACTTCGACACCTAAAGCCACTATAAGAAAACGGACTGGAAGAAACAGCTCCCCTCTGGTTAACACTTAGCACCCATTCAGAAGTTTTGAAATAATTACCGCTGCAAATTACAACTTAATCTGGAATTGACCCACGACATGAATGCGATTAAAGTAAAACTGAAAAGCAGGCAATACACACTCCACGGTTGAGCTAGGGGTTGGTGAGGGGCAACGGTTGACAAGTAAAGGTCACTCAATGTCCATGACGACTGCGAATGGGCATGAGTATGGGCAATCGAGTACTCGGATATTCGAGAAGTCGAACGACGAGGGCAACCAACCGAGGGCTGACCGCACAAACAAATGATCGGACAACGGGTTGCCATGCGAAGGCAGCCAAAGGTCAGTTTAGGTTTTAGCCACACGGCCACAGTAGCAACAACTACAATGAATACCGTACTCATAAAAGTAATAAAAAAAATGTATGCAAGGGTGTCGAATGCCGAATTCCGTCCAGAAAGGGGTGAGAGTCGAGGCCGAGCAAGAAAAGTGGAAGTGTTGTTAAACCAAAGGCTACTCAATGTTTGTTCGTCTCTGTTGTTGTTGCCTCAAACGGTAGCAAATCAATTAAAACCAGCCAATGTTGAGTCAAGTCGCAAACCGGTTCGGTCATTGGATTATTAAGAAGTTGTCCCAGGTCGCGTTTAAGTTGCGAATAAGAAATCAGCATGGTCATTAAATTAAACATCCGGAAAGGCGTTATCCAAATTTAACAACAACAAAAAATACAACGGCAAAGCTTTAAAACAGAAAAAAGGAATGAGAAGGGTAAGAGAAAGGAGAGCAACGAAACCGTAGACAGCTTCTTTGAAAATGGGGCGTTGGCCGGCAATAAAAATTGCGTTGTCCTTTACATGCGTTTTGCAAAATATTTTGCAAAAATTTTTATTGCATTATTTTTGGCATTTGATTTTGAGGACTTGCCACGCTCCGCCAGGCAAAGCCCTGCTAATAATACAAGGCCAAGTATGCCACTGATGCTTCCCCTGCATTGCACGACTTGTTGAACCCCAAATGGGGCCACTTACTGGAGAGCACTGCAATGCGAAGACAGTCAGACCTTCGAGTAGCTTTAATGTTATTTTACTTGTGCTCGAGTTAGTCTGAAGATGCGAAATATATATTTTTCTGTGAGAATTGGTCGCACTAATCGGAATTGACTTAAATAGTCATAAGAGGCAAACTAAATTATTAAGTTTGTATAAAATCAGAACATCTCTACGTTTATTATATTATTTTAAGTTTTATTTACTTCTCTAAATGTTTGCTTTAGACTAGTTACAATTAACTACTAAAAGCTAGCAAACTGTAGTAATAGACATATAGTATTTTAATAATAATGTTTAATACTAAAAGATAACTACTGAGTTTTTTAAAACCAAAGAAATCATTGCTATAATATATATAATAATAATATATATTATAAAGTTTAAACTGCATGAATATTCTTAAATATAATTAAGAATATTGTTTATAATTTAAAATCTTGAACATTTTTTCTGTCTGTTGTAACACATGAATTTAATAAGTATATTATTCCAAAATCCTGTATCACTGATCAATTCCCTTTTGTTATTATTATATACGCGAACGCAGCTTAAACGGTCCTTTGGTTTTGTTATTTAATATTGCAGCGCGTCTAATTTTTGATTATTTTGCAATTTACATATCGCATTACTTTCAGCAGGAATAAGGAAACCCGCACAGATCGGAACATGATGATCAGTGAGAGCAATAAACAAGTAAGAAAGCTAAGTGAGGTGGGGTGATATACGAAAAATAAAAAAAAAAATTATTGTTTTTTGTTTTTTTTTTTTAAAAAAAGGGGGTGGAGGAAAAATAAATCAAGTTTCATCTGAGAGATGGGAACGCACGGCAGGAGTGCAATTGGCGGCAATTGTGGTGCCAAGTGCAAGATGATGTTGAGACGCTTCCCACACCACATAAAAGTCAAACACGACTCAGCAAGTTTCTCTAACACAACCGGAAGACAACAAAGTATGCGAACAGCGCAGCGAGGTGATCATGTGGCGCTACAAGGGAATCTTTCTGTCCATCTTTCTCTCCTTCTCGCTCCTAGGGTTCTTCTCATTGCCGAAAAGTCGTTGCAATCCATAGTCGAAGTTGGTGCTCGCGTTCTAAACGATTATTATCCATTATGAGCTGTTTCAGTTCAGTTCAAACTCTGCCCGACTGGACAGAGGTTCCTTTTTTCAGTTCTTGTACTATATGTGTGTCTGTATTCCTTTATGAAAATGTTTGTTTTGGTACGTGACCGATAATACTGTGGCCAAGATGAGGGCATGTTCGGGAATGTAGAATGGAGAATGGACTGAGGTGAGTTGAGTTGAGCGCCGGCTGCTGATGCACAGAATGTGATACACACGCGATGTTCGCCTCTTGCCTCAACTGGCATTGTCTGCACTTATTATTGTGGTTATTGTTGCTGTTGTTAGCCAGATGATCTACATGAGGCAGTGCTGCAGGACGGCAGTGCAGAGGTAGGCGCTTGCAGAAGCAACACGTCGGGTTACTGGGTTCAATTGAGTTGACTCCTTTCCCATCTCAAGCTATTCTTTGCTAAGCCAGACTGTGGCCCTCACCTAGCAGTGCAGTGCAGTGTGCAGTTCATATGAATTTGCATTGGTCACGTTCTGGAGCGTGTAATATTTTTGCTTATCTTCCAAACAAATATGTACAAATATGAATTTGAGTAGAGAGGCGGGAGGACGCTGAAGCGTATGTGTGCTATCAAATTGTTATTACAAGCATACTAGCCAATAATATGACTTTCAATGCGCTGGAAGAATGCAGTACTCAAATATAAGCATTACTTAAAGTTAACAAACGAGTGGAACAATCTTGGCAGCTAAGTATCAACTATTGCTATCACAAATATGTAGACAATAGAAAGGGATTTCTAACATTTTACTATATTCTCTCAAACTTTGACCTTCTATCAAAGAAGTAAAATAAATCAATAAAATACTAACTAAATAAGTAACCCGACTGCTGCCAGTTTTTTTTTTAATTTTCTACTATAAAATCTACGCTAAAAATACGCTTTCTATCCCTAGTCGCAAAACTAGAGCTCATTGTCGAAACGACAAGCGTAATAGCCCCCACTCCTCAAGGCTTTTGCTGCGGAGCCAGATTGTATGACAATCAGATAATAATTCCGCTGAGATACACGCACAATTCCCTTTATAACCTGGCGTATACTATTCGTGAGCCCAATTGCGTTGACAGCAGCCGCATGCTGACAACTGCCACTCCTCTCACTCGAAGGGAGACGCGGCGTGCAAATTTATGCTGGGAAAATTTATGACACGCAACTTGTACACCCGCTAAACATAACAGCAAACAAACAAAGCGTCATCCCAGCTGCCGGGCTGGCGGCCAATAAACTAAACGCCAATTTACCACCCACCCCCCACCCGTCGCACCCCAAACAGTCTGCCAATCCCCTAACCCAGTCGGCCATTTTCGTGTGCCAAATGCAAAAAAAATGACAAAGCTTTGGCGAAAATATCGGCTTTACCCTAATTTAGTTTGGCTTTCACTTTCATAATTTTTTCGCATCGACTTTCACCCCAAGTGAGCAGCAGTCGCAGTAGCAGTCGCAGTAGCAGTCGCAGTAGCAGTAGCAGTCGCTGAGCCACCCCCTTTTTGGAGTGAGTCCTGGCTGCTTGGGTGTTTTATTTCACGTCATCGCTTTGATTGCAATTCAATTGCAAAATTGGCAAAAACATCAATTTCATGCCGCCGCAGAACAATCATCAAGTGCCGGCCCATTACATAATCAGCAGCAAAGAGGGAGGACACGTTCAACGGGAGTGCGGGGGCTGTGTGTGTGTGTGTGTTAGTGTGTATATTAGGCAAACATGTTGCCCATATCCTGCCCAGCTCAACGAACCCCATAAAGGATACTTAACTCGACTTTGCACAATCTGATTTTCGGCTTGCAATTTTCCCAATACACTTTTCCAAAGGTTTGCCAAATTTTCCTTGAGCTGCCCAGTCAGTCTGTCTGTCTGCCTGTCTGCCTGTATCCTTGGCTGTCGAGAGGGTGGTTTGTTGTGGTTGTAGCTGTTGATTTAGTGACGCGATTTGTGGGTTGCAACCCGCCTATTGTTGTATTCTTCTCGTTCAATCGCAACCAGGAAATATTGATAAACGTTTTCGTATCGCCAAAAATTTGCATTAGAATACCCTTCGAACAAAGCCAACAACAACAGTTGCCTGAAAGGTGAAAGTAGCTAAATAATTCGGGGTGAGTGTGACCAGCTGGCATTTAGTGAAAGGGATGCTCACTTTGTGTGTGTGCACTTTGCCCAATTAGTTGCTTGGCCCTGCTAACTACCACACAATTTGCTAACTAGGGGAAAGGTAATTGTTATTAGGTGACGTTTCTCATTGTATCGATTCAACTATTCGATTAGCTTTGCGATTGAATTGGAGTTTCAATTGAAGTTGCTGCTGGAGATAGATTGTAGGACAATGAAGTCAGCGGATTAGAGGCAATCTGTACATTTCATTGCCCAACGATTGGCGACGTGTCTACTTATTGTACTTCGATAGTTTAGGTGGCTAATTATATCTCTGGACCATCATAAATGGCGGGAATGGATGCTATTCTCTTTGTGCCAGTTTATATGGCTAAAGTCCGATTTGTTTAAGTAAATGGCAGGCTATATTTTCTTCATTGAATAATTTAGGATTATCGTGGTATTGGGAGTAGTATTACAAGAATTTGATAATAATATTCAAGTGGTCCAAGCGACACCAATGCTTGCAATGCGTAAATTTCTACAAAAAAAAAAACAAGTCAGAAAGCTACAGTCGAGAGTGCTCGACTGTGACATATCCACTAACTAACTCGAATATACTAACATAGACCAAAAAATGGTTATGGTATTTTCTGTATATTTGGTATATTGATATTTCATCCCATACTAAATATCGCATAAAGTATAAAATATACCATGCAGGGTCACGGTGGGATTAATGGTGTTATTAACTTTGAAGTTTCTGTACTACAGAATGATAACAATCTCTCGAGCGATTAAATCAAATTCTATATATAATTGGATCATTCAAGGATAAAGTTTATTTGAAATTGAATATAATATCTAATGATTGTTTAAAGATGTCTAAAATAAAATAACCAAAAACAATTCTTTTTTATTTAGTACATATTATAGTAAATAGTTAGCAACTCTTCTGTAGCGTATGCGCCACGCGAGAACTTTGAAAATAGTTTAAGTTAGTTAACAGTAACAAAATTTGATAGTTTAAGATAGTCAGCAGTAGCAAGATTCTATCGCAACGAGACAAATATTGAAGCTCTGCTAATTGGCCTTTCTAACTTAGCAGTTGTATTTTTTCCAGGAGCTGAGCCTATTAGGGCCTTGCACTCCTGTAAGAGGTAAGCAGTTTATAGATAATTGTATAACAAGTTGAATTCAAGTTATTCTTATGAATCAGGGGGGATGCTCGATAGTATATTAGTAAGTTCTATTATGTAGTTTATGATAACAATATGAACTTGTGTTTGTTTTCATCGTTTGATTCAACGTGTTGTTGGTAAACATCATAATTGCTATGCTATATAAGAAGAACCTTTTGTGACCATTCCAAAGGGTCACAGGGCAAAAATATTTTTGTGTCGAAGAGACTGAATAGGAAGATGGAAGTATGACAAAATTAAAAATGACAAAGCGCCAGCCTTCGAAGTGAATGCACATTTGGAAGCATTCAACCACATACCTATACACATATAAATCGAAATATATATGTATGTATATAGTATACAATCAAGCTGGCACATTCAACAGCCATTTGGCTCGAAATGGCTGCAACAAAACCAATTCTGCCCGGGGAGACCAACAGCAGTCAGCTGCCATTAAATATTCAATTCAATTCCCCAACAACTCCACCAATCGTTATTTTTTTTTTTTCTCCTCCGTCCTCCATTCGCGTATCTTGCGAGTATTCGATTTGTATCCGAATGTCATTTTTTATTTCGCATCTTTGCATTTTATTTGTTACATTTGCGCTTATTGTTGCTGCTGAATCCTTCGTTCGATACGCAGATAGCGCTTCCTAGGACGACTTCGAACTAGAACGAAGTTCGAGGGGAAGGAGAGAGAGAGAGAGAGAGAGAGCAATGGTGAGTCGGCTGCCGTTGCCGTTTGGGTACGCAATTCCATTGACAACCCATGTCCATGTGTTTAAGGATGTATATTTGGGGCGCTCGGCGCTGACAGGATTGGATCCTGGCCAATGGGAATCCTGCAAGCTGCCACTGGATTTAGCCCGCAATTTCTTTTCTTTTCCCTCCGTTTCGTTTCGTTTGGTTTCGTTTCGTTCTTCTTTTGTCACTTATGCGATATTTCGAGTGTGAACATACATACATACGAGTATGTATATAAGAAAGCGATGGGTGATGGTCGATGGGCGTGAGATATTCTGTGGCACAAAGTTTTTCAATTGATTTTATGCTATTTTTCGTTCTCTCTTTATTTCCGACTGAGCACGTATTTCGCTTCTTCTGCGAACATTGCCTGCTGCAGTTAGCCCCAGGAGTTTGAGAAATTGGTTGAAATCAATTGGATTTGCGCCCAGCTCAAGTTTGAGTGACAGTTACTCTAAGTGTCTATGTGTGTGTCCTTCTTCCTGCTTAAGCTTTTCCCATTAACATTTTCAATATACTCGCTCGGGGTGTGGCAAATAGGCGCAGTGGGTTTTTTGTTTTGCACTTCGAGTGCCTACTGATTTGCGATTGCAAATTCAGTGAGAACTGTTAAGGAAAGCATCCGAAACTATTACCAATAAATGCAAACCACACAATAGCACAGGCTATATATTCTGGATTCTAAAATTAGCTGCTTTTTTAGATGCCTCAGTGGCTAGTTGTACCGCAGAATCATTGTTATATTTCGTCAATAAAATATGCATATTATTTGTATTAATTGAAAGTTGAGTATGTTTCTTTCAAAAATAATTATATATTTATATTACCTTTGAATTAATTTTATTGTTTTTCCGTCGGACTTTTTTAATTCCATTATTTATATACACTATTTCAGTACTTTAACATATACTTTCAAGCAGATATTTCAATCCATAAATTTCATTTTTATGTTCATTTGTAGTGTTTGTTGATTCATTTTTATTTCGGACCACTTTGCCTGTGAGTTCCACGCCTGCTCGTACTTAAGTGCAAATCTGATACACGTGCCTATCAAATCGAAATCAAATTTGAAAGACCCTTCGAGTATTCACTTCCCTTTCCGCCCGGCATCCCCCAATAACATTTCACGTCAAACGGAGTTTCTTAGAAATAATAAACGCAATAAGAAATTTAGGTCGACGTGCAGAAATGCTTTAAAGATATGCAAATAAACTCACATGCACTGTGCTCTTGCCACGTGACGCTTGAAAGGACAAAACACACATCGATTATGAAAAATTAATTTATGTAAAAGAGGTTCTAATGTGTAAACAAAAGTAATTTAAATTAATTGTTCTTCGAATGTAGTCAAGGAATGTTTGTTATTTGTCACGCGGGATTTGCTGCGTATTGTATTAAATATTGAAAAAAAAAATAAACTTAATAAGAATGTCTTATTATTATATAATAGAGGGAAGACTTTTCTCCATCGCCAGCCAAGTCGTAACTGACCCCAAGGATATTGGTCATTATGTGCATTTTGTCTACCGTCTCCTACTCAAGTCTGGCACTGTCTTTACGTGGCTTTCGGCCACGGCCATTACTGAAACGCACAACAAGAAAAGTAAAAGAGGAAAAAAAAAATTGTTAAAAAAACTTACGATTTTGCGCTGTTTAACACTGTAAATTTATTGTGAGAAGCCACGGCACAAAAAAACGAGAAAAATAAAACTGGAAAACGCAAAAGGAAAAGCCATTGCCATCCCGGCAAACTGTTGTTCAAAGTCAAGGCGAAATCTTAAAGTAATAAAGTAGCCGGCGCGAGGTCAACGCTGCCCCTGGCGCGTGTGAATGGCCTTTAAGTGACCTGCTTCTCTTTGGCAACTTCCTTATTTCTTTCCGTCTTTCCACTTTCCACCTTCCACCTCCACTTCGCCGCCGCACTCACTTGCCACAAATGCCTCAAAGTCCAGTCGCTTGGCCTTGGACACAAAAATTAAATTAGCATCTTTGTTTGACCAGTCCCATGAATTATCACTTTAAACTTCAACATTTCGGCAGCTGAAAGTTGACAGTTTTCGCGCTGCAGACAAAGCCTCCATTTCAGTTGGCGCTGACAAAGCCTCCATCTCGTATTTATTAAATATTGAGGGTTTGCCTCTGCTGAGTGGACTCGCTCGACTTGCCGCTGTTTGTGCCCCTTTGAGTGTCATATTCCTGCAAGTGGTTAGACCCTTTGCAGAAACAGCAAACTGCATGGTAGCTGCACAGAATGCAGCTTCGAGTCTTTTTGTAATAATTTAATACCTTTGTGGTCGCTTGGAGTGCAACAAAGTGCCTTGGTGAAGAGTCATTTTAACTCTTTGTGGATTCTTCGCAGAATTGTTGAGCCGACAAGGCGACCACTTGTCGATTTTACTTTGAAAAATGCAAAACTAACTATTTTAGATAAATGCGTGTATTTCCTTCAATTTAGTTTGTTAAAACAAACAGAAATAATTTAATTTGTATTTCAGCATGCATAGATCAATTTACGTTAGCCTAGAAGAGTTTGCTGCTAATTAAATGTGCAATAAATGTCGAAAATTATATAAAACATACAGCATTCCATGCACACACAGCGTATACGTAATGCCCGACAACTCGTACGTCATATTCTCGTTTTCTCAATATGTAATACTTGCGTTGGGCCACTCCCTAATCCATTGGTCATATGGATGTGTGTGTGTGTGTGTGTGTAAGTTGGGGGAAGTAGGAGTCTTCAGCCATACGAAACGATGACACAAAACGAATATGAACCCATTTCAGTCAAACGCATACGTATTGAAAATGAGTATATATACAACATATATGAGACTATATACTTGCTGTGCTTCTGTATCAGTGTGTGTGTGTGTGCTAAAATAAACCTAAACATGATGCAAAACATAGCAACAAACTCATTCGTTTTCTCATTCGTCGTTTCGTTGGTCTCGGCAACACATTAAGTCCAAAAAACGAATGGATGAGAGTTAAAATGAGCCACACTCGTACACACACATACACAGACACACATATACACACGCATACACATTTACATACATACTGCAGCAAGTAAGCATAAGTACGCAGCGAGTACAGTGCACAGTGCATGAATAAATCACACGAAATGCGAACGAACGAACGAGCCACATTCACATTCACACTCCGACTCCGAGTCACACTCTCACTCGCACTCGCACTCGCATTCATACGCCTCCTCATTCCCTCTTGCACACTCGCACACACACTCATAGTCTACTCTTTACGTACACACATACACATACACACATTCACTCTTTCACCAGCAGCTTGGCAGCTCCCACTCTCCGCCTTTCCCCTAAGCACCTAGCGCCCTTCATCATGACGATGACGATGCTTAAAAATCCCACAACAGGCGACGGCGACGACGGCAACGGCAGCAGCAGCAAAAGCAAAAAGCAGCAGTAAACAGTAATAATACGAAGAAACGACGAAAGAGGCAGAGGAGTGGGAATGAGGCGGCGGGGTGGTAAATTGCGGGTTGCGACGGAGACAGCGCAAGGCACGCAGACGACAAAAAAGGCGGAGTCTAAAAACTGGGGAGCACAAAATAAAAACAACAACAACAACATCAACAACAGCAACGACGACGACGGCAGACACGCAAAAGAAAATAAAAAAAAAACATGTAAGACTTATACCCATACACACGTACATACATACATACATACATGCACACATACATGCACACATTAAAAACGCCAACGCCAACTCGTGTGCAGCAAAATAACAACAACAGCAGCAGCAGCAACGACAGCGACTCACACACACACACATGGACTCTCATGCGCCACGACTGTCAGTGGCTGTGTGTGTATGTGTGTCTGTGTGTGCGAGTGGGGCTCACTCGCATCTCTCTCAATTGGCGCTGGAACGAGCGAGCACCAAAAAAACGAACGATGTCTGAGTAAACGCCAGCTGCGCCGCCAGCGGCGCCGTCGCGGTCGCCGTCGACGCCGACGCCGACGTCGCGTGTATGACGGGTACTCGCAATCGCATTGCACACTCATACGTGGACGGGGGCCGGTGCCTGATTCGCTTTCGTTTCTTGTCTCTCGCCTGTATACATACATGCTCTGTATATATGCTATACATATGCAGGCACATATCTGCATATGTATTTACATATCCGAAGCTACTCTTTGGTATGCGCCCCGGCCAATGTTGGAAAATCTTCGGCGCATTTCTTTTTTTCTTAATTTCTCGGATGTTCCCGGAGTACCTATAGATGGGGTATAAGTAACTGCTTCGCATATTTCGAATAGAAATATATGTTTATATGAAATTTAGTTAATTGCTTAAATTCTATGATGGTAATGAAGCACACTGGGATGAGGGCGTTTTTTTAATGAGGGTAGCTCTGAAAGCATATACAGACAACGTTTAACTTGATAAGATGGAAAGGACTTCTTTAGAAAGAACAATATTGAAATTTAAGAGGATTTTCTTTGGTAATCAGAATTATAATAAGCATTAAATTAAAAAATATTTACTTAATTGACGAAAAATAAAATCTATATTTAATCAATATGTAATGATAAAAAATGCATATTTGAATGAAGAAAGAAGACGAAATTATAAGACTAATTTGTAAATAAAAGACTTTTATAGTACAAATCAACAAACGAAAAATACAGAATTTTGCCACCAATTTTAAGAATATTCATTCATGATTAAATTTCACATAAAACGGAGAACTTAAAATACGAATCTGCATAGCAAATGCCTTTTACAAACAAATTTCGCAAATACAAAACGGAAATGTTGGCTGTATTCCCCAGGATGAAGCGCTGAAATGAGTGGAGAATATAAAACAAAAGATGAGCGAGAAATGAAAATAAAAAAAAACAACACATTCAAAATGCGACTTAATGCGCAAAAAGGAATACGCAAATCTCTGCATTTGTAAAAGGAAGCAAAATCCTAAACAAAATATGCCAGCCGACGGAAACGTAATGGGGACTAACAAGTCCGACTAGCAAATCCATTCCCGAATCCGTTCCCCAGTGCCCAAGCTTCCAACATTAAATGACTGGAAAACTCGTCCAACTGACGACGCTCTGTCTGTGCGAGAAAACACTCAATGCCTATGTATTAGTTACTTGAAGAGAGAGAGAGAGAGTCAGCGCAGTCGTGCAATTGAACGAGAGAGCCGCTGCTCACGGAGCGTATGAGTGATTTTAGAGCGCTTTCCTCTTTAGTGTGTTTCAACATGCTTTTTTTATCTATCCTCAACTCTTATATATTCATATCTGACCAGCGACACTGCGGGAAATGGAGACAGCAGAGCATATAGTGAAAGGGTTAAAAACCTGTGATCTTTTTAGTCTGCCTCCCTGCTCCTCCCTGTAAGCGTCACTAATAGTGGAACTTTTCTTGTATAAATTATTGATTAATACAGTTGGCTGGAGTGTTTCTTTTATTGTCTCGACTTGGGAGCGACTTGGAAGCAGTAGCGCATTTAAAGCAGAGCAGCAAAGCTTTAAGAGTTGGCCAACAACAAAACCACTGATTCAGAATAGTTTTGCGAAAAATTCGAGTTAAATTTAATATGCACGTAGTTTTGTGCCTGTTGACGTTCTTCAAACAGCAGCAAACTCATTTTATGATGCGCTTCTGGCTACTGAATTTACATAGTATAAACAAGCCAATATTTGTATATAGTGTACAGTGTGTCTAAGATACTTAACGCTACAGTATGAAATCAGCTTAGCAGTTCCGTTGATAAGTTGAAATTTGTAATGAAAAAGCTTTGAGGCATTATGAGGCATGATGCGCGGGGGCAACAAAAAAAGCTCATTATAGATGGTATTGGCAACCCTTTTAGGGGAAAATTTATTCAAAGCCATTTTGATGGAAGTCATTACACCTGCGCCACCCGAGCACTTAACCCCCAACTCCGCACCAAAGCCCATCAACTGGGGGCCCTTCACTGATTATCTTCAGGGGTCTATTGCACACTTTGGTCTTTGAGTGATTCGCTGAGATTTTTCATACGAATCAATGGCTTTTAGTCCTCTTCGCGAAAATGGCTGAATCCGGGAAATGTTCGCTGAAGCCTAATTGATAATTTTACTACTGTTGCTGGTGGAAGCAGCGTGGGCGGCAAACGACACCCGTCATCATTTTGGCATTCCGTCTCCCATTTCCCACTGATCCCTTGATCCACTCTCATCGCTTCGACTGTAGTTTGCGCGACGCGAATCAATCAGTTTGGCATTTTGGCTAAATTAATTTCTCACATTTTTCTCTGCCTCCTGCTCGCAAAACAACGAGCAGGCCGAGTTGAAAATGAAAAGGTTCCGCCTGCTCCATACCTGTATACCTCCATACCTTCATACCCTTCGCGTTGTACACTTCCGGAATCAGTGAGTTTATTTCTAGGTAGTAGTAGGTGTTGTTTTCTACACTTTTCAGCGTCGCTTTGGGTGGTTAGGTAACTTCGCTTATTATTGTCAAAATTCAATTAAATGATTAAAGTGTCCCAAAAGTTTTGCCGTTATGGATGACTTGTTATTAAGCAGCTAATTATATTTATATATATATATATATATATATATATATATATGAGTGATATATATATATATATATATAACATGGGTACTTCATGGGTACTGGGAGACTGAAATGGAAATCAATCAAACGTCAAGTCAACTAACAGTCACTTGTCCATCCTTTCGGTATTAAGCAATAAAACTCTCTGCTCAGTTCCAAATAGTTGTCTTTACCGGCTCACTTACATAATAGCCCCTTATCACTCTGCTGAGTAATATACTTGACAACAACAATAATAAATATTCCCTCGATCGCGATGATTGATCATTTAGCAAAGCAAAAAATAGAGAGAGAAAAACAGCTTGAAAACTGGTCTCAGCCTCGAGATCAATGCAATTGTAATGCACCCACAACAGTTGTGTCTTTGCTGTTTTATTGTTTTTGTGCATTTCTCGCCTTTTGTGGCTTCTAGGCATTAGCTAATAGTGTTCGAGGTGTTTTCCATGCCCATGCAGCAATTTATTGCCTTCACCCTTTTTTTCTGCGCTGGCCAAATATTTAATTTATGGCTTTGTCGATATTTTTGTCTGGCTATTGGCTCAACTATTCATGTGCCGCTACAAATACTGGTCATAGACGAAATTATAGAAATGGTTGAGTTACGGCTCTTAACAAATAAAATTAAACAAACGCTTGTAAAACCCAACGAATTAAATTCTCCATGACTTCAATAACTTGAAGTATTTAGAAAGAAATAGAAGGCAGTAGAATTTTTGAGGCGAATAATGGTATTATTTAAATATTAAACAGAGAGATGAGTTATATATAAAATAATTATAATAAGCTGCAACAAGCTGAACTGGTTTAACATAAGTGGAAATGGATATTTTCCGCAATCATATTTTGCCTAGAAAAATATTCGCTTTAGTAGAAAACAAAGATGAGTTGTGTAAATAATCAAGAACTAAATAATAATTAAATTCTGCACAACTGCAATTACTTGAATTAGTATAAAATAATTGGTGAATATACATTGTTATTATTTTGTATAGAATAATATCTGTCTCCTCAATTAAACCAAGGTCTTTTTAAAATAGAAATTTCAAAATAAACTAAATTCATATTAAATGGTAGGGAATCCCCCGTCAACTATTTAGGATCAGCCTGAAGCCAAAAACAACTGCGCTTAGCTCTATTTTGGTAGTGCCAATTTACTAATGAGACTCTGATTTGTTTTGGCATATTGTGAGTGGTTTGTGGAACTGTCTCATATACACTATCTTCTGGTTGGCGAACGAAACACCATTGATGTCTGTCACTTAAAAAGCACCGAATCGAAAGGGAACACTTTTGATGACTGTGATTTATATGGTGAGGCATTTGATTTGGCCAGCAAGTTGTTTGGGCCAGCTCAAACATTTACTTAGTTGGCGGTTACTCGTTAGGATGCCAGCCAGCTCAGAGTCGAGGAGCAGAGACAGAGAGAAAAAGAGAAAGAGAAAGAGAAAGAGAGCGAGGATAAATGAGTGCAGACAGAAGCGAGACTTGATATTGGAATTGGGTTGGGGCTTTGGATTTGGATTGACTCGGAGTTTGGGGCTTGGGCATTGGGTTTTGGGTTTTGGGTTTAGGGATAGTAGACAAAGTGAACAGCTTGCGAAATCGATGTAGCAGTTGGACATCTTCGACGTCGTTAGGCGAGCTCTTCGTTGATGTTTGTTGCTGTGGCTGTTGCTGTTGCTATTTGCTGTTGTCTTGGGAAATCTTGTCCAGACCAGGCAAATTTAGCTGTAAAATGTCATTTCGTGCAGACAAGTTAACAAGCCAAATAATAATGTTGACGGGTTGCATGCACCCATTGTGCCTGTGCCTGTGCCTTTGCCTTTGCCCTAGTCTCGGTCTGCCAAGATTTCAGTCCGTTCTGGCAACTGGTTTAGTGGGTCAATCTGATTAGTGCAGGGCATTGAATGTTGGGTCAGCATTTAGTGTCGCAATAATAAATTATCGCCAAAGATTATGAGCTGCAGTCCCTTTGCACCAACGGCCCCAACTGGTCCATTGAACTTTCTGTTAACATTTGCATTTGGCGTCTAATTACTTTGCGGCTAAAGTTCAGTTCGATCCTCAATTGATGGATCAATAACTAACACGCCATGAGTCCAATCGAATATCTAGCCAACTAAGCAGCCGCATTTGGAGTCGAAGACGCCGAGACGCAGCAACAATTACCGCATACAGCAGTATCAAGTGCCAGATTCATTTTCACGCTCCGTTCACACACTGAGCGGCTAAATTTCTCACACAGTAAACAAAAGGAAGACGATGGAAACAACAACAACACAAGTTTTGCCCTCAATTGCAACAACTACAACGGCGCATATTATAATAGAAACATTATAAGATTAGACAAAAACTGGAACTACAATTCGTCAATTGTATTCAAATTCATGCAAATGGGCAAACAACGTCTTCGTCTTCGAATCCAACTGGAGATGCGTTGCAAGAAGTAGGGAGGGGCAGGGACGAGTCGGTAATGCGCCATGAAATTGATCTTCACACTTGAAACAATTTGAAAGCGCTCACATGCTGTGCCCCAAACTCAACCTTTCTTGCCCCTTTAGCAGCCGGCAAAAAAAAAGGCAGCCAAAGATAGACAAATCTCAATGCTTACATACAAATACATTTACACACAAATACACAGATACAAATAGGTACGTTTAAGGCTTTGGGGGCATCGTGAACGGTTTGTTTTTTGTTGTTTACTGACTCTTGATTCCTCGATGCCCTCCTGATGCTTGACGCTTGATGCCTGATGGTTGATCTGCCTTGATCTTGATCTCTCCAGCTGATCTGTTTACGTGAGTCGAAGAGCCCTGCTATGGCCAGCGCATATGTTTGATGTCAGTTGGTTGTGTTGTTATAGCTGTTACGCGAGCCGTTGCTGTTGCCGTTGAGCCGCTAATCGCGCGTGCAACATGCCGCTAATGTAAAGATACAAAAGATCATGGTTAGCTCGGACACAATGCCCTTTGAATTCGTTATTTGCTTCAACGAATTTGCGGGCAATGTGTGTCAGCGCTATACTATATAATTAAATAAATACCACAAAATGTTTGTGCTGATACTTGTAGATCTTCAATGAAGTTTTATATACCGTATATTTAACATACAATTTGTGATAAAAAACAAGTAGGAAAGCTACAGTCGAGTGTGCTCGACTGTGCTATACCCGCTACCCAGCTCAAATAGACTAAAATATACCGAAAAGTATTTTTGGTATTTTTTATATATTTGGTATATTTGTACATTCATATTCCATCACATCCTAAATATCGCATAAAGTATAAAATATACCATGCACGGTCACATTGTTCACCAGAAACACTCCACGTGCAGCTGCCTATGGAAACAAAACTATTTTCTGAATAACTTCCAAGTTTTTCATCCGATCGCAACCAAATTTTCGGGAATCATCAAGACTGTTATTATCTTTAAATGCACCAAAACACGAGACTCTATCTTTTTGCGCTATTAAATCGTTTTTGTCGATTTTTGGGGGCGGAAAGGGGCGTAGCAAAAATCTAAAATAAAAATGATCTGCGTAGGACATACACCAATACTGGTACCAAGTTTGAAATCTCTAGCTCTTATAGTCTCTGAGATCTAGGTGTTCATACGCCCCCTAAAATCGAAAAATAAACGATTTACTAGCGCAATTTTAAAGGTAGAGTCTCGAGTTTTGGTGCATTTGAAGATAATAACAGTCCCGAGAATTTGGTTGCGATCGGATGAAAAACTTGGAAGTTATTCAGAAAACAGTTTTGTATGGGAAAATCCATAGGCAGCTGCACATGCAGTGTGACCGTGCATGGTATATTTTATACTTTATGCGATATTTAGGATGTGATGGAATATGAATGTACAAATATACCAAATATACCAAAAATACCAAAAATACTTTTCGGTATATTTTAGTATATTTGAGCTGGGTAGCGGGTATGTCACAGTCGAGTGTGCTGTAGCTTTCTTACTTGTTTTCAATAGTAAAAGTGTTCTACTTTATGTGCATCAAACGGCAAGTTTAAATAGTGGACACCAACGCTGGCAATTAGAATCAAATTGGTGAAGCGTGTGACAGGTAGAAGAGGCATGATGCTAGCGACTGCGGATAAGCAACGCGAAGCATGATCACATTCAACATTCAATGTGTGTCACGATGCAGCCGCATCGATCTGGCTTTCACGTGGCATATGAGAGCGGCAAGTTGCCAGTTGCCAGGTGCGGGCTGCAAGTAGAGACTTGCACCTACCACATTTGTTACGTGCAGCGTGGCTGATGACGTTGCTGATTTGGATCTGGGAAGTAGAAGAGTTCTGTTCTGATCTTGATTTCGATTTCGACAACGACATGAATTGTTGCTGTTCTTGCTGCTGACGACGCCCGATGCCATCTCCGTTGCTCTTTTGGTCGTATCTACAACTTCAACTCTGAACTTGCAACAAATTCAAGCGCCAAATTTCAATGCCCCACCACGATGTCGACGCTCAGTATGAGGATGAGTCTAGAACTGCAACTAAAGAGCTGAAAGAAACGTGTTGTTGTTATTGTTGCTCTTAGTTGTTGTTGTTGTTGCTCTTGCTGTGTTGTTGTTGTTGTGTGTGCGATCGGTTCGCCTCTAGTCGACGCTGGTTGCAGCACCAGTCGTCCGTCCTAGGTGAAGCAGCCTCTTTGTAGCATTTTTCTTTTCGTATGACACGACAAACACAAACATGATCTCGTTGCCGTTGCTGTAGAAGTAGTTGTTATAGTACTAGTTGTTGTTGTTGTTGTAGTTGCTGTTGCTGTAGATGTTGTTGCTGGCGTGCCTGTTAGTAGATCACTCGCTTTGTGTGGCTTTATCAGCTCGACAAGCGCAACATTTATTGCTGCAGGAGTTAAAGAGGAGTTGAGCCTTTAGTCGCAGCTCCAACTCCACCCACACCTTGGACACGCTCTGCTCCCCATTCGCTTTCTTGGCGATTGCTTCGACTAAACTGGAGCCCTCTTGACCATGTGATCACGATTTATTTGCCTGTCCTGTTGTTGTTGCTCTCGCTTGTATCTAAATATCCCGCGTGTTGCTGCCGCTGCTTCTGCTGTCGCGGAAGCAACTGCAACTGCAACTGTTGCCGTTGCCGTTGCCATTGCCGTTGCCGTTGGTGTAGTTATTGTTGGTATTGCTATTGTCTCTGCGCTGCCTACCTGAAACTATGTGCGTTTGCCGCCTTTATCGCACTTCTACACGCTGATATTAGGCAGATAATAGAGGTAAGACCCTAAAATGGCAACTAACAAAGTACAAATTAAATAATAAATATTCAAGTATTTAAATTTGAATTCAATCAAGCCAAAAAATTCAATCAAAAGGAAAATAAATAATTTCATCTAAATATTTTTTATAATTTGCCAAAAACCTGGTATTGTTTATTTATAATTATACTTCTGTCTATTATTTATTAATAACATAAGTTTCTCTTGATGTAGAATTCAACTGTGAGCTCAGAAAGAATGAAAAATAATTATTATTTTATATTAATAATATTGAATAATAACACCATAAGGGGCTCTGTTGATTTATGTAAATTTTCGTGTTACACCTCCAAAACTAGTATTGAAATTCCCAAAGAATTGCAAGCCAAATGTAACCTTGTGCTAACAAGATCACACATTAAAATACTTAACTTAAATTCAATTGTTTGCAGATTCAGCGAACTGAACTTATTGTTGTTAATGTGTAGGTTCAAGTGCCTAAACTTAATGCCAGCCTTGCTAATGAAAAACAAATATTGCACAACCTTTTCGCTTCATTGCTCAAGCAACGCGAAGGTAATTAGCGTAAGGGAGCCTGTTTTTACTTTTTGTTAACTACTCAATCAAATCATCACTTCGAAGCATATAAGAGAGGTTTGTTTTTGTTTTGTTTGGGGGGGGTGGGGGGGGGGGGGGGGGGGTTGGTGGGGTGGGGGGTGGGTGTGGGGGGGGTATACAAAAAAAAACCGTTAATAACTGTCCCAAGTATAGAAGCGAAGCGAAAGATCCAATCAGACAGCAATGTCTAGCTAAAGAACCGCTTGCCGAAAAACCAGTTTTCAGTTGTTGTTGTTGTTGTTGGCTGACAAGATCGGTGGCAGCGCAAATGTCGGTTATAATAATTTCTGACCAATTAGAACGTCAACTAATTGCTCAAGCGCCAACTGGAAGAACGCCATCCAATTAGTCAGGCCGGCAGCCGATCGACCAGCCGAAAGAGAGCGAGAGGGACAGCGAACTCGAGCTCACGTGTGTGTGCACAATGAACTGGCCAAACCAGCTCAACGCAAAGGAAAAACTGCTTAAATGCCGCTAACCAACCAGCGAGCACGAAAAACACTCAAAAGACGCGATGCGATGCGACGCGACGCGAAAGCTCGACTTGAGCTTGACGCAACGAACACAGTCGAAGCTGTTCGATGGTCGAAAGTCAGTTGTTGGGCAAACGCGAACCGAATCAGACGCGCAGGCGCAGCAGCCAGCAGTCGAATGGGAATCTAGTTGGGAAATCGAAGGGAATATCGTAAGCGACGATCGTAAACGTTGCGTTTATCGTGAAAGTGCAGCTAACCGTCGGAAATTGCCCGGATAAAAACAGTATTCAAAACGGTTAACAAATATTGCATCAAAAAACAAATGCAATTAAATAATAGAAAGGAGTAGAAAACGTCGAGAGATTCAAGTTTAACTAGCAGCGATTAGCAGCTCGTTAACAAGTTCATAAAGAAGTGCATTTAAAACTTAATAAATCAACGAAAAAAAAAAAACTCACGCGAAACGAATGCAAATTTCGTTATTATATTAATTTCCAATTAAATAAAAATCGAAATCACAACCAATGGCGAAGCGCAAAATACAAAATGTAAATGAATCGCATTGTGTTTTTGCATTTATCATTTAATAATTTTTTACTTAATTAAACAGATTTCTAGAAATTAAAAACCTGTGTGTCTCTGTGAGGGCCGCGCATGCTACAGCCACAAAGTGCTAAGTACAACAATAACAACAACAGAACAAAATCAAAAGGCAAAATAACTAAGCAAAAAAAAAAAAGTATTTTCGTGAAATTAACATAAATTCTCACATGGCATATGAATAATCGCTGCACACAAATTTAATTATATTTTAAATATTTCTTAATTGAATTGTAATTGGAGAATTGAGAAGACAAAACAAAACAAAAGTCTCCCGTGTCGATGTTTCAATGCACAAGTTCAACACCCGCCGGCGCCGTTGCATGCCTCCCCCGAAATACGAATATTTCATGCAAATATTTCATGCAACTTTAAGTTGAAGGTAAGTTCAATTAGTTTGCCTCCGAGTTTAAGAAGTCACCGGGTGGCCTGTGGCTCCACCTGCACCTCGATCCGTCATGAGCCGAGTGCCATGCCGCATGTGGCAAGTAGCAGGTGGCATTGGACTTGGAGGAGCAAGCTCTTAAAATATGCACAACACGCAATCCGGCGCAGACTGTTATGTGCATAGTGTTGTCTGTGGTCCCTCCGAACAATAATCATCACATCGGCTGATTTCACTTTTTCAAGAACTTAAGTTACGAGTTCAGTCAAGGTTCCTTTCAACACAGACCCAAAATAAAATGGTTCTGCTCTTAAATAGACTACCAGTTATTCGTTGGATTGATTGGTTTATTTATCCACTAAATAGAAATGATTTTTTTTTAAATTTTAAAATTGAAAATGGTGGTTAAGATTTAATCTTAATTTAATTTACTATCGCGTTCCCACCGAGAAGCATTGTAAATTCACTGATAAATAATTTTAGTTGCTCTATATTGGTGCAAAATGCATTTTCGCAATTTTCATGTCTCCGATATAGATTTTGTTAACAAGTTTATTGTGAGTGCAAATCAGAAATGTTGCAAAAAAGCAAAACCGGTTCGTTTTCGCTTTGGTGTTTTGGATTGAAGAAGTTTTTGCTGCTGCAGAAACACCGGCAAATGTCGAAGTCCAAGTCCAAAAATAAGGTCGAAAGAGCGATGTAGACTAGGGAGCGGCTTGGTTTGGGGGGAGAGGTAGACATGTGGCTGCTGGTAAACAGTTGAAATCAAAATTGAACAATATGAGAGTGCAGACATGGATATAAACGAAAACGTTGTTGCTGTTGATGCTTTGCTGTTGCTTATATCCGCAGGGAATTGGCAACAATTACTATGAGCAAAACAAAAGCAAGGCAAAAACTAGCAATAACAATAACAATTGAAACCAATACCCAAATCTCCATAGAAAAAGGTTATCAAACTGCACAAATCAAAACAAATCGCCAACGAAATGAAGCAATAAAAGCCAAGCGGCGACGTTCTCTCCGTCTGTGTCTCTGTGTTTGTCTGAGTGTGTATGAGTGTTTGTTTCTGGCCCAAGGATATGCAAAAGGATATGACAGCATGCTGATAGTGGGTTTGGCATTCGAGTCGAGTACGAATTTCCAACTGCCGCCACTTGTACACAATTTGCAGCCATGGAGAGGCAGCGCTGCCCAGATTCCCAGATTGGCTCCAACCAAAAAACACAGTAGCCAACTTGCCCCGGAGACGGGCCGAACGAGATACAGATACAGATACAGATTGGAATGCTCTATGGGAGGAAGAGAGGTTGTCCAGGGGTGTGCATAAATTGAGTGTGCAGAGCAATAGTCACCGAATATTAGGATTGACATTAGCATGAGAATAACGATCGACAGTTGATAAATGCCCAAAAAAAAGTAAACATTTTATAAAAATGTTTGCAAATGCAACTCAACATAATGAAGGAATTGTTTATGGCATTGGAATTTAAAACTTTAAGAAGACAAAAACAATATCGTCTTGAGTATTTTTCTCTATTCAATTTAATGTATGTATAGTATAAAATTGATAAGTTCATTTAATTTAATTGCACATCCAGGATATTTGCATAATATTCTATTTTTGATTATTGCATAATTTTTGAGACATACATTTTGTTTGTCCACTTTTCAGTAAACTCTGCAGTTGTGATCTAAATGAAAATCTCTTTACTTTTTGCTAAGCATAAGAATTATTAGAAAACTTAGTGACGACTATATATTAATGCGCATCTGTGCAAAATTAAATATAATTTTTAATTATTAGACTTGTTTAAACAATGGTTGATTATTTATCGAGATTATACTGTATATTTGCCACTTAGAGTTCAAAATACATGCAAATTAAATAATCATATCTATTGCACTAAAACCATAAGATCCGTTTCGACTGAAATTAGTAGTTAAAAAAATTAAAACATACAAGAAAGTATTCCCTGAAAAGGGAAACAATGCTCAGAAGAGACGTGTCCGACTAACTGAGTTGTCCAGCAAAGAAATCTTCACTCTGTTTATAATCTCTAAAAATCATTTGATAAGTCACTTCAAATGACACTGTCATTAATTTAAATTTAATCATAGTTGAAAAACAACCAATCAGGACTGCAAGTTGCAGCATACAAGTAATGGACTGATTTTTTTGCTGAGCTCTCTGTCCGAGCCTATTGCTTACCTCTGTAATACGCCTCATTAAATGCCGCACGCCAGTAGTCGATGCCAATCGAGATTTGGTAATCGTTAAACCCAAAACAACAACAACAACAACGACAACCACAACGAGGCAGTTTAGACTGTTTCGTTCAGTCAGTCAATCACGAGTTCCAGACGCGATCCATACTTAATCACAAATCTCGGCTAATTTTGATGATTATCCGGCGCTTCCGAAAGCAACAGCAACAGCTACAGTGGCGACAGCAAGAGCTGGAGGAGTTGCACTTCCTAGCAATTGCCACTCCCACACAGACCGAGAAGGAGAGAGAGAGAGAGAGAGAGAGAGAGAGTGAGCGACTGATCTAATTTGTGTCATGTAGAGGATTAAGTGACCCTGTCTTGCGGTAGCTAATAGCAACTGTCCCTTTCTGGCCCTATCTCGAGTCGCGACGAGACGATGTTAATCTTAACTTTTTGCTGGCAATGGATTTTTGCTAATGTTTATTTGATTTCGCTTTTGTCTGAGCTGACAGTCTCAGACTGCCTCGGCGTCTGAACGCTCTGGACGCATATACTCGTTCTCGTACGCCTAATCCTGGCGCTAGGATAATCCGCCTCTTAGACGTGGCTCAGTCACAAGTCTAGACAATGGCCAAGAGTGCCAGGCATCGCGATAAGCGTAATTTCGATGATCATCATCCTTATACGATCGCCTTGATCATGATGCAATTTGCAAGCACTTGCTGCACTCGCTCTCTTGACAAATGAGTGCATGCAAAAATATATCCCTTGGCCAGCGATTCTAGGTCAAGAAGAAAACCTCCTCATGAGGCCGCCATGAGGCACACAAAACACAATGGCCCCGCCGAAAACAATCCCTGGCCGTGTTTTGACTGTGCTGGCGCCACTTTTGCTGCAGTTGTGGTAGCCTCGACTGTGATGCATATTGGCTGCCTCTAATAGAATCTGACGCCTGTGGCAAGAATCTAGAAGATGTGGATGTGGATGTGGTTGCAGCTGCACAGCGAAATCAATAACATTGCGATGATTGCAAACAATAAAGCCATTTGGGGCTATAAATAAATATTGTAATATTTATTTATTTTTTATTTTAATTTATTTTGCATACGCTTGCAGTTTTGTGTAGAGCTGCATAGATCTTCATTGTTGCATCTTAACAGAGCCATCGATTGTCTGTCTGCAGAACTTAATGATCCCAGCTTACCACAGTGTCCATTGTATTGGGGCACGTGTTGGGACTGGCTTTTATTTTATTTTGTGCTTGCCACACACATGTGTGGCTGCCACAATGCATATAGCTTCGGCTGTTGCTGGATACTGGGTGTGGTGTGGTGGCCCCTTCCAGCAGCCTTGGCATAAAAATAACCAAAGCCAATCGCCTTGGCCATAAGCTTCATAAATTGGCAGCTTGGCATTTGAGTTAAAGTTTGCAAAAGTTACCTAAAGACGGTTATTAGGCATTAACTAAAACTATTGCTTTATATTGTGCATTGATAAATATTTTATCATGATTTTAATCCTCAATTTTAGTCATCATTTGTATAATTTTTTTTTTTTGGTATTCTCAGCTTTGTTTGCTGAGCAGAAAAACTTATCAAAGTTCTAGAGCAATTTTAATTGCATTTCCAATGGTCGGTCAACAGACCCCAATTAAAAGTTTGCCAACATTTTTATATAAGCTGAGTGGATTTGAGCTAACTTTGGAATCATCTAAATTAAGTTAAATATCAAGTATCAATTCAATCAACATATTTTATGTAGTGTTATATTCATATTGACATTTATGTAAAGCTACCGAATTACAGATATAAATATTTTATAAATAAATAAATTGAAAGTAATTGTGAAAAATACTTATTTTTTGAGCAAATTGTTCCATTGAATACTAATGAGAAGAATTTTATCATATCTGCAAAATATTTGTATATTTCTTATCGTAGTATGCGTAATTACCTGTGCATAGCATTGAAAAAGATGAACCTGAGAAGTATTACAACAAATATATAAAGCAATTACTGACCATTGTCCACAAAAAAAAAAAGAAAAACTAACTGTACAGCTGAGAAATGAGAAGCAGAGAAGACACCCCTTCATACATAGGAACTCATGTCATAAACAGGTAATAAAAGAAACAGAAGTCGTCAACGGAGACATTGCAGTAATCGTATAACAGCAACACGGTATTAATGAAAATAGAAAAGAGAAATAACAGAAGAGATAGAGATAGAGATAGAGATACAGAAAAATGATATGTTCTTCCTTCAACTCCGCCCGCCCCTATCAATAGAGATAGAGCGCAACTCAATTCGTGGTGTGCAAGCGGAGACTCACCCGAGGCGCCACCGATAATATCAGTTAAGGTGATTCCCAGTGCATATTATGACAAAAGATAAGCATCGCTTAAAGCGAACGAAAAAAATAGACCAAAAACAAAAAGAAAAATCCGAGTCGAGTGACCAGCATCGCTTAAAGGCCGAGAAAAAATGTAAATTTTACTCAAAAAAGAAGAAAAACAAAAATAAAAAAGATGAAGTAAATTTGTTTCTGTGTCTGCGAAGAAATAGAAGAGAAACATGAGGCCGAAGCAGAAAAGTGCAAGAGAAAAGCACAAGAGAGTAATAAGAAGAACTTTCGGACAATAAAGGTTAAGTTAGGAAAGTTGTTGGCCAGAGTCCGATGCGTCGGTCAGCCGGCACTTGGACAGTTGGCCAACGACCGCGCGAATCGATTTTTATCTTTTGAGAACAAAGTGGGGGCCTGTTGCTAACAAAAGGGGGGAGCACCGCACAAAGCGGGGCTAGCTAGCTACGTGCGAAAGTTAATGAGGCAATGAAACAAGTCACGGCCTGGTCAACTTTCTTAAAGCGCCCAACGCCTTGAAAGACCAAAAAAAAAAGCAAAGTAAAAAATGTAAATTAGCTCCGACAGCAGTTTTTTAGTTTTGTCTCTTCTCGAAATTGTATGCTCATGTGATCATTCTGTCAGTCGGCTGTACTATATAACTAGATACGTACGAATATGTCCACACTACTTTACTACTAAGGGCCACCGAAAAAAGCATAATAACCACAGCAGCTACAGCAACACTAAAAATAACTGAAATTATAATTTAAGCGTGTGAAAAACGCATTGAATTGTGTGAAAATCTGGAAAAAAAAACGATTTTCTTTTGTATGTAATTGTTGAATATGTTCACATTTGAACAGCAGCTGGACGACTTTTGTGTGTGGGAGTTTTGGCCAAGTGTGTCTAGTCTGCTAGTTACGGATTCATGTGGTCTAACTGTATAAGTAATGATCAGGTGTGCCATCCCAAGCACTCTCTCTATGTGTGTGAATGTCCAATGGAAACCGAAACCCCAACTGCTTTGTAGCTTAGTTCGAAATGTAGTTTAAGCATTTCAAAAAAGTGCCGTTGACTGCTCTTCTTAAATGCTAAGTACTTGTATTTGCT
The DNA here is from genome assembly GCA_035047445.1 of Drosophila siamana. Lineage (NCBI taxonomy): Eukaryota > Metazoa > Arthropoda > Insecta > Diptera > Drosophilidae > Drosophila > Drosophila siamana. The sequence goes on from JAWNPP010000002.1 coordinate 2,535,252, forward strand.
TTAATAATCATTACGAATGAATATTAAGTATAAAGCTATACAAAATACATAATTCATATTTAAATAAGAATCGGACTTTTATTTCAGTTGTATATGTGTTTCAAAAGCTTAATATACAACATAATGTTTTTTAAACTGTACATCATTTTTTATTTGTAATTAATGATGATTAAGATATTTTTTATTAGTGAAATATGAAATAGTGTAATATATCTTATATATATATATATATATCTAGCTCGGCAGATAATATACTCGAAGGAAACTTGAATCATCTTTGTTATTTTAAGCAAATTTAATTATTAAATTCGATATCAAATAGAATTTCTCTCCAAAGTGAAAATGTTCCACTTGAATATAGCAACCCTTTCATACACTTTCAAATAAAAGTCCAAGGTGACACCTTGATGTGTTGTGCGTGCACCAAAGAGGACACCTTGGCAGGCGCGCATGCAAGCTTAGTGTGTTACGTATACGCCCCGTTGTTGTGTTGACAGCATTCAAAGCGGCATAGCTGCGTGCATATATACATATGTATGTATATCTGTACATATATAGACAATGACGTAGGGTTTACAGAGTAGGCACCCACTCCCAGTGGCTACTGGGGAAGGGCTTAAGCGATGCTCCCTCATTGGGGGAGCGGCGAGTTGGCAACGTATGAATGCGCTCATTACTCTTATATGAGCTCGCTTGGTATATAATGGTACATACACACACCAACACAAGCATATAAAGCACGAAACACTCTGCAGCAGCATCAGCGCTGGCAAAAACGACAAACTTTTCGCGTGGGTGGAAAACAAGAAGCAACAACAACAACGAAAAAAAAAACAGAAAATCAACATCAACTCGTGGAAAAACTTTTGCAAACACGCGTGAACGAGATAGATGACGACAACGAGAAGACGACGAACCACGACAGCACTTGAATGGCAGCTTGGGGAGCGGGAGGGTTGGTTCAACGGGTGTGTGTTTGGGTGTTTGGCTCTTTGACTGTATGAGTGTGTGAGTGTATGAGTGCGAGTGCGCAACACAGTCCCTTGAAAATGCTGGGGAAAACGTGTAGGAAACTGCGTGGCAGTGTGGGTGCAAAAGAAAAGCAACAACATCTCCTCGAGTCCCGCCAGCAGTATTTGGCTCCAAAGAAAACACTTGTGGTGCCTGCCAATTCTCAACGCAAACTGTATGTGAGAGGACGCAGGCAAAGGGAAGGTAGAAGCAGCTTCGCCAGGACACAAAACTTTCGAAGCGTCGTGCGCGCATTTTTAGGGTCTGAGTGTAGGCACTTTTCAGGACTTTCACTTTTGCGCCGATGCTCCAAGTTTCGTTGTCGAATTCTAATGAGTTGCCCATGGGAGAGCACTGCAAAGGTGTGAGGTTGGAAAAGCGCGGGAGTTAGAGCGTTATATTGGTATATGTCCGGCGCAGGAAGTTTGTTTTCGTGGCAGTCCATTAGGCGACTGATTACAGGAGGCAGCAGCAAAATGATAAACAGCAAATAAAATGTGTGACAGAGTGTGAGTGTATTTGAGAAGCTAAGAGATGAAAAAAACATTTGTGATGATGATTGCGCTGAAGTTTTTTGTATTGAACCCGCCAATAACGAAGTGTATAATTAATATGTCTGTACAACGAAGAATGAGCAATGTATAGATTGAATATTTATTGCTTTTAACTAAGTGTCTGAACTAAGAGTCTTAAGTATATTTATGATAAACTTGATGAATATACTTATATTGATCATTATGTCACAACTTTATCTTGAAGTTAAAGATCTCTCATATTTGCGATCTTATGAACTCAACTGAAAGTATTGCTTCACTAATTTCTACTGAGATCTCAAATGTTTCCTTTCAACAGCGCACAATCTTTTTACTCTACTCCCTATTTAAACTAGTCAGCTTTGAACCATTCGTTTCCCTGTCCTTATGCAAAAAATTGCAATTACTCTCTGTCTACTTTTCATTACAAATTATATGTGAGTGCGAATGGTCGAGTCGAGGAGTACCAGTTGTGTATGCTAGGACCTTCTACATCAAGCTTTTGCTTTTGCATTTGCTTTTGGAAATGTCAAGTCAGGCAGCCTTCTGCTAGACAGTTGGCATCCCCAGAAATTCTATTGCTTTTTGGTCGCTTTCGGTTTTTCGCTTACAGTTTTTCATTCATTAATATTGTTGCCAAAGCATTTTTCGTTCATTTTTCTATGCCACTTGGCCGCAGCAGCGCAGGAATAGGGCGAGATGGATGCAATTCCGGCTCAAAGGCCTCCCCCCAAAGCTCCAAAGCAGCAGCTGTCCCTTGTTATCCTGGACAACGTCAACTAGCCGTTGCCATGGCCAACTCCGTTGGCTGTCATGTCCTTATTTCTTCTTGTCTTAAGTTGAAATTTGAGCTCAAAAGACAATAGAAGAATTTTTTTTTTATTTGAAATAACAACGCCGAGGACTCGACTATTCCCTCAAAGATATGTGGACATTTTAGCTTGGCTGCCGCTTCCCTCTGCCCACACACTACCGATAGCTTCCGGGTGGTTGCAAATGTGCGTCAACTTCGTCTTGCCTTTCTCTTTTCTTTTTTTTTTTTACTTTGCTACTTTCAATTAATTCCTTATGCTCAAGACATTCCACTTTCTGTTACTCTTGCTGCGTATTAGCTCCTTTCCAGACATTTTGTGTCTCGCTGTTTTTATTGCGTCCCTGTCTGTCTACATGTCTGTCCATCTTCATTAATAAGTTGCCGCATCCCAAGATACATTTCGTTTCGTTTCATTCCGTTTGTCAATCTAGCACTGATACTGGCAGCGACCGCTGTGCGATTCGCGATTGATGTAATTCCTTTGATCTAAGAGTTATATGTGCGCCTGATTGTGGATCGTTTATAAGTAGGAACTCTCCAGCGTTCGTTGACAGTGTCTACCCCATAGGGTAGAAGGGTATTATAACTTTGTGACTACTGGAAATAGATAGAAGGATGCAACCTTCTTCCCCACAAAGTGAATATATTCTTACTTATAATCAACAGCTGCTACTTCCAACTGTCCATCCATATGAACAATGATATCTCAGAGACTATAAAAGCTATAGAAACCAAATTTTGTAGCAATACTCTTGTATTTCATACATCTATCCCACGCACCCTTCCGCCTCTGAAATTGGAAAAAACGATTAATAAACTAACTTAGATTTCTTGAGTATTCATGCATAAACATCTTTCGAATAACTTAATTAATTAATAACCATTGCTTAAGCTTACAACAGTTTTAGATGAGGCCGTACTCAAACAACAGAAAAACATACATTATTGAAAACTTGAAATGTATAAATTACGGAATACTTGTAAATATTTCAGACATTTTGTAATTTGCATTAACAGACTAAATTTATTGTAATATATATTTTTGCTATTCCTGTTGTTTGTATCTAATTCAATGCTCCTATGACTACCGATATTCTATTCAGCCGACACAATTTTAAAATATTCGATAATCAAAAAAACTTCTTGAAAGAACTAATTTGTCTATCAGTTCGCATTTGGAAGCCTAATCTTAATTTTTATTTGGTGTTCATTTCTTTATAGCGACTATGTTCAACAGAGTGTCTATGTGATACGGATCTCTTTTTGCGCGAACCCTTTTTCAGCCGAAGTTGAATGAACTGTACTATAATATTTTATGAAGCGGATATAGATAACTACGTTATATATTTACCTTTAGTAAGTAGCTTATCGATGCGATGCAATTACGCTTTTCTAGATGTCCCACCCAAGAGGAAACCTCTGCTCAGCCTCATACTCATTGTCAATTACGGAGTACTGACCACAACGAAAGTCTCCCTCTGCCTGCCTCTCTCCACTGCATTCGTTTTTGTCGTTTTCCATTTGAGCCTTTTTCAATGTGTCGCCGGCAGGCGCAATCCTGGGGCTCTGCTTGAGACGAAGGCGACAGCGCCATGCTGTCTGTCCTTGCTGTCCTTGCTGTCAACAGTTGCAAAATGAAAATGGCGTTGATGGCTGTCGCCTTTACATTTGCCATGGTTGGTTTCTATGAGACCTCGTTAGTTTCTCCTCCGGCTGCTACGGTTACTTGTAATTCACGTCCTTCTTACCTTGTCTAGGCGGCCTCAGCAGAATGCATAAAAGTCCGACCAGTCGGGCCATCTACACATAATTTTCTGTCCGCCTGACACTCGGCGTAGGCCAAAACGTTGACTTCGCATCACTTTCTCCACTCGCTAGGAGCAAGTGTTCCAGTGCCTTGCCACAGCCTGTACGTGGCCGCGTTGCATCATCTACGCGTCGGGCTGCATCCCCATCCCCTTCTGTCAACTGTCCCTTAACTGTTCTCATCCTGCCACCCCTTGGCGCTTGTTGCCTTCCACTTCCGCCCGCTCTTCGGGGTTTTGCTTGCGCAACAAACTTTTTTTGCTTTATTTAAATTTTCTTTGGCTGAGTTCTTGCTCTCGCTCGCTGTTTTTTACTGTGTTTTTTTGCTTTTTTTTTATTTTCTTTTAATCATATTTAATTTTTTCAGCGTTTCCATTCTCGCTCTCGCGACTTTTCTCCCATTTCTTTTGTCGGGTTTTTTTTTTTCTTCTTCATTCTCGCGAGTTTTTCTCAACGGCCTGTTCGCTTTGGGCTGGCAACCTGCTGCTGCTTTCTGGGCGCCTGTTCCACGGCTGGACGTCGCCGGCCATTCAGGCGTCTCGCTGCGAGTTCACGACGTCGACGACGTTTCGAGTCGCCTCTGTTTGCTGCTGGTCAAGTTATATTTACACTTGTAGCGCATTGATTTTGTGTTTCTTTTGTTTCTTTCGGCGCTTTTCTTTGCATTTTTCACGCGGGACAGAGCGCTTTTCTTTTTATATTCTTTTGTATTTGTGGCGTTTTTCTTTGCATTGTGTGTGTGCTTTTTTTCTTCGAGAATTTCTTTTGCATTTTACGTTGTCTACGCCTTGTCAACTTTTTGGCCAGACACTAAAAGCAGGAGAATGGTTGATGGCAGAGGAAACAAAGTCTGACTAAATGTGTGAGTTTTTCAGTTGTATAATTGTTGAAAATCCTTGGATTTTAAGAGAACTGTTAAATTTCAATATAAATACTTATCGATAGTTTAATAAAAATATTTGTTGCCTTATTTGAGAAAATAATTAACACGCTATGCTTTGATTAATTAACATTTGATACTGTAATAGGAATAATTTCTGCTACTTGATATTTCAACTTTATAAATATTATTGCAGGTATTTTTAAATGATTGCATTTTGAAGAGTTCATCAGCATTGAAGTGGCGAAACTCAAAGGGACATCCCTGAGCCAGCCACCTAATATCTCATTAACATGCATTACTAACCAAACAGCAAAAGCTTCAATCCTTTTCCTCCGGCTGCCTCAAGCCATTGTATTATAGTCAAGAGCACTGCAACAAGATGCCCCTGCTGCCGGCTGCCTCCATGCAGACCGAAAGACAAGATAGTCGCTCTCCAGCACGCTTGGCAGGCGAAACTTGTGAGCTCTTAATTAGTAAATGCTGGCCATTATGGCGGCGCCTGTTCAACCCGCCTTTCGTCTGTCGCCCCTCGTCCATCGCCCTTCCCCAGTGCTTCGGGTGAAGAACCCCACGGCTGCGTATATAACTCATACATAGAGCGATTCATGCATTTCATAATTATCTCTAGCGAGTCAAGAACCCGAAACCCTTCATCATGGAATGGCGCACCTACAAAAGTTTCAACCCCACCCTCTAACCCAGTACACCAGCATCCTCCACCCCCATCACCCATTCCCCATCCAGCATACGCGCGGTTCAAGTGAAGCCCCATAACCATTTCGAATGGGAACCGAAGAGTTAATGCGGTGTGAGTGCTAAAGACAGCAAAAAAGAGCGAGAGGCAAATAAAGAGTGGATGGATGGATGGAGCTGCCTCGACGCCGCCGCTGACTGCTGAGCGCGCGCTCATTTTCGCGAGCGTGGAAAAGCGAGGAAAATAAAAATGGAGCAGCCAGCAACTGGATGAATGCGCTGTGGGTAGTCTGAGGCAGCCTCCACTCTGGTCCAGGGCATGGGACATGCGCACGTGCGCCTGTCCAGCCAGGGGAAGTGGAGAAGAGTGAAAATTCCATTCGCGTTTTTCCAGCCATAGCCACAGCCACAGCCACAGCGCCAGCCACACGCAGCAGAGACGCCGCAACCTCTGTCGCAAGCAGACATTCGCGGCGCTTGCTGCTGCCACGCACTGCTGCAAAGCGACAATATGTGATGCTCGTAATCGTCAACAGTTGCATTTGGTTTCAACAAATTTGCATAAATTGGCCATAAAGGATGCACACACACACACCGATGGCAGGAAGTGCAGCCACCCTGCCGAATACCGCCGCATTGTTGAAGGTGTAAAAAACGAGTAAACCTATCCTTTGTTTTACCTCATTTGCATATGAAAAACAACACTCTGCTCGAGTTCATAGGGGTAACGTGGGGGTTGCACTGTGTGCCTATGATTTACTGCGATTTGCATAATCGTCGAAGCGCGCATGCGTGCCGTTTCTGTTGCCAGTGCCACACTGATTGATCCTTCGGACCGGTGCCTGATCCTAGTTAACATACATACGTATGTACATATGCCCCAAGCAGCGTGCGGCTTGCTGCAGCTGATTTGCCAGCTTAGTGCAACCATCCGAAATGTGAAATGTGCGCACATTTCGCGCAGTTTTCCCATTTTGCTTGCCTCATTGGATCTCGCAATTACTGATATTTAATCTTCTGATATGCAAATTATTTGCTTAACAATGCGACACCATGTCCAGGTGTCAGTGCGACAATGTAACTGATCTTCAACAAGCGACTACAATGAAATGAAACTCCTTTGCACATCTGCAACTGAATGCATAAATCTTTCAGCGTAATTTACAATAAGAGGTCGATTTATAGGGTTCTGATAATAAATTGGTTTACAATTTGGTTGAAATGGTTTTAATTTTAAATGAATATCAATGGAGTTATCTCTCCATTCTTCTATTCCACATTCATATTTTATTTTCTTGAACTGGAGTTTTTCGATTGAAGCGGCTAATTAAAACATTTTACTTTTATTTTGGAGAATTAAAGTCTAAGTTTAGTTTCATAAAAACTATAGGGAACAAAATAATCATTTCAACGATGTAATTCTTGGATATTTGTTCGATTTAACTAGATAAACTTAAAATTAATAAAAAATGATCTATTATTTTTTAAAGCTATTTGTGGAATATGCGTTTATTTGCACCATATAAAATGCTCTCACTTTATACACAGAGTATAATATAATTTGGAACTTTTTGTGTGCAGTTGCATAAATGAAAATTCTTGTCCACAAATTTTCGAAGGGAAATTCGATTTATATCAATTTGGCCAAAAAGGGACACCAGAAACTCGACAAGAAATTCAAGTTATTAAATCCCAGAAAAGTTTTGACAATAAGTAAAAACAACAACCTACTTTATTTGGCTTGAAGAGCAAGTTCAGTTTCGGCTGGCTCTTTGACCCCTCAGTCCCTCCCTCAGGCAACAAAGAGAGCAGGCGAGACACCAACAATGAAAGGTGCGACCTGACAGCGCCTAGACGAGAGGCGCGAGGGCGCCACAATAAAAGGAATTCTCTTAGCATGCTGCTAGCTGCTTGGCGCCTAGCTGGCGGTGCAGCGCCTCCAGAAAAGCTTGGCACCGACAGAGTGAGAGAAAGAGCGAGAGCGATAGAGCGATAGAGGGAGAGGGCGAATGGCGCAATGTAAAAATCGAAGAAAAACAATTAAAACGAACAGCAAGAAACGTGCAAAAAAGAAACAAACGGAAAAAACAAAGTGCAGGCAAACAAATCATAAAATGTAAATGAACCAAACAACAATGGAGGCACACGAAAATGAAAATGAGAAAAGCGCTAGCAAACAAAACTAAGCCAAATGGCCAGAGCTGATAAAGACAAAAACAGAGGCCGAGAAGAAATAGCGAGAAAGACATGGAGAAAACTACTTACAATTAAAAAGAAATGATTTATTTGGATCAAAGGATAATAAATGTATATGGATTCTTTACATTTTCTATCAATTATAGAGTATTACATTTTAACAATTTAATATTCTAATGACGTTTATTGCGAATTTACTTTGACAAGAATTAATTATCATATTAGTCTTCGAATAAAATTCCCAATTGTAGAATTGTCATAATATGTAGATATTGCTTATATGCATGTTTGCATATTCACAAGGACATCCCCTCAATCGAATACTGACTGCAGCGAGGTTTTCACTCAAATCGGTTCAGCCAATCTTCCGACCTTAGCTAATCCAGCCATACACATATGTGGGCGTTTGCAACCGACACACGTATGTATACCCTATATACCAAAGTGAGTCTTTATACATATGAGTGTTGTGTGTGTGTGTGTGAAAGAGAGCGAGTGCGTCCAACAAATCGAAATGTTGCAAAAAGTACTCATATGTCTCACACACACACACACATACACACACGACTCACACACGCACATGCTAACCCTCCCCCTAAAGCAACGCACTCGTATGTTTGTCATTTTCCCATAGAGTTTTTCTTTTTCTCTTTTCTTTTTTTTGTGATTTTGGCTGAAATCGGCGAGGTTAGGGGTTGGTTTTTCCGACCATCGAGTCGTTATATTTTTTTCGCATTTCTCTTTCGCACACATGCAAGAGCGAGACACACATATGCATATGCGTGTGTGTGTGTGTGTGTAATATGTTGTGTATATGATTTTACATTTTGTTGTTTCTTTTCGCTGTTGTTTCTGACGCTGCGCCAACGCCAACGCCAGCGCTTATGTAAAACGCAACTCGCATGCAGGGAATACAAGAATACGAGGAATAGATAACATACTAAATGGCGAGCACATGCGAGGGAGATAGCAACATCAACAGCAATAGCAACAGCAGCTGGAATGCGAACAGTAGCAGCAAAGGCTTTAGCAACAGCACCAACTTTAATAATAATAGCAACAACAACTGCGCTGCCAGCGTCGCAGTCTCCAGATGAGCAGAAGAGTTGTGTATATGTGAATGTGAGTGTGTGTGTGCGACAGCAAAAAAGCTTTGCATGTGAGCTCCATACTCAAACACACACATAAAGAGCAACACACAGAAGCACGCAGAGACAGACAGTGCGACAGAGCGCCACGTACGTTACATACATTCTATATACATACACACCATATATATCCTTCAATATGCGCACTTTCTCTCACTCGCACGCTTGCTGTCTCACTCTCTCCCTTTCTCGCTTGTTTGCTTGGCCTGTGCTTGCAGTAGCACAGCTCGTTCGCTCTCTCTCTCTCTCGCTCTATCCGCTGTTGTTGTTGCTATTGCCACAAATACAACTGGAAAGCAAAAACTCAACTCGCTGCTTTGAGTTTTCGTATTTTCCATAAGCTGGTGCTGGCCGAAAAGGATATGTCGACGCTGGCAGCGCTGCTGGCGCCCCTTTTATGAAAAATGTTACACTCACGCGCAGTTGACGCCGACGTCGCTGCCAACGTGTGACAACTGCCTCTGTATGTGTGTCTATCGGTGTGTATGTGTGTGTGTGTGTGTGTGTGAGCGTAAACTCCATGTGAGCCAACGAGGCATTGGCTTCAACGGGGGTGGGTGACGCTCGGTTGTTGATGATGTGGTTGTTGTTCTTTCTGTCGTTGTTGGTGCTGTTGGTAATGGTGGTGGCTATTACTCTTTACGACCAGGCAAAGCTCCACATGCCACGTATGTATGTATATATGCATGTATGTATGTATGTTTGTTTGTATATGTGTGTGTAGGTGTGTGGGTGCGTCGCTCTTTCGTGTCGCTCTTCTTTCGAATTTGTTTTTTCTTTTTGGGTACACTTCGTGTCGAGGGCGGTCGGCCACTCGGCTGCTGTCTGCTTCGGCTTTCGCTACGCATGTGTATGCAAATATATTTCATATACTCGTATATCTGTGTGTGTGTGTAACTGTGTGTGTGCATGTATACGTATAATAAATTTTTTTGGTATACGTGACGTGCGAGGACGTCGACTGGTTCTGCTGCTGATGCTACTGCTGCTGTTGTTGTTGTTGTCTTTGTTGTTGTGATAAGGCAAAAAATATATTTTATATGACGAAGGAGTAAAAAGTTCGCTGCCAGCGTCGACGCAGACGCAGACGTTGTCGTTGACGTTGACGTTGACGTAAGCGCTAACGCTAACGCTAACGTTAACGCTCACGTTACTCGTGCGTCGCGTCGTATCGTTCCGTTCTATCGTCCAGCCCGAGCACCGAGCATCCTCATGTGTTTCGCATGCTGTTTGTTGTTTGTGCCTGGCCTGCTCATACGTGTGCGCGCACGTGGGCGGGAAGGGTGGAATGGTTGCGGGGGTGGTGGGGTCGCGTGTATGAGACGCTGCTGCTGGCGTCGCAGTCGTCGCCGGCGCTGCCATCGCCACCGTTGGCTTGCATATCTGTTTTTTCGGGCCGACTTCATTTGAATTAGTCGCTTCGTGACGTTTGAACGGTTCGAAACATACACGCGACCGCAGGACACATTCACACACACGCACACACATACACACACACGAGCTCTCGCGAAAATACTGAGCGAAGCGTCACCGATTGCGTTACCGTTACGACCTCACACCGACGCCGAACAGTGTACCGTTAACTCTTTACCCAAAAGTATGTGATCAAATTCTGTACGCTCACATGTGAATGACAAAAAAGACAATTTGGCAGTTGTCTGTGTGCGTTGCCCGAAGATGGACGTGTTCTAAGAATAAATACCTTACGGAATTTAAAACAGTTTACAAATATTAACAATAAAAAAATACACAATCAGATTTTTTATAAATTTTACGAATACTCTACAAATAAATCAAACGTGAAATGGTAACTAAAAGTGCTGAAATTAATAGCTTGCAAATACCAAACTTTAAAAAGCTCGCTATTCAACTAATCAAAAATATTTATCATAAATTGATGAGCATTTTTATTTTTTTATTTTTCATTTGAACTTAACACAAATTGGAGTTACTAAATTTTTAACTTTTATTTTAAAATATTCTACAAAGGATTAAAAAATTTTTTGTTTCGAAAAAATATTAAAATTAACGATTATTACAACTTATTTATTTTACGAAAAAATAATTAATATTTTTACAACAAACATAAACACTACAACGCAAAAGCTACCACATAACTTTAAATGATTAGAATTTTATCAAAAGGAACTCAAATATTTAAAAACATAAATTGTTTGCAAAGTAAATACGAATTATTTATAAACAGTGAACGGATTCAAATTGACTACTTAAGTGCGTGTTTTGGTAATCGCGCCTATCATAAAACGCGGATTTTTCAAATGAAACGCAAACAGTTTCCTTGAATTCTGTTAACCAAATTGAGACGCGATCCCTCAAAACAAACACACACGCACTCTGAGGTTCTGGTTTATGGGCCGCTGCGTTGGCCCACAAATTGATCTGTAGGCGGCTATTTATTGGCAGTTCAAATATCTGTGCAAGGACCCTTGTCCAGCATTGTTGAGTACCTGGTGCATTATTTACAAGCAGTGTTTATTTACTCCAGAGTACGTGTGTCAACACACACCTAATTATCACCTGCTCAACACAAAAATTGCGGCGTGTCGAGCGCGAGAGCAAGTTGAGAGCGAGCACTGATCCTGCCCACACAAACGCACACAAGCACACATATACACGCACAGTTTGCATGTAAGGGTGTGTGTGCTTGTGTGTGTAAATGTGTGTGTGTAGAGTGTGTGTTGCCATTTGAGGGTGCGGACTGTGAGGGCTGCTCTCAGTTTCTCCCTCTATCTCTAGCACTGCCTCTAACCATATCCATGTCCACATGTGAAGCGTAGTTTCGACTTGCTGCGCATTTATTTGCATTGCTTTCAGTCAGTTTGCGACAAACCCTCGACGGTAACGCGCAGTTTCTGTTTATTATCGAACTGAACTCAGAACCAGAACCGGAACCTTCAACGTGTGCGATCTTTAATTTATTTATTGTGTGTGTCGAAAATAGCGATAAACAAAACATATGTGAAACACTATAAAACAAAAACAATACTCTACAACAACAAACGTATCTCATTTCAAATTCGCAATTTGTGATTTCAGTGCTGAGCAGTGCTTCGACCTGTGTCATAATTATAATGTCAAGCTGATCACAGAGATACAGTGTCCATTCAAGCTTTAATAACAACAGCACAGAACTTCAAAAGGATATTTCGAAATTAAAGTAGTATTGGCTTACAAAAGTTAATGGTATGTATGAGGCATAGAAGTTTCGAATCATTTTATTGAAAATAAAAGCAGAGAAAATAATAATTTATGATCAATAAAAGTAGTATACTATAGTTAGTAAATTAGTTGAACAACTTGGTCAGATTCGTTAAAAAGCTGTAAAATAAACATAAGTTTGTCTTTCTTCAATCAGTAAAATATCTATTTTTAAACTCCCCATTTCAAATAAAAATTATTTTTAAAGTATAATAATCCGTCAGTCCCTATGGCACACATTAAATTTCAATATTTAAAGTCTGCTTCATCGCTTTAGCATTTGTTAGCATTTGAAATCTGCATTGAGTGACTTACTTTGACATTAATTAAAAAGTCGGGTAACTCTTCCCACCTCACTCGCCTTGCGGTGGCAAGTAAAGTGTGTCGCTTTTAGCGCCGCTTGAACGTAAAGTGCGAGTAAATAAATAAAAATGTTGCCTCATCTTCAGCTGGCAACCGCAAATGAGTTGCAAGAAAAAAGAGTTGCTTCACGCCGCTTACCACATGCCGCACTGCTGCTAATTGCACATTGTTGCATTCAAGCGTGCGTGGGTGTCCTCGTGCCGCATCCTGCCGCCGCGTCGACAGCAGAAGCAACAGCAGAAGCATCAACAGAAGCAGCAGCAGCAGCAACAGCAACAGCCGCATGTGTTAATATGCGGTTTGGGTCTCTGGCGCCAACTTGCAACCGCGTAACCGCTGCAAGACGAAGACGATGCAGCAAACGGCAAATAAAAATATTTATTTTGCTTTTGGCCCGGTAAAAGTAAACTTTTTTAATTTTGCATCCAACCGTCGTTGCTGGCAGCCAGTTGGAGATCTCGCTTCTCAGGTGGGGACTTGGATGTCTCGGGTTAGAGTTTGGGGTTAGGGTTATGGCTTGGGTTAGGGACTCAGATTGGAATTGGAGCTGGCATTTGACTAGCCGTGTCTGACTTCAGATTTGTCATTTCGAGTCATGGCAAGGCAAAGGCAGCTGCCGACTCTTTTAAAAATTCACACACGCAACGTGCAACGCATTGTGGACTGTGGAACGGTTGTGTGAAGCATTGCGAGGGACATGCCGCACCACACCAGACTAGACAGTTGCTGAATTAATTAGATGCCACGCACGCTGTAGCGAAAAAAAGCTGTGCTCTGCACAGTGGTTGTAAAGCAATTAATAACTTAGTCTTATTTATTGTTATATAATTTAATCTATTTATTTAGATTCTTAAAACTGAGAAACTAAGACTAAGTGGCCAAAAAAATGTATATTTTTTTAACGAAAATTTTGAAATAAATTATGGAAAATTAGTGAATAGTAAATTAATATATATACTAGTATAAATACAAATGGAATGAAAATAAGCAGTATATATTTAAAAGAATTCTATAAAAAAAATGCAAACTAATATATTTTAAAATATATTACGAAATCATGCTGAATAGATTTGGTAAATAGTATGTTAAAAATAAATTATATTTGTTTGATCAATTTTCAATTTGAACATAATTATGCTAACACTTTGAGGCCAAGTCGAGTTGTCAATCCCACTGTGGCAATGTTTGTGTGTGTCTTACCAGTAGATAAACAAAAACACAGACATACTCACATACCCAGAGCGAGGCGAGCAGCCAGAGAGTGAGAGATGAGTGAGCCATTATCACACATCACACATCTGCATGTGATGTCCTCAAGGATACGCGACACGACACGTACCCGACTCTGATTGCTTCATGTGCTCCACGCTGCTCTTTCTCCTGCCCTCTGCTGTCGACCGTCTTTGCCATGGCTCTTGGCGTCTGCCGTGCATTGTTGTGCTTGGGATTTGCCGAAAATGAAAGGCAATGAAAGGGGGCTGGAAAAAGATGATATACACCGGGACTCATTAACATATTATCACAACACATACACGAGATGGCATATGTCAGGAGCGCAAAGCCTGAATACATTAAGCAACGCATTATCCTTAAGCTCAGCTCCGGCTGAAATCTTTGCCTCCATCCCACTGACTCCATCCTCTCGTCTCTCTCTTTCCAACAGACTCCGAGCAAAGTGCAGCGAGTTTGAAGCACGTCAACGCCGCGTGAGGGGCATGTTAAAGGACGCCGAGGAGCTGATAAAACGCTGCAAACTGACGTCGCTCCCGCTGGCGCTGCACATGAACGACTACGGCCGCCAAGTGGCGCCAGCGCCGCTAGCGTTGCCGCTGCCGTTGCCGCTGCCGCTGCCGCTGCCCCTGCTGTCGAAGCCGCCCACGACAATGTCGACGACAGTGTCCAGCATGGACCACCATCCCCATCCCCATCCCCATGACCATAACCACCACCATCATCATCAGCATCAGCATCAGCATCATCAGCAACTGCCGCCACCTTCGCACAGCCAGAGTCATGCAACAATGCATGCCACGCCGCCCACAACGCCGCCCACGCCGCCGCCGTTGCCGCTCAACATGAGCCAAACAGCGACGGCAACCGGAACAGCAGCTGCAACAGCAACAACAACAGCACCAGGCGCTGCCACTGCGACGACTGCAACGTCGAGCAGCAACACGACGAGCAACAGTCCGCCCGCCACGCCCACCACCATTGGCGGTAACCTGCCCGCCCCACAGGACCACTACAGTCTGCGTTGGAACAACCACCAGAACCACATCCTGCGCGCCTTCGACGCCCTGCTGCAGACCAAGACGCTCGTCGACGTGACGCTCGTCTGCGCCGAGACCTCGATACGCGCCCACAAGATGGTGCTGTCCGCCTGCTCGCCGTTCTTCCAGCGCGTCTTCGCCGAGACGCCCTGCAAGCACCCCGTCATCGTGCTCAAGGACTTCCGCGGCTGGGTCGTCCAGGCCATCGTCGACTTCATGTACCGCGGCGAGATCAGCGTGCCCCAGCAGCGGCTGCAGACGCTCATCCAGGCGGGCGAGTCGCTGCAGGTGCGTGGCCTGGTCGAGAGCTCGGTGCCCGAGCACACGCCCACGCCGGCTGCCTCGCCCGACGACTTCAACCTGCTGGACACGTCGCTGCTCTCGTCCAGCTTCGAGGACGAGTCACCCTCGATGGTGCGCCCCGGTGCAGCCGGCAAGCTGATCATGCCCTCGCGCCTCTTCGGCAATCCCGCCAGTGCGATGGCGGCGCTCAGTCTGCGGCGGAAGCGCGAACAGGAGTGCGAGCGGGAGCTGGAGAGCGATCAGGAGCTGGGCGGCAGTTCGCCGATGCCGCGTCGCAAGCAGGCGCGACCGCGACGACGCTCGGGGGACGTGCCACACGACTTTGCACTGAGCAAACCGGAGGCGGCCGTGGAGACGCTGCAGGCTGTGATCAAGCACGAGCTGCACGAGCCGAACGAGAAGCGGCCCGAGGAGGAGGAGGACAGTCCCATGGGAGAGGAGGACGAGGAGCAGTCGCAGTCGCAACAGCAGCAAAACAGCGAGCCTGAGACGGCGCAGAATGCGCAGTTGGAGGACGTCGAGCGTTCGAGAGATCAGACGCAGAATCGCACGGCAGACAGCAATCAGGCAACCGCGCAGGAGCTGGACGAAGAGGACGATGAGGAGCGAGCACACGATCACCAGCACGACCCCGAACAGGAGCAGGACGAGCACGATCCTGAGCACGATCCTGATAACGAGCACGATCACGATGCCGAGCAGGACGACGACGAGGACGAGCAGGACATCGAAGAGCTTATACACACGACCAATGAGCTGCGTCGCCAGGCGGCCGTCGCCGCTGCCAACGCCGCCGCCATGTCGCCGTGCCCCAGCGACGGGCCCGAGGATCTGTGCACCACCAAGAAGGACAAGGACACCGCCCACTCGCACTCCTCGGACGGCGAGAGCAACAACAACAACAACAACAATAACAACAACAGCAGTAGCAGCAACAACAACAACAACAACAACAACAGCAACAAGCTGCAGGACAACAACCAACGCATCATGCTCTCCCTCAAGGACATCAGGCAGCTGAACGCCAAGCCAAGTGCCACTTCCACGCCCAGCCACACACCCAACTCCAGCACGCCCGCCAACAACGGCCTGCTCTCCTTCCCCCCGCCCGGCCTGCGTCCCCCCGGCCTGCCCGACAGTCCGCCCTGCCACATGGAGGCACTCGAGGCACAGATGCACGCCGCTGCCGCTGCTGCAGTGGCAGCAGCTGGTGCCGGCGAGCATCCCTTCCACCACATGGAGCATCAGATGGAAATGTCGCTGGCCGCGGCTGCTGCGGCGGCCGCAATGCACCAGCGGGAGCCGCGGGATCCGCGCGAGACGCGGGAGCAGGCGCTGCAGCGGGAGCACAATGCGTTCGCCAGCAACCTGCTGGGTCCGATGGGCCTGCCACCGTTCGGGGCACACAATGGCGTGCCGCTCGGGGGGCCAGGATCCGGCTGTCCGGGTCAGGCGCCGCACGAGCGGCTGGAGGAGAGCATGAATCGCTTGAGCAAGGAGTTTGGCAAGGAGTTCGGCAAGGAGTTCGGCAAGGAGTTCGGTAAGGACTTCTGCAAGGAGTTCGCGCCCACGTCACCCATGAGCTTGCCCGGACACTTCAATCCTCCAGACGGTCAGCCGCATCCGCCATCGCCGCTGCCCTTTCCTGGCATGTCCTCGGCGTTGACGCTGACGCCGCCGCACAGTAAGTACACCAAAAATATGCTTGCATTGAGGTCACTGGGTTAGCCGGATGTCCACATCCTGGGCTGTCTAAGCACATTACGTCCCCCTTAACACAGGGTTTTTCACTGCGACGACGCGTCAAAAAAGTTGAAGAAAAATTCGAGCGGAAGTCCCAATATCGCAGTCCTTTTGCTCGTCGTCGCTTCGGTGACTCCTTGACTGCTCGACTCCTTGAGCCCTGACACCGCGACTTCAAATCTAATAAGCTGCAATGTTCCGCATGCAACATGTGCCAAGCTGTCCGACAACATCAAAGTGCCAGCGACTGCAATAGCATCCTTTGCACTCATCCTGCAATTGTCGTTGCCATGACCAAAGCTGTAGCAAAGCCTTTAAACGTATTAGGGTCTTCCGCAGCCCTCTCTCTCTATATCTCGCCGTCTCTCTTTGCATACCAGGAATCTCCCCACACCTTTTAGCTGTTTGCCACTTTTTTACGTTTGCCTTTTCAAATGTCATTGGCTTGAATTTAATGCCGGAGAATTTCAGGGAGTTTATGTAGAATTATTGAAATTTAATGGATGTTAAATACAAGTTTTATATTGTTTATTCATATCCCTATTTTTTAAAATGATATTAAGTAATTTTATCGATTTTATAACTTAAATTCAATTTCCTACACTTGCATCAGTGACTCCAATATTACTTAATTTGTTTTATTAATTTAGCTTTACCTACAAAATAAAACTTTGAAATTTCAGAAGAAGAAATTTCATTGAGAAGATATTTAAAAATTGTATTATAATGTCGATAGCTGCAATTCAAAATGCCAATTTAACTGCAACGTGCAATTAAGTTAAAACATAAACTTTTGTTGAATCGTTGATTTGCAATTAAATGCAATGTATTACTGCATTTGCATTGATAAATTTGAGTTAATGTTAAAAATATTTTAAATATATCATCTGATTCTTATTGATCTTTGTTTGATGTCTTGAATTTAATCCAGCAAAATGTCTAATGTGCTTCCAAGCTCACAAATTGTTAGATAGATAGTTGCTTAATATTGCAAAGGACCTTGAAGCTCCCACGTCTTTTGGCCGCTGGCAATTGTTTCGGTTTCATTTCTAATTAAGTCATATACAATTCTGGGCTGTTGACAGGCCATAAGAAATATGGATGTGGCATTGCTATGTGGCGAGTTGCAAGTGCAGCTAATAATTTGACAGTTTAGTTATTGCCCCAACCCCATAAAGATACATGCCCCAGTCACAGCGACACTGTCTGGGGTAGAAATTTGCAGCCATTGGGTATGGGAAAAAAAATGAATGGAAATGTGAGTTGCATTTGCGGTTGTTGCAAAAGTTGCAACTTGCAGCTTGCGAATCGTAGTCGGTGTTGGAGCTGGAGTTGCAGTCGAAATAAATTCAATTGCGGTTTATATATGATTTTTTCTATTTATGTCACCCAAGACGGGCACAAAGGTGCAAAGGGGACCCGGATGGAGGACAGAAAGAGGGGAAAAAGGCGACTAAAGTCGCAGTCTGAGTCGCTGGCATTGCGTGCTAGAAATTTATGTTGTGTCTGTGGCAACTCACATGAGGCATGTGAGTGTGAGCCGCAGTTGCCAGTTGAAACTGTCGGCAGACGTTTAGCCAAATGACTTTTAAGTTGCACACAGACAACTCAACTTACCACGTCTTGCCTCCGACACGCCCACACGGCAGTCAACAGCGTGTATTGCACGTGTTTTGTTTAAAGTATGCCACACACACATACACACTCAAACACACTCACACACACACATGCACAGTGCTGCAATTTAAACCTTTTGGCAAACAACTTTGGCATCGTCGGCGGCATAAATAAAAATACAGAGTCGCTCTAGAGTCCTTAGTCCTGTTTCTTCGCCCTCATGCTCAGCCACAAGCTCGAACCGTCACCGAAGTCGTTTCCCTTTTCGTACAAAACTTTGCATATAAGTCGCGCGATATTCATATTAATAATATCCGTTTGGGGAGTCCAACTCCTCCAGTGCAACTCTAGTTGCCGACCTCAAACTCGTCGTCGTTGGCGTCGTCGTCGCCGTCTTCGTCTCTGACGCGCACACAGGATATAAAATAAATTAAGGCACAAAAATATGAAAAATTGTACGAAAATACCGAGCAGGAGTCGGGGAATCAGAGAATCAGGGAATCAGGCAGGCAGTCAGCACAGGAAGCGCAATACCTTTTAATGCGACAAAAATTTCAGCCAACATATCAGGGCAATCCGAAGAGCGGAATGAGTTGCATCCAAAAAAAAAGGGGGGCGAAGAAACTCGCTAACTACTGCATAAACAGGCTGCAGGCAAAGAAAGCTAGCCAAGGATACATAGAGCCCAAGTCGGGCTACGAAATGCAGAAATGTTGACTGCAAACTGTGGTGACTGTTTGAATACTCTGCAGAGATTTAGAAGAAGACTTATTTACTTTCCTGAATTATGAAATTACTGAGCAGTAACTAGTTTAACTAAGAAAGTTAGAAGTTCATTAGAGCACATAATTACGAATATTGATAAATGATGATGTGTATATAAGAAATTCCTTAATTAATTAACAATTAACAATTGGTTAAAAAAAAGAGAACAAAAAATATTAATTTAACTGAAGTATAAGTTAAATTTGTAGACTGACTAAATATGTATATTTGAAATGATTGTCTAAATCACTGAAGAGATTGTGAATCAATTATTCATTTTTTGCCAATTAGTTTCTATTTGTTGTCTCCTCTAATTTCTTCAGCAATATTTGAGCAATGTTTCAGCTTTAAGTTAAACGTCACAACAGCAACCACGCAGTGGTTATGCCATTTCTTGTAGCCAAAGAGCAGAGCTTTGCAGACAGCCGTAGAGCAGGTTTAGCAAGAAGAATGTGATTTATTTTTTGGTAGTCGCATTTCGGCGTGAAAATCATTGAACTAATAGCATGTGACATGTGGGAATGGCAATGGTTGTATGCGTGTGAGTTGAATGTGGTTGTGCGAGTCAATGTCTGTCTTGTTCTAGACCCCTTGAGGATAAACGTGAAAAGAAATCCGCACTAATTTCGCCAGCCATCAAAGCGAGTTTGAAGACCTAGAAAAAAATAAACAGAAATGGAATATTACGTATACGCAGCGAGTTTGTAATGTCTACTCGAACTGAACGCGGGAGCAAACAATACGCGCTCGTTATTTGTGTCATTATCCTGCAGATACAACATGCCCGACAGACACACAGATGCGAGTAAAAACGAGTTCGCCCCCATTTATTCATATGCCAGCACATTGTCTTGTGATGTGCCTCGAATGCCGAGTTCTCTGCTCGGTCGTAGTTATGAAATCACTGAGAGACACTTGAGGCTGCTGCGTGGATTTGCCTGCTGCATGGCGTCGAGCATCCTTTATGCTGTCGCCGGCTCATCAGTGCTTGAATTGTTTCACTCATGTGAAGGAGTGCTCTCCAAGCGTAAAATATTAATAGAATAATGACGTTGCCATTGTTTACTATTCGCATTCACCCGACACACTCAAGACTCGATAGTGACTGTGTCTGCAGCAATTGTTGGCTGGGTAATCAGTGAGCTGGAAAAAGACTCACTTATGGAAAATTTACAATTGAAATATGTGTTACATAAGCAAAAGAAAATTGCATTCAGCTTATAAATAGCAAATGAACTGAAAGACAAAAGCTTGAACTACTCATTGAAATTGGCTAAATTAGTAAATAAATAGCACACACTGTATTTACAATATTTTTTCTCTTTTACAGTGTTTGGCCTGGATTCCCCTTTGGGCCTTTTTCCACCCGGTATTGATCCTGGAAAACTCTACAACCCACTGATGGAGATGAGCGATCCACGTGACATGCCCGGCGGTCCGCCGCCGTTTCTCAAAAAGAAAAGTAAGTAAAAACCTGTCTATCAAAAAATCGTAGCAAGTAGCGAAGCGAACTTTTAAACAAACAGCTAATTAACCTTCGGTGAGTTAACTCTGAACTCTGCACTGAAACGAGCAACGAGAAAGGTACGAGAATGCATTCAACACTCAGCAGTCAACATGATTGCCACGTCGACTTAGTTTGCCCTCCTCGGATCACTTCGTGCCTTACTTCACACCTGACTGATTGAACCCGCCAAGAGTTCAGCCAAGAGTTGTTCTGCTGCTTTTGAAGTGAGCTCACGTCTTTGGAGGTGTCTACAGTTTAGACGCAGATCGATCAGTGGCAAAAACGCTAATAATAGAGATTTGATTATCCCAAAAACCTGGAATATCCTCTTTTTGGAGCAAAACAAAAACAACACTCAACTCAAAACGCTGCGATTGCCTTTCATGCCACATTCAATACACATTGAGTGCTGTGATCACTTTTAAGTCGCGATCACTAGTGCGATCATGTGAGGCGGCAAATTTGTTTTTGTGGTTTTCCTGTGCTCAGCTGGGGATCGTATAACAATTGCTGTTTGTTTATTTATTTTTTGTAGGTTGTACATTTTTCTTTATGTTTTGTTTTCTTCACTGAACATGTGCACCTATGCATATCGTAAAGCGTCGCTTTTCCAACCTGTAACAACTCGCTTGATTGACAAATAGCCAGCTCCATAAATGCGTTCGTTTTTCAGCGTTGTTTTTGTTTCACTTTTCGTAGATGTTTCTTTCATTCATTTTCTTTTTCTTTTTGAAACCTCAGAAAGTTAATAATGTTTTTCTGTGTGTGGAGAAATAATACATTTAGCATAATATGTAGAAACTGTGGTTCAGAAATCAATAAACTGTTGCGCTTGATTGTCGTGTGATTGACAATTGAGAGAGGGAGTGAGCAGAGTAGAAATCGCTCGATGATTGCTAACTTAGCGAGTGATCCATGTGAGCCAAAAGCTATGTGTTTTGACAGATTATTTGACAGTTGGCTGGCGTTGATGGGTTAAGTGCTCCACCTTTGTTTTGTGAAACCCTTTTTATGAATGAAAGATCACTTAGCGGTGGAACTGCAGTCTGCAGGCGCCATACGAGTATGTTGATTTAGTACTTAAGTTCCCCACGTGAAGTCGATCCCTTCTCTGATCTTTTGGAACGACATGCAAACACACTTTCGACTGGGATCACATTTAATTGCTTAATTTTCTCATCAATACAACAAGCGGAGTCGTGATCAGATGTTCGGCATGCCAAAGTGAAATACCAGAAAATACTACAAAGCAGGGCCACAGATCTTCGGGCTGAGATCTCAGACTCATCCCGACCATGACAATCGCTGCTTAAATTACACCAACAACAACAACACCAGCAGCAGCAACAGCAAACAAAAACAATGTGAAACAGTAAATAAAACTGTGCTAAAAAGCGCAAATCTGGCGTATAGCACGATATTCTTTATTGCGAATCTGGCGAAACGGGTTTGAGCCCACAATTGATAAGAATCTACACTTGGCTTAAACGGGCACTGCCTTAGGAGTCGTCAGCAGCGGGGTATCAGCACAGCGACAGGGGCAAGGGGGAGAGGCACAGGGGGAAGGACCACAGCAGAGGCAGAGGAAGACCAAAAAGAGAAAAAACACACTTTTAGGGCCTGCATTCATACTGTTCGTGTGGGTGTGATTAACTGATTTGTTCACATTCATTTGTTCATTTCGGGATTGTCTTTTGCGCCGCTCTCAATGTTACCCTCTCTCTCTCTCTCTTTTTGTGTATTGAACGTGATTTGCAATTTGTAACAAATTCAAATTTCGTTTTATGTGCGACTAGAGGGGGGAACTATTGCCGACTTGTTTGCCTGAAATGCCTTATTAGAACTCCACAACAACAACTACAGCAAGAGCGCAATGAACTATCAACAAGAACCTTAAACAATTGCATCATGGCTGCAGCTCTCCCCCCTTGTTCTTGTTGCAGTTCATTGGAAAAAAAGGTCAGACCTACGTTGTGACCTATTCACGAAGGCAAATTGGCAAAAGGCAGCCACAACAAGAGCCAAGATAATGGCAGTTATTGTTGTCGTGTTATGTGAAGAATTCCACTTTAATGTGACAAGAACAAAAGTAGTCAATTTGCTAAACGACTGAGGGACGTTTAAGAAAGACGATAAATATAAATTGAATTATTATTTACTTATACTAAGCAAATAACTTTTAAATACGCCACCATTTTCGAGCTGTAAATATTTCCAATGAAATCATTTAGTTATGTTTTATTTTGTTATATTTTATTTAAATACTTGAACAAAGCTATTAATTATTACTTAATTAACTCTAATAATTTCTCAGTGATAAAGAGCAAAGAATATAGATATATATAATTCATATGTTTGATTCAAATTTCGATTTATAAATCTGCATGTCAAGTTAAGTGTGTTTGTTAATGAAGCCTTCATTTAAAAGTGTTGTATGAATTTTTGCCGTGTAGCGTCTTTCACATTAAACTTTTATTCATTTTGGATACGATTATAAATTATTGCACAAATAGGTCTCCAAAAAAGCAATAATCTTTTATTATAAGAAGACTTTAGAGTTTATTCTTATGCATTGACTTTCGTTCGATAATTTAATTTTCTTGCTGTTGCCCAAAGAGTGCTTAAATTTACACTCGTGCAATTCAAAAAGAAAAAAAATGGGGGACGCACAAAAAATTTTTTGTTTTTTTTTTTTGGAAAAAAAAAAGAACAATCGGAAAAGAAATGGGGTAAGGGGGGGAAAAAGAAAATTTCATATCATCAGTTGAAAGGCGGCAATAAACTGTGAATTATCGTTGGCCGTAAATATTTTTGGATACACATACACTGACGTTCGACTGGCCATCAGTGTAGGATTCGCTATTGTTCCCCACTCTGCACCGCGCTGTAGCACCGACTGTTCAATGGTGTCACACAGCGCCAGCAAGTGGAAGTTCGCTGATCGTTGAATGCCATCTCTACCTGTGTCCCAGACTCCAACTGGCTCTAAGCCAGCATCTGTGGCTTTCGTTGAAGCTGCAACTGTGGTTGCGGCTTTGTGGCGCTCTCTCATTGTGGGGCAAGTCGATATCTATGGATCTAAATTGAGTTTTAGCGGCGCATGTGACGACGACGAGGACGACGACGACGTCGCTGCCTGCTCGTAATTTGCATATGGAAGAAGGCTGGGGCGAGGCACCGGCTATGGTATGGGAACCACCACAGCGTTGCTCGCTCGCCTTTTTCTAGGTGCCACATGCAGCAACCACAACAACAAAAGCCTCGTACTCCACTGGGTGTGTATGAGCTGTAGGCACTCCGCAGACAATGGGCGACTCTTTCAGCGAAACTGTCTGGGGCAGCATATGGGGCCAGAAGATTGAAACATTAGTCGATGCTCGCCAAGAGATAACCCAACCCTAACTAATCATTCTCCCCTCTCCCTGCCTTTGTGTACTTTCAGTGCCACGCCCCAAAGGACAACACTCGGCGCCACGCGGTGGCCCACCGCGCTCGTGGACCAACACCGAGCTGACGGAGGCACTGCAGCACGTGTGGAACAAGAAGATGACCACCTCGCAGGCGTCGCGCATCTTCGGCATACCCTACAACTCGCTCCTCATGTACGTGCGCGGCAAGTACGGCAAGAGTCTGAAGCTGGAGCAGCTGCGCAAGGACTGCATCAGTGGTCCCCCCATCGAGATGTTGCAGATGGGCATCAGTGGCGGCGGCGGCGGCGGCAGCTCCAAGAGCGACAAGAAGGAGCGCAAGGAGAAGGACAAGGACAAGAATGCCTCCGGCTCTAGCTCCGGCAACCCCAACTCAAGTGGCAACGGCAGCGGTTCCGCTGGCAATCCAAGTGCCAGCGGTGGCTCTGCTGGCCCCCCCTCCTTACCGCATCCCGGCGATCTGGGGCCACTGGGTCCGCTAGACCTGGAGCTGGGACTGCCGCTGGGCCCGCCAGCTGGTCCACGCAGCGGCAGCTCGGAGCCCGATCTGCTGGGCGGCCCCAATGCGCTGTTCAATCCCTTCAATCCGCAAGGCTTCTATCCGGACTTTGCTGGCGGTTTTCCGGGGCTGCCGCTGAGCATGCTAAACCTGCTGCCGCCGGCTGAGCGCCATCATGCCGCGGTGGCCATGCACCACTTGGGCGTCAGCATGGACGAGGACTGCAAGTCGGTGGGCTCGAAACAGTCCTCCTCACTGGACGATGACTTTTCCGCCGCCGGCTTACCCCTGGCGCTGGAGCAGCGGCGCCACAGCGATGTGGGTAGCAATGGGGCGCCCATGGCGCAGGCGAATGGTGCTGGGCAGGATTGAAATATGTGGCGGGATTGGGCTGCCAACCCAATGTTCTTCCCGCCCTACGAGCTGGACGAGACTGGCCACCACTCACCACCGGCCCCGCTTCAGCCACCGCCGCCGCCCCCGCCGCTCGGCTGCCGCGACTTCAGCTTCAATCCGAGCTTATTCATGGCACGGCGCAAGCTGAAACGCTATCGAGCCAAGCGCGTCCAGATGCAGCTGCTGGTGCCAACTGGAGGAGGTGGAAATGGAGGTGGAGGAGGGGGCGGAGCACCACCGCTACCGCCACCACCACCGCCTTCAGCAACAGCACCGAGACCATCGCTGCCTCCGCCGCTGCGAACTTAAATTAGGCGTTGATTTAAGACAACTGTGAACATCGATGGTGAAAATTGAATGCAATATGTGTTTTTTTTTAAATGAATTAATTGAGTAGTTATTTATGAATTAACCCATTGACAATTATTTAGTTTTTATGCAAACGACAATATTCAATGAACTATTTTGATTTCGTTTAGTAATATATAATATGTATGTGTTTATGTATATTTTGCTGGTGCTTTTAGTTCCTATTCCCGATCATGATTTCAAGTATTAATCCTAATTTACAAATTACCTTTAATGAGTTCTTACTTTTAAGCTAAGTAATTGAATATGACAAAGCTTACAAAGCATTTGAGGCAATACATTGAAACATTTGTAACTTATAAACGATTATAATTTATCCGATATTATGCTTAATTATGTATTAATTAATTATGTATTTTTGTATGTATATGTAATTCAAAATCAAATAATCAAAACAAACGAATAATTACAAATGAAAGCTATTCGCATATAAGAGAGCATTGTAAATATTATTAACACAACGATAACCAAACCAAGCAGCATTAGGGGTTTTCCAATTGCAAGCCAGGACACTAAGTGAATCGATATCTGCAGCAATTTGGACACAATTAGCAGAAAACAATTTGTAATGCAAAGTAGTATTGGAATATTGGCATATTGATATTCGTACTCTGCGTATGAGATTGATATACA
Source organism: Drosophila siamana (assembly GCA_035047445.1). Classification (NCBI taxonomy): domain Eukaryota; kingdom Metazoa; phylum Arthropoda; class Insecta; order Diptera; family Drosophilidae; genus Drosophila; species Drosophila siamana. The sequence continues at coordinate 2,561,448 of JAWNPP010000002.1, forward strand.
TATATATATTCACAATGACTGTACCAAAATTTTTAATGTTATTCTATGAACCAGCGGCAATTATTTAGTTGTAGTTTAACTGTATTTTCCATTAGGCAATTTCTAACTGTATAAATCTCAATCGAAATCCGAAAATTCAGTAGCTGTTGATGGATTCACACATCATTCGCAAAACATTGCATACACACACTTCACGTACATATACATTATTTATAGAGGTCGCTATGTAAGTGTAGAACAAACATAACAGAAAACATAATGGATGGGAATCATTGCACCCCTCCATTTCAGAGCAGTTTTGTAATTCAATTTGTAAATGAACCAACCAATTCTGGCGTTGGCATGTGACTCATTCCCCCGCGCATAGTTTTAATAATTTATAAGCTCAACATATTTTAATTATAATATTATAATTAAAGAAAACACAAGAACAACAAAAAAACAAATATATTGTCTAAGTTATACATATAATTAGTAAAGGTTATTAAATAAACAGTTAAATGAAATCATTCATTAAATACAATGGGTATTTTACTGAAATTCGAATTAAAAAGCACAGATTGACAAGTAACCACATTATTAGTCTATTGGCGCTCATATTTAAACTAATGTGTATATCGATATATTAATCGATTTTTCCTTGTGGTGGGGGTCGATAGAAAGCTTTCAAAAGCCTTTGATTTTCTAGGTTTGTGTATAACCTATATTTACGATGCGGTAGGTTTCTCCGCTAAAGTATTTTTAGCTAAGTCATGAACCTCTTCGATAAGTCAGCAAAATTACAAAATACGTACGCCGTCTCGTTTACTCCCAGGGGCGCCTTTACTTATGTTGCTACCGGCGGAAAACATGTGTTAAAGTGAGATAGCTAGACATACACTCCATCTGCCATAGCACTTAGCTATTGTAGGGAATCATTTGGCGCGTCAATTCATCATTTGAATATATTTCTTAAATTTTATTTCCAAATAAAATTCCTGTTGTATTCCAGTTTATTACTTCAAAGATTCCTTTATAATATCACAGGGAAGTGTCATTAAATATGCATACAGTTTGTAATAACATCAATGTCTTACTCAAATTGCAAACTCATATCACATAAATGTACCTCTCTCTTACATTGTGCATTAATGTCCAGCTGTCACAACATGTTGGACATGTCTATTTGTTTTTGGGGCATTTTTCTGATTGTAATGCCGAAACTGGCTTTTGCGGAGTGCTCATAACTCATGATGAATCGTCCAGCACCAAACTGTCAAAAAGGCTGTCAGAAAAGTGGCAATGGTCAGCCAATAATCCAACTTTGACCTCGACTTCAAATGTGGAAAATGAACATCAGCATAGCTCAATCCCTACCTCTAGCAGTAGTTGTACATGAATGTGCTTCTTTCTGTGTGTGTGTGCGTATATGTACTTTGTTTTGCCATCTCTCTCCAATCTGCAGTTGCCCATGCAATGGCAATTTTCATGCTGGCGGCAAACAGCGAGAACATGGCTATCAGAATCAGTACAGCTGTACTGTTGTTCAGCTTGTCTGGTTTGGTTGTGGCTTTTGCGGCTTTCCAACCATTTGTAACCCAGTTGCTATCAGAAGCACAAAGATGCTACCTGCTGCCTGCTGCAGCAGGTTTAAACAATCTGCATGCACCTTCTTTTGCTTCTCTGAAAATTCCAGGCCAAACTCAATTGAACATTTGCTTAATTTGTACTGCACCGGATTGCAGATTACAATTTAAAGCAGGCGGGCAGATAGAAAGACATACAGACATACAGACAACCACTTGGCTGAGGCTGAGCGTCAGTCTGGCTGGCTCTCTGGCCTCATCAGCAAGAACATCATCATCTCGTCGGGGTGTCAGTCAGTTGCCAGTCGCTTGGCCTTTCGCCTTTGTTGTCGCCACCCGCTGCCGCCGTCTTAACATTATTATGCAAATGCTTGGCATGGCTATCTTTACCTCTCTGCTACTGGCTAGCCTCACAACATTGTGACTCAATTTTGCTGTGCGACTCATTCGATTGGCCATTGAACTTCTAATGCAGTCAGCCGAAGGCTCATTAACTCAAGCGCCTGAATTACAACTGCAACTGTGTGGAGTCTATTCAGAATTGATCTTGGCATCAAAAGGTCTCGAATTGCAATTGGCATTGACACGTCAAAAAACAAGTCTCATCTTCTTAGCCATTCTTTGATGTTGTTGTATTTATTTGTTTTTGGCATTAACGAGACACCGAGCGATTTAGTAAGCCTTAGTAAGCTTTTGGATCTGCACCAATCAGTATCTATTTTTCAGCGCCTGTCCGTGGACTCCGTCAGCATATTGAAATTGCCCTAGGGCAGGCAACCGCTATAAATACTAAACACGTGTCTGGTTTTCTTGCCTTTTGAGTGTTGCTCAACGCGAATCAGGTTCAACAAGAACGGCAGTGCGGTCTGCTCGACTAGCAAATACCTAAATAAGCAAAAGAATAAATATATATATATATATATATATATAAGTATTATTACAGAAGCATAAGATGGAGAGAGTTTAAATGACCTACTAATTAGACATGTTTAAAAATTTGGCAAACCTATTCGCAAAAGCATCATGCCCTTTACCATTTATTTTTGCGTGGGTATAAAATCGTTGCTTGGATTTGGGCAAGTGGCACGTGTGTTTACCCGCTGAATGCAATTATTTGTTAATTTTATTGGATTGCGAAATGGGGATTTTGAAGAGCAGTTAAATACAGCTAAAAATGTGTGAAATAACATTATAAATGCTAATTTACACTTCCCTCTTATCTGCTCACGATGATAAAGCAAGGTAGATGCTATATTCTCAGCTAGATTGATTTTCCCTTCAAAAATGCCAGCATGATCTAATGAAATTTAATTAGGTATACCAAGAATCTAAGGTTCACTAGGTTTCCACCGTACTAAAGAGCAATCGTGGTAAACCCACAAGGTCTGTGATCGATAGTTAGACAATAGCTAGCGTATTTTGAGGTGCTAGATTATTAATTAGTTGCATTAATTGCAATCGACCCACCGTACGTTGGGTGGTTATTGCAATTAGTAGCTAAACAAAGGCGAAACAGCAACAAGAACCACAGAAGCGTTCTGGGCGACGGTCACATTGCAACCCATTGACGACAGAGAAGCCACCGTTGCCACCATTGCCACCATCAGCATGTTGCACCAAAGAAATGTAGACGATGCGCGCTGGCATGTGACATGCGGCAACCACACGCATTGACCCGCTGAACCCTCCCCTCAAACGTGTGCACCTCCCAACGCCCACAAGCGATTCGAGTGGCGCTAAAAATAACAAAAGCCTAAGCCCCAAGTGCAGACACAGCCACAGCTGGTGGTAAGTTGGAGAGCAACATCAACGAGAAATGGCGACAGCAACAAACAACACGACTACAGAAATGGAAACTGAAATTGAAACAAGTCGCATTCAACTTTTTTGAGCATGTCTCTCACTCTTTTTCTCGCTGCATGTCTCTTCCCCCCTCACTCTCTCTCTCTCTTCTCTCTTTCTCTCTAGATTTCGGTTTTGCAAGTGCGCTACAGTAGAGATTTTTCAGTGTGAAACTACTATGAAAATAGCAATTTCAGATAATTTATACATGTTACAGATAATCAATAAAAATAAAAATAGCAAATTAAAAAAAAACAATATTTGTTAATTAATATAAATTAGAGTATAGAATTATTAAAATATTCATTAAATTTAAATAATCTTTTAAATTTACATTCTTTACTATTGCTTCATATTCGCTAATGTTAGGTGAAAAACTTTATTTTATTTAACATACATCTGTGATTTTCATTAAATTAGATAAGGGGTTTTTTTCAATTATTTTATAAACGCACGAGATTTTCAAACAAGTTTACTTATATGCCAAATTACTTTATTTATATATGTGAGGCTTCAATAGTTAGATTAATAGTTAGAATAAAGCATTTGCAATAACTTTATGCCAGTAAATTTATACACAATTCGAAGAGTTTAATTTTAAATACTTGCTGTTTCTCTGAAAAACTTGCTTATTTAAGATACTAATGTTTTAGCATTGTATTTATTTTTGGATGGCTCAAACTACTAAGTAGTCTCTCGCAAAACATCTTCGTTGAACAGCGCTGCTAGTGAGTTTCCACTGTACTTCTCTCACAGCCGTTTCGACGCGCCTGCGTTCAACGTTCTCTGTTTGTGTTGCTCGCCGTTGCGCTCTTCGCGTGCTGTGACGAGTCCAGCGTGTGTGTTTTCAGTTTGTGCTGTGTGAACCGTGGAATCAGTTGCTTTTCGTATCTGCAACGAGTTGGATAACAATTCGGTTGGCGCTGCTGCCGCTTTCAACGCTGCGTATCTATATCTGGCCGTGTCTGTCTGTGCATTTTGTTGTCGAGCAAGTCAGTTGCTATATTAAACGCGAAGTCGTTTCTTGAATGATGCATATTGAATAACTAATATTCATTAGTATTCGCGCTTCTATTTGGTTGAGTTATCCGAAAGCGAGCAACTTAAGCCAAATTGTCAACAAAGTATCTCGCAGATACCATTCTCTCTCGCACTCGTAGTCATACTCGTAGTCGTAGTCGCTCCGCAGCGCACTTTCAAATACAAATAAATATTCGAAACGCGTGTGCACAGTAACAATTTATTGCAAAAACTGCAGCACGAAAATTAAAAAACAGCTCTGCAAAATTGTTCGCAATAATAATAGGGAATAAATAAAACAAAAAAAAAAAATACTCAAAGAAAATACGCGACGTTTTTTATCATACCAAAAATATTTGTTGTTTATTTATGTTTTGTGCTCGGCAACGCGCTTGTGTGTGCTTGTGAACATCTCTGAAGTCGTGTGCGTGTATCTGTGTGTAAGTGTTTTATCTCTGAGAGTCGCACAAAACAGCTGTTGGTGCGACAACAACCACAACGAGCACAACAACGACTACAACGAGAAAAACAACACCTTGAGTTAAGAATGAAAACAATTGTACAACATTGATATAATAATCCAACTTGGAATCAAATTTCCTGTACTTTAGTGACCGCTTTTAAGGTGAGTTAAACTAACCTTTACGACTATCACAGTGCTAAACAAATTGTATACTAATTTTGCCTGTTAAAAATGTGACAAAAATATATACATACTTCTATACACGTGTGTGCTTTGTTACTTTGCTCGGAGTTTGATAAGTTTGCCGGTTGAATTTGAATCTCGGACGCCAGCAATCGAATTGATAAGAATACAACGAGTCAGTCAGTGGCATTTCAGGGGTTCACTCACTGCAAAGTGCACTGAGAGAAATGAATTCAAATCATTGAAAGTGATTTCATTAACAAAAATACAAAACATGTTTCATTCGAAAATTAATTGTTAAATTAATATCGAGCTGTTTAACATAAGTCACGAATTTACATAAGCTGAGACCTGTTCAGTTATTCATTTTAAAATTGCTGCACGTTGAGCAACTTGTGGCTAACCCGCTTAGTGAACTATCAAACTAGCAACGAACAAAGTTAGTGAATCGCAGTGGAACCGGAACAGGAACAGGAACTTGATGAATACACAACACGCACACTTACATCTCTTTACTTTCCTGCAGCACAACAATAAAGAACACTTTCATTGCACTGTGGGAAAAATCAATAAAAACGCACGCGACCAGCCGCAAACGAGGCAAACATCAACCATAAGTCTCCCACCTTGCCCTCACGCCTCGATTCTATCTCAAATAAGAAAGAAAAATTCAAAATACTACGCTTTGAAAGTGAGTCCTTATCGCAAGCAGCGCTGCCGACGGCAATTGGGATTTTTCTTTTAATTAAGCGAATCGCAAAAGCCAAAGTCGAATTAAGTAGCACTAGATAACTTGCAAATCGCGTTTAACAAGTGCAGTTAACACAAGCGGGCGCAAAATACCCTACAGACCTCTCACAACCCCTACACTGCATTGTAGGGAAGGCCTTTCCCATTAACAGAAAGGAAAATCCAGCTAGCAACGAATTTGCGAGCAATAGTTTTGGATGATTCGGTAGGAAAAAAAGACAAGCAAAAGAAACGAGGAAAACGAGTCCAGAGTCCCGAATCGAGTACCTCCGACGCAGGCGCACAAGACAATTCTCTCAACATCGTTGGTCTGCTCTCCTTAAAATACTAAGTTTTCTTACCCGCCCCGCCACCCGCTCTGTTGCTGATGCTGTTCCTGTTCCATTGTTTTTGTTGTCCTAATTTTTTTTTTTTTTTGTTAGTCAGTGAATTGTGTCGCTTGTATGTATCTTTAGGATTGCATTGTGGCCTGGCTATGCTCCGCTTGCGCTGCTTCTGCATAAATCCTACTAAAGCAATTGGAATAACAGCAATTGAACAAGTTTTCTTTTTTCGGATGGAGCCAAATGAAAATTGACACGAGAAGTGAGTTTTTCATTCAATCCGTGCAACAAAAGTGCTTTCAGTTTGCAACATGCATTCAACTAATCTGCATATATGTGTAGTTATGTATGCCTGGGGCTGACTAGGAGCTGGAGGCGTGTCATGGTTGCAGTTAAAAACTGAACTTTAGCATTGAACCACTTAAACTGGCGCAAAAGTGAAAGTAAGCGAGAAAGTATAAATATCCTGAATCGAAATAATATTAATTTAGAAAATATAATTTCAATAATTGTAGGCACGTGGAGCATATCAGATCTATTAATTTTACCACGTTAGGTGTTCGAATGTATTCTATTCATTAGCACACTAATCTCAATTGCAGTTGATCTGAATATATCTGCATTAAAAGTCACAAAATATGTGGAATGTATAACAGTTTGGTTATAGTTGTAGATCTGATGCGGTGTAGAATGTGCACTTGTTGACAGTCTATTTTTATTTTTTACGTAGCAATCAAAGTCTTGTATATTATTGTAAATGTGTCTTTAAAATTGTTATAACATTCTGTCTGCTTTTTTTTGATTACATTTCATTTATTCAAATAATATACTTCTTTTTAATATTTCCATTTTATCATTTTATTCCAATTTCTGTCACTTCGTGTTAGTCATGTTATCGCTGAAGTTTCTCGTTCACTCTAAAATTGGTGCAGACAAATCTAATTCAATTTCATTTTTAATTTACTCAATTTATTCGCAATTACAACCGAAATTTTTTATATAGAATACAGACACGAGAGCGACAATCTTATACTATATAAGCATTTATAAAGTCAATTATTTTTAGATCTCGCAGTTGCCCAACTGTGCTTATGCTGTTGGCACACGAGCTCGGTAATTCGGTCATTTCCTCAACTAAATATCTATTTTATTTTATTTGTATGAAGTGCCTGAATTTCATTATCACGCCAAACTCAACTGAAACGAAATTTCACAAACTGCAGCAGGCGCGACAAGTTTATTGGGTCATTCGTGGCTAAAGGAAAATGCGAAGTCGACGCTGTAGTACAAGTATTACAAGTGCCTATTTTAAGCCTTCTCCCTCTCTCGCTCTATCTTGCACTCTCCTTTCTCGCTCCGAGTATGCTGTATGCTGTGGACTAACAAGTGGCTGTTAGAGTCGAGTTCATATCTGAAGTGGAAGCTCCTTCAGTTTTCCATTCAATGGCTACAAGTGGGTCACATTGAAATCATATTCTTGGCTAATATCTAGAGCGGATGTGTTTATCATACTATGATGTGACGTTTGCTCGCGCTCTTGGCAAACTACGGCTTAATAGTCTATGACCATAATAGGCAGATAACCCAAAGAGTGAAAATCAACAAACGGCCGGGTCAGTGGGCCAAAGAGACTACAACAGTCAACAGAGTGAGATAGAGAGCGAGAGAGAGAGGTGGGAAAGCAACGAAATATTGAAGTGAGAAACACCATATGCGTTTGCACGGGTAAGGAAAGAAAAACCCGGCTGGCCACAAAGAGGTAAAGTGAAAATGCAATTGCGTGTACTAGCTACGACGAAAAAAAGCTTCCGCATTGTTATTTTCATTATCTATATCAGCCATTGCCTGGCTCTTTGTGAATTGTGAACAGCATTGACTATGGAATCCCTTTTGTCTCCACCTCGTAACGACGGGCAGACTTTCAGCAATTAATCTGTAATTTTACTCGGCATTGCCACTGTTAGCCCTAACCAATATGATGACGCTTTCTGTTTACTATCTGTACTCATCGTATCTTCACGTTCAATGTGTATTTATCGAAAGTGCATTGAACTGCAGCTGGCTGTGTAAACAGCAATGTATTTTAACTGTGACTCTTTAAACGCTTCGCACTTTTGCAACAAAACTTTTGAACATAACCCCAAAGCCCACACATAACAAATGTCAGCGCGAGCGAAAGAGATAGCAAAGGAGTAACGGAGCGAACGTGACAGAGGAGAGTGCAAAAGGAAGCGGAGTAAGAGAGTGCGCTAATTGTACCAGCGGGTCCAACTATCAAAATGCAGAAGCCGGTGCAGCGAGTTTTCCACTTTTATTTTCTCACATTTAACAACGTTTAACAATTTTTCACAGCAAGCGAGGAAGCAGAGTGGACTAGACAGCGACACACTGATGCATTGGGGGGAGGGGGATAGAGGCGGGCATTGCAGAGTACCTGTGTGTTTATATCGAGGCGTAACTTCATGCATATTATACCTGATGTTTAGTCTGTACAAAATAATTTTCTGCCAGCATGTTAGCATTCATGTTAGTCGCTGCACAATGGGGTAAATGTGTGGCAAAACTCAACAGAATATTGAACATTGAATCAGTCATTGAGTATAAGTTGAAAGAATACATTTTCTAGTTAAATATTGAATTACTGCAACTGTTAATACAATTTGGAACTGAAAACATGAATTTTACATTTTCCTTCATTACACTTTAAGATTAGGTTTTGCACTTTCATTTAAATATTTATTATAGCTTCAGCTTATTCATTTTGTGTGCAACGTTCCCTGTAACTCTAATTAAAGCACTGCGATAATTTCCATATATTTTCGCATTCGCTCCATGGTAATTACGCCCTTAAAAGTCAATTAGTCTCTAGCTTTAGCACTCTGCTGCTCTGCTGCTCTGGCTAAGCCCTTACATTATCTCCGTTGCGCATGCAATATGTGTCGCAAGTTGCAAAGCTCGAGAATCTCCAGAGTTAAAAGTTCAAGAGGCTTCTCTGTCTCTCTCCCTCTCTTTCTGCCTGTCTCTCACCTGTGTCTGTCAGGCAAAATCTGCTTTAAATTTTTAATCGCTTGAAATGTTTGTGTTATCGTTAGACCCCTCTTCCAGGCGAGAAACTTACTGACTCCGACTCTCGCTCAACTGCACGTTACGTATACGTAACGTTTAATATACGACTTCAGGTCCATGCGTGTGAGCAGAGTATGAGTGTAAATCTATGGTGCAGTAAGCTTTACTTTGCACTTGCGTGCCTCAGGCTGTTCATATTACAGATTACACATGCACACAAACTGCACAGTCGCCGAAGAAAGAGTATTTACTCGTGTACATATATTAATTACAATCGACACGACTTTCGTCGCCATGTGCGTGTGGCCAGAGGTCTAGAACGGTTGAGTTTTTGAGCATAAAAGCTTTTTCGTTTTAAGCATGAAGTACGTATAATCTGCAAATTGCATTTTATATGCTAAAATTCAGGCTAATTATTGGGTTAGATCAGTAAACGCAGGCATGATATATCCAAGACTTACTCACTTGAATAATTAATTTGGATTGTACGATTGGACATGTGCATAAATAGATAAGCTTTACCAACAGAATAAGAGTGAGAGCGGGCATGAGTAAGAGCTTCTTATAATCTTCAAGGCCTTCCAAAAAGTCGCCTCAAGTAATTCGTGCATGGCAGGCATAAAAATAAAATGTATTACTAATATATATATATACGTATAACTGCTGCCTCATGAATATGCAACAAGTATGCCACAACAATGACTTTCTGAGTCACTCGGCTCAATCATAAATCAAATAGGTAACATTATTTGATTGGTCTTAACAGCTTTTTGCCATGAAGGGCAACGCATCGCTCTGGTCAGTGGTCAGGGTCAAAAGTGGCAGAAGAAACCAGTTTTCATTTACCATTTTCCAGAACCAAGTTCCGAGTTCAGCAAGGGCAACAATTAAAATCAAATTAGCGATTAACACACACACACACACACATAGCTGTTTAAATGACATACAGTAAAGATGTCAAGTTGGCTTGGTATGTGTGAGCTTAGACAGTTGAACAAACTCAGTGTGATAAGCATATCAGTTCCAGTTGAAGCAAAGCATCGAAATACACTGCTGAAGTTCATTGATTGTGCAATAAGTTCGTAAAACTACTATCAATTAGTGGGCACCAGAACATGTCGAGGGTCTTCACTGTGCACAACCACAGTGTCCGTGCTGTAATGAGTTAATGTAATTAACAATTAATATTCGTTAACAATTTTATTAGAATGATCCAGTCGCAGCTTGATTATTGTTTTGCTTCAACTCAGCTCATTGTGTTTTTCTAATGTCGGAGACGCCCCAATGGAAGTGAGAAGCGAGCGACGAGTGTGCGACGTTGCCACACGCTTCCCCATTTTATATGCATATGTACTCGTAGTCGTACTCGGCGTACGTGTATGCGCCATACCGAATCGTATTATTCAATACTTAATAAACCAGAACGTGACGATGACGTCGTCGTGGCTCGCCGGCCTTTTCAGGTTTTCGCCTGCCACTGCCATGAGGAAGTCGCTCTCCGGATTCCCACACTTCCCGCTCAGCCCAACTGGCCAGCTGGTTGGCTGTACTCTATCCAGCAGGCTCGGCAAATGGTGAGGGGAACCCTCGGCGACATCGCTAGACTCTACCACACGATCATGTGCTTGTTTAACGCCTTTCACCGAAGCGACGTCTTGACGTCAGGCGCAGAGTCACAGCCAGACATAAAGATTGCAAACTAAACCAATCCAAACTGGTCAATGTCAATTGATATGTGTCTCCCATCGAATATAGTTGCAATTGTTAAGAACACTTAAATTGTAAACCGCCTGAAACGGAAGGAAATTCAGCTTATGAGACGGGGAAATTTGTGGTCACTTGGGATTTAACTCAACCTGTTAAAAATTTCCACTTGCTTATAGCTTAAAATTGTATCACTATTTGCTTGTTTCGCATTCATTATTCGAAACTATAATCTTTTATTGACAGTATTACTTTGAGGCTGTCAGAGTTCAATTTAGCTTAATTTCAATTCAAACTTAATTATACTTGTACTTAGCATTTTGATATTTGGACTGCATATAACTCACCTAAAGTGACTTTTGCTTTCTTGACTTTAGAAATTGTGAGTCAACAGTCTAGCCACTAGGGAACTGTGCAGTTATAATCCTCTCTATTGAATGCAATGGGTATACAATTTTAAACAAAAATATGAAACACAACACTTTTTTCGACATGTTTGAACAGGTTTAGATTTTCAATTTTTCAAAAGTTGCATTCACACTTACGTTCTCGTAAAATATTATAAATAGTCGTGATTTTTTATAGCCTCGAACCAGCTTGATAACCACAACTACAGTTTTGTTAGATAATATCGCAAAGTAAATTCATTGCACAGCTGTATTTATAATGTGTATTATAACTATGTATATAACATGTGCTAGGGTTACATTTAATGATTGAATGTGTAATAGACAAACATGCTGTTAATTTAAATTTAAATAGTTATTTATTTTTATGCATTTATTTTCTGTTCAATTTAATCGCAGAGAAGAATATGGAATCTCCCTGAAATGTTAGTTCAGGCACTCTAAAATTATTATTTTTAGTATTCTTAGGGGAACACGTATCATTTATCGTTCATAGAACATGAACAAACTTTGAACAAGTTCAATTGAATAAAAGTACCGTTAGAACTGATTTAATGTTCTGTGGTAATAACCTTTATATTAGGTTTCTTTAAGACCCCAATAAAGATCTATGTGATTAATGCGTTTCGACGGCCAAGCACGTATGCGGCAGAAGTTAAAGTCGATTGCTCTGCATAGATTTGGCAATTATCAACCACGTCCATACTTAACGCGCACATGGAAATCGAATTGCGAATCGCATACAAGATTTCACCTCTATATACTTTTCTCCCTAGAGAGTTCTTCATATTTTGGCTCCATCCTCCATTCCGCTTGAAATGCTTAGTACGGAATGTCATGAGACGGGGCAGTTAACGAATGTAGGTAGACGTGTTATAATGATGATGATAATGATGATGATGATGGCTCATTACCGGGCAGGTGGGCGTCTAGATCTATAGAAATGTATGCCAGCCAAATGCTTATTAGCCGTTAACGGTTAAGCAAATAATAACAATTACAATTACTGTAACAATAACATTAACAGTTACAGTCGCATTTACAATAGCAATTAAATTTAACGCTTGAGCAAAGCGGGGAATTAGGTTAAATGCAAATTTCCCAATTTATTTTTAGGTAGAACAACAAATCGAACTGAACCGAATACGAGTAAACATAAGGCAGCAGATACTTGTTTTGTGAATGAATCACTTTCTCAGGGAGACACCCACAAACTGATGTCCCAACACACTCACTCAACTCAACCACCAACTGTGTGTTAGTGTGTGTCCAAAGCGTGAAGTGTAAATTATGTTAATTTGAAAGCATTTTATTGCATAATTACGCAGCGGCGGCGACTCATTAAATAACAGTTAAGTCAACACGCAGCGCTTCAAATGAAAGTAAAAACTGTCGAAGTGGAGAAAAGAATCGAACGCCGCGGCGTCCAATCAAAACGATCACATTGCGACGAGTGGGGAGAAAGTGTACTGTCAATTGGCAAATCTATTAAATTTCCAATACAGAGGAAGAGAGAGAGAGCACAATTAAAGCATTTTCATTTTAAAATCACCCACATCAAGTGTAAAATGTAAATCAATTTGATTTGATTTATTGTGCAAGCATCCCACTCACACATCTCGAATTCCCTTCCAAACTGTTGCGATTCGAAATAGTATTTGATGTGCAAATGAATGTGCAGTGCACGGATATTTAATCTAATGTTTATTGATGTCGAAATGTGCTCTTCTAGCCGTTGTTTAAGCTAGTCCAGAGACCAATTTACTACTCACACGTAGTTCCTAAATATGATATTTCACACGTGTTACAGTTACTTAATGTTTTATGGACTATTTGTAAAATATGTAAAAAAAATAAAAAATATTAAAATAGGTGGAATTGATCAATGTTTGAAATTATCTTATGCTGTTTATGCTATACTAATATTTATACTAATAATTATGTCATTTGAAAACTCATCATCAATAAATTAGATCATTCATTGAATTGAAATAAATGAAAACATTGAAATTTAGAACTGCGAATAGGGTATATTTTAGTCGCTCACTGTCGACTAGAAACGCTTGTTTATTCAATTTGAACGTTTCATTGAAGACTTTGCCAAGACACGTAAATTTGAAAACAGATACGCTTATAATATGTATATATGTAGATGAATTGTATTGGTTTTATATTTTCCCTTCACGTTAATACGTTTTGCACTTTGATATAATGACTGAGCACTGGCTGACCGCATTAGGTTGATGTCTGTTGTTTGTCAATACTGTTTACATTAATTTAATTTTGAGCTCAATTGCTCTCAGTCACGTTCAGTCTTAATTCAATTCGATTACCAAATTTAACTAGCATTCATTTCTTTACAAAAAAAGAGCAATCAAAATTGAAGACTAAAATTCGCAGTTCATAAACCCTTCAATTAACTGTTTGCTAAGTGACTATTAAAGGCACAGTTGAACATTCTGAATAAGAGCAGATACCAGACATTACTCGTACTTACAATCAGTTACCAACTGCGTTCTAAACTATCAGCCATATGACATTTCCAAGTACCCAAAGGCACAACAAATCGCATAGCAAATCGATTTTTATGTTGCTTTGTGTTTGCCCCCAACTGTAAGCAACTAAGTTGTCGTGGTAGGCAGAGTGGGAGGGTGGCAGGGGGCAAGAGAGACCATAAAAACTAGCAAAACAAAACTGAAATCAAACCGAACAACAACAACAAGATGAGCAAGAACAAAGCAAATAAAAACAGCGAAATAAAAAACACACAACTAGACACTCACACGAATGCGGCAAGCTGCTGGAAAAGTCATTTAACAATGAACTTTAGTCGAGAACAACAAATGAAAATGTGAAACCGTTAAAAGTTCAAACGCCTTCAGCGTCGAGTTAACAACCCAGCCAGTCAGTCAGTCTATAACGCGATTCTCCTCACAATGGGCATCCTCCACTCCAGCCCCTCTCCCCACCGTCTCAATACACATTAATGCGTATATAAGCTATATGTGAGAAATATTCGCGAGAAAACAACACACGGACAAACAGACAGATGAACAGACAAATTAGCAACGCATGTCGAGCAATTCGTCAACACGGCAAATTACAGAAATGTATCTACAAGTGCGTGTGGCCATGACCATGACGATGGGGCAAGAACGACACTGAACTTCGCAGACTCAGCACGTTATGTATTTAATTTTTGGGAGCTTTGTCCATTGACGCACTTCCTCCCTGCTCCGACCCCCCACTGAGAGGAAGCGCGTTCAGTGACTTGGCTCAAACCAGTTGACATTGCCCTTGCACAGCTACTGTGAAGTTTTGTCTGGTTTCAATCAGTAAATAGTAAATATCATGTGCACACATTCAAGTGCGCGTACAATTATCTGAATATCTGATGAAGCGCTATCACTTGCCACTTGAGCTTTTAATTAATTTAAGCATCAATGCGACACACATTATTCCCGATGCTCTTTCCCAGACACTAAGTTCTCATGCTATCTGCTAAGAACCGATATATATCAAATTTAATATACTTAAATTTTCTTACGCTTGAGATACTTTGTTTACAAATAACAATAACATTAATTGAAGACGTTGTAATCATACTCGGATAGAGTATTAAACTTGCGACTCGAAATATGTAGTCTGAGATTTTAAACGAACTAATTGCCAGTCTCTTAGAGACTTGGTTGAATTTTCTTGAAGTTCTGTTCATAATTATAATACAATTACATACATTTCATTCTCTTTACGTTCGATGTACCTATATATATATGTACATGTTAAATTAATTTTATTTTGATTTGATTTCTGTGGTATTTTGGTCGAGATGGTTTCTGATGTTGGCTGAACCTTTTTGATAGCTAAGCAATCTTTGATAACAATCATATTTGCACATACTAACACATTGAGCATTGATAAGAGCAAAATAAATATTGTCTAGGTAGAAGGTCTTTTATGGAGAAGGAGCATAATGCAGACAGTTCAGAAATGAACTCAATCAATGCTACGGCGCCAGTTGTTTTATTTAAAGTAATTAATCAACAAATATTTAATATTTAAACAGCTGTCATAACTAGCTTACAATTTTAAACAATTCATAGTAGCAAAATAAATAACAAAAATAACTAATTTAGAAAACATATAGAAATGATTTTATGGATGTTTGCAATACATTCTAAAAACTTATTAAAGCGTTCATTGAAATACAAAGCTTATTATTTCTGCCCCGAGAAATTCCATATGGACAATTGGGAATATACACATGTATTTGGGAAGTGTAAACGGCAATTCCTTCGAAAATTGTTCAGCGATTTCTATGTTTAGAGCTGGCGCCTAGCGGAATGAGTCACAAGTCACAAAATAATAAGCACGAAAATTCGAAAGAATTAAAAGTGACGCCTACAGTGTGCGTCACATATCCTAAAGTTGTAGCGAAGCAACGACCAACTGACTCGCCCTCGACTGTGGACTCCAGGCGCTGCAGGAGACGCATTTGCATGCACAGTAAAAACTGCGACTACAACTACAACAATCACTAGCAGACTGTGAGTCATGGTCGTTGTCAGCTCCCGATGGTAATCAGACGAACTCCGCGACGCAGTGTTAATTAAAGCGACAAAGCCAACAACGAAAACATAAGTGCGGAGCAAATGGAGATTAGGGGATAGACATGGGCCATGGGTAGGGCCTTAGAGCAGGGACCTCCCCAAAAGCAAAGCACTAGAGCCTAATCTCCTCTTTCCCAAGAATTTTTTTGTAGTTTTCTTTAATTTCTCTCATTGTTTTTCCAAGGCTGCTGCGTGTTGAAGTGGAAAATGATCAGTGTATACGTAGGCGCGTCTCTATAATAACATTGGAACGAAAAATGGGATGTGGGAGGTATGAGGGGAGTCCAGAAGAT
The DNA here is from genome assembly GCA_035047445.1 of Drosophila siamana. NCBI lineage: Eukaryota > Metazoa > Arthropoda > Insecta > Diptera > Drosophilidae > Drosophila > Drosophila siamana. Next base: position 2,577,674 of record JAWNPP010000002.1, read on the forward strand.
ACTGCAGTCAGCTCCAACAGGCGACTGCTTTTCATACCGCCAAGGGTCGCCGTCTCACCGAGCTTAAGAAAATATTTATTTTATTTGCTCTTTGCCCGTCAGCGTTATAATTAACAGCGCGCCAAGGAGGTTAATTAGTATTGATTGTGTGAACAAATTTACTGTGGACACTCCCATATCCCATCCCCAACACCAAATGCGATTCTAAACCAGAAAAGCTTTAAGTGGCTGACAAATGGGTGCATCCTCCCGTTAGATGTTTCCCACGAGTGCACCACTTGAGCCGCGATATCCAAAACAATCTACGGTAATTTCTAAGTAGAGACGCGGCACTCAATTCAATGGAGGAGCACTTCACTTGGTTGGCGTTGTGGCTTATGTTTTATATTGAAAAAGGAATAATATTTGGAAATTTTCAAAAGGAAACTAATGGAAGGTGTCACTCGAAATGCATTTGCTATCCCAAATGGAAACATGTGCTACTAAATATAGACTTTGATATGGTGCATCCTATAATATTCCTTTGCTACTTGCCACTCTGGTCATGCTAAGTGCAGCTTGACAGCCTCTCACTATTGGCAGATTTTCTCATGTTGATTTACAATATGTCCCCTTCATTTTATTATGTATTCAAATTATGTACTTCGATCACTGCATTCGAACTCCGAATTTATCACTAGTGCTTCAATCAGTCATCGCACAAAATATGTAGGTACTCGTGATTATGTAATGCACGCGATTTACAATTGCCCTAGATTTGTACCCTTCTAACGGACAATACCATGGCCTGTTGGCAATGCAAATCCCACAAGCCATCAAGATAAATAAATTTAGCCTCTATTGCATCAGTTGATAATTTGAGTATGTACATGTATATTATTTATTTTACTTCATCTAATCGTAATTTGTGACAATTGCCTTCCAAATGACAGGTATTTGTGGCTACCACTTTATACTTTATCGATTATTCACTGTAGTTGTGTATTGCAAAAGTGAAAGTCCCATGAAAAGATAATGATTCTACCCCAAATGACGTTGGTCTGTGTGGGCCACAGATTTTCAGAGATAACTTGACAGCTAGTTGAGTAAATATTTGATTTGTATTTAATGAGCATTTTGATTATGAATAAAATAACAAAATAAGCATACAATTAAAAAAAATGATTGTTTTAAATATGCGAAGAATTCTAAGCCAAATAAGACGAAAAATGTTGCGAACTTAATATTTATTTATGGCAAAAACTTGATCACATGATCCGCTCCACTCACGCATACTGAAAGGGGCCGTAAATGAGAGACTGGCATACAAAGATTGTAGCTTCTACTACAGCTACAGCTACAGCTATAGCTTTGGATACAAAATTGAGAGACAAGGAAGCATTTATAGTCGAGTCTTTCAACCAGTTCGCTCCATAATACTATAGTCTGAGTGCAGCAGGCAGATAGCTAAGATAAATTTGTTTATCGACCAGCCTTGGAAATAACGAACACAAGCACATAATATATCTGGTATACTGTAAATTATAAAGAATAGTACTGAATAACTGAACAAAAACGAATGTTGATTTGCATAGACGGATTGACAGCTTGACGGGCAGCTCTAGGGAAATGTGTAAAGTGCGTTTTGCAAATGCTTGTAAAAATGATGTTGAATTAATTATGCTACTAATTATAAAATCACGGAATCAACGGCGCACAAGTGTTTGTGCGATAGTAAATATGCATAGAATTTGAATTCAATATCAAATGAATATCAATAAATTAAATAAAGCATTGTGCGCCAATGAAAAGACAGAGTCTCACTAATTGGATTCACAATACGATTTACGGGAATGTGAAATGATGGCGAGGGCGGTAGGAAGCTTGAGATGGGTAGGTAGAAATGACGATAGGGAGGCTTCTGTCGATGATTAAATACCTCGTCATTCTATGAAAATCAATATTGTTTAACAATCTCAGCACGCAATTGAACAACAATAACAATAGCAACAGCAACAGCAGCAGTTTGTTGCCATGGCTATCTCACAATAGATGGACGGAGATGGGACAGATGGCAAAAGAGGGGGTGTCGTTGGGGAGAAGGGAACCGATGCTGGTAGTTATGGGCTTACAAAGAGAACTGCCCACTAATTACCAAGTGCTAAACATTTTGACGCGCATTTCTCGCCTCCACTCTTCTAATGTCTGTATTAATGTCTTTGTACTTAAATTAGCAAATGTTTTGTATTGCTCGCCCTGTTGTTGTTTGTAAATTGTGGCACGTTTTTGCAGCACATGACCACAAATCAAGTTGGCAGCGTGTTCGAGGAGTGAAGCAAGCCATGCTATTAATCAGTCAAGTGCTAATTGATATGGTTAAATTGTATATATGTTAAATAGTTAAGAAACCTATTCACATCTGTATTTTGCCAAGCTGATTTTTCTGTTCAAATATTTCCTCAATATCAGCATGCAAAAGTCTTTATTAGCTAAAAATTTGATGGCGTTTTAGCGTAAGCCAATTAATTATAATGATTTTGTGGAATATATTCTATGCTAATTTAATTAGATTGTTTAAGAATGTGTGCTAGTTGGATTCCCCAAAGACAAACCGGAAGCAAATTCGAACTTATTAAGGGCTCCAAAATTCAAATTGATTTTCTACAATATCGCAGAGAAATTTAACATATTTCTTGGAATTGTGTGAACATAGCAAAGAAAATTTTTTTATTGTGTTGTATAAGTCCAAAATACGTAGGTTTGATTTAATTACTGCATATTTAAGTAATACTTAAATGTGTGGTTATATATTTTAGTGTATTACAAATTGAAAATGCACCACAAATAACAACAATTGTTTGGTCATTTCGCTAAGTAAATTGGCATACAAGTCATGGCTGAATGGGCATACGTTGTATATACGTAATAATTAAGTATCAAACACACGTTTAGATTGCTTTCGTAAATCAACAATTAGTACTGCCTATTGATTCAATATTATATGTCGATGCCATATTAAAATTGGTATTTGATTATTGACTCATTTCTAATTTATTCATTTGCAGCTTGACGCAGCTGGAGGGAATCGAAAATTGTGGTAAGTGTCAGAGATGACTTTTACGGCTTTTGTTGCAAAAATTGTGGCATGTTGGGTCATATATCATATTAATAATGTCAGCGGTTCTATATCAATAGGCAGATGCACAATTAAGGTCAAAGCTAATGATAAATGATGCTGTTTAACCATTATTAAATTAAAGCTCCGTTAGAAAGTTGACACATCAAATTTTGAAATCGTCATTGGTTAAGCGCGAAATTTTACATTTAGTTTTTTTTATTTAATTGAAATCTGAATAACGGTTTCTAACCAATAAAAATAAGCACAACATTTGCAATTCGAAAAATATTGTTTCCCTTGCATCGAACTTATTTCAGTTCTATTACCAGAAACTTTTCTGTTACTTGAAACATTTCCGTGAAAGTTATAAGTATTTTAATACTTATAACATTCAACAATCTATCATGCTGTCAATCTAATTGACAAAAACACATTTTTTTAGTCAGTGTTTCGGGCCAAAAGTTGAATGCTTTTTCACAATCAATACCTGTACGTCACCAACTATGCCGTTTTTTAAATGGAGCTTCCTGGTAACTAAAGAGTGGGTAGAGTTAGAAGAGAGTAGGGAATGGAATCCAATGTCGGGACGCGGGTGAAGATGACAGAAGCGCGTGGCAATCCACGTGTGCTGTATTTTGTGTCACTTTTGGGTTTCTGAGTGGTTGGATGGGGCTTCGATATTCATGGAGATACCAGGAAACACCCTAAGCAGCTAAATAATATATGAAAAGTAAATATAAAATGTACATGACATAGCTACAAATGGTTTTCGAGCTTGAAGCTCAAAAGTAATTGCTGTATATAAAGTGTCTATGAAAACTTTAATCAAATTACTTTTCCATTTGTCATATATACTTAAACAATAGAAACTATATTTCATGCAACCGTCGTGTTGTCATATACAATAGAGATTTGTGAATTTTTACGTAATCTATCTTCTAGGTGATAGCCGCACATCTTCAAAATAAGTTGTTCTCATTTATCTGTCAATCAGTGCATTGTCCAACAATTTGTTACTACAATTATGGCGAAATTTCAATCATAACTCGGTACAAAGTTTAGATTACACAACTTCACAGCAACAACAAAGAAAAAAATGAAACACACTAATTCCGACATAGCTAAGCACAACACAATAGCAAAAAATCAAATGCATCACACAAAGAGATAAAAAGTGAAAAAGGCATCATTGTTTGGCCTACTTCAACGACAAATGACTTGGTCGAAGACTCACTGCTCTGATGCGAACTGAGACCAAGAGTCTGAGTTGAAGGCAGTGCTCGTGGGTCGACAACCTTAACCCAATCTGAAATTGAAAATGAAAATGAAAATAAAACTGAAATGTAATCTATGCTCATATGCTTCGGTTCATAAGCAAATTGAGGTCAGTCTTTATTATCTGCATATTGCAATAAGCAAATGAAAAATTGTGCTGGAAAATGTCAAAACATTAGCTATTACTAAACTTCGTACTTGTAATACACAAAAGACTTATTTAGTTTGTCAAAATGATCGTAAAGCTAGAAAGGGGTTCCTAATTATTAGCTATTTCTCATTCCATGATATCAATCTGCTATACCCTAAAATATTATTATCTTTACAACTCACTTATAAAATTCGCTCTGAAAAGTTCAAATCAGTTGTGGAATTCCGCAATTGATTTAGATAAGAACAACAAGTTTTAAAATAATTGCCATAGAAGAAATTTATTTTCGTTTTTGCTAAGTTGTAGTGTTTTATATAAATAAAAATAGGTGCGAGGTATCTTAGTCACTTTTCTATACATATATATGTACTATATGTATGCATATTCGAGTATTACTTTGATTTCTCGCTGCTCGGTCTCTCGCTCTCTCTTTCTGGATTTCAATCAATTTGCCTAGCTCTTCTGACATTTTGGTATACACACATACTCCCGGTTTGAAACATTGTCAAATGTCAACAGTCTTTTGACTTTGATAAAGCGCACAGGCCTGACAACAACTACAATAGGTAAAAGTACGACTATTACTAGTGCACGAAAAATACTTGCCATTGTTGTTATTTGAAAATCAATAGCTCACAAAGCTCTCCCCGCCCCATTACCGAAAGCTTGCCCAATTGGGAGGAAGCCTTATGGCATGTGCTATGCTCCCAAACGCCGAGACACACGACACACACATTGCAAGAGTCCCTGAGATATTTGCAGTTACCAGTTTAAGTTTGAATGCTAGGGCGAGCTTCGGTTCGTTAAGCACAGTGGAATGGACATAGCCAAAATGCTGCAATTTCCTATGACCCAAAACAGTGATGTATGAATATAATTTGACAAAGGTTTTCCTAAGAGGATGTTTGCAATTTCACATACCATTAATAAATAACAGATATGATTTATGAAAGTGCGTACCCAAATCGTAAAGTTAGCAATTAACAAATAACAATTATAGAGATAAACTTGTTCACCGGCTACACACAACTATTTGATATGAGGAGTGTAGTTAGTTGCTCCAACGTATATTTTAAATGGGTCAAGGAAAGTTCCAGTCAGAGAAACATTTTTGAAATGATTTTATCTTGAAGCCTTCAATTACTCTTCATAGTAGACATTCTCACTACAGATGACAAGCAGTTGCCTTTCAATGTCCCGATAACGATATTTTAACAGTTCTCTAGCTGCAGCTGCAATCTTGAGAACACCCTTCCAAACAAGCTGCCTTCAGGTTTCCGTTGCTGCAACTGTCAATGTTTCTTTTACGAGTCTACTCAACGCAGCGTTGCTGCTGAATTTGAAAGACATTTCGACGTCAGATGTCAGAGCAAAGCATTTTCTGTGCACTTTTTCAGTGTCTGCACATGACGTCTTTTTATAATCCTGAAGCCAAGTCGAAACTAAAAAAAACTAAAAACTAAACGGACAGCAGTTTGCCCTCACTACCCCCTCCCCCACCGCTAAAACGTAAACAATTACAAGAAGCAAATAGCGGAAATCACGTTTTTAACAATGCCGACGCTCGAGTGGCCAATAAAGGTGACTGTAGAATGGGCATGAATACACTTTGGGGATGTGGTAGGGTTGGGGCTTGGATACGAGAGTGGTTAATATCCAAACGCAACGAACCGAACCCAGCCAGTGACGATCCAAGCAAACTTGGTCGCTTCCGACTGGCAAACGGGTTGTGCATGTGGGTGGATAGCGCACACAGAAGGTGTTTGAAGATTTATGACGTCGTTTCAGTGCTAGCTTACACATGTTGTACCATTTACGCAGACCCAACCCCAGCACCAGCACTAGCTGTAGCCCCAGTCCGATTATTGTCCCTGCTCTTCAACAGCAAAGCTTTCGCAAGAGAGAATAGGAAATATGCCGTACAGAAATGCTGATCGACTGTGGCATACCCTGTACATACTCAAAAGCAACATAAATTCAGAAGTAGAGAAATCTTCTTAAATATGAGAATAACACTTATATGCTAGTAAAGTTCGATATTCTCTTGATTGAATCACATATCGTCTTAAATTCTCGAGAAAAATAAAACCAATTCAAAACTGGAATGCATAAATTAAAATCACCATACATAGGCATCCGTTTAGCGTATACACCCATTATGTCCGTTTCTAGTAGTTGCAGCCAGATACAAACATAAGTGAAATGTGTGTTGCAGTTGTTAATATTATTGAGTTTATTGTCGCCGATGCTAAACGTGACTATTGAGAACGTGATTTTCCTCGAGTTTGTCGTCGTCATGTGGCCAGCGTATTAATATTTTCTTTTATACTTTTATGGAATTGTCTGCGACTGGGAACAAATCATGCCTGCAACAAATTTATTATTATAATCAATTTAAGTTTTTATTGTTTTACATTTGGCTTTCTTTAGAAGTTTTCCTCCCGAAACTTTGTCTGCTTACTGTTCACATGTTTTATGGCGATGCGACGCTTATATTAGCTGTAAACCAGGCAAGACAACAAAGACAAGTTCAACTGGGGCTTCATCATCATCAGAGCGAGGTCAAACACGTACAATAAATATTTGTGTACCGCATTACGACAAACGGTTTTCACAGTTTCTCTTCTTGGTCGCAGACCAATTTTGGTCATCGTAATTCAAGTGCATTTGACTTTGAGTAGGTGTGGCAGATAGCACTAATTTATTAGCTAAAATCTCCATGCAAGTGCTTTCTATGCCACAGACAACAAAGATGCCTAACTAAATGACCAAGACAGTTATTATATGAGCTTCGGACAATGATTCCATCTCATATGTATCCTCTGAGTCACAACCTTGTATGTTTTCTTATATTATTGCTTTATGAGCCGACTTTCATAAACTGCATCGAATTTAATTAAACTTGTGAATTTAAGTGTGGTTCGGTTGATATTCTTCGTTTTGGTTATTAAAAGGAAAAAAAATAGAAATCCTAGCAATAAAAATAAACTGACATTTCTTCGTCGTAATAAATTTTTATCGAATTTTTAATTAAAGAGCGAGGAATATATAAATTAATTTCCACAGCATTCGCAAATTTATTCGCTGGAACCCATCTGACAATATATGTATATTAAATAAATATGTAAAAAATCTTTAGCATTTATTTGCCTGCACTTGGTCCAGCTTATAGCAGTGATTGTGGCACACAGTGTCCTTGAATGACATCCTGAGCTTGCAATTTGATGTCCTTGACAGCAAGTGTGCTGCCTAACAACAAATGCAATTGAAATTTCCCATTCGATAAAAACATTTTGTGTGCCATTTACGGCAGCTACTTAAACAATGCCAATGATGACATAGAAATGGGTTCCATGAGCACAAGAAAGGGAGAGGAATGTGATGAATGGCTGCGATGGAGAATTTGCAGTAAAGTGACATTAAAATGCATTTGCCAAATAAAAAGCAGCAGTCGTCAAATTGGCAATGAGCCAAGCAGTGGCTGAGCTCCAACCCTCTTTGATATGCCATCCCCAGTTGGCAATTGAACAATTGGAGCTCGGGCGAAAGTAAAAGTACTCGTCTGAAGAGACGGAACGTTTTTAATGGTCATCACGCAATTTGAATCTTTTGCAGCAGTTGTCAGTAATTAGAAACTCAATTTACGCTCCCAGTCTCCGTTCTTTTTCCTCAGAAATTGCGCTGGTAAGAAGAGATTCACAACTTCCCAACTTATAGATGAGGCCAGCTGACTTATTTAGATTTCAGTGCGAATCGATGGCAAGTGACTAATCGTTCGCTTGGCTGGAGTATCATCTCCTCTGTTTGATGTGAACTTTTAAATTGCTCCATAAGTATTAGATTGTCTATAATTTGTAAATGATTTATGAACGGGCTCGTAAGCAAACTCGGGCGCTTCAGCGATTGTATTGGGTGTTGTTTGGTAGTCTGCGGTTTGAGTTTCCGCACTTGCGTAAAACTTAAGAGGAAGTTTCAACAACTTCATTTCAACTTTTCATTTGGCCTTTTGCTCAAGCGGAGCGTTTTTCAATTTCTGTCAAAATAAAAACAAACAAACCGAAGAGCTTCATTCCAACCATATTTCCTGTATGCATTATTTAAAAGAACTTTACTGCTTGCTGCAGTTTATTATTTGTTTTCACATCCCATGTAGGTCACGAAAATTGTGTTGTAGAGACACAATCATCAGTGTTGTGGGCGGGGTAGAGCAAGTCGAGGGGCGGAAGGAAGTCAACAAAGTCTGAGAGATTGTCTGAAATATTTAAATGAATGAACATACGCATTTAGTGTACATATGTTTGAGAGTCTATCATAAAAGTGGGAAAAATTAATGGGAACGTGATTCTTAATGCATAATGTGTTACTCAAATATCAATGAACGAAAGACATTTATTTATTAATTGACAAATTCGAAGAGCTCGCATACAAATTAACAGCATTTTTTACTTAATTACTGAGGGGTGAATTGTCAACCAGATCAAAGACCGAACACTTCCAAAGTATTTATGCAATTAAGGAATTAAAGTCGTTAAGATGTTGCTTTAAAAGCAAATACCAACAATGCTCGCAGCACTCTGGATTTAACTGAAGTTCGAGTCAAATGCAATCCCAAAATATGTCAAAGGAAAGAAATGCGAGAAATGAGAAATGAGGTGAGCCAGGAAAAGAAAGACCGAGAGAGAAGAAAAATGTTTTGGTTGATATTTTTAGTAACATGTGTGTTGTGAAAATGTGTGTGTGTATGTGTGTGTATTTTCCGTAGGTCACATTGAGCACACTCGCATGTGGGTGTGAGTGAGTGAGCATGTGGTGGCGTATGTTTAAAATTGGTTTCGCTTGCACAGATGTTGCAATATGCAAACAGGCAGAATAGCAGTCACCGAACAAGGTGCCAGGCACACTCTGCAGTTAAAACACAGATAAAGGGGATAGTAAGAAACTGAGAGAGATGGAGAAACAGAATGTATCATAAAACAGTCGTTTGCTCGTATTTTATACAATGTATGTGAACTGCCTTACAGTTCTTCTGCCGCCTATCAGAAGAAAAATAAAGCGGCAGCTGATAAAACACTTCATAGCATATGCATTCTAAAAAAACAGAATGAATGAAAACAAAAGTCATTGAAAAGATATAAAAAATAATTCAAGTGTGCTGCTGACGAGTATTTATTTTAATAATAGACCACAATGATTAATAATCACACAATTCTTGCGTTCTTGGTATCAGCAATAAAATGAATCGTACATATAGTCATAATATCGGTGTTATCTTTGACTCATAGGACAGTACTCTGAAAATCTGTGAAATAAAAACCATCCATCAATCCATCAATGTGGCTTAGTAATGCAATCTCAGTGTGACACTGAAGAGAAAGAAGTAAGAAACAAGAATTAAGCTTTTAGCGTGATCTAATATGTTTATATTGAATGCACTCACTATGTCATTACTTGTGTAAGTAATGTAATGATTTACCGAGGTTTCCTTTGCACCTTTTAATAATAAATAAATAATTACCTATATAATCTCGATAGTGACATGTCAGCCTTGCAAATAAGTTCGTTTTGCCAATTTGTGTTTGCTGAACACTATTCGATATTGGACCGCTTTCTGCCACTGACAGCAAAGCAACAGTGGCAAGTTGGACCGGCAACAGCCTTAAATGTGCTGATAGAGCCAGAGTTTCAAGTGATGCGTGATGGTGGAGAGGGGGAAACGGAAGCGGCGACAGCAGGCAGTGGGCGGTCAGAGACTAACTCTGCTGACAGTGGCAGTCATTGGGAACAACTGGTAGCACAGCTTGGCGACATTTACAAGTGCCCATGCACACCCAAACCGCACACACCCACCCAAATATACATACAGCCATATACATGTGTGTGTGTGTGTGTGTGTGTTGCATGACGTGCCGTATAACACAGTAAAAGTTTCGCCCTCCCTGCAGTTGGCAACACTTTGAGAACGTTTGAGCGCCGTTTAGCAAATTGAAATGCGTGTGTTGCAATAACATGGGATGTGGGGCAGCGTTGCGAGTAGCAGCTGGGAGTGCGATGGGCTTCAATGGCAACCAAATGACGCAAGTCTAATTGAATCGTAGCATAATTCAGTTGTAGGTTCTTCGCCTCTTGCAGCATGCTAATTGTTTATGGCCCCTCGTTTCTATTGCTCTGTTTTCTCCATACTTCTAACCATTCGTAGTACGCACAACGAAGTAGGCACAACGATTATTGCTAAAAACAATAATCGTTATTTCATCATATAACATCTCTACATATGTATGTGTTGATGTTACAAGTACACTCTGTATGAATTAAACGCGTAATCAGTGCATATTTCCGTGCTACCTGTTACACCTGTGATATCTCTACACAAAAAGCATTTTCCTCTACATCTTTTGTGGTAAGTGTATTGTTTTTTTCCGGAGTTCAACGAAATGCATTAAAGCCAACGAAGCGCATAAAAACGCATCAAATTCACTCAAATGGCAAAACCAAAACTTTTTGAAAAACCCCACTTTGGTGGTTTCACAATAAAAGTTCCGTTGTTGGCCACACTGCACTTTTGCAGGTTTGTTAACAGTAATTTAAATTGCCCTTTTCTGATGGGAAGCACCAAAGTCACTGCAAAATATTAAAAAAGCTAGGAAAATGTATAATTTAGAAGTGCTTACATTGGCTTCATTTCTAGATATACACATATATATATTCAATTATCAACTTTAAATTAATTATAAAGACTAATTTTGATATTTAATAAATGATATATACTATTGTTTAATGCCATCTCAAAAATATTTGCTCTTCGAATCGACAGCTAATTAAAATGCGCCATGTGAATAAGTCCTTCCTCATTCAATACGCCACTCATTTCATATTGATTGAGTACCAGGCACACGCTTTGCATTTTAACGCTGAATATTTGTTAATCACATTTTAATTGCCATCAGATGTGATCGACTCGTTAAATGCTTAAGATGAGCATCCTTTAAATACGAAACGATTACAAGTACACAGATAAGTAGAGAGCAATAATTCTTGAAGTTTTCAGTTTTATGTGTACGCTTCCTCTGCGTTGCTCATATGCAAAATGCACATAAGTTAAATATTTATTTATTTAGAAACAACAACAGCGGGCAACAACAACAAGTAACACACACATGAGATACTCACACATTTGCACGAGTTGAGAGTGTTCCTAAAATATATTTATCATTCGTGTCACGTTTTTGCAAATCACGTTTCAATAAATACGCAAACAAACGAATATTGATGTGAGTGTACTTATGAGTATGAATGCGTGTGCATCAGTGTGTGTTTGTGTGTCCATGGGTTTGTGTTCACATTTGGAATTATCTGTTTAGTTTTGTGCTTTTAGTTTGGGCTTGTTTAACGGATTTTAATCATACCTTTTGGAATCATTACAAGAAGCTCAAAAAATAATTGAAATATAGCCAAAAGGAAATAAATGTATATTGCATTGAATTAAGTCCAAATTCCAAACAGCCTTTTCAATAGAAAAGAGTAAAATAAAATAGCTAAAAATAGAAAGCCCTTTGAATCTGATCAAATGAATTGCTAAACAATTAAAACAATATACAAAGAATTCTTCAACAATGCATTTGCCTAAAGCAAATAAGAAAAACTTTAAATTAAGTAGAATAGCAGCTCCAATCCAGCTGCAAATAATCGACTAAACGATACTTAAAAGATAATATACCATTTTGAATTTATTGTTTGATGGGAATGAAAACAATTTGTATGGCTTATTTATTTAGATGGTAAAAACACATCTTATTTTTGGAATCAAGCCAAAATAAATATCAGCCAGTTTTTCAAAATAAACAATAATGAGAAGTGCAACAACTACAGCGTGAAGAGCAATTTGTAAATAATATATTAAATTAGTGGCGATGGTAAATTCAGAAGAATTTCAATCATTTTCATATCAAGACAAGAGTAAACAGCATTTGAAATATAATTTGTCGTATTTATAAGAGATCAAAATTTCATTCTCTAATAAAAATCAATTAAAAAAGCAACGCAATTTCGAAATGTTTTTATAAATCTCGTCGGAACACACCCAAGCATAAGGTGCACTCTCTTATATCGATTCACATGACTGCGACTTGCGAGCACACAGTACACATATAAAATATATAAAGCAATAAATAAACGATGCAAAATTGAATACCAAAATCATTTTTCACTTTTGTTTTCTGGCGCTTCCTCGGTGGTCTTTCTCGCTTTCTCCCTCTCTTTCTCTGTCTATCTCTCTCTCTCTCTCACACACATTGACTCAGCATCAAATATAGACATGTATACAAATCTACTCCATGCATACACTTGTAACACTTTTGGCAGCAGCGAACGACAACAGCAACAACAACAACAACAACAAACAATCAGAACAGCTTCTGTCAGGGTCATTATCCTAAACAGGCAGCATGCGGTGTTCTCGTTGTCGGCCAAGTTCGCTGCTCGCACAGTTGTCCCCATTTAGTCGTAATCCCCCGGCAATGCCACTTCATCGATCGCTGCCCTTGTCCTGCCGGTTTGCCGCATGCCAAACCAAGAGCAACTACACTGAAGCTACAATAAAATGCAATTGGCAAGACCTGGTCGACCTACAATGGGCGCTACAGTTCACTCTGAGCTACATGGCAGTGAGTTAATAACGTCTCCTACTAAGTCAGATAGATGTGAACAAATTAAAAATCGTTGCGTTTGGATATGCACAGAAGAAATATGATTTATCACGAGTAGCGTATTAAGATGGTTTATGAGTATAGTATATACGTTATGTATGAGGCACACTCGTACACACTGGTGCATTGAGTTATGAGCCCATAAATAGGCGTCAAAATAAAGTTTTGTTTTCAATTGGTGTTGGGACACTTGGTGGTGTTGTTGTGGTTGTGTTGTGGCTAACAGATTGCTAAAACTGTTTGCATATAAATTCATTTTTGCAAGACATGGAAAGATAGCAAGAGAAATATTACAAGTAGGTGTCCCAAGTTGTTGCATGTACAAACTTACGAACTGGTTGTCTGCTCCTCTTTAGTACTCCTCAGACTTGCGGCAATGCCGATTTGCCTGTCGGACCACTTTTCAGTGTCAGCAGCACACCCACGAGCTCCAGCTGACCATCTTGGGCTGCCTTCGTCTCTTGGCCACCCATTTGCCAGCATGGTTAACCCTTGGAATATACTCGTAAATTTAATGAAATATTTAAATACATTGCATTTCGCTGACACTGCAGTCCGTACAGTTGCCGCAACTTTGCATACGGAGCGTGGCGCTGTGGCTGCGACTACGACTGCGGCTGGCACTGGGACTGTGCATTGTGCATAATATTAATGGCAGCGCCTTTGCCAATGGCATTGGCCTTCAGATGCCGTTTAAATGCAACGAAATGGCTAAAATGAAGGCTGCAAAGGAAGCGCCTAGACACCATACCCATAGGGTAGAAGGGAATTATAGCTTTGTGACTTCAGGAAATCTATGTAACAGGCAGAAGGAAGCATTTGCGACCCCATAAAGTATATATATTCGATATAGCCATGTCCGTCTGTCCGTCTGTCTGTATGAACACCTAGATCTCAGAGACTATAAGAGCTAGAGATTTCAAACTTGGTACCAGTATTGGAGTATGTCCTACGCAGATCAAGTTTATTTTAGATTTTTTCCACGCCCCTTTCCGCCCCCTAAAATCGAAAAAAACGATTTACTAGCGCAATTTTAAAGATAGAGTTTCCAGTTTTGGTACATATGAAGATAATAACAGTCTTGATGATTCCCAAGAATTGGTCGCGATTTTATGAAAAACTTGGAAGTTATTCTAAAAACAGTTTTGTATGGGAAAATCCGTAGGCAGCTGCACGTGGAGTGTTTCAGGTGAACAATGTGACCGTGAATAATATACTTTATACTTTATGCGATATTTAGGATGTGATGAAATATGAATGTACAACTATACCAAATATACCAAAATACCAAAAATACTTTTTGGTATATTTTAGTATATTTGAGCTGGGTAACGGGTAAATAATGAAATTATTAGTAGTAGCTGTCATGGAAAAATATCCAAAACGGTATATACAATGGTGCTACAGAAGTGGCTTTCGCTTTAATTCTACCTCAATCATATTTCGCAGTTTGTTGCAGTTCTTCACTCAATCCGCATTTGATCTTTTAGAGATATTATTTTACAAGACAATTCGCAAATATTTTACAAGCACTTAGGTCAAGAACAATGTTACTAACACATAATTTAGGGATCTCCTAAAGTTATTCGTTGTTCTGTATTAATCTAATCTGGTAAAATGTCGCATTTACCCCAATTAACAGTAATCTATGTATGTATATACATATGTATGTTTTCGTTTGCATATCGTTCAAAGTGGGCAATTTGTCGATACGAATATTGCTCATAGTGTATACGTACTAATTAATTGACTTGTAACCAAAAACAACTCAAGAAGTCTGTTGTTTATGCTCGACAGTGATATACCTGTCATCGATTTATATAGAATGACAGTCTAATAAATTCCCATTCAAAAATAAACTCTATCTATATGGTCTAAAAACAGTAACCAACGGTCTAATCTAAGACGGACTCACTTTCTCTTTACACTACATTTTAATACATTTCCATACTACCAACACCCAATTTATTTCGTCAGCCGTAAAGAAATCTATAACGTCTTGTGATAAGTGTTACTGCTAATGTCTATTCATAAATACTAGACGGGATTGTAGACTGTAGAATCTAGAGTGCTTCCAATATGGCCACTTATCGGCAGTTAAGCGACCGGCCCCACACTATGACAATCTTTGAATAGTCATTAATTTTAATTGCTCTTGAATGAATTTCAAATATATTCAAAGACTAATACCTGCTTTTCGAATTTGCTATAATTTCAGTTCAGTTCGCGAACGAATTTGTTTGCCGTCGGACAGGAAACAGCAAATGTTGCACCGATTTTAGCGCGATACTTGTTTACGATTCAAAGTTATTGAAATCAAAGTTGTTGAGTGAAACACTAAAGAAATCTTCCAACCCGATAATATGTACTGCCAGAAGATGCTGCTGATGGCCTGCCTTGTGCTCCTGTTGGGTGGTCAGCCTCACCTGATCGCCACAACGACAACAACCACTCTTGTGGCGGCCATGACCATTGCGAATCAGGATCTCGAGCGCTACTTCCGGGCGGCCAATGCATCGCACACCTATACCGGTCATGTGGAGGAACGCTCCAACATGGATACTTATACATTCGCCTTCCTCAACTGGTCGTATGTGGACACAGTGAATACCATATGCGAAAGTGAATTCTCCGAAGAGAAGGCACGCTATGGCGAGGGTAAGGTGCTCAATGTGACAGGACGACTGATTCACATCAGCACCGCAGACGATGATAGTGACGATTTTGCCTGTACACCTTATATACGCGGTACTCGGGGTACACCTCTGCCTGAGAAGGGAGTGCCGTGGATAGCGCTAGTTCGACGTGGCCGCTGTACGTTTGAGGATAAAGTTAAGCATGTGCATCACTACAATGCTGCCGGTGTGATTATCTATAATGACAAGCAGGTCATGCAATTGGAGAAAATGCAGATTAAGGTTAAGACTCGTAAGTAGCAATGCAAGTTGATTTTTCACAGTTAAATTGGGAGTAATTAACTTGTTATTCTACCAGGCAATATTGCTGCTGTTATAACCTATCAATCAATTGGACTCGAATTGGCAAGCACTGTCGATAAGGGCTACAATGTAACGATTTCCATCATCGAGGGACGCAGAGGCGCTCGTCCGTTGGCCAGTCTAAACAAGTAAGTAGACACCAAAATATTTTCTAAACAAACTTATCATAAATACTTAAATGCCGTGCCTTGTTTAATTAAAATCGAAAAATGTGGTATTTTTCCGCTCAATTTAAAATTTATGAATAATGGGCTCTGAAAACTGTAGCAGTTTAACTAACACATGCACCAAAACAACAAAAATATATAAGAGGAGTTTTGTTCTGTTAAGTACGTCAATAATATCTTTGTTATACGGTAAAATGAGTGCCAAAAAGTTGCACTTCAAGAGCTACAATTATTCCAAGTGGAGACGCCGGGGTTTGAACCCGGGGCTTCTCACATGCGAAGCGAGCGCTCTACCACTGAGCTACGTCCCCATTGTGTGAGTTATTGTTACACTGTCTTTGTTGGTCCAGACCCTTTCCTAGGCTTCCAAAATATATGTTCTTCCATTTTACAAACAAATGCGAAACATAACAATTTTCCTTACATGCTCCTAAGAAAAGCGACAATTTTTTTATAAGGAACATAAAAAAAAGTTTCGATCACAGTATGGAGACGCCGGGGTTTGAACCCGGGACTTCTCACATGCGAAGCGAGCGCTCTACCACTGAGCTACGTCCCCGTGCAAAATTTAATTTTCAATTGCAACAATTGATAACATCGGCAGAAGAGGCACCAAGCTTTTAATTTGACGTAGTATATTGTCTGTATTTGCACATTTAAAATACAGTCGAGTCCCGATAATTCGAAATGGCAAGGGGATCACTTTTTTTACGAATTAGACGATAATTCGATTTATCGAGATTTCTATTTAACGGGGCTCAAAAATGAAAGAGTCGAATGAACGGGGTTTTTATATTTCACATCATGTTTACATATGTATTTAACTTTATTAAAATTGAACAAACATTATAAGTATGTAAATTCATTTGTACGTTTTTCAAATGAATGAAAAATTAAACAATAACATAAAATTATAATAACAAAAAATTAAGCATTTAAGCAGAAACATTAATTTATAAAAAATAAAAATTCAAGCTTTAAAATAATTTGTAATTTTTGATAGCTTGGTGTTTTTTTCTTTTATTTTTTCCATTGCGTTTTCTAAACCTATTAGGTTGTCAAAGACACTATTTGGCACATCATGGGTCAAAAAATAATGTTAAAGTTGAGGAATGAATGCTCTAGCTTGTAATCCTCATCACTTTCAGAATCAGAAATAATGTTTTGTTTTTGAGCGATTGGTAACGTCTTATGCGTACGTTTTTGTGGCATTTTCACAGAACGATGTTATTCTCAGAACGATGTTACTCTCCGAAAAAAACGGCAAACTAAATGAAAACTGTGAGGGAAACACAAAATTCATAATGCATAGCGACATAAAGGCGGCATAGTTGACTGCAAAATCTAACGGTGCTTTAACTACAAAAAATTTCGCATCGCATTAGGATTTATAAGAGGTTACGAAACAAAATTACGATTTATTACTCTTTGCGTTGCGCCAAATACTACGAATTAACGAGGGGACCAAAATGTATGGAATTTTTACGAATTAACGAGTTTTTTTCAAGGGGACAGAATTTTTTACGAATTATCGCGATTTTCGATTTAGCGGGGTACGAATTATCGGGACTCGACTGTAATTGCACAAAATTGTATATAAACTATAAAATAAAGTTAACTTCCTCTTAATATTTCATCTAAATTGCATTGAACATTTCGAACTATTTCAACAGATTTCTGTAGCTATCAGCAAAAGGTTATCAGTAAAAATGAATCAAAATTTTTTTTAAATTTCTTGTTCCATTTGTTTTTCCACTTCCATTTTTTTCAGTGAAAAAAGGTGCTGCTTAATATTAAGCCGTCTCTAAAAATTCTCGACCCCTAATGGGATATAAAAAATGATCAACACAATCAAAAATTGTACACAAAAACATATTAAATATTTTAAGAATTTAAATTTGGTCTATCGAATCTAAATTTTAAAAAACTTAGCATACTCGTTTATAAGGGTGCAATTATTGGCAAACGCTTTATAAATATATCACTAGGATAAAAGCATTGGATACTCAAAACTAGAAGCATAAAATCCATATTCAACCATATTGTCAACTGAATTTAAATTTTACACAACACAAAATTAAATTTTGTCAAATATTCTGAAATTAATTTAGATTAAAAATATTACAAATATGTTGCTCTAAAGAAAAATTAAAACCCATATTAACAGAATCGGGAAAAAACTTAAAAAAAAATTATTGCAAATATTTTGTTGTAAAGGCAAAATATCACAGCTTTTATATGGAGACGCCGGGGTTTGAACCCGGGACTTCTCACATGCGAAGCGAGCGCTCTACCACTGAGCTACGTCCCCATAAATAAACTTTGTAACAAATGCTTTAACTGAGCCAAGTGCTCGATAAGTGATGCAATTCATTTACTGAAAGATTGTTTCACAAATTCGCTTAACCAAATGAAATGTTAAAATATATTTTATTATTTGTATCCTTTTTAATTCCTTTATAAAACTCATATGTAACCGGAGTTTTGAAGCTACATTTTAAAACGGTTCAACGGCTTAGTACACTTATAAAAAAATGAATCTTGTTCACATGGAGACGCCGGGGTTTGAACCCGGGACTTCTCACATGCGAAGCGAGCGCTCTACCACTGAGCTACGTCCCCTTGACAATTCTTTGCGACCAATGCCATACTTGCATACAATGCATACAATGTTGTGAACAATTGGGAACGACTGCTTAGACGAATATAACAATGTTGTGTACTGCTTGTTGACTTTAACATACTGCTTTACACTGCTTTATACAATTTGTTAACATTTTCTTAAATTCTTATCTTGCAGAACTTCCGTGTTGTTTGTTTCCATTTCGTTTATTGTGCTGATGATTATATCGTTGGTTTGGCTTATATTCTACTATATTCAAAGGTTTCGATACATGCAAGCAAAGGATCAGCAATCGGTTAGTAATCTATACATTGCGATTGATGGGCAGACGTTAATTTCAATTCTTCTACATACTACCTAGCGCAATCTTTGCTCTGTGACCAAGAAGGCAATAATGAAAATACCAACGAAAACGGGTAAGATGACAGATGAAAAGGACATGGACAGTGACTGCTGTGCTATATGCATTGAATCTTACAAGCCCGCAGATATCATACGCATTCTGCCTTGCAAGTGAGTGCAATACGTTCTCGAGTAATTGCAATGAATTGACCATGATTTTTTTACAGGCACGAGTTTCACAAGACTTGCATTGATCCCTGGCTGATTGAGCATCGCACGTGTCCAATGTGCAAACTCGATGTGCTCAAGTTCTATGGTTATGTGGTGGGTGATCAAATCTATCAAACACCCAGCCCACAACATAATGCTCCCATAGCTCCCACAGGAGCAGCAGCAGGTTCAGCAGGAGCAGTTGCTGCTGTTCCGACTGCCTCCGATGAGGTGCCTGTCATCGTTCTGGGACTGCCTCAACATAATATTAGTAGTTTTAATGCTAGTGCTATCAATTACCATCAACGTAGTCCTAGTAGTAGTCAGCAACATCATCAAGCCGGATTTGCTGAGCGCGGTAGACGCAACTCGGCTCCGGCAACAATGCCTCAAATTATATGTACTGCCAGTCGTCAGGTGACTGATGTTTAATTTAAAAACAAAAAGAGAAGACCCTTTTTTATATACAATTTAAATTTAAATTCCACATTCGACGTTTGCTGCGTACTTACCGTGTAAATATGCGTGCAAAGGTATGATACTGCTTGCGACAAGCAGTGTTGAGTAGTGCAAAGCAGTGCACATTGTGTACTTAAAACTCACGCAAACCATAAGTTGAGTTTATCCAAACAAACAATTGTCGTGCTCTAAACTTAAGACACTTAATTTTGAATGTATCTGATTACAAAATGCGACTTGAAGATACATTCCCAATTGATAGTATAATTAGTATTGCCGACGATTAGGTCGGCAGCTTCAAACAGAAGTCTGTAGACAGAGGACCGAAGACTTCGCAAAGGAAAATCCACGCACATTTAAAGAATACCGCAGAGTTCTAAGTTAAATATACTTACTAAAATTTAAGTTATAAATGTAAGCGTACCAATTGTCGATAACAAAGAAAACAGAGAACCGAAAGCAGAAATATTTACGAGTACTACAATAATTACTATTACTATAACTATAACTATGTACAACTATAACGATTACGATTACGATAACGATAACTATGATAAATCTTGAGACGCGTAAATGTAATAGCTGTAATATTCAATGCAAACAATTTAATTTGTAGCAAAATCAGCATCTGTTTTGCTAGTCATTGGCAATGGCACCGAAGTTGTGCCACACACACATAAATTAGATACCATACCACACCATACGTTAGATATGTACATGCTATATTCATACACATACGCATATATATAAACTCAGAACACTCATATACAATCTTAAAAAGTAATGTCGAAGGTGCCAAAGTATTTGCTTTTAGCTTTAGTTGTTTAAACTCAATAAATAAACCACTAGTTATATTATTTATTTTAATTTTTCTTCATGTTTTCATTTTCGTTTCTAATGGAAATTCGCCAGATTTGTAAATCGATGTATTACGCGAAAAGTTGGTATACTGAATGAGCTTAAAGTGAAGAAAGCAACATAAATGTTTACAAATAGCTGTTTTAATGCTTGATCTCCTCGCAAAGGGATCTTAAACTATTCGAATGCACAACTTACAATACGAATAAACTATGAATGTATAGACGATACGATATGTAGAAATGAGTTCCAGGGTTTCTGAAAATTGCTTAAGTCTAAGTCAAACATATCTGCGATCCAATGCCAAAAGAATTACATTTGCATTTGATTTACCACATTATTCGTTTTTGTTTTCAATGTTTATCCACACTTAACTGAAACACGATTCATCATTCAGTAAACAAACCCAAAAAATATACTGCCCGCTTAAGAGTTAAATTGAATTAAGTGAAGTAAACGTAGGGCCTTAATTAGTTGTCGATTACAAATACCAGATATGTACTCTAGTTTTTTGCTAAACCTTAAACAAATTGTGGACTCAAGCATATTTAAGAAACTACAATAAAACCAAACTAAATAAATTGATTAAATTTGAAACCGCTTCGCTTGTGTTGCCATGTAGAAAGAGCTTAATGGGAATCGCTGTGCTTACTATCCATCTATCCATAGATGTTCCGTGGGTCCATTTGCCATATTGAAATAAGCATTCAGTAGCTTCTATTGTCTGGCCTCTCTTCTCTTCCAGTTCCTGGGCAGTGAGGAGAGCATACTGGAGTACGAGCCAGACAGAGCTGCGAACGCCTCAAATCCTCAAGTAGCAGTTAGTTTAGCCCAGGAGTCTGGGCCTTCTCAGGGTCCATCCAGTGCACTGGCCGATCTCATACGCAGTCGCGACTTTTTGATCGATTTCCCCCGCGTCTATGTGCTCAACACTGGCAGTGTGATTGGTGCAAGGGAAACGCTCTTCCCGGTGCGTCTGCCCGAGCGATCGCAGAGCTCGTTATCACTGAGATCGCAGGCACGCGACTGGATGTCACAGATGAGCAACAAACTGGAGGAGCAGCAGGGATTGCGACGTCTGCGCAAGGATGAAATGCAGCAGGTATGTTTATCGCTGTCTAGCGTAATGCATCTCATACTAACGCAATTCAACACGGCGCAGCAACTGTTGAGTGCTCGAGACTCGCAACGGCAACGTCGCTCCCGCTCCGCAGACGGACGCTATGCCACCGGTTGCTTTGGACGCCAGCGCACGCCATCATTGCAGCAGGCCCAAGGCTTGGATGGGCCACAGACGCAGCCACAACTGCAACTGCAACTGCGACGCACCAGCTCCACGCATACGTTGCACCAGCTCACGGATGCCGCTTATGCCCAATCCCGTCAAAGGCAGCGGGAAACTTTCGATTTTGCGCGCACTCGGCGTCGCTTTATTCGACGGGAGAGCGATGAGATATCGCTGCAAACGATACCGCGACGTGTCGCCACTGGAGTGGTGCATCCAATGCCACCCGCTGCTCCACCGCAGACCAATGCAACGAATCCTCAGCAGGAGCATTCGGACGCAGAGAGTGGCGATCACATCACCATACAGGTGAACGGAGAGGGTGTGGATCTCAATGATTAAAGTGATATTACGTAATAACTGCATAGTTCCGAATACATATAACTGCAATTCTTGAATAGTTCTAAAGTATTACTCTACTGTAAATAATCTGGTCAACGAAAATGAGGATGCGATTTGGTTATTAATCAACGTTAGTATTCTGACTCCTGATGTTAATCAGTTCAATAAAAGCATTAAAATAATTAAAATATAGTCGTTTTCCCGAATGTTGATTAACAGTGGTAATGTGCATAAATAATTCCAACTCGTAGATTAAATTTTTTGAGTAACAGTTATAAAGTAGAAAGCTTGAGAACATATTCCACAACACATTGCGCAAGCAGTAAACAACAGTTACGCCATCCTTTAAATTCCTTCTTCCTTCTTTGGCCAAGTTATTGTTTTAATGATTCACTCACCGCATCACATGAGATATGAGTGTGGCAAGCACTCACCGCAGCACCCTTCCCTTCGCTGGGACTTCGTGCAACTCACACCGAAAGTTGGGACTGAATTCCATTTGGGATTTGCGCGTGCCTCGCTGACAAGCTGGACCCTGCACATATTCGCAGCACGAAAGTTTGTGGCAGACATCAAGGCAGCAGCAACCAACGGCAGCAGCTTTATCCGACAAATCCAGACACTCGGACAGCTCAAGGGAGATCCCGAGTTCCCCACACCACAGCGAAATCAGAAATAAAACGAAAATCGAAAAGAAAGAAGCAAAAATAAAAACCAAAATGAAGAGAAAAGAAACACGTAAGAAAGCTGCAATTAAGTCTGCTCTGCTGAAAATCACCCGTTAGCAATTTAAACAATGCAAAAAACATAATACAATAGTAATAATAATAATTGGAAATTAGATTAGCTAAATAACAAATCAAAAAGTTTGATGGGTAGAGACTTTAAAATACAAATTTAAAAAAATATTGCTTACTTAAATTAATTGAAAATTAAATATTTATTATTGCGTTATTTATGTCATTGCAGTCTGATTCCAATTCATTAGATTGTTTTTTGATTGAAAATTTTTTAAGTAAATTTTGTGTTAGTTGGCTGAAAATGGCTTAATTCGAGATCGAAATTTCTTGTATTTCTCTCAACAACAATACAAATATGCACGATTACTCGATAAGTACCGGATAGAGAAATAGAGCAAAAGTTATGAGGAAGCCACGGTTGAAGTTTGCCGCTCATAACTACGCAGCCGATGGACACTGAAAGGCAGCTAATAAGAATTCATCATGCAGAAGAAGAGGGTCCAGCCGCCGATTGATAAAGGAGGGAAAGGGAAAGGGAAAGGAGCGCAGCGAAGGAGAACGAAGAAGGGCGCAACTGGGGATCGACTGGGTCGCCTGCACGCGCCGTAATTGCAACTCAACAGGAGGGCCGCAAACCATCGGTCTGTGGATTGTGGATCTGGATCTGGATCTTGGGGTTCTTTGCAGGCCAGCCAGCGACCGTTGAGCTGCGCTGAGCTTCAGTGAGCTGCTGCCTCTCGGTAGGCAGCGGCATGGGCTCATGTTTATAAACTTAAAGTCTGTAATCACATTAGGCATGTAGCCAGAGAGCACAGAGTTCTCCGCTAGTGCTCTGCGCACCGTTGCAGCTTTATCACCTGACGGACTTCGCAGCTTCGGTCTCTCCTCTGTCCGCATAACTCACGATCGCGATCGATGACAGCACGTACAAATTTTCGATTGCAAATTCGTCCTCGCCTCCGACGTCGTCCTCAACCTCGTCGTCGTCCAAGTTGTTGTTGACGTCGACGTCGTTGTAGTGGGCGTGTCAGTTGTGGGCGTTGCAGGGCACATTCAAGATAAAATGATTACATTGTAGGAAATGCCGCTCGGAGCTGAATTCACAGACTTATGGCAAGAGAGAACACGAAAATACGAGTAACAAATCTCCATGTAACTAACTCAATAAGAAATGCTGAAATGTTAATATGTCTATTGGGGCGAATAAATATATTAGGCATGTAATTGGGCAGATACGATGTTGATTGTTCAATGTTTCTTTCTTAATAATTTGATTCATTTAACTGCTCATATTTTAAAAGGGCTGTCCATCTACAAATGGTGCAAAGCGCCATCTACCGACCATGCATGTAATTACACGTGGTTCCAATTACATCCACTAGATGCTCTAGATGTCATTTGAGGTAATGCAACCCTGCACGCGTCTTATTAGGATCTTATCAGTCAGGAAAAAAATATTAAAAAATTTTCGCAGGCTACGCAAAAACTTAAAACTTATTCTACATAAATTGCTTAATTACTTTAAGTTATTATAATACATCATAAGTAGTTCTTTTCATTCAAAACTACTCAAATCTTCCTTACTTTTTAAATATAAGTCTACATATTTCAATTAAAATATACAACGAAAATTAATTCCTGTTCCTCCCTCGATATGTAATTTTTGGTTCTTGGACATTTCTTCAAAAGTGTTCATGAAAAATGAATTTATTGTAAATACTGTTCATATATAAATATTAAATATATATATATATAATATAAGTTTAAACAAATAACTTCCAGCTTAAATCAGTTCTTTTTGTGATTAACGCTCTACCACAAACCACCATTCGTTAGAAATATCCAGCAATGTCTAGCGACAACCCCAAAAATAAGTCTGGTTAACGTTGAAACCGAAGAAAATAATTAGACGTGCGACGAAAACAATACCCCAACTTATTGTGTGGCAATGTGGCAAGTAGGAGGAGGTACTGACGATGAGGCGCAACAAATTTCACGATCGGCAGATGTGCAACTCCAACTCAGTCAGAGAGCTCGAGATCCTGCCAAGGGGATACAATGGGCTTGCGTACGCCGTCGCTAATCTAAGGTAAATGCACAATATGCAGCATTCATTTACGAGCTATTGAGGCCTGGCATTGGGACCGAGCATATGTGCAAAGGGATCTGCGATCCTTATGGCCTGAGCCACTGCCAATCGGAACTAATTGGGCCAACAATAAAATCATGTGCTCAGTGCCAAGTCGGACGTAGGATATGCGATGTGTGAAGTTAAATCCTATCACGGAGCTAATAAGTTAGTCATACAGTGCGAGAGGGAGAGTGAGAGAGACAGAGAGAAGAAGAGTTGCAGGAAAGCGCAGTACAAAAATCCCATTTTAGTGTAATTTTCGAGAGATTTGAGTTTTTTATTTTATTTATTGTTGTTATTTTGAACGCAAATAGCAAACACCCCACACAACGGAGAGGAAATGCGACGGACGCGTGACAGGAAGATCGCCAAAGGACGAAGCGACCATTCTAAAGGACTGTACGCAAAATGGCGATTCGTCTCGCTGTCTTGTCATGTTTACCGAGCTCTGGGCGAGACTGCAACTTGGGTGAGTTCCTGTCACCATTGTCAACTGATCGTAGTCTATTTGTCTCTTTCTCTCTCTCTCTCTCTCTCTCTCTCTCTATATATATATCTCTCTGTCTCTCTCTCTCTCTCTATATCTCTCTGTCTTCGATGATTGTAGCTTGACTGCTCGCACTAGCTGATCTTGTCAGAACCAAAAAATCTTGGCTCGTACTATTTGGACATGCGAGAAGTGGAAAAAATACGATTTGATATGTTACTAAGCATTCTAAATCAGTTTCAATCAATTTATTAAGAAAAATACTGACTAAAAAAATAAATAAATATTTATGTTGCTATTATTTATTATAGATAGAATTTGTCTTCTATTTTGTTATTTTAATTTTATACAAATTTGTGCACTGCGTTGAAGATAAGTTGGCTGAATAATGAGATAAAGTCAAAATACAAGAAAATAATATCTATTATAAATCATAAATTCTTTTTGTTTACAATTGACAATTGAATTCAGTAAAAACAAAAGAAAATAAAATCTATTGTAAAACATAAATTCCTTTCTTTCCTGTTCTAAGCATTCTAAATCAGTTATCAACAAATGTTAAAGAAATAAATGATGAAATAAATAAATAAATGTCTATGTAGTTTGCACGTTTCCTATTTATGTAGTTTGCATTTGTCATATAATATTACAAATAGTAAAATAAAGTAAAGTGTTTTTTGAAAAATTAAAAAAAAAACAACATTTATTTAAAAACAGCAATAATTCTCCTGCATAACTATTCAAACGCCAATTTTAGCGAAAATGAATGCAATATTTTCCATACGACCAATTTATATTTATTTTAAGCCTAAATTCAGCTAAAATTTGGGTCAGCTAGCTGTGCAAGTATTTGCTCGATAATAATATAATATTCAGTATGTCAAATGGATGAAAGTTCTTCATTCAATAAATTGGCATTGAGACGAATCATAAAAAATACACATTTTTTCCATATGACTTTTGCCCAATGTCAAATAGTACTCGAAATATAGATACAAACAAAATATAGTATCACAATCTTGTTTTTCTTCTTCTTTCGTAGCGACTTATATTGTCAGCAACAACTGAAACTTACTTGTTACTTATTAACTTTAGCTGAACTATTCGACTTGGCCGTGCTCTAGGCAAGTTCATGTTACTAATTAAAAGCTGACATCATCGAATTCGCTTTGTGCAAACGCTCACTTCCCACTCCCACCTATAGCTCAAAATAGACGGAACTAATATGCTGTGAATGTGCCTTAAACTAGTGGACAAAGTATCCTTTCAATGAGTCCTATACCGAACGGACTAATGAAAAGTGCAAAGGACATCGAACAGATAACATCAATTAGAAGCGATGACGTCTGTATTTCAGGCTCCACCCACACAAAATATATATAGGCATTCATTGCTTAGGGTCAGCTTTGGTCTGTGTCAGCATTCATTACCCACAAAAAAAAGTTATTTTTTGGCCAACTGACTGCACAAAGCCAGCAGTGAAACTGGCTTTTCGATTTGGATGCATTTTTCAATTTCGGCTTTTTGTTGAACTGCACAACTACACATATTTCACGTTGGCTTGTGTGGACCAGCAATCGATAAGGATTCCAATCAAATTGTATTTTAAAGAGCGCTTAAATAGTATTCAAAAAACGAGGTATTTAGAGCAATCAATCTTAATCGTAATGGGTATCAACTCTACTAATCGGACGTTAGCATAGTTGTGGACAGACAGTGAGACAGCGAGACAGACAGTGAGGCAGTCAAGTCAACGGCTCACGTTGCATGCACAGCGCTGCCTGTGCTCGCCTTGGGGGCAAGTGCTGCATCAGATACAGATGCAAGTAACCGAAAGACTTCATCGTGAATGTGTGTACGTGGCGTAGTACGAGTAGGTTGATCTTTTGGCTCGCTGTGTAAGTGATTCAGTGATTCATAAGCCAGCTGCTCTCCTATGATCACCCTGGGCCATATATCTTTGGGTTCGTTCTGTTGATCATGTCGATTGCCTGCCGATATGAATATAAATATGGGCGAGTATTGAGCTGATTCGTCGGCTCAACTACAAAGCAAAAGTCTAACGGCAATTCGGTAAAAACTTTCTGCTGCCTTTGGTCGTTGATCACAGATCCACGATCATCGTCACTGCAACTGCAACTGCAGTCCTAACTTTAACATTAACTTGTGATCTTAATCTTGCAAGAATCTGTTTTGCTAACTTTCAGTGTCTGTCTATCTTTTTCTAAATGTAGTCGAGTTTTAAGTGTATAAATAAATTCGCAAAAAATGTGAAATGAATAATTTTGTATGTAATCGTAGTATTAAATATTGCTCTAATAATTGGTCAATTTATAAGGTATTTTGAGTTCGAGTTCAGGTTAAATCTGCATTAGTACAAATTTGTCTAGCGTCTGTTGAATGCTGCTCTATTTAAATCCTTTTAAAAACATGGTTATTATAAAGTTTTAATCATAGCAAATTTATTATATTCTGTTTGCCTTCAATTTGAATGAAAAGTGTCGTAGATATAAATCTTTTTGACTGCTTAATTCGAGTTTTAATGCAGTAAATTGAAGTTCTAATTTAAAATGTAAAATAGTTCAATCTAAATGTTGATTACTGACTCCATTATTACTAATTAAATTGATCCAGCATTTTGTGATTATTTTCTGATTTCATTTATTTTGATACCATAAAATTGATTTACGTACCTATACCGTACATTGCGTTTTGAAGCTGATTATATAGATGATAAGATACGTTGTTAATAGATCGAGAGATCAGCTTATGCAGCATGACCAAGTGAAAATCGTTGCACCCAAGGGGGCGACAGGATGCTCGGATTCTGAGCCAATAGTGCCAAAGGAGTTTTCGCAGTACGATACATATCTAAGATTGCGTCCTGCTTGCTTGGATAAGCTGTAAATCCAATAAAGCCAATAAATATTGCCAAAACTGTAGCGTGCTCAGCGCTTTGTGAGTGCCAGGATCAGAAGATCCGTGCGAAACAGGTTGATGCAGCTCGGCTGCTGCTGCCTGCTTCCAAAAAGGTGCAAGAAATTGTGTCAGTGTCCTTTTGTCAGTGCTCTGGCACAACATGACATGACTTTTGGGCTACGTGGGCGTTTACTCGACTTAGCAGCGGCTTCGGCCTGTAATCCACTACAATCGGCTCATGTGGGTCGAAGTTCGAGTAGAACGCGATGTTGAGTTCGAAGTCGAAAAGGGATCAGTGTCTGCTTGATGAGTTCATCTTTGAGTCCTGCCCTTCAGCTCATTCTTTGACCCGAGGCAGCTCTTGAACTTGAACGTTTTTAAATTTCGTTACTTTTGTCGCCTACCCAGGACGCCCGGACTGCTGACTACCGACTACCGACTACCTATGTGTGAACACTCTATACATATAGTTGTATGCTTGTATGCTTGTGTGCGCAACAACAGAGACAAGTGCACCAGGGGAATGTGCCACACGCGCAACGGACGTTCGCACACGCTTTGCCAAATAAATAAATAAATTGTAATCTGCTTTACTGTTTGATTCGAATCAATATGTGGCCACGCCCATCTTGCGCTCTTCTTAGCCGACTTCCATTTGAAACTCAACGCCAATTCGCTGACGTTTGGCTAGAACAAGACCCAGACTTAAGCTTGGCCTGCGGCTCAGCCAGCACAACGTTTGACAACATGCCGTTTTCTGGTCTGGTTGATCTATATAATCGGATATTGATTTCAACAGAATTCCGCACATACACTCACACACATGCGCATTGTTCTTAGGTGTTGAACTTGTTGATGCAGCCAAGGCTTAATAAATTTGTGCGAAAAAATATTTTGGTTGATTTTTGATTTTGTGACAATTTATGGATTAACTTTTTGTGACTTATGCTGTGTGTGTACAGTATTGTGTTTGGACTTCAGCGATATTTGTTGACTTTCCCTTATAGGTGTGGAAAAATACAATTTTCTGTATAAAATAATCAATAGAATAAATAAGATTATTGAAAGTTTTTCCACACACGCAAAATAAATAAAGAAAATGAAATTTTATTGCAACATATTTGTGATTTCTAGAAAATAAGAAGGAGCTCTTAAGTCGGGAGAACTCGACAAAAAGATATCCTGTTTTCCCGCCCTCTAATTTCTCATTTCAATCAATTATTTTGTATGAAACTAAAACTATTTTATTTCGGAAATATATAAAAAATGTGAATATTTTTCGAGTTAAAAATTAACTGCATTCTGGGTTGCCTTGACAAAAGAGTGCAATGAGTTTATATGCGTTTTTTATTCTATTACTTTTTCCTTAAAAATTCTTTGAATTCGATTCATTTATTTGTATTGCTTATATTTTTTAATTTGCTTGTGTGATTTTGGTGATTTTGGAGAGATGCAATCAATCAATTTACCCCAAAAAAAAAAAAAGAATATTTATTTTGCAGGACTTCAATTGCCAACTTTTGACTAATAAACAAAATTTTATTAAGCAAATCTCATTTGATATGTCTACTCAAAATCAGAAATGCGACCATTTCACTTTTCTTTTTTTTTTCTCTGGCTTAAAAGTCATAGAAATTAGCAATTCAATATGGCTGACAACCCTCGTGAATCTGAACGGAACCATAGTTTATAGTGGAAACCTTGGTCACACCAAGCGTTTATAAGTGTCTAAAGCAAACATCCACCGAGCAGAGCAAAATGAGCGTAAAAATAATCCATCTTCGCACTAAGCAAACTGCAATTCCCCCTCCTGCCATACGGAATCCGGGAGTACAGAGAACCACGGGCAGGAACTCTGCTAAGCGATGCCAGCTTCTAGCACGAAGCAGCTGCAGATGGTAAGGAGGACTAAGAATAAAAAAAAAAGCGAAAAGTGTCAAAAATGTTTCATTTTGGATATGTTGAAAAATAATAGCAAAGCGGCAAGCAAATGAAACAATCGCAGTCGCTGTCGCAGTCGCAGTATGTGGACCTTTTTGCAGCCACGACGTTTGCCACGCTTCACGCCAATTTGCTCGCCTATCAACGTCGACATCGCCATCGACATCAACAACGGCATGGACTATATCCCAGCCGATGATCAATGGTGGTGGTGCTCCTGCTGCTGCCACTGCAAATAGTGGTGGTGGTCTGTTCCTACTTTCCGAATTCTAGATTTGTCAATGCGTATGCTTTACCAGATTTCAGTTTGGCAATTGCTTTCCACTACATCCCTGTTCCTGCCCTCTCTCCTCATTTACTCCAGGTCGCTTCCTCTGTCGTTGGGCCCATCATGAGAACCACTTTCAATGCGCGCTATACATATAATTCATTCAAATGATTGGGTTGTTTGCATTGTATTTGGGCGACCTATGAAAACTAGTTTTTCAATACGCTTACCATCGATATTTTTGCAATATGAAAAACCACTGTGTTTTACCACGAGATAAGAGCGCTAGAAACCATTTTTTTGTTTAGTTTTCACTTCATTTAAAAAAAATTGCAATATGTAGATCAATTTTACAAACATCCAATTCCAATTTTGTTATAATTCTTTTGTTATCCCCAAATATGTGAATGCTTATTAATAAGTGAAATGAAATGTAAGTCAGTTTACAATGAAGAAGTTTGAGTAATTAAGTATTAAACAAAAATTAAAAGTATTAAAGATTAAAATATACCTATTATTGAACTGAGTGACTCCATAATTTGTAATATATTTTTAATAATGAGATTAAAGATCAGATATAAAGAGTCAGTTTGAATGAAATTACAAACAATTGACATAATAACAAACGACGGTCGCACCGTGTGTTCCAATCAAACCCAAAGAAAAAGAAAACTTGAAACGAAGTTGGAGTCGGAGTCAGCGTATTCGGTTACAATACTTACAATTACAATGTCAGTTGGCGCATTTGCCGGCAAAAGATCAAAGGGAAGTCACAAAAGCTCTGCTGTGCGAGAGGCGAGCGAAGAAAAATCACACAAATTTAACTGGCCAGCGAACACTAAGACGCACAATAACACTAACACTAACATTAACGCTAACACTACCACTACCACTAACACTGACAATAATAATAAAAATAAAAATAATAAAATATGTATGTATAAGCCAAGGAAAAATACAATAATAATCTGCCGCAGAAACAGCAAACAACAACTCTTCAGACGTTATGGCGACTTTCCCAAGCTGTATGCAAATATATCACTGCGGCTAGTTGCCCTGATGGATGGTACAGCCAAATGGTCCATGAGTCATAGACGACGCTGCGAGAGCAGGTACGACACCAAAGTTACGGTTTGATCACAAGTTGAGCGTAAAATATGCTAAAGATCAGCGAGTGTCAGCATCAGTGTGTGTGTGTGTGTGTTCTGCGAGTTTCGAAATGAGCGTAAAATGATCAAAGAATCTTCGCGCGCTATGCCAATCTATGGTGTGGAGTCCACAGTGTCCCATTCCAGGCAGTAACTGGCAACAACTCCATGGTGATATCGGATATTCCACGGCTGGCTACGTGTGCGCATTTTACAAAATAACATTCAATTTGTGCAACCTGATCAAGCAATTTCATCAACTGATCGAGCCATCGATCGAGTATTGTTGCAATAAAAGAACCTAGCGTAATCGCATTTTCCCCAAAATGGAGGCCCTTTTCCCCTCCCTCCCTCTCTGTTGCTCTGGTTCTTCGTCTCTTTCTCTCTCTGTCTGATCTTCGAGCAAATTTAACGCTCGCTTAAACTCTCGATCAGTGATCGCAGAATGTTCGCAACTCAAAGCAGTTCGCCGACGGCTGTGCCACCATCAGTGATGAAATTACATGTTGCCACTTTGATCATTTCTACAATTGGCCGCAACAACAACAACAACAGCCACAGCAATAGCACTGGCAACGGCAACAACAATTTGGCGCAGACAAGTTGGCTGCCGCTTTCTAGCCAGGTGCTAGTTGAATTGGCCAAGAGTGCAGCATGCAGCATGCAGTATGCAGCATGCATCATGCAGTATGCAGCACACAGCTGCAAACATTATAGAGTTGTTCCTTCTTTTTACTGTGGCTTCTTATTGAATTATAATGCTATTTGGTTGCAACTTGCTGCTTGCAACTCGCAACTACGTCATCAACTGGCCCAGACTCTGTGGTACCACAAATCGCTTCTGGCGACTCTCGACACTGATTGTTGAGGTCTCTGGTGAGCGAGGATATAAAGACATTGCAATGGCCAATTTACGCTAGGCCAACTGAATGCTTGTGAGCAGTAAACAGTAAACAGTATTGTGGCATGAGTTCCTTTTTCTAAAAGTACCGTTTGAAGCACATTGAAAAACTCAGTAGAAATGTTTGAAAATCCGACAACTTTGAAGATGTTTTTTATGTATCCTTAATAAAAAAAATATAATCTGTAAAAATATTCCTAAAGCTGCAGGCAAACTAACAATGTTAAAATATAAACAGTAAGAAATTATTGTTTTTACAATAAATTTTGTGTTCATAGATCGGTTTTCAGCGAACGTTTATTAATATGTACTTATAATTCGAATTTCATTTAATTCTCATTGCGATTTTCAAATATTAGAGTTAGGAAGCTTAGTATAACATATAGACAGATATATTTTTTTTTGATTTTCTGATTATTATAATTAGATTAGTGTGTGTAGTTCTGCTTCAATTCACACTTGAATTGAAATACTCGTAACCAAACTGAGAAACTCGCTTGCCGAATTTTCATAGATCAATAAGCTGGCTAAGTAGCCGACCAGTTTGGGACTGTGCCACAATTGTGTGTGGCCAATTGCATGTGGCCAATCAGAAGTGCAACCGTTAATTGCTACCACATCGCGATGTGGTAGCCGATCTCAACTGAATAAACATGTTCGGACAATATGACAGCCACAGACAATTTACAAGTGTAGAGGATGCTGATGAAATTTTCCGCTAATTTTTCACGTGCTCATTCGCTCATTTGAACCATACGCCAAAAATACCAGAAGACGAAAACGGAAAATAACCATAACAACAGCAACAACGGAATGTATTTATCATATATTCATTAAAAATTATTTACGTATATTAAATAGCGCAACCAACACAAAAAAAGCACGTCTCAAAGGTGCGAGCGAGATAGCAGATATTTTGGGTGCAGCGAGCGTTGATAAAACATCAAGACCAATCTGATAAGGAACGCTTTAAATTCCGTTACGTAACGCAAATTTAGAGCATTACAATTGCGATGTGAGTGTGAGAAGAGGACGCATACAGTGAGGCATTCGGTTCACACCGCGCTATCTCTTTCTCTTTCTTCTCTCATGCATAACTTTTGGGGTGTCGGCTGGTCTGCTTCCTCTTCCACACCGTCAAAACGCCTAAAGGCGATTTACGCATGAATTTTGATCGATTCGTGTTGAAAATTTGATAAGCCTGGCGTTTGTGTGTTGCTCATGTGAGCTCTGCAATAACGCCAGAAGCGATGTTTTGTACTTCCTTTAGAGGTGTGGTTAAAGCGTGAGCAACTGAAAGAACTATGCAGCAGGTGCCGAAAACTCAGAGGAACTTTCGAGATATGCCCTTAGGTAGTTTAAATTTTTAGAGTCTAGAGGAAATTTAATTCGTAAATTTTATATATAATTAAAATTTCATAAAAATGGGAGGACTTTTCTAGATGCGCTAACATTTGCAAAATTATATTTTCAGTGTCTTTCGGGGCTTTTTTATTTATACAATTTATTTATCATTTGAATTCCTTAAGACTAACAGGAACTCTTGAGCTATTTTGAGGTGCTTCTCGAATACTTAATTTATAATTATAACTTTACCAACTAAGCGAAACTATTGAGATGAGCCAATGTACATCATATAGTATTTTATTTTACAGATCTAGAGTCCTCTAAATTTAAATAAATAAATATATTTATAGTTACCATTCATTAAATATGTCAACAAATTAATTACATTACATTGTTTACATTACATTGTTTTATGCTTTTATTTAAATTGTAAAAAATAATCGAATTTACTGACTTATAATATGGAAATTCATTTGCAAATTATTTTTCTACAAGTTTCTTCAAATATTTAACAAAAATTATTGCATACTGTATATTCACTAGTCTGTTTAACAATATAATTGCTAAATTTAATAGCTATATATGTATACATTAGGTTAAGAAAATTAGATCCCGAATTGGACTGTTGAGAAATAACGAACGCTCTAAATGGCAAAATGGTTCCCACATTTGCAAACTGCTCGTATTTCAACCCGACCGCAATTCCACAATTATGAACGCCTTCACACAAAAAAACAGCAAAACAAAATAACACAAAAACAGCGCATTGCCTCGTTCATCATGACGTAGAGTGATCATCAATCAAAACGTGGCAATTGGAGACAAAGCGACTACATATTGCCGCCAGCTACCGTATATACATACAGTCAGTCTCAGTTTTGGGCCACACAGGAAGTTGGTCAAAAAAAAAAACATATAAAAATTCGCAGGCTACCGACTTGATCCCAGCGCAACTATCAAAAACACATAAATCACGACTGGGCGATCGCTCAGCAGCGATCGAGAGGGCCTTTCAACAGTTTTGTACAAAAGTGCCGCAGTAGGAAGACACTTTTGCTCGACGTCCGGCTCTTGACTTGCCACACAAATTAAATTTGTATAAAAATATCGAAGTTGGTGGGCTCACAGGAGTTCCTAGCGAAGGGACTCGACAGTCAAAGAGACGCTACTGTGAGCACAAAGATGCAGAGATGCGATCCATTATGACTGTCACAGTTGACACACATTATCACCCTTGTAGGGACGAACAGCAACCTGCGAACCTGTCGTCGTCGTCGTCGTCTTCGTACTCGTCGTCGCCAGGACCAGCCGAGGGTCCGGTTGTTGGGTCGGGGTTCGTGTACTAGCCCGAAGCGATATGAACTAATTGATGTTTTCATTTAGAGGCTCGCAGACGAGAAGTCTGAGTCTCGGCACAAGAAAATGTATTCATTCTAGGTGGTAAGTGCAACGCCCGCTGCGCACACATAATTGAGGGTCCTGTGGACTAGGGAGCTACCTAAAACCACCCAGGAATGTCATAAATAGTGCAGGTCCTATGTACTGTCGCTCGGTGTTCCTCCCGCATTTTGTCAATGGCTTTGTCCACTCCCGACAGCAAGAGCAAGAGAGTCGGCTCGCAGGCTCTCATCTTCTTGTAGGCCCACAAAGTCGGCATCTTTAAAGAATCGGGCGATAACGTTGGTGGTCTGCTCTCCCATCTCTCGGGTGGCTCATATTTTGCGCACGTCCTTTTGTCAATTGCTCTATTTTGTTACTTACTGTCGGCTCGTTTCTCAACAATTGACAATTTGGTAAATTATTTTCGTATTATCGAGTCCGCAGTGCGTGTTCTCGATTGTCTCTAATTGTTTAATTGTGAGCTCATGAGACACTGATTGTTGTGATCCTGACACACAGACAGGACTCTATGTCTCTCTGCTCTCTTCTTTGGTGGATCGCTCTTTTGTTAACCTGTCGGTTTAGGGGATATTGTGCTCAACAATGTTGAGGGATTAGCGGCATGGGCTTGAACTTGTTGTGGCTCATGTGGGACATGTCCGCATTTTACTGTGTGAGGTCCACGTTTATCGCTTTCAACGACTATTTGCAATGTTCGAACTTTTTGTTATAATGACGACCATTGTGTATAAGACAGGCATTTAGTTGTGTTAGTTTCTAATGAGATTAAAGTGGTAGTAGAGACTTTTGAAATTGAGAGAAAAAATGTAATTTAGATTTGCCAGTACTTGTAATCCTTCAATTTTCTTAAATGTGATAACAATATTTGTAGAAGGCAATTTAGCTTTGAAGAACAAGTCAAATGATGTAGATCTACAACAAGCCTTGTTTATGTAGGTTAAGTTTGTTTTAGATTTTAAGTTGAAAGAAAAATCCCTTTTCTACTTCATTTGAAATGTGAATATTTGTAATACGTCTAAATCATCCTAAATCGTGCAAAACACTCTCAGATTTTTCCAAAATAAATAATTCAAACGGGATTTCTGCGCTACGTATTATAACGAACTAGTAAATCAACATTAATAACAAATGGTAATAAAATATGACAAGTATGCTAATACTGTGTCACTCTTCATAATCGAACCGGCCCCATAAATCAAATCATCAAAGGGAGTGCAGAAAATTAAATAAAAAACGATAATACTATTCTGTAGTCCACAATTGGAAAATTCCATATTGCAGTAGCTATTCTGCAAGTTCAAGATTGTGCCACTGCCGTGTAAACTTTGCATATGAAAGGAGATTGGAATTGTTTCGAGATATTCATATATTGTTTTTATTTCAGTAATCAATATTTGTGTAACTCCTGTGCAAATTTTATATATAAAAAGATATTCAAATTATTTGCTGGTATTCATAATAATTTTTAATTTTCATATATTTTGATTTACAGATTGTTTAGTTGTTGTGCAAGCTTTTTATATGAAATGATTTGATTTCTGCAATTAAAGATCTTGTTACTGTCATACAAACTTTGCATATAAAACGATATTGGATATTTAAGTGCCTTTTTTTTATAATTGAAGATTGTGTAACTGCTTTGTATACATTCCATATAGAATGATACTGAATTTGTTTTATTTATATTCTTTTTATACCCGCTACCCATAGGGTAGAAGGGTATTATAGCTTTGTGACTTCA
Source organism: Drosophila siamana (assembly GCA_035047445.1). Taxonomy (NCBI): domain Eukaryota; kingdom Metazoa; phylum Arthropoda; class Insecta; order Diptera; family Drosophilidae; genus Drosophila; species Drosophila siamana. The sequence continues at coordinate 2,615,208 of JAWNPP010000002.1, forward strand.
GGAAATCTATGTAACAGGCAGAAGGAAGCATTTGCGACCCCATAAAGTATATATATTCGATATAGCCATGTCCGTCTGTCCGTCTGTCTGTATGAACACCTAGATCTCAGAGACTATAAGAGCTAGAGATTTCCAACTTGGTACCAGTATTGATGTACGTCCTAAGAAGATCAAGTTTATTTTAGATTTTTTCCACGCCCCTTTCCGCCCCCAAAAACGAAAAAAACGATTTACTAGCGCAATTTTAAAAATAGAGTCTCCAGTTTTATACATATGAAGATAATAACAGTCTTGTTGATTCCCGAGAATTTGAATATGAATGTACAAATATACCAAATATACCAAAAATACCTTTTGGTATATTTCAGTATTTTTGTATATTTTAGTATATTTGAGCTGGGTAGCGGGTATAACACAGTCGAGCACACTCGACTGTAGCTTTCTTACTTGTTTTTATTTCTGCAATTTAAGATTGTGCAATTGCTCTGCAAACTTCTCCATATAACCAGATATTTAAATTATTTGCGAGTATTCATATTTATTCAGATTTGAAGATCGTTTAACTGTTGTGCAAGCTTTCTATATGAAAAGCTATTTAAACTGTTTTTCGATATTCATATGTATTTCGATTTCTGCAATTTAAGAACGTATAACTTAGCACATGAAAAGATATTGAAATTATTTTGTGATATTCTTATTTATTTTATTTTGATTTCTGCAATTCTGCGCTTATTTACTAGAAGGACTTAGTTTAACATTCAACTTATTCTAAACAGTCTCGTGCTCTTAAACATACTTATGAAACAAAAACAAGAAGTAGATTCAGTAGAAGAACTGGCAACTAACTTAAAACTGGGAGTTGCTTGCAGAAGCTGCCCAACGACAGCCTAGAAGCCAAAGTATGGATAAGCCGAAGCAGCTGACACCACCGAGTTCTTCTGCTCGGCAACGGATTGATGATGGTAGCTGCCCATGTGGTTGCCACTGGCGCTCGGCGGGAAGAAGGAGCCGGCAAAGTTGTAGCTGTCCCAGGACGAGGCATGATGCGATCCAGAGGCGGCAGCGGAGGCGAATTGCGATCGCAGCTGCTCAGCCGAAGTAGCAGCCGTACTTGGCATGGCATAGGCACTCGCCGAGACACCAGCTGAGCCTGCATAGCTGCCACTGTTGCTGGCACTCATGCCGTAGGCAGCGGAGTTCATGAAGCTGCCGTTGGCGACTGCCTGCGACTGTGACTGCGGCTGCGGCTGCGGCTGCGACTGCACCGGGCTGTGGGCAGCCGAGCTGCTGCCGCTGCTGCTGGCCGGCGACATGGAGGCCACGGAGCCGCCGTAACCAGCATGCGTATCGTACGCAGCACTCGGGCCAGCGGGCCACGACTGTGCGCTGTAGATGCCCATGCCCATGCCCATGTTGGAGGATGCACTCGTGGCGTAGGCTGTGTTCGAGGCGCTGGCACCGAAGCTGGGCACTTGCTGGGTGTTCAGCTGCTTGCGCAGGCGCGCACGACGATTGGAGAACCAGACCTGAACACGTGCCTCGGTCAGCCCGGTGCTCTGGGCCAGCTCCTCGCGAGTGTAGACGTCGGGATACTGAGTGCGCGCAAAGATGCGTTCAAGCGCATCGATCTGATCGTTAGAGAAAGTGGTGCGTGAACGACGCTGCTTGCGCTTCAGCTGCACACTGGGCTCTGTGTCATCCTCACTCTCGTCCTCGCTGCCAGCGGAGACGGCGCCGCCGCCCAGAATGCCATCGATGCTGTGCGAGCCGGTGCCGTGGCCAGCTCCAGAGCCAGAGGTGGCGCGCAGCAGACGTGAAATGGAGCTGACCGAAGGTGCGTTCTGTTTGTCGCAAACGCCCGCCTCGATGAGCTTGGCGCGAATTTCCCAACTGAAGATGCCGGGCTGTGATTGCTTCAGCTCCTCGATGCGCGCCTCGATGTCGGGCGTGGCAACGCGTGGTTTGCTTCCGCCGATGACACCGGGGCGTATGGAGCCCGTCTCCTGGAAGCGATTGAGGATCTTGGAGACGCAGCCGTGCGAGACACGCAATTGCCTGGAGATGACGCAAGGACGCACACCGGCTGCGGCCATTTCGACGATCTGGCGACGAATGTGATTGGGCAGCGGGCGACCGTTGATGAAGACGCCGCCGAGTTGATTGACGCGTCCTTGTCCTGCAAGAGCCAGGAGGAAAAGAAATGTGATTAGTGCTGGATGAGCTGGGAGAGAAAACTCTGTTTAGAATATCGGTTTCGGTCTGTTTCTGTGTGTGTGTGTGTGGGCAAAGTGATCTGCAATTAACTTTTCTTCGCTGCTCGATTGAGCGGCAGTAAGTAATCCAATTGTGCAGCGTGCATTGTGTTGTGCGGGCCGAGGATTAGTGCAAGGATCAGTTCGCACGATCTATTGTTTTGGCACTGCAAAATACGTTGCTCATTTGTATATGCCAACAAAAAAAAAAAAAAAAACAGAGAGAGAATATAACAAAGCGCAAATTGGAAATTTGCGTGGGCCAAAATGCTCAGCTCTGCTCTGATAAAGAAAACACGGGACTATACTACTATATTATTATGACTATAAGTTGGCTTGGAAAATGCCGATCACTGTGCAGCTGTGTGCCCAACTCGACCATGCAATCAAATCAAACTAATAATCCATAAGGCTGAGAGACTGAAAGGCGGACGGACGGACAGACGTCCAGCTGTGCCAACTAATATCAGCAGTGTAGTGAGCATAAAAGGCCGGCCCCAAAAACCCCAAAGACTGTAACTCAGACCTGAGTTGCTGCTGCTGCTATTGTTGTTGTCGTTGTTGACGTTGTTGTTTTTGGGGCGCTGACGTTGCTGCTACGTGATACACAAGACCCCGAACAGCAGACGCTGAGCCAAGATCAAAGCAACAGAGCCGACCCGACCCGACTGCTGCAGAGTTTGTACGAAGATCGCACATTGGAGACTGCAGACTGTAGACTGCAGACAGCAGACTGAAAGGGATCCCAACATACAAGCAGCGCGCCAAAAAGTCTGCAAAGTCTGGAATGTTGTTGTTGTTGCGTGTGTTGTGGTGTGCTGTGGTGCGAGTTGCGGCAAGTTGCGATCACAATCAATAACTCAAAAAGCTGATCATGATTGCTGTACAAGCCCAGCTAGCCCAGCTAGTGAACGGGTAATGATCTCTCGTTTTCCAAAGCGACACGCCGGCGAAAGCGCTGCCCCTCAGCATCATGATGATCGGGCACATTTTCTACTCTTTGTCTATGGTACGTCTTGGTCTGGTCTGGTCTGCTCTGGCCGGGGGTCTGGTGTAGTCTCGTCGTTTTGTACTTGTAATTGTGGTAATTGGTAATAGAGCGATGATGATCGCTGTCGTATAGACATACTTCGTACATACAGTCGTATGTATAAATACGTTGTCGCTTGTGCTTACCTTGGAAGGGATATCCAGCGAAATAGGGTGTCATATTGAGTGCTGATACAGCCATGATCTCTTTTGATTTGCTTTTTAGGGTTTTACGTATTCCGTTTGGTCAGCTTGTATAACTGCTTAGCTTCACTTCACACACTGCACTACAAATTTCGAATTCTATTTTGATCAAAGTACTTTTTTCGTCAAGTTCTTTCAACTGTATCTTCGTTTGTTGTTTGTTTAAAATGCGCATGCGTAAAACTGCTGCTGCTGCTGTTGCTTGATGCTACTCGTTTGCTTGACAGCTCGAAACTGATTTTGAAACGGTCAGCAGCCGAGACTAAAACGAATTTGTGAGATTCTCAGACGAACACATCGACGACAACGACGGCGACGGCAGCGCTGCATGCAGAACACCAACAAACAGAAACAAGTTTTTTTTCTTGTTTTCGTTCACAGAACAAAAACAACAAACATCATAACCCACGCAACGAGGGTGGCAAGTGCGAGCGAGATGGCCATATACCTGAACACCGAGAGCTCATGCAGGCGATCACTGCTACGACAAGGGTGCGAACAGCACAGCACTACGAGTTGTCTCTGTTGCTCTCTATGCTCAGCACATTCTCTGTGTGCGTGTGTGTGTTAGAGCAGTCGGCGCAGCTGCGGTGAAGAGAACCAATGAATACTCATAGCATGGCTGCATTTTGATGTAGCGCCGCCCCATTGAATCTCAGGCCTAGGCTCCGTTTGACTTCTAAGCGCATCTAGTAACTGGATCTCGAACAGCTCATATTTAACTGCATAAACATTATTTATATTCGTTCTTATGTGAGCTTGATTTGAAGTTATGCGCAGCGAACCTCGGGACTTACTTCTTGATATCTTTCCCAGGCAGTTATCTGTTATTAGGCTTTCAAGTACTACTCACAATTTATATTTCCGGTTAGTCTAGTTTTGAAATGTGAGACGCTTTTAGCTAAACCACATTTTTTATTTTCAGATCGATTCTAATTAAAGGAAAATAATGTTCCTACACAAACACATTTCCCTAATCAATCGGATTTATCGGCAGCTTTCATTGTCCTTTCGCATCTATTTTTAAATATCACATTAATAGTGCGACAGCTCAGAGCATTAAATTGCCAAACACAAAACGTAGTTGAGTGAAAGCATTAGAAACATAACCCCCCCCTGATAATGTTTTTTGTTCTTCTTTCACACTCTGCTCAAAGTGGAATGCAAAAATATTATGCAGTGGCAGGCAACAGTAAAGGTTACCAGGATATTGTGAAAAATATGCTATACGATGACTACCCACATTCCGCTGAACAACGACAAGCAACGACGTCAACAGCTAACCTCAAAGTATGTATGCTTATGTTCCTGTTGGGGCGTGGGATAGCGCACATTTTTGCCATTTTTTTTACGTAAACTCTGAACGCCTCTGCAGATGCTTTTGACTAAGAAAAAAAAACAATCAAAGGCTTTGTTAGCACTCAAACGCCAAGGCAGAAGGACCTGCACTCTGAATGCTTTTAGACGGACACGGCAAATGCATGAGCTGCGAAAGTCACCAAAACTGATAACCACATATGCCCTGTCAAGCATCAATGAAAACTTTTCAGATTTCTGTTCCTCAAACTCCAGCATTTAATTGCGAAATCGGTAGTAAGAATACACAATAATTTACTTGGTTTTTTTTTGACTGTTAATTAAGTACAAACTCCACCCACAACAAGACAAAATGAATATTCATGAGAAAAAAATGGTCCAAAATAAGTTGAATAGTGAATTGGTTCGTTTGGGAAGCTGGTTCAGAGATTTTCGCACGGATAACAAAAAAAAGAAAGACAAAACAAAGAAAAAGACAAAAACTTAATTTGCTAGTGCATGACTTTTGGTTAATTTGAGGCTGGCCCTCGTATTGTTTCTTGTTTGTCGGGGCGGTCGAAATCAAAGAACTTTGTCCATGTTGCGTATACGCCGCGTGTGCGCGCATGGAAATTATGCGGCGACTTCTGCTGCTCGAGCCTCGTTGTTGCTGGCCAAAAGCGCAGTCACCAAGGCAGCATGACAACAAAACAGAAACGACTGTAGCAGCAACACCAGCTTCGTTGTTATTGCCTTTGTTGCCAGAGTGAGGCAATTGTCAAGTTACTCGTTTTTCTCTCTGCGTACGTGTTCGTCACTCGCATGTGGGTGTGGGTGTATTTGTCTGTATGTGTGTGTGTGTGTGTCTGCCATTTGGCAATAATTGTGCTGCTATTGTTTGGCCAGCCGCCACGCTGTGTGTGTGGCTTCGCTGCGGGGCAATCGCTCAAAACTTATGACAACCCAAACTGCTACTGTTCGCATATGAATTCATGTATCTCGGGCGACTGCTGTAGTTGTTAATTTATCTGCTGCTGAATCTGTATCTCGATATTGAACTTTCGAATGGCAAGTGTACGCTCGCTCTTTTGTCTGGGGCTTCAAGACAGCTACCTGCCTTTGTCGGTGTCCGCTTATTAATATTTACACTTTCTATGCTCCCCGTCCCTCGTTCACTTTTTAATGTGTTAGTGCCTTATGTGCACGCTTTTCAATTTCCACAAATAAATAAACAAATATATAGACCCGGCTTTAAGTTCCTACATTTATTTTGAACGTTCTATTTTTTTTCCATTGGCTTTTCTGCGGCAACATTTTTTTACTGGTTTCCGTTGCCACACGGCTTCGCAGAGGGGGACAAGAAATATTTGCCTAACTGTCAGAACGAGCAATGCGTGCGTATCTAGTTCAAGTTGGAAATTCATTTGCAGGCCGAGCATGCAGCTGGAAAGTTATCGACTTGACTAATGGCTTTGAAGTGTAATTTTTTTATATTGGCTTTTGTCTCTTTCTTCCTGTGAAACTTTAAAGTGCTTTAAAAGAAAAGATATTGTCGCCTTCAAATGTTTTGCATTTAACAAGACAATTTCAAGATGAACAAAAAGAACTTGAGGTGAACGTTAAGTTGAATGTTTTGTAAAAAATCCATAATACTGTTATTTACAAATTAAAATCATGTTTAATTAAATATTTAATTAAAAATTTTAAAAATGTTGCTTAGAACAAATGAAATTCTAACAGAAATATATACAACAGAATCTTTTTTCACAATTTTTTTTAAATGAATGCTAATAAACTTATGCTTTTGAATATTTTAATATTTATTTGATAGTTATTCAATTTTAATTACGTTTTAAGCATTTAAGAGCGAAATGAATTGCCACAAAACGTCAGTATGCAACATATGACTGCATGCTATTAAAAAGTATTTCCCCAAAATGCCCGACTAATGATACTTAAAATGTTCCCAATAAACTCTGCTGAAAAATTACCACTAACGCCCATATGTCAGCTTAAACGAAAGCCCCTTTCGGCCCGGCAACAGCTGTTGACCGTTTGGGGCAAAACAAAAACAAGAAAACTAAATTAAAACTCAACCGCAACTGTTTACACAGCAAATGTTACCACAAAAGGGCGGCACGTTAAAGCCGCGGCACCAGATCAAATCCCAGAGAGCGAGAAAGATGATTAATTGGATCGGGCTACTTGCCAGTGCAGAGCATCCACGGACAACCAAATAGTGCCAGACTGCCAAACTGGCCGACTATCGGCCTCTTGGTCAGCTGGCAGGCGGTTCAAGCAGCCCAGAAGGTGAGAAGAGTAATATGTATAAATATATCACTCCTTCGCAACAGTTAAAAATGAATTAATAATGTGTGATCCGATGACGCCTACAAGGTTCACGGAATGCAGCGCAGTTCGGTGCAGATCAGTTGCCAGTTGTCCAACTCAAATACAGAGATTAACTAATTGCAAAGGGGCAGATCGCTGATCAGGTAAGAGGCAAGAGTATCCGAACGGCCAATCAAGTGTATGCAGCTCAGTTTGTGCGGGTGGGACACGCGGAATCGAGTCCGCATGATGTGGCAGAAAGGATCAGGGGAAAAAGGATAGCTCCAGAGCGTCTGAAAACAAAGGATGCCATTATGTGCATGATCTGCGGTTTTCTCTCCTCCTGCGGCTCTGTCTTTGACTCAAAGTCGGCTTCAGTGCACTTTTTGTTCTGCTTCATTTTGTCTTCGTTTGCGGCGCTTTGTCGGCAAAGTCGACAAAGTCAAGGGCCAGTAGGACACACACGCCGTTACCACCCCACCGCCACCGCCGGTGGCGTCGACGTCGCTGAAGTGTGAATTCTAACAGCCCGCGTCGGCGTTGGCGAGATCATCGTAAATAAAAATATTTGAACTGCAGAACCGAAACATGGATCCTCGCTGAAATGTGGCGGATTCTTTGAAACAACAACAAAAGGATGATGATGATGATGATGAGCAACACTCCTAATTGCCCTCGGCATTGAACGTAGCGCCTTCTTTTAACGCTTTCCTGCTAATTCTGGCCACGATAGACATCACTGATCCTTGATTAGCACTCTTCACTCTGGACAGGGGCGTGCCAACTCCTTTTGAGCCTGCGGCCAGTCGATCGCACCGTTATGCGCCAATTGCTTTTCAGCTATTCTTGCTCTTATTGTTGGTGTTGTTGTTTCTGCTCTGGCGTCAAGCCATAAAATTCGTTTAGCACCTGCCACTGACCCTGCCACAACACAGCCACAGCCTCGGAGTTGGGCCGATGCAAGGCGAGGTGTTATATAAATGATTATAATTATAACGCCTGCACCTAGTATTTACCTAATGAAAGGCTGGCCGACACCACAACAAATCAATCTGCCCCAGATTGATTGCTAATATCGCTTAACTAAACTGCTGTTGTGCTTCCTCGTTACGCAAGAAGAGTTAATCCAAAAACCTGTAAATACAAAAAAAACTCATTTGATTAATTTAATAGTTAAAAGTACGTATTTGATTGTTTTTAATCCTTAATTTCATTTCATTTGGTAAAATAATAAATAAATATATTCTTTTATGTTAAATGCATTTGTTTCGAACCATTACATTTAGTTTTGTAAATAATTTAATTTACTAGTATTTTTAATATTT